>CM044431.1:44169156-44211574 GCA_024363595.1 Xenopus borealis | reverse complement strand
CAATAGGCTGATTTTGCTTCCAATAAGGATTAATCATATCTTAGTTTGGATCAAGTACAACGTACTGTTTTATTTTTGGAGAGAAAAAGGAAATTATTTTAAAAAATTGGGATTAATTGATTATAATGGAGTATATGGTTGAATCACTTTCCGTAATTATGAGCTTTTTGGATAAAAAAAACCTCTCAGAATTGCCAACGTCAAAGCCCAGGTGTAGCACCACAACACCCTGAGCCCTCAAAGCTCTGCCCGTCCACGGAATGCTGGGAGACTAGTTTTACTTTTATCTACTCCCTTCAGGGTCGGTGTGGGACTAGGGTCGCCTATTGTATCACAGAGCTGCTATCATAGTAGAAAGAGACAGTTATTGTGTGAGAAGTTTGGACTAAGCAGTGATTGCACTGGACTCTTCCTGCCTCTCCTCATTAGCAAGCGGCAGTGTCAGAGCGCCGCACCCCATTGGCTGTTGTGAGGCAGCTGTCAGCGGTAAATCCCCGCCCACTCTAAAGCTGTGCTGCCGCTTAGTGTTAATCTGAGCTGTAGCGAGCTGCAAGGAGACCGGTCAGTCGGTAGCGCCACAAGGAAACTGCCCTCTCTTTCACTTTCGTCTGACTCTGAACGGACTGGGCGGGGGGAGCGTCGCACACACACACGGACTGGGGAGGGGACAGAGAGTGGATGAGCCGGCCCTGTATGTAAGCAGCACACTGAAGAGGAGATGAGCAGCCCGGTAGCGGCGGGGGATGGTGCCGGAGCGCCATGAATCCCCATGTACAACATGCCTCAGACTTTGACGCAGGGGGTAACGCTAGGAACTCTGCCTTGCCTACAAATAATGCTATTGGCAGCAGTAGCGCGGCTTTGGCCTCCGCTGTCGGGGCGGTGAGTGGGATGGATCCCGCCGCTGGGACTCACTCCATCATTAGGAAGCGGAGTGTGAGCGCACCGGCTCACGGTTGCCTGGAGCTTCTTCAGCGGCCCACTGAGGATGCCAAGAACGGCTGCTGGTACCCTGATCGCCTCTGCCAAGCGCCCACTACCGGGGACTTTTGCTCAGATCAGCCTGTCCCGTGCAGCGACCCCGCTCCGTCTTCCTCTTCCCGTCTGATCCTGGCTGCGGTGATTTGCTTGCTGGCAGTGTCCCTTTTTCATCTGGCTCAGGGTATTGGCCAGTCCTCTCCCGCCGGGGAGCTGTGCTTTACGGTCTTGCTGCTGCGCTGTTCCATGTACCTGGCCTGTGCCCTCTGTGCTCTCATTCTTGGGGCCCTTTGTGTCCTGCACCGGACTGGCCGACCCACAGCTCTCCCAGACTTCACTCGGGCAGCCCGCACTAGATGGGTAAGTGATAGCTGCTGACCTTTAAATTGGGAGTGTACACAGAATGTTTGGGGAGAAATCTAGGGGGGGGGGTCTTTTATGAAGAAGTGGGGTTGGGGTTGATTTAATCCGATTAATACATTTGCCTTTGAACGTGTTGGTTGTAAAATAACCCTGTACCTGCCAGCTGCTCTCATGTTATATGTAAATTATGGGCTCCAGTATTGTCCTGGATAATTTTACATTTTGTGACTAAGGAATAGTCCAAAGGTGCTTCCAATCATTCTTCCTAGCAGCCTTACTGATGCAGAGGGTTGCCACCTTTTCTAGGGAAGAAAAAATACTGTCCTTCCCATATCTTTTATTTATCTTCCTTATTAATAAAATTTGCAGCAAACATCAACTTTACCAGCCAGGCAGTATAGAACCTGCCAGGTGGCAACCCGACCGATGCCCTAAATTGGGCTCCCCGTTTACTAACCTTGAGCAAAAGCCTTTGTGATTGTGTGTATTGAGTCTAAGGGCCCTTACACACGGGCGTTTTTACCTGCGATCCCCTGCGTTCCGTTTTGCTGCGTTCAGCCGCAGGGGAGCGCAGGTATAGACGCACTCAATTATTTTCAATGGGGCTGTACTCACACGAACGCATGTAGGCGCCAAACGCAGGAAAAATGCAGCATGTTGCGTCTGAATCTGCGTTCGCCGCTTACATGCGTCTCGTGGGTACAACCTCATTGAACAAAATGAGGTGCGTCTAGACCTGCGCTCCCCTGCGGCTGAACGCAGTCAAACGCAACGCATGGGAGCGCAGGTCCAAAACGCCCGTGTGTACGGGCCCTTAAGCTGGCCAATAAAAGCTGCTGACAGACCAAGTCAGCCGCTTATTGGCCCTTGTATGGGGCCCCCTGACGTGCTTCTCCAATTAATATCTGGCCAAAAGTCATCCAGATGTGAATCGGGTAGGGTTAAAAATCCCATCAGCAGACTGCATCTGCTCGTTGATGTGGCCCCGTGATCTGATTGCCTGTATGCCATACCTTACGATCTGATCACCCGAGTGCCATACATTATGATCCGATCATTGAGCCCTAGGGCCTACGATCATATCAGCCCTATATCAACCGCCTCGATGTTGATATGCTCGTTTGGTGAAATCGCCAAACAAGAGCATCTCTATGTCTATGGCAACATTTAGACCTGACATGTTGAGAAAAATGGCCATCTGTGTTGCATTTTGCAAGTCTTTGATTAATACTCCCCACTAATGCCTATAGTATTAATAGTACTAATGCCTATGTAATAATGAAATTGCCCCCGATTAATTAAAATTGTAATATGCAAAAGCTTTGTTAGGTGGTAATGGTACTTATTGATGTCCTCATTTATAATGTTTGATTAGAAGTGCTGCTATTGTAGAAGAAATATTAATATATCATTGGTCTTCTGTTACCTGTATAAAAGCACTAAGCCTTTGGTCTTTTGTGTTTATAGCTATGGAATTCCCCAGAGACTTCTAATATTCTTAGTATACACAATAGTGGCTGCATTGTTTCCATCAATGACTACTTCACCCTCATTGCTGTGCCCTGGGAAGTAGGAATGAGATTTGTTAGACTTATTTTTACATCTTGTGATGCTTTTTTTATATAAAGATTTAATTACTATTATATTAGTAATTACTAATTTGATTGTTTTCATTATGAATATATGTCCAGCAGCAGTTTGTGTTGCGGGTGCCAACAGTCAGATGCCTATGCTGTAGTTTTCAGTCTGTTGTGGAATTGTAGCTCCCACTTCCAATGACCTCCTAAAGCTGTTAATGGACATTGACCTCAGTTGGGCTCCCCCTCAGTGGACACTGGTTGGACATTGCTTCCATACATCAAGTAAAGGTAATTATTTTTAAGGAGACAGACATTAGGATATCAATGTGTTTGAATTCGGAGAATCAACATTGGGGCAGGATATATGAAAGCCAGTTCCCCCAAGGTTAAGTGTATCATGTAAGCGATTCTGCAGGTATTGTCTTTGCTTAAGAGCATTCAGTGCTGAATTAGTGCTCTTGGTTTGTGATTCTGTGACAGCCCTCTGGTGGAAATGAATGAGCTATCACTGAGAGTCAGCCATGCTGCTTCCATGGGCCGGATGACATTGTGGTTAGAGATAAGAGAATTGCTCTGATAAGAATGATTGTGGCTGATTATGAGCTAGGATACCACCAAATACTTTAATCATACTTTCTGATTTTATTGGGTTTACCATGTGAAGATTAAGAAATTGTGTGTTCTGCCTGAGAAAATATATAAGCCATAGGTTTATAAAATATACACAATTAAACAATGTCTCAATGGCTCTTGTTTCACAGTCCTGACATAGCTCTATGCTGTTGCAATTCCATTTATTCTCTAATGGGCTCAATTTAATTAAAAACGTGTAGTAATTACCTGCTCTGTCATTGTTCCTTCTGTAGGGTCTTTATCTTTATGTGCATACACCTAGGGTAGTTGTTGTGGTTTATAAGCCCAGGGCAAGCTCAAATGAGTCCACTTCCTTCATTTTGAGTTGCCATCAGGCCAGGGCAGGGGGCAACTATAGAGGAAACAGACTGTGTGTGTGTGTGTGTGGGGGGGGGGGAAGGGCACAGGTGTGTAGGGGGCCCAGTAAGACCCCCTTCTTTTTTCAGTAGTTTTTTTTTTTTTCTTCAGTTTTAGGAATACAAGATAGAGATCACAGAAAGCCATATGCATTATTATTTCTGGCAATCCATTTTTAAAGAGCAATTTCAATAGATCTTTGTGGAATAGGTCAATTTACCAATCTTGGGGCCCTAAATTAAATTTGCTTTGGGGCCCAGTAACATCTAGTTATGCCACATTTACTTATGGACTCCATGCTCTTTTCACCACCCCCTAGGTATGGCTCTAAGTATTCCACTTGTTAACTAAGGCTGTTGTTTGGCTTACAATGTTATGGCTGTTGTTTTTTTTACAAATGTAAGATTTCTTGAAGTGTTGAAAACATTGATTACAAAAGGTAGGAATGTAGAAATCAAGTGTAGTCTACCTGTACACTGTTTCTGGGTGATCTGGTACCATAGGCAAACCTCATAATTGATGTTCCTCCATGCTTTTACATTGTAAAAATCACTGTGTTTTTCCTTTTATTAGGGCAACTCTCTTACTGCATATTTTCAGCCATCCAACTTTAGTTGTTCCATATTTTCTGCTCTAGTCCTCCTTTTTTTGAAAAATATTTTACAGATTTTTCAGCCATGTATAAATAAGTCATTGTATAATATATTATTGTTCTGTTGGGTTTATATTGCCTGAAAATATTAATGCAAGTGAAAACACAACATTGCCCTAAAAACAATAAAAGAAAAATTGTTCAATATTTTATTCTTATCATGATTCTTTATTACCTTTGTTTCAAGTCCTCTACTTTCTAGAGAATCTGCACCATCCACTATGGAAAGCAGACGGTTTTAAATCCCAGAATCTACCACTTTGCAATGGAATAAGGTTAAATCAGCCCTGGAAACAGCCCTCTTCTGTGACTGCACCCAGAACCACTGCATTGGCCTGGGTGCTGACACAAAATCCACTCCATGTGCCTGCATCTGGGCTGTAGCAGTGGTTTTGGGTGCAAGCACAGAAGAGGGCTGATCCAAGGATATGTAGAAAGTTTAAGTAGAAAGACCCAGGCAACCCAATTTCCTTTCTGTGCATACTTTTCCCCTTTTATTCAACTTTATTTTTAGTGTAGAGATGCTAATATTTTACTCTAGTATAACATAGCTTACACCAGACACCCCTTACATATTAAAGAATGGCTGATGGTATGTTGGAGACTTCATTAACAAAGTGTTAAGTTGGCTTGTGAGCCTAGACTCCAGTAGTGGTACATGGCGACTAGTGTTTTTACTACTTAAAGGCAGATTTACAAAATTCACATGAATAATTCGAAGCTCGATCAAATTTGTATTGAATTCAAATTCAAATCTTCGAATATGCTAATTAGGTAAATTCCACCATCGAATATTCGAATTCGAATGACATTTTATTAGAATATTCGATGGTCGAATAACTTCCCCTTTAAATTTTAATTTGCCCACCTACTTCGCCAGATCAAAGCTACCTAAATGGGTATTATCTTTGATCGAATATAAAAAAAAAATCTATCAAATTTTTTTTCCGATCGTTTAATCAATCGAACTGAGGTAAAAAAAAGGATTTTACTTCCCGACTATTCCCATGGTCAAATTTCTAATTTTTTTTTTTATTCGAAATTTGACCATTAGTAAATCTGCCTCTAAGTGTGCTGTGGTTGTTAAGCAGGTATTTATGATTTTATTAAATGTTCGTGGCCAGAATAGTTTAAAATAATCAACAGCTACGGGTTACTTATGGTAATATGGGGGTTACAACAGTCAGGCTTGATTCAACTTTAATAGGGCTACAACCTATAACTAACTAGTATAACCTCTATCATCTATAATTTACTCAACGCTCTAGGTTATTGGATAGCACCATAGTGTTAAAGGGGCATATGCCTTTCAGGGAAGGGTTCTTCCTCCCAATATTTGTTGAACTGCAACTACAATAAAAGGCACTACATGCATAATAGAACTAATAATTATATTTACAGTGGTGGGCATATCAATATTTTTCCCAAAGCCACCTTGGCTTGCTGGGTTCTAGTTTTTATAAACTAAAATAAGTCACCTGTGATCTTTTAATTTTTTTTAAGACTCTGGGAGTTGTATAAATACTTAAGAAATGGTCTTTTATGTAAAATACTATAAAATATATGTAAAATACTATATATATTGCACCAATGCATAACCACCCCCTGTGACCAATGCACCCAAATCTGAACTGGCCTGACACTTGTGAAAAAGTTGATGCTGATAAATTTTGATTTAAATCATTTTGATTTAAATAATAAAGAACTGTATATAACATCAAAGTACTGTAGGCATGTATTCAGCCATGATCATTTGCTGGAGGCCATGGATCCACTGGAGCATATGTATGAGATTTAAAGGGTTGCTCTGACAACCAATATTAAGACGGTTCCCACTCCTATCTAAACTAAAATGCAGATAGGCTCCCTGGGCAGAATAATCTAGGCCAGCTTGTTTTACTGAACACTTATAGATAAACTAGCTGAGGTACATAGGAAATTTTAAGTTGCATCTTAAATAATAGTGATACTTATCACACTGTATGCAAAGCAGTTGAGCTACTAAATGGCACAGTGTTGTTAGCTGTATAGGTAGCTGGTCTTATACCCCAAATTTCCTGGAAAAAGGTTTGCAAACAAATAGACTTCAGTTTTGGCATCTTTTTATGTATAAGCATGATGTCCGTGCTGGGCCAAATGTGAGGTGTGCCCGCACCCCTCAATCACCCCCTCCTCTTATGTGGTGAGGGGCAGGTTGTAAGTGGGGTTAAAGAGATACTGATGGCAGAAATTAAAACTTTGCATGCTATTTATAATTTTGCCATAGAAGTATGGATGGTTTTACTTTACCCGTCTGTTTCCCCATGTTCCTCTATGGGGGGGCTGTCCTTATTTGTGCAACAGCAGTCCGTTGGCATAAGAAGCTTTACCTGACATGTTGAGAAGTGACCGTCAGGTTGACAAAACAGTCAGGTTTTGGAACTTCAAGTAACAATTACTTACAAAAGCAGATCTTTTAGCAAAAAAACAATGACCATGACCTAAAGATGCACATTTATATACTGAAAAGTAGTTTTTTCTGTCAGTATCACTTTAACATTTGCAATTTGATACATTATTATTGCTGATTAATATATTTATTTTCAATAATTTTTTATTGTTTTGTCATTCGTCACATATATGCATTCAATATAACAGTATGGGTAATAAAAGCATGTATTGTAGAACATTACATAAAGGAAATGCATTATCTTTCACATCAGTATTATATTGGTATGAGTTGTAGTTTCTGAGTTTGTAGACATGCAAACCTTGGCTGCTGATTAATATATTTAATGCTGGCAGATTTTCACTTTATGGAGCATGCTCAGTAGAGGATGAAAGTGCAACTAATGTATTAAAATTGAACAGTTTAGACTTAAGAATGTTGGCAAAATGACTGAGCTGCAACTGTTGGGGCAAGGGGGAGGAACTCAATTTACTTTAAAAAAAAAAAAGAAAATCTGCAATGTATTGGAAAAAAATTGAAAAATCATATAACACAATTCAAAATTCCCATTGGATGACATTGTGCAGAAAAGCTCTCTCTTGCACAATGTGCTGATGTTACCAAATTATTCCTGCTGTAAGTGTTTGGCGAGTGAGTCAGTACTTTTAAAATCCTTATTTCTTGAAAAACTTTTTTTCACTTTTATAGTTTTGCAATAGGAAATCTTAAATGAGGACATTAGTTCATTTACGAAAGCGCGTTCAAGTGCTGAAATGGATGCAAAAAATTGTGCATGCTGGGATTCTATTCATAAAGTGCTTTCCTGCCATTCCTCCTCCTTACAACTTGCTTGTTTTACCAGTGTGGCCATTCAGCCTGTTCCACAGGTCAAATGGACGCAATGGACCCCATGGAGTTAACACCAGCCTTGAGGAGAAGTTCTATTATTGAGTTGTGTCGACACAGTTAATTACATGTTAATGTCATTATTGATTACCACCGTGACTCCATTTCCTAAATGGACTCATTTGTTTCTGCATTGGTATATTGGAACATAGCAACCAGATAACTGTTGAACAAATAGCTAATTAATTTTAAAACTTTTGAAGAGAAATTGCAATTTTTTTTCAAAATACTTCTCACTGTCTATATAATACTAATATTGAATTAAGTGAACTAGCTCTGTAATTTTCATCTGACAGTTGTTGTCAGGGCTAACTGTTGGCATTATTTAGAGCATTCTTTTCTACTTAATACAAACAGTAATGCAGTGAAGAGATGAGTGCAGAACACATTGTCCATGTGGTTGTGCCTGGCATCAGCTGGCGGTACAGAACAGGAGGTGGTCAAACTGCCGTCTGTTGCATGGCTGTGTGCATTCTGTCATGTACAATTTCCAATGTCCGTTCCAATGGAGGAATGAACAGTTTAAGATAAGTTAATCTTGTTTATTTGCCTTTTTAACCATTAGGGTAGTGACACACGGGCAGGTTCGGGGAGATTTAGTTGCCTGCCGACTAATCGCCTGTTCTTCTGGGTGACAATCTCTCTGAATTGCCTTCTCGTGTCTTCCCCTTTCTCTATAAGGAAAAGTCGCCTGTGCTAAGCACATGCGGCGCTTCGTTTTCCGAGGTTGGCCAAAGTTTCCTTGTGAGGCTAAGGCTAGGTGCAGACAGGAAGATTCGGGGAGATTCTGTCGCCTGGCTATTAATTGAGGCTACAATCTCCCCGAACTGCCTTCTCCCTGTCTGCACCAGCCCTAAATGAAACTGTGTACTGTATTCATGGAGACTGAACTGACATCAGCAACAATGTCCGTTTCTAGCCACACTGTGGCAATACACTCAATTTGTTCCAGGTGTTGGGCGAGACAAATAGGGGTTCAGTTTAAAGGGGTGGTTCATCTATACGTTAACTATGTTATAGAATGGCCAATTCTAAGTAACTTAGAATTTGCCTTTTATCTTCTGATTCTTTCCAGCTATCAAATAAACAAAAGGAATCCGCTATCAAATGGGAATCACTGACCCCATCTTTAAAAAAAAAAAAAAAAAAAAAAAAACTCTGTAAAGCTGCAAATTAATTATCACCACTTAATATTTCTCATCTTTCTATTCAGGTCCTCTCCTATTCATAATCCTATATCTCCTGTAACTCAGTGGATTGTTGCTAGGGTATCTTGATGTATCAGATAGCAATACACATTTATGTTTAAATGCATGGAGCAGGAACCAGAGATATGCTGGGAGGGGTTTTTCTGCTAATGCGGAGTTCGGTCTGTCAGTGAGTTTTGTGACCACTTCCCGTGATAGAATGATTTCGGTCTAGACTGAAAGGATAACTGTGAAGCTCTGATATAATGGCATTTTTAGCTGGTAAAATGCTTTCAAAACATTTCTTTCTGCATTATGTGTTTTGAGAAAGGATGAATAATATAACTGAAGATGAATATAATACAAAAATGTCTCCTTTTAAAGGAAAACTATAAAAATATATTGCATAAAACAGCTCATGTATAAAACCCTGCTTCAAGTAAATAAACCATTTTCATAATAATATACTTTTCTAGTAGTATGTGCCATTGGGTAATCTTAAAGGACCAATAAATAAAAAAAGTAAAAAAAAAAAAAAATGTGTTTGTATACATAGAAAAAAAAAAGCACCAACACAAATGAAACTTTAAAATCTCAAAGCCTTTATTAAGAAATAACTTACCAAAACGTCACATGCGCTGCTCTTCAGAAAAGGCAATCAGGCAATCCATCGTGGGGTATTAGGAGATGGCCAGGGAGGAGAAATCAAGCGCTGCCCGATGGATCGTCGCCCTGACACCTTTTCTTTAGAGGAGAGGAAGCAGAGCTTTGGTAAGTTATTTCTTAATAAAGGCTTTGCGATTTCAACGTTTAATTTGTGTTGGTGTTTTTTTTTTTTTTTAATATATGTATGCAAATTAAAAAAAAAAAAAAAAAACATTTTTGATGTTACTGGTCCTTTAAGATTACCCAATGGTACATACTACTAGAAAAGTATATTATTATGAAAATGGTTTATTTACTTGAAGCAGGGTTTTACATATGAGTTGTATAATGCAGTATATTTTTTATGGAGACTTACACTGTTATGGGGTATAGTTTTAAAAAGGAAATTGCCATTTAAAAAAAAAAAAAAAAAAAACAAGGGCCACCCCTTTGGATCCTAGGATTCATGGTGCACACAAACATACCAAACAAACTATAAAGTTAGGTCACATGAGCCAGTTAACAGAGAGAGTTCTGTCTTTTGCTTCCACACTTCTTCTTATCACCGTTAGAGCTGCATTATTTCTGGTCAGGTGATCTCTGAGGCAGCACACAGACCATAATGAAATGGTTGTTCAAGGCAAGAGATGTAAAAGGTAATATTTACTTAAATATATATTCCAGTTTGGTAAGATTCTTTAATATGCCACTTAATTTGATGTTAACTGTTGCTTAAGTATTCATTTTGGAGGGTATAGTTTTCCTTTACTAAGCTAATTGATTCCTGGAGATGTATGTTTTATGACTTGGCCTCCTCCTCTCTCGATCTCCCTCATATAATATATACTAATATATATTCCATTGTGCTGTGGCTTCTAATGCCTAAATAACTCTTATGGAAAGGTCTGCTTGTAAGGAAACCAGATGATATCTCCATATTTCTGCATTGTAACTTTATTTTTTTTTCATCTGTGTTCTTTTATAAATTGAAATGAAGTGTTGTGCTGAGTGATAAATAAAATATGAAATAAGGCTCGTCAGTCATTCTACGAAAACGATTTAATTAAGTTTATTGATTTATTACCTTGTATGGTGATAAGGGAAAGTGGATGAAACAGTGTATAAAGGGATTTCACTATTCCAAAAGCACTTAAGAATGAGTGGTTTATAGCTGAGCCTTGCTGTGTCTTCCGCAGCTATCATTTATATGGTGTATTTAGGACACGGTAGAGTACAGTATATCAACAGGACTCCAACGACTATAGGTTAACTTATCCCTGTTTATACTTTACAAATGTTTTGGACTGTATAAAATTTGCACCACCAACTTTTTCCCCTTTGCAATAGCATATTTTACAGGGTGACGTTTCTAATGAAGTGCTCTCCTTATTCCAGGCAACCACAACCACTTCCTAGTGACCTATGTTCAACATATTAATGAACTAAAGCCTAACTAAAGAAGTAGCTAGAAATGCTGTACATTATGTTTTGTGCTTCTGTACCAGCCCAAGGCAACCAAAGATGTCCCAGTAGCTCCCAGTCTTCTTTTCTGCTGATTCACTGATTCACATGCTCTGTGCTGCTGTCACTTACTGAGCTTAGGGATATATCACAATATACAGTACACATAGAATAGAAATGTCACAATATAAGGCTGATTAGTAATTAATACAGATACTTACTACATGACGGCACATAAACCAGTGCAACTAGCATCGGAATTTAATAATCAGCCCTGTAGCATCAGCTTATATTACAGGCCAACCTCACTTTCTGCTTGGTAAATTGACGGCCCCTAAGCTTAGCTTCTCAACAGCTGCTCAGAGCCCACAGAGCATGTGGGTGTCACAGGCACTTTCCAAGATGGTGACCCCTGTGACAAATTTCAAGTTTGAAATCATTGCTGCTATTGACAAGCTGAAATTTTAGGCTGGTGCAAAAAGTTCAGTATATATTCATAGCCATGTTAATTTTTACGGATTAGTGTTTTCATTGTAGCGGTAATTTTTCTAACACAGATTCAGTGTAAAATTGTAATCATTAAAATACTGTACGTTAAAGGGGTGGTTCACCTTTGAGTTCACTTTTTGCATGTTATAGAATGGCCTTTTGATTGTTTATTTATTTTCTTATTTTTTTTTTGTTTTAATTATTTGCCTTCTTCTTCTGACTCATTCTAGTCATTGACCCCATCAAAAAGCAAATGCTCTGTAATGGTACAGCTTTATTGCTCATTTGTACTACTCCTCTATTCAGGCTCTCTGCTATGGACCCTAGCAACCATATTTTTAAAATTGCAAACTGGGAGTACTGCTGAATAAAAAGCTAAATTAGTAAAAAAAAAAAAAAAAAATATTGAATAATGAAAACCAATTGCAAACTGTCTCAGTATATCACTCCCCCACAACCCCCACCTTTTAAACCTGTGAAATAAAAGGAGTTGGGGAGCAACAGTAGCATCAAACATATTCATGGGGTGCCAAATAAGTGCTGTGATTGGCCATTTGGTAGCCCCTTTGTGGATTGTCACCCTACATTTAGGCTCCGTTTGGCAGGACACCTGGTTTTTACACAACCAAAACTTGTCTCCAAGCCTGGAATTTAATAATAAGCATCAGCTTTGAGGCCACTGGGCGCAACATTCAAGTGGTTGGAGAGCAACATGTTGCTCAAGAGCTACTGCTTGGGGATTGCTGCTGTAAATCAAAGGTAAACAACCCCTTTAAGGTAGATGTGTTTATACATGTCACTTTATATTCTAAAGTGCCTTGCACTAAAAATGGCAGTTGCACCTTCTTTTCTTGATAAGGTGCAATGTGACCGCACAGAGTGCATGAATACAAGGCAGTATTCCTTCCAGGGCTTCCCTTGAGTGTTGCAATTTTTCAATTTCATTGACACTAGCAAAACATGAATGCAACTAATGGACACTTTGTGTGTTACACTTGCCTTAATAAATTAACCCTGTAGTACAGGTATAGTATCTGTTATCCAGGTTATGGGTAGGCCATACATTTAAAAAAAAAAAAAAAAATACCTTGTACTTGATCCTAAAAATATAATGAATCCTTATTGGAGGCAAACAATACAATTTGGGTTTATTTTTAAAATTCTTTTTTTTTTTAAATTAGATTTAAAGTATAGGGATCCAAATTACAGATCCAGAAAACACCAGGCCCCAGGTATTCAGGATAACCTTTCCTATACCTGCACAGCCTGTTTCTTAACTGCAGCTGTGACCTTTGGGTGCTCCGAAGAAGGTGGCAGAGACCATAGGTTTAGATAATTAATAGAGAATTCACTTGGCAAATGAAATGTTGTATGAACCTTCATAAATAAGAGAATTTCTCTTAATTTAATGTACTAATTATGCCTTATAATGTGGTTAGTGGAAGGCCAGAGGAGTAGGAACTGATTGTTCTACTGTAGACATCAATGTCAGGGAAAGATGTCAGGCTGCAATAAGCATATATTACATTTATCATTACTGTCCTTGTCTCTGTAACTGGATTGCAGTGATAGTGATAGCAACGCATGTGAAGCCTCGGTCTCAGGGCTGAGGTAAGCAGTAAAATCTGCAACTGGCTAATCTGCTTTTAAAACTAATCTGTCTACTGAGCTTTTCGTTTCTCACTTTCTGCTCTAGTGTTACCAGGTTTTCTGTTGCAGAGATAAAAAAACAGAGGCAATTATTGCTGGGCTTGCATATTTTAGATTTTTCTCTGATACTCCACAGCAATAGAGTAATTGCATACTGTAGCTAGCTTTAACTATACATAACCTTGATTAAATGGGTACTGTAGTTTACCATTAAATTCCATAATATTGTAGACGGTGAGGTTCTATGACAGTTTGCAGTTGGTCTTCATTTTAGGCATTTTTAAAAATTATTTAGCTTCCTATTCAGCTGCTCTCCATTTTTGAATTTCATCAGCTATCTGGTTACTAGGGTCCAATTTACCCTAGTAACTAGGCAGTGGGTTCAAATAAGAGATTGGACGCTGAATAGGATATGGCCTGAATAGAAATAGAAGTAATAAAACGCTACAGTTATAAAATTGTTGCTTCACAAAGCAATCATTTTTTGCCATCCTATGCCTCACATTTTAAAGTTGGAAAGAGGCAGGATGAGCAAGGATAAATACAGCAACAGACTGGGAGGCCCCCCACTGGCCCCCAGACACAAAACCCCCTTGCCGAGCCACGACCCCACTCCTGCGCTGACTTTCTTCCATTTTCGGTTGCACCAGGTATGGGGTAAGGATGTCAGAAGCCACAGAAAAGAACCACAAGGTTTTTTTCCCCAGTGTCCAGCTGGCCCAGTCCAACCCTGGATAAATATGAAAAAAGATAGTAGTACACCAATTGAAATGGGGAATTCTACAATATATTAAAAGTTAACCTGAAGGAGACCTAAACTACCCTCCCAGCATCCTCTACTGCAGTGCTGTCCAACTTTTGTGTTACTGAGGGCCAAACTTTTTCTGGCCTATGTGGTGGAGGGCCAATAATGGAAATCAGTGTTGATCACTCCCCCTTTTAAAACATGTTACCGCAAGAACTTTTAAGACCATGTCCACATTAATGGTAGTAGCACACCAAAAAACCAAATGGTTGGTGCTCACTGCAGAGATATCACTCGTATGTGAAATATGCCTAATCCTCCCCCATGGATAATACAGAAACCCCCCCAAAACATAATTAAAATACCTTAGGGACCCCTAATAACTATTTCCAAATGCTAATAAACACCCAGGACAAACCCCTACCAGGCTTACATCCCACAGGTAGCAATGGGCAAGCGGAGTATGACACACACAAGCAGTACTAGACAAGCACAGAACGATACACACAAGCAGCACTGGATAAGCAGAGTATGACACACAAGCGGCACTGTGCAAGCAGAGTATGGTGCTCACAGGGAGCACAGGGAACAGAACAGGAGACTGGGAAACCCACCAGGACCACTCTAAGATGTACTACATACAGTGATGCAGTTCTGGTACCCCATTAGCATTTTGAATAAAGTGTGAACAGGTGAACAATGGGGGCAGTTTCAGTTTGGGTCTGTGGTGTGAACAGTACAGGGCTTTAGGGGTGTGTACAATAGAGGTGTTACAAGTGTGAACAATGCAGGTGGGTCACAGGTGTGAAAAATATAGGGGATTAGTCTGAATCAGAGTCTTAAACAAAGCAGGGACCAGTTATTCTCTGTAGTGATATCTTTTAAAGCTTACACATGTTAAGCAGGCACTGCAGGTAGACTCTCATTGAGGGCCACACATTGGGGGGGGGGCACGGGCCGCCAGTTGGACAGCCCTGGGGGTATATTTATCAAAGAGTGAAATTCCGCCACTCTCCAATAATTTCTATTGGATTTTTAAAGGCGTATTCATCAAAGGGTGAACTTTCACTTCGCCCATTGATAAATACACCTTGCAAAATCCCATAGAAATGAATGGAGAGCGGCGGAATTTCACTCTAGTGGCGAAACTTCACTCTTTGATAAATTTACCCCCTGATCTACTGCATTCAGTATTTTCCCTGAGTGTGTGTGGACCTGGTATTAACGTTCCACCTTCCCCTATCTCTGGATTCTTTTCTGTCAGTTTACCGACATGGATCTTGCAGGAGCGTGCGTTTAGTAGTAGTATGGAGAGATGGTGCCTATAGAAGTAGTGGAGATAATGGATTCTGAGAAGGGACTGTGACTGTGGGATAGCAGTTATAGTAGGAAGAAATGGTGCCTATAGTAGCAGAACAGTGGGAAAATAGCCCCTGAGAAGGGACTGTGGCTTTGGGATAGTAGGGGAGATTGTGCCTATAGTAGCAGTGAGGATAATAGCCTCAGGGTAGGGACTGTGGCTGTGGGATAGCAAGTATACTAGGGAGAGAGAGTGCTTATAGTAGCAGTGGTATTGAGAAATGGCTGTGGTATAATTGGTATAGTAGTGAAAAATTGTGACTAATGACTTGTCTAACCTATGGTCCTTTAATTGTAAAAGATCAGTAAACAGCTGGGCATATCTCCCAACATTTGAAAACAGGAAAGAGGGAGAAAAAGTTCTGCTGAGTGTAGTGTCGCAAAAAATTTAACCACGCCCATTTTGTCTCCACTCCCCCTAAATACTGTCCATTTTACAAAATTTGCCAGTTAATGGAACACATTTCTGGGGGTTTTAGTGATGCATTTTATGTGTTTTCACAGTTTTGCTAATTAAGGTGAATTTCCCTTTAAGCTGAAAGTCTCCGTTCTCCCAAGAGACCTGCATATCTTGAATCATTACAAACGTATCTAAGTGCAGTTGCTGTGTATTCGGGGCTTTCTGCCAAAAAGCCTCTTATGTTATTACGTTTTAGAAACCTTGTATCTTTTTTTGGCATCCATGCAGGAGCTCAGAGAAACTCTGGACATTTCAGTAAGAGACTGAGACTGCAGGCAGAGTTGTCAAAATCAGGAATTGGGAGGTTTTACAGTCTTGTTTTATACGAATATAGTGCCCCTTAATGACTTCTCGTCCACTAAAGACCACCTTGGCTTGTCAGAGGAATGGATAAGACTTGTGCATTCTGTACATGTGCCTGTTGCTCGGTTCTTCATGCCCAAGTAAGCACATTATCTTTCACCACCACCCCTCCTTATTTTGCAGATTCTCTATTCTGTGAAATGCTTTCCATATTTCATCTGGAGCTCTTTACTCTTGCAGATCCCTATGTAAATGTGCAAATGGATTAAAAGTTATAAACAAAAGAAAATCATGTAGAAGGGCGCAAGTTAGGGAAACACAAATGCTTTATTAATTCAGACAAATGGGCCTGAACTGGATTTTATATACAATTTGATTTTGTAGCCTGTGGGCACATGAAAATGTTTTCATTTAAATAATATTATAAAACGAAGTGCAAAAAGTTTACCTATGTTCATGTTCATTGTGTACTGTCTGCAGGTGCAAAATGGGTATGTTTGAATGCTGCCTAGTGGAGTCTATATAGAGTGCTACAGCAACTGATGCAGTTCTAAACATATCTTCACACACAAGAAAAATTGATTTCTACTGCTAATAAAGTTTACAAATTTAAGAGAAACTATCGCAAAATTAACAATTTATTTAAGCTTCATGAGTAATTATATGAAACTTTTAAAATATAATCCGTATATAAATATAATCAAATTTTGTACCATTTCTGAAATTATCCCCCTCTCCCCAATCTGACTCTCTTTATTCTCTCTGGAGTCAGATTTTGATTGGCCTGTTAAATCTCATACATCTTTTAAGAGGACTCCCAAACAAATACTTAGCAAATAACTGACTGTAGCACAAATCCTGCATGTGGAGAGACATGTAATGATGAATTCTGCCAGTTGGTTATTTTGAAAACATTCTAATGCAACTTTTAGGCAAACAGAGCACCCCCAAAAAGACGTATTAAACCTAATTGTTGTTCAAAATTTAACTCGGACTCCTGCACAAAGAGAGACAGATTGCTGGGAGAGTGAAGGGTAAAGGTGGCCATACACCTAGATATCCGCTCGCAATCGGATAATAATGGAGGCCATACGTGCGGTCCGATCAACGAACAGATCCGACTTTCAGCCAGATATCGATCGATGAAGCCCGTCGGAGGGCCCCATACACGGGCCAATAAGCTGCCGACAGACCAAGTCGGCAGCTTATTGGCCCGTGTATGGCCACCTTATCTTGATTATTTCAGAAGTGGTACAGATTCTTTAATTGACTTTATTTAAAAAGTTTCTTAATTTACATGATATGAGGCTTATATTAATTTAAATTTTTGCAATAGTTCCCCTTTATCTATATTAGATTGCAAATTAATATTGATTGTAGCAAATATTCAGCAAAGCTGAAATTCTGTTGGATTTTTGGATTTTATGTTTTTATGTTTTAGTGTACAGCTATGGGATACGGCATCCAGAAACCGGTTGTCCATAAGGCTCCGAATTACTGGACGGCCATCTCCCATAGGCTTCATTTTATTCAAATAATCCAATGTTTTTTTTAACTCCTCTCCTTTTTCTGTGTAATAATAAAACAGAACCTTGGACTTGTTCCAAATATATAATTTAATCCTTATTGGAAGCAAAACCGCCCTATTGGGTTTATTTAATATTTACATGGCTTACTTGTAGATTTAAGTTATGAAAATCCAAATTACGGAATGATCCATTATCTGGAATACCCCAGGTCCCCAGCATTCTGGATAGCTGGTCCCGTACCTGTACAAATAGAGGCAACACTGTACTCGTTCAATGAAACCTAATCCTTCTCTCTGACTCTTTGCTTCATTATGTTGAAGCGTTTAACCTTAGGGAGTGGATTACCAGTATTTGGATGACTGATATTTGTCTTTAGAACACTGAATTACTCTTGTTTTACTGCTCAGCAAACAAGCAAAATAAAAAGGTGCCACACAGGCACAAGTGTGTGTCACCGATTTTCTTTAAATCACCTGGGGCCTGTGATGCTGTTTCGTCAAGTGCATTTGTCCTCAATGACTATGAAATATTGATGTACAAGGAGCTAATGTAGAGGGCCTTGGGCTCTTATAATACTTTGGGGATGTGAATTAAGGTGCAGTGAAGAAATAGCAGACATTCTAATAGTGACATCTCAGTGTCATGTCTCAGGGGCTCTAGTGCTGGAGGAAATTAAGTGTATTGATGAGAATGAGAGCAGAAGAAAAAGGGTTATTTAGAAATGAAGAGAACAAAGTGTGAAGACTAATGTAGAAAGGGTGAGTGGGGAAAGGTAAGGTTAGAAGGTAAGAGGAGGCAGAAACATGGAAGAAGGAAATAACGGTGTTAAAGGCTTTTGCTCAGTATACTACTAAATATGTGTGCTTTATGTTCCATCAAGCTGCATTGAATGTGAATAGGCCTGTGGAAGAGTAGGAAGTTGCAAGTTTAGAATAGGAAAGCGTAAGATTAAGGAAGAGTATATGTGGAATTTATAAAAAAAACAAAATGGGATACATAACCCCCCAAAAGAGACCCCCTCAATGCCAATCCTGGTGCCAACTTTATCCATATGGCCTGGTTTTGTCCCCCATACATGAATTCTGGTCTAAAAATGACCCTAGAGAAGGAACTGGGCATGCCACAGAATGAGATTGTAGTAAATAGTAACATAAGGGCAGAACTAGAGGCATTGATATGTCTTTTTGGAATGTATGTAATAATGCCTCCTGGATGATAGACCTGTATGAGATTAGGGGTTTAGGAATAGTATATATATAATAGTGGTATGAAGGCTCATGGATGTCTGCAAATGCAGTTGTGGCCCCTGCAAATCCTGTGCTGTCAGTTATTCATAAAAGTACTTTCAGTTAAGGTCAAAATGCACTCCTTATACTCCGAATAGTTGTACTTGGTGCCGCTCAGTTCTTCCTGTCTTCCATTCCGACGACCTCCTTTAGACCAGCATTCCCATAGTGTAATTGATGCAGCGCCGTTGCACCTAAAGAATAGGACACACCTGCAAATTGCACGCCAAACATTGGAAACGATGACAGAGCGATGAAGCATACACGCAGTTGTGTTGGTTTTGAGGCATTGAATGCAATTGTTATAGGTGCATTGCCCCCTTGTGACTACAATGGCACTGGAATTTTGGGTAAAACGCTGCAGTGTGGGAAAAAATATGGAGGTTGCTCTTTCGAATGTAAAACATGTGTCGAGTTTAGCAGAGCAGGAGGATGGGAAGCAGCCGATTAAAACAGTGACTGGCAATAATAAGCAAAAAGTAAAAATTAAAACACGCACAAATGCTAAGATTATCCTTATGGAACAAAAATAACATTTACAAGCTATTTCTGGTTACATTTAATTCTGTGGTTCTAGGAAAAGACTTGGAAATGTAACAGATTTCAGTGTATACATGATATTCTATTGTTGGAATTAGATTGTGCCAGACCTTATCAGGGGACACCAGCTCAGCCTCTTTTCAGAACTGATCCTAGTTCAAAGCAGACTTATTACATATCTCCCTCCAGCTGCAGACCAGCTGGTTTGCTTGGCACTGCTCCTATCTCGCTACTGACAATAAGAAATTATTTTGGGGGGTAGAAATCATTTACTCATATGTATCCATATTTTGGCATACAATATTAAGTTTAAACAGTCAACAACAAAAGACCAGTTAAATGTAATGTGTGTCCGTACTAGTATTAATTTGCACTTTAAATTTTAAGAATTGTTTGTTTTTAATTACAATTTTTTATTTTTATTTTCAATAAACGTACGTTCAGGAACTTCAAGTATTAGACATTTCCTATCTTGCCGAAGTATCCTTTAAGCGCTGAATGGTAATTCAGTTAACCTAAACAACACAAAACAAACATAACCAAAATGAGGGACGTTTTTTTTTTCCAGCTTGGGTTGATTATGATTGGGATTCTTGGTTTTCTACATGCAGTTATAAAAATACATTGCACCCTAATTTATTTTATGATTTTGGTGTACCATTGTCAAACCTCTCTAATATAAGGACATTATTCAGTTTTGCTTCGACTAGTTGAAAGTCAAGGATGGGCAATTTCCATGCTGTAGCCATTTTGGCTACAGAGAATGTGAGAGTTATTCATTTCCGGAGGAGTTTATTGCCTACTATTTTAAAATCCATCATTTATTAATCCAACATTATAAAAATGCATTGGGCAGTGAGAGGCTTGGGTCTAACAGGTTTTCCTGACAATAGAGAGCCACTTCCTCCTGCAGATCACATACCATTTATACAGACTGAACTAAGAATAATTTTAGATATTAACCTGTTCAGTTAAAATATTTTGCTACAATGAACACTCGACAATCTTGTGATTCACATAGGTAAAGTCAAGCAAAGTACAAGATTTTTGTAAATATAACACAAGAAAGGAGGGGAAATAATTGTCTCCATACAGGTATGACAGTTTGGCATGTGGCCAAATAAATTACCAATTTTGTCTTTCTTCTTCATAGACCTAAAAAGGGGTCAAAATATAGGGGAGATGTAGGAATATTGGAAGGTGTGGGTGGTGTAGGTGCATGGTTTAGTATCACTTAAAGTGGACCCGTCACCCAGACACAAAAATCTGTATAATAAAAGGCCTTTTCAAATTAAACTTGAAATCCAATTTCAAAGTTTTAATTAAAGCATTCATAGCAGTTTTAAGCTAATTTTAAAATGTCAGCTGTCAATCAAATATTGTCTGCCTAAGGCATAGAGGCGGGGCAGATAATTACTTTCACTTTCCATACAGCACTTCCTAGATGTCACTGCTCCCCACACATTCCCCCAGTTCTCTTAACCATTTAATTGTGTAGCCAGGACTTGGGGATAGACATCGGGTCCCACATTCAAACTTTATTCTGAGATGATGCAAGGCTTGCCTTAATAACAGTGTCCACAAAACGGCTCCCGCCTGCTTGCTATAATTATGAATTCCCAGACTGAAGAAAACAAGATTAAAATAATTTATATAGTGTAATTAATGTTCATTTTGCTTGACTAATGTGATAAAATAGGATTCTGAATTTTTATTTTTGGGGTGACGGGTCCACTTTAACACTAGTGCTGTTACAGATGCCTTGGGGTTGCAGAGTTGCTTGTGATTGCTAAAGCATGTTGTACAATAATGCATATAGGGATCTAGTATTGGGCCCATGGCATGCCCTTTTTCTGACACCTCTTCCCAATAAAAAGTAAAGGAAACTGTCTGCCTATGACAGATTGTGAAAGTGACAGGTGTCTGGTGGTGTTTAAGCTGTCAAGTTTCAGAATGACCAAAAAGGATCCATGGCGCTTAATAAAGAGTTGCTTTTAATATTTCTGAAAGCTTTCAGTGACAGATATATGGATGGCGCTTGTATGTGTCAGCGTTTCTACATGATAATTGACTAACTTCGGCATGCATTTTCATTTCATGCACTTTCATTTATCCCTTGTTATCATTCATAATGGAATTATTTTCTAGTAACACAATGGTCCTTTCTTCTAACTCGATGCATTTTTTGATTTTTGTATTGAAATGCTTTTATTGTGTAAGTATAACCTAGAATGAAAATTACCACTGAGCTTTATTTGAATAGACCTACAATAGCCTGTGCCATTTGCTGAATCTTCTATGGTACCTTCTGTCAAATGGCTTAAATAGGAATAAGTGTGAAAACAAAAATGTAATGTATGTTTCATCTCATGGAAATTCTGTAGTGTTCCTGAAATGATCTAATTACTATTCAGTATTCCCCTCTCCACAGTCTCTCGCTCTCGTTCTGCATACATATTAATTTTAATTAACAATTAGGCGAAGGACATTGATGCTGTGTGCTCTTTTAAAATAACCCACTCCAACACAAACCCTCCATGAAAAGACAGCTTGCTGAAAGGGAGATAGTCAAGACTAATAGAAGAAATGACACCCAAGTTAAATTCCATATTTTATTCCCATGACATGAAGCTTGTATAAAAATTCTCATTTTTACAATAGTTCCCATTGTTAAATGCGTTTTGCCAAGTGCCTCTCATGCCATGTTATTGCAGGTCCACAACTTAAATATATATACTAGGACCCGGGTACCTGAAGGACTTGTTGCAACGATGTCACACCTCCCACAATCTTAGATCAAATGGATCCAATAATCTGACCACCCCCAGAGTCCAACTGAAAACCTTTGGATCCAGAGCTTTCTGTCATGCTGCCCCTACCCTGTGGAATGCCCTGCCAAACGGGATCAAGACAGCTCCAACCCTGGAGACGTTTAAATCAAAACTGAAAAGCCACCTGTTTAGCCTGGCATTTATGGCCACATAACTTTTCCTCTGCACACATAGATATGTACAGAGATGAGACAAGCTTATGCGCTTTGGGTCCTACGGGAGAAAAGCGCTTTACAAATGTTGGTTGTTGTTGTTGTTGTTGTTGTTGTATATAAGTTTTGCATGTGCATATAGGTGTCAGGAAAGGGGATGGCCAAGCTACTGAAGCCAGAAGTACTGTACAATTGTCATTGTAATCTAAACTCCTACCTATTTTTTTTTTGTCCATAATAATTCTCCATAAGTCCCAATCTATGCAGAGGAGTTCTGGCACATAAGAGGCAGAGCTGAAAGACCCAATTGGGTATAGACAGCTTAAAACCCTTTGGCATAATTAATATCTTAACGTTTTTGAGAAATGCATTAAACAATTGTTTCTCATCAAAGCTGTGTGGGACACACTCTAGCCACAGGGTGTACACATTATGTATTGCTGTAATTCTATTTACTGATTTGTGTTTCATGGGTCAGGAGCGATTGCGTCATGGGAGCATCATTAGCCACTGTTCACTGCAGAGTTTCCGCACAGTTCAGGCTAGAGTTCCCCATACCAAATTATTGGCTGGAGGTGTCATGGGGTTAAGCCTTAATTGGTTATTTCCCCAGGTGGTCAAGTCGAGTATGGGTGATTATCATGCTGTAGCTATTACTTGTTTGGCAGCAGAGAATGTGTGAGTTATTCATTTTTGGAGGAGTTTATTGCCTACTTTTTTAAAATCCATCTTTTAGTAATCCAAAAACATGCATAGGGGCAGGTAGAGGCTCAGGTCTAACTCATTTTCATGGCAATAGAGAGCCACTTCCTTCTGCATATCACGCGCCATTTATACAGACTGAACTAAGAATAATTTTACACGTACAACACGACACAACATAACCTATAAATAGTAGCAGATTTGTTTTGGTATTCAAGGCCTTTGCCATCTTTTAAAGGGACAAAGTTGGGAATTCCATTTTTTTCACTATCAAGTACTGAAGGGGTTTGGGGTAAATTAAAAAAATAAAATAAAATAATAATAATAATAATAATTTTAATAATTCATATTTGAAAGAAGTAATGGGCTACTTCCATCGACTAGCTCAAAATTCGATTTGAATGTGAAAATTTGAACTTGGAAGTACTGTCTCTTTAAAAAAAACAAAAACTTAGAATTCAACACTTCACGACCTTAAAGCGGCCAAATTGTCATTGTAGCCTATGGGGGACCTCCTGGAACCATTCCTGAAAAAATGCATTCAAACGATTCCAACAACTTTTATTTGATTGAAAATGGATCTATTCAATTGAAATAGGTCCTTTTTCGATCGAATATAGCCGAAATTCGACCATTAGTAAATCTGCCCATAAATGTCACTGTTCTGCATGGATTAGATCAGAAAACTGTTTGAAATGTTTTGCAAACTACATTTAGGATTGTCACTTCACTTGTATTTTACTGTTAAAGGTGCTTTATGCCAAAGTTATTTATTCTAATAAAGTGTAACGTTGAATTTTTTACCTTCTTATGTCTTTCTAAAGCAGCTGGGGGAATTGGAGGTCACTGACTCTGTAAATTGATACAATTTATGCATTTCTTACATTTGTCACTGCTGAGCAAAATCCTGTAGTTTCATGAAAGCCAGCTGAATTGATACAATATTTGCTAATACACTAGAGATGCTACTAATGTAGCAAATTGTAACAGTTCAGGTTATGTGCCTGGATTACTGAGCTGCCAGACTGAAACGTCCGAGACAGGAAATTTAGTCTTCAATTTTAGAAAAACTGTGGGAAAAAAAATAAAAGGTGGAAAGCAACTGAAAGTTCAGAATTTACTGCATAATAAGTAAGAATAAAATATCCACATTATACAGCTAATGGTGCTAATATCTGTATATCTAGAACAACATTAAACCGTTTTTTGCTTCATTTGAAAATAATTAGTTGTTAGATTTTAGCCAGTATAATAACACAAAGCAGGTTCTGGTTGCCTATCCAGTAATTCATGACATCTTGATCAGCCTGCTGTTCTGTGTTTTGTCTTGTCCTGATATCATTTACGTGAATATAGGAAACCTGAAATATAATTTGGAAATCAACATAAACCTGCACTTATTCGCATAGGTACAGATTAAAAAACAAAAACCCAATGTATTTTGTGTTTTTTTTTTCTTCTTTTTATTGTATGGATTTCAAATGTCTGCAAGGTGATATGTTTAAAAATATAGTGCTTTTTTAAAACAACTCGGCCTTAGTGTTTATGGTCATTTAACTGCTGTTTCTACCTCTGTTAATGTTATTTTGCATAAACAAAGCAGACAAAGCTGTATGGCAACGAAATAAAGACAAAAATGCAGGTAAAGTACGTCTCTCTGAATGTGCCCATATGTTTTATTGAAATACAAAAGGACCATACTTAAGGTGGCCATACACGGGCCGATAAAAGCTGCCGACAGACAGGGCATGGGGCCCTCCGACGGGCTTAACCCGTCGATATCTGGCCGAAAGTCGGCCAGATGTCGATTGGACAGGACTAAAAATCCTGTCTGATCACAGCCGCATCTGTTCGTAGATGTGGTCCTGCGATCCGACCGCCCATATCCCCTGTGGATCAACCCGATATCAACCTCAAGGTGGGCATATCGGGGAGAGATCTGCTCGTTTGGCGACATCGCCAAACGAGCGGATCTCACCATATATGGCCACCTTAAGAATGTGGGTTTATTTGTCAGCAGGTTTTACACATCATCTTTAATAGTGTCTCCCAGAAAGTTCTCAATTGCTTTTCTTTCTCCGGTCATTTCAGGTCTCTGTTTTATTTTTTTATCTACTGCTTTCTGTTTGCTTGAGATGACCAAATTATTGCTATTTGCTGTGTCCACTCCAAGAGACCTCTCCACTAGGAGATTACTCACCTTTTGGAATGCTTGAGCACTCAACATCTCTTAAGAACATTCTTTTAATTGACGTTTTAAGGCCCAGAAAAAATCTATCTCAATAATGAAGGATTTTGTAACTCCCATAGATGATGCACTTAAAATAAAATTAAAGGATTTCTGGCTCTTGTACAGGCACTTAGCTTATCTTTCGCTTTCTTTTTTTCTCTTCTCTCTATTTCACCATGTACTGCATTTGCTTTAAACCTGATGGATTAATGGCATCATTATAGTTTATTTGTATTGCGCTCTTTAATAACACCATACTTTAATACTGCAGTGCTCACAAATATGAGAAGGTTGTGTAAAATGCAATGTTTTTGTCTTCCTGATATGTAAATAAGGATATACTTTTAGAAGTGTTTTTTGTTTATGTAATTTGAGGAATCACACTGGCCAGAGTTAAATGACTTTGCAATAGAGGTGACTTGTTCCTTCTCGTTCTCTGTTTAGTCCTCACTAACAAGTTTTTTTTTTTTTAATGTGTTTGCATAAGCGTGGCATCTGTTAGATGTAGACTTTGTATAATGGGATATTGTTACCAGAATATGTATGTATGATTTTATAAAGCAATGCTGTCCAACTTCTGTGCGATCAATGGCTGGAATTTTTCTGGCCTACATTGTGGAAGGCCGATAATGGAAGCCAGTGTTGACCTCTCCCTGATTTTAAACCACGCCAACTTTAAATCACATCCATGCTACCACAAGAACATTTAAGGCCATGTTCGCATTAATGTGGGAGCAAACACCTTTTGGACCCCTAGCTAGTATTTCCAAATGCTAACAAACCCCCATCAGGTTCACCTGGCAGCGTAGGGCACACACAGGGAGCATAAAGCAGGCAAAGTATGGCACACACAGGGAGCATAGGGCAGGCAGAGGATGGTGCACACACAGGGAGAATAGGGCAGGCAGAGGATGGCACACACAGGGAGAATAGGGCAGGCAGAGGATGGCACACAGGGACCATAGGGCAGGCAGAGGCTGGCACACACAGGGAGCATAGGGAAGGCAGAACAGGGAAGGCAGAACAGGGCAGGAGACAGGGAAACCTATCCAGACTATATACAGTGACATAGTGCTGGTGCCCCTTGATATGAGATGGGAACAGGTGAACAATGTGTGCAGTTTCAGTCTGGGTCTCAGGTGTGAACAGTACAGGGCTTTAGGGTTCTAAACAATAGACATGTTACAGGTATGAACAATGCAGGATTTTACGGTCTATTTGAGGTTTAAATACTGCAGGGATCAGTTAATCTCAGTACTGATACCTTTTAAAGTTTATACAAAGTAAGCAGACACAGCAGCAGGGCCGGGCCAAGGTAGTTTGGCACCCTAGGCAAGGGGTTCAATCAGCACCCCCCCCCCACCCCCGTTATGTATGACCATTTCCCACCTATTCTTTTTCTTAAATAAAGAAACCTTATAACACATTAATGAATCGAACTGTACGTGGGCCAGCCAGCAGCACCCAAAAAATTGCTCCCAATCTGTACCTGTGTCAGCCTGCAGCCCAAATATTGTCCCCAATCTGTGCCTGTGCCAGCAGCACCCAAAATATTGCTCCCAATCTGTACCTGTGCCACCAGCATTGCCCCCTAAATCTGTACCTGTGCCACCAGCATTGCCCCCCAAGTCTGTACCTGTGCCATCAGCCATGACCCCCCAAGTCTGTACCTGAGCCACCAGCCATTGCCCCCAAGTCTGTATCTGTGCCACCAGCCATGACCCCCCAAGTGTGTAACTCTGCCACCAACCATTGCCTCCCAAGTCTGTACCTGTGCCACCAGCCTTTGCCCCCTAAGTCTGTACTTGTGCCACCAGCTGGCCCCCTAAGTTTGTACCTGTGCCACAAGTAGGGTTGCCACCTGGATGGATTTTTACTGGCCTGACAGGTATTTTTGATGGCTGATCTCAATGTTATTAGGAAAAAAAGCTAAATATATAGGAAGGCCAGTATTTTTTTAAAGAAAAGGTGGCAACCCTAGCCACAAATCTGTACCAGCCATTGCTCCCCAAGTCTGTACCTGTGCCACCAGCCTGTGCCAGAGCAGCAGCAAAAATATTGCCCTGGATCTGTGCCAGGCAAAGGGAAAGTAAGAGGGAGTTGAGGACTGAAGCAGAGCAGAACGCATGCTGCTGGTGACAGGGGCTAAGTTAAAACTTAAAGAAATAAAAGAAAATTATTTCCCTTCTAAAGTGCTATGACTGCGCCCTAGGCGGCCGCCTACTCTGCCTACCCCTAGTTCCGGCCCTGCACAGCAGTCAGACTTTCGTGCAGAGGGCACCTACGGCCTGTGGGCCAAGAGTTAGACACTGCTGGTGTAAAGCATTATAGTTCTGGGAAAAAATACTGTACATTTTACTTTACTGAAGGAAAGTTATTGACACCATTAATGCTTTTAATGCTTGCATGGGCAATCCATTTCCTGATACTTGTCTCTTTCTGTTTACTTTCTGGCAGGCAGCAGAAACCTGAGCTCGCCTTTTGGCAGTGATTCTAGATATAAACTAAGAACCAGAACCAACGTCCCACAAGGCAAAGCAGTAACATTATCCTTGTTAATGATTCTTACACTTCTGCTTAAAAAACTTGTGATTTTTCCTATGAAAGAAAAAGGCATTTGCAGGCATTTTTGTGCTGGACAAACAGCATAAAGTACCATCTCATAATAGCCTGTGCCGTATGGCATCCACTTGTAAGGGAACACCGTTATGACTGTATTTCAGGCCAAAAATAGTGTTCGTTTGTTTTTTTCAACACCTTTAGGCCCATTTATCAAAGGTTAAATTAGAAATTCATGTGAGGTCTTTTTAGATAAAAAAAAAATAAACTTGACATTTATTATAAAAATCTAATTTTCTAAACTCTGGTGAGTAGGATTGATCGAATTGAATTGATTGATGAATTTGATTTTAAAACTCGATTCGAGTTTTTCTCCAAAAAACCTTGATAGTCAGGAAGGCTGCAAACAACTCAAAACTTGATCTGTGGACATCTCCCATTGACTTGAATTTGGCAGGTTTAAGGTGGCGAATAGTCAAATTTGAGTTCTTAAAGGGCCAGACTATTATAAATCTCAAATTTTTCTCTAATTCAAATTTTTTGAAAAACTTGTCGAATAAAAAACTCGATAATTTGAATTTCGAATTTTCAATTCGAGCCTTGATAAATCTGCCCCTTTATGGACATGTCCAGCATCTGGTCCTCATTTGGATTTTTGTCAACATCAATAATTTCACATTACTTAAATACCCATCCTCTAAGGATCATAGCTGTCCTTCTGAGCTGTAGCCATATTTGGTAGCTTCTTTTTTTAATTTTTGCTTTGCAGAATTTACTGAATAAAAAATGTACAAATAAGCGAGATATAATGAGAGATAACAATGTATAGGTTATTATGTTGGCAGGTTTAATATATCCTGTATGTGTTATCACATAATTAAAGACCCAGTGGTGCTGTGCCAATGAGGCGAGTTATTATTTATTTACATGTATTTCTATAGCACCAAAATATTTTGTAGCGCTGTGAGTTGAAATAGTGTGTATGTGTATAGCTGTATATCCACATTATGTGCATTTTACATTTCTGTTCCCATTAGGACCTTTCTCAAGGATAAAAAGCTAAAAAAAAAAAAAGCAGATTAACATGGGTGGGTCCCGATATGCCGACATGCACATGATAGAATAGAAACCAGAGCCAAACCCCCCCCCCCAAAACTGTCACCACCTTGAGTGTCTTTATAGTAAACACAGCCTTATTAATCCGCTATAGCAACCAACCAAGGAAAAATGCACTTGTCATCTTTTTAAAAGCAATACTCCTATTGACATACAGAGGGAACTGTTCAAAATGGTGCTCTAACAGTACCTTGTTCATGATCCCTTATAAGATGTAATTAATCCGTACTAGAGGCAAAACAATCCTATTGGGTTTATTATTTAAATGATTTTGTTGATCCAAATTACAGAAAGGCCCCTTATCCAGAAAACCCCAGATCACAAACATTCTGGATAACAGGTCCCATACCTGTATTCCCCAGTACGCTACAGTAGTTTTGCATATGTTTAAAAAAAAGATACCCCAGTTCCCTATAATATGATTGAAGATTTAGCAGCTAGTGTCGCACATACCAGATTATTGGCCTGTGGATAAATGCAGGCTGATAGGCTATCCCTATGCTCCAAAATGCTTCTTGATGAGCCACAGCATCATACTGGGGGCAGACATTTTGGGGCATATTTGTCAAAGAGTGAAGTTAAGAGATCACCACAGTTCACTAGTGTGAAATTCCCCCACAATCCATTCATTTCTATGGGATTATCACGGAAAGTTCAATCCCTAGGGCCCAACGATCGGATTAACCCGATATCGCCCACCTTTGCCAAAAGAGTGGATCTCACCGTGTATGGCCACCTTAAGATGAATAAGGTAAATTAGGGAAATACGGAAACAGCTGATATATGGACTTTCTATAGGCAGTGGAAGTAGAATAGCATAAATGGATATACTGTATCTTGGTTGTATTTATTCTATTGAAGCATAAATGATTGTTTGAAATACAATATAAAAAATCTGTCTGTTGGCTCTGTGCTGCTGGATATGGATTTGATGATAACTCAGGGGCTGCCCAGCAGTGCTCTTATACTACATTAAAAACAGAAGAGGGCCTTCTTTTTTTCTCTAGATCTGAGCCAGGTTATGTTTGAGCTTCCTTTTTTCAATAACTCATTAGAACACTTAAGTATTTTTTTTTTTGCTCTGTTAAATATAAAGTAGCTCATTTACTGGTTTGCTTTAACAGAGAGATCCACTTTATTAGCATTCCTTCTGTTAAAGATGAATGTTGCTTATAATGTGAGTTATTCCTTTACTATTCCAGTCGATGCTTTCTCCCCAGTGTATTATACAACTGCTATGTTATGACTCTAAGAAAATTGGAGTCAAGGCTATCTTTAGGTTATATATATCAGCTGAGGGTGGTGTGCAGAGAACATATATGTTTAACTGATTTAGTAGCTGTTTTCTGTCAGACTTAATTATGTGATAGTATATTGATAGACCACAAACATTTGGATGAAGCAGGTGTTTCTGTGTAGGATGTCACTGCTGGGAAGAATAAAATAAAAATGCATAAGAGCCCACTATCCTCACCAGAATTGCAAATGCACTTATATAGAACACACATGCATAATAGAAGAATCTCTGCTCTTGTTGAGTATTAACCACATCCATAATTTTATTATTGCTCATCAAATCCCAAATATAGTCACCCAAAAGAAAAAACTAGTAGCCTGTAGTGCAGATGATTGGTTATTCTCCACATGAATATCAAACACAAAAGCGTTAATATCAACCATACCTCCCATCCCTGACATAATTTATGTAGACTAAAGGAACATTTGTAGCACAATGAAAGAAATTATGTTCTCTAGGGTGAGCCTTAAGCTTATAGGTCTAATCCTTCAAGAAATGTGACTGGCAGAAACATTAATGATTGTGAATAAATAATTCAGACATACTGTATTTCTTTGTATTTTGAGAGCCGGGAAAGAAATATGCATGGCAGGCTCCAGGGAATTTAAGCAAAACAAATTAAGTGGCTGCTTAGATTTTGATGGTTCCAGTGCAGAACTGGTGCCCTAGAATAATCATATATATTTCACACTATCGGTGTTAAAAATTTAAAGGTGTGGGATCTGTTATTCGGAAACCCGTTATCCAGAAAGCTCTGAACCACTGAAAGGCCGTCTCCCATAAACTCCATTTTATCAATATAATCCAAAATTATTTAATTTTAGCAAAACCAGTCTATTGGATTTATTTATTGTTTACATGATTTTCTAGTAGACTTAAGGTATAAAGATCCAAATTATGGAAAGATCCATTACCCGGAATACCCCAGGTCCCGAGCATTCTGGATAACCGGTCCCATATCTGTATTAGCATAATCTACAATTTATAAAATGACCCTAAAAATTGGGGTCACCAGCCCTTCACAGAAGTTGTCAAATGTCTAGTTCAGCCAGGTGTGACTTCACTAGATTTTAGAACTCCTATCCACAATTCCTAGGTTGGTGCTGAAATTGTGATTTTTTTTTTTCTTCAACATAGTATGGTAATACTGGCACACTAGCAACACCTACACAAGTTATAGCTTGATGGTCGGGTGTCAATCCCTCAAAATAGCTTCTGCATAGGCTTTCATGAAAATTGCCTGCACTGGCATCTATGAATTAAATACAAAGATTTGTCGATGTACTGTCTGTTGGTTATTTAACTATAGATATAAATTTTTTGCAAGAAGATCTCTGCTTTCTACTTTGTAAATATATTTTGCCTGTGACTGCAAAAGGCCATTGATGAGATTCAGACCCAAAGGTTCTGCGTATGCCCTTATGATGAGGCAACGATCAGGTCCCTCAGAATTGAAAATTGAGGAAAAGCTCCTCTATCTTTGCATAATCACCAGCCAAGTGGATCTTTACAGTTTGGTTGATTATGCTCAACTGTAGGAGTGCATTACTTCTTCCATTGTAGTTGATGCGCGATCTCTTCCATACCCATCTTCTCTAGTTCTCTTTACTTCAGTGATCCCCAACTAGTGGCTCATAAACAACATGTTGCTCATCAACCCCATGGATAGTGCTCCCAGTAGCCTCAAAGCAGTTGCTTATTTTTGACTTCCTGTTTTGGAGGAAAGCTATGGTTGCATAAAAACCGGGTGTACTGCCATACAGAGCCTCCTGTAGGCTGCCAGTCCACAAAGGGACTGCTAAATGGCCAATCACAGACCTTATTTGCCACCCCCGGATTTTTTTTTCATGCTTGTGTTGCTCCCCAACTCTTTTTAGAAATTGATTGTGGCTCACGGGCAAAAAAGGTTGAGTCCCTTGCTCTGCGTGCTGGAAATTTCAAATAGTCACAACATCAAGCAATACATTATATTCATAACAATCTAAATGAAGATTGTAGGGGTAATCCTTTATCGGCTTAGAGTCTGTCCTTTCACTCACTGTTGCACATGTATATAGGTGAATAACAGGTGCATAACTGTCATATTTCTGTGTTATATCTTGTCTCGGAATTCTGTATAAGCAGTTACAGGAAAGAGCATTCAGTTCAATATTTAATTAATTTTAGATGCTCTGCATTATTGGTTAGAAGTTTTTTGGGTAGATGTAAGACCACAACATCTTAATTACTGCATATGTGAAATCCCTAGTGCAGTGATCTCCATATACGTTGAAACATTGTAGCCTTAAAATCAACTTCTAGCTCATGCCGAAAGATTGTGCACAGCATGGTAGTAAATAATGATCCTGCTTAATGAAGCTGTGCAGTCTGGAATGTTCTTTAGATAGTCATGTTCGCTTCCCTCCTGCCCACAAACAGAAAGGCAGGCAGCAGAGCTTTGGAAAGGCAAATTACCTGCAGCATTTATCTCACTGAATGTTCTCTGGGAAATCTTTTGCACTTAGCTTTGGTGTGATGATCAAGCGTTTCTCTGGTGTTTGGATGAAGATGAGCATGCTGGGAATTATTTGAGATGTTTTGAAAAGATTTATAGACTCATAATAAAGACTACTCTTTGCTGTAGGATTATCATGGCAAAGCATAGCATTGAAAAGTAAAATTGTTAGTTTGCTTTGGTTTAAAGGGATTATTCACCTTTGAGTTAACTTTTAGTATAATGTAGAGAGTGATATTCTGAGACAATTTGCAATTGGTTTTCATTTTTTATTGTTTGTGGTTTTATAGTTATTTAGCTTTTTATTCAGCGGCTCTCTATTTTGCAGTGTCAGCAATTTGGTTTCTAGGGTACAAATTACCCTAGCAACTCTGCATTGATTTAAATAAGAGACTGGAATATAAATGGATGGACTGACTAGAATCATAAGTAATAAAAAGTGGCGATAACAATACATTTGTAGCCTTACAGAGCATTTGTTTTTAGATGGTGTCAGTGACCCCCATTTGAAAGCTGCAAAGAAGCAGAAGAAAATTGCAAATCATTAAAAAAAACTATGAAAAATAAATAATGAAGACCAACTGAAAAGTTTCTTAGAATTGGCCCTTCTACAATATACCAAAAGTTAACTTGAAGGTGAACCACCCCTTTAAGCTGTGTAACTTCAGCCTCCATGGATCAGGGTTTAGGGGGCAGCCCATATATGTACTTGATATACAATTCTTTAAGACAGTGGAATATGGCAGATTAGAATAATTGCCCTGCTCCATGTGTTTTAGCATGCCAAAAATCTATTTACATTGGAATCATATTCCAGAGACCTACTTTGGTTAATTGAATAAACCTGCATTTTTGCCTGCACAGCCCCACTAACCAAACTGCATCAACTTAATTTGCAAACTGACAATGGAAACATAAATTTACCATTGTCAGAGTAGAAAAGAGAGGCAGAGACGCCTGTTTTGAACAGATTTGAGCAAAATGGTTTACCCAACTCGGAACCTGTTGACCTATTTCATTACCAGCAAATGGATTTACTTAACCACCCAATATCAGCAAATTAATCCAACTGGCTCCAGGCACATCCTGCTGGTTGCATAGAAGTAACATCTAATTGCCATGCAAAGCAATAGATATGCCGATGATGCCTTTGTCTACCAGCTGCTCAAGCTTCTTGGCAGATACTGCAAATCCTCCCAATGCTTGCAATCAGATCACGTGTAATGGCATAGGGTGTATAACAGTCCCTAAATATCAAGATTAGCATTTGCTAAGAAAATAACAGCCAAATGCTGTTCCAAAAATTCATGTATTTCATTTATTGAATCATTCCTTTTGAATCACTGCCGTATTCCACCTCTTGGCATCTTGCATCTTATTATATAGGGGTTAGGCAATTCTATCCTTGATAAATAATAGGACTCCCTTTCCACCTTATCTTTTCTACGATGTCTTTAAAAGTCTTCTTATAAAACATTGTTTATTGCTTAAAAGGGTGCAGTTCTACCTTGTTTGCTGCTCTGTGGATTTTTGTGCTGTACACCTTTTGCTTTGGTCATTTAACTAATTGCAGTGGGAGCTTGTCTGTTTTTGTGACTTGTATCAGGCTAGTCAAAAAGAAAGTGTGTGCTAAAAAATCTTGTGTACCATGTGGGGGTGTGGCTGAACCACCCAGAACATGGTCTGGATGGATGAATGGAGCCAGGTTTCTTCTTTAAATTTTTTTGAAAATTTCTATGATTTTCTAGTGTAAGTTAAAAATAATATATATATATTTGAGAATGTATAGAGCAAAGAGTTCCATGTTGAGGTGCAGAATTTAGTGCTAGAGTATTCCTGATTCTGAAGAACAAAGGGGATGGGCGTGGGTACATGAGGAATCAGAAGCTCTTCTGGATAAACAAGGCCTTGATTCTTTATTATTATTATTATTATTAACATGTATTTCTATAGCGCCAACTTGTTGTGTAGCGCTGTATTCTTTAGAGATTTAAAGTGATTCTGACTAGTGATGGGCGAATTTATTCGCCAGAGGCGAATTCGCTGCGAATTCCCGTGGTTCGCTGCTGGCGAATAAATTTGCGAAACGCCAGCGAAAATTCGCCAAAAAAAAACGAGTCGTTTCGTTTCTCAAATTTTTATGCCAATTCGCGAATTTCGCTGGAAATTCGCTAATTTTTCAGCGAATCAAAACGGGGGAGATTCGCCCATCACTAATTCTGACACTAAAAAATTAATTTTAACATATGAATGTACATTGTATATAATTGTTAGTTGGATTTCCTAAGCCTTACTCTCTGACACTCTGGCTTTGCCAACCTAACAGTCCCATCTCAGTCTGTTAAAAACAATATATATATTTGAGAATGTATAGGGCTAAGATTAGTTCTATGTTGAGGTGCAGAATTTAGTGCTAGAGTATTCCTGAATCTGAAGAACAAAGGGGATGAGCGCGAGTACATGAGGAATCGGAAGCTCTTCTGGATAAACAAGGCCTTGAGAATGCTGAAAGGCAGTAATGGTCCCTCAAAGGTCACTGGGGCAATTAGTTGGAAATCGCATAGTGCAGTTTTGTGCTTGGGACTCTTGTTCAGAAATGACAGATGTACAAAACTATACCAAGGTCTTTAAAATACTATCTTGATTATTGTTGCCCTTTTACTATAAAAAGTGAAATTGCTGTATTATGCCAAGTTTATGGCATTCTGGTCCCATCTAGTGAGCTAGGTTGTTACTCCATTGTGAAAAAAAAATACATCTCTAAGGGTAGGGACAGACAGGGAGATTCGGGGAGATTCTGTCGCCTGGCGTTTTTAGCAGGCGACAATCTCCCCGAATTTCCTTCTCCCTGTCTGCCGATCGTAAAGGGACAAAGCGCCTGTGCAGATGCGGCGCGGCGATTTCCGGAATCGCCCGAAGATACCTCGTGAGGAAACTTCGGGCGATTCCGGAAATCGCCGATCCGCGTCTGCACAGGCGCTGGCGCTTTGTCCCTTTACGATCGGCAGACAGGGAGAAGGAAATTCGGGGAGATTGTCGCCTGCTAAAAACGCCAGGCGACAGAATCTCCCCGAATCTCCCTGTCTGTCCCTACCCTAATTGTATCCTGTTTTGTTTTTAGACTTTAATCCCCTTGTTAAATATTATCTTAACTGATGTAACCTTCACCTGCTTTCCAGTTTGCAGTGCTAATCTCCATTCAGTGCTCATTTATCCTCTTGTTTTACCACATGTTGTTGGCCTTTTCACTGCTATAAACTTGATTTACCTGATCAGCCAAATCCTGCAAATCTATTTATATGTGAGCCAAAGCGAGAGTGAGAGGAGATACTATGATAATGTGTTTTTGCCTTTACATAATGCCATTTAATTATTTAATAGGTCATATTTTGCAGGGAGTTTTTGATCATTAAAAGTCCCTCTACGGATGTTCCTTTTTAAATCTCTGCTTCCTGTACCCTAGCAGGATGTTCCCTGTGAGTATTGTGGTTGGGTTAAAGTGTTCCACTTTTCATGTTTCAGAGTTTGCTGCTTGGGAATGTACCTGAACCAGTCCAGCCGAGGAGACTGGTTATCTCTCACAACATGGATAAGGCTCTGAAGGAAGGTAAGCTGCACTTTGTTTTCTTTGGGAATTCATGTTTGTATAATATCATATATTTTGACTGTGGGCCTTCCCTAGCGTAGCTCTGTGTGAGTGCAGCAGTCTGCCGGGCTTTCCTAGAATAGCTCTGTATGTGTGCATCAAAAATGTCTCTATTTGGCAATGAGGAGACTGAGGAGTAATTTGTTTTGACGTTAGTCTATGCAAATGAATATGAATCGCAGAATCTGCACGTTCTGATTTATAGGATAGCAATTTTTCAATTGGTCTTCATTTATTTTTCATAGTTTTTTTTAAATGATTTCTGACTCTTTCCAGCTTTCAAATCTCTATAGTAGTGATGTGCGGGCCGGCCCGATACCTGCAGGTTGCAAGAGTCAGGTGGGTCTGGGTTGAGCTCTTCTTCCTGCTCTCCTCGCCTGTCATTTTACACTTCTGACCTCCGACTTTCTTTTTATATAGACGTGTGCCTGCTTGCCCCGCCCATTTTGTGATGTCATTGGTGGGGCAGGTCTAAAAATGGAAGTCGGCTAGGGTGGACGTGGGTGGAGGGAGTGCGGGTGCAGTTCAGGTTTTACACGACCAGCACATCACTTCTCTATAGGGCTACAAATGTATTGTTATCGCTACTGTTTATTACTCGTCTTTCTGTTCAAACCCGTTCCTATTCATATTCCAGTTTTTGATTCAGATTGCAAAACGTTGCAAACTGGAAAGAAACTGAATATAAAGCTAAATGACCTAGAAACCACAAAAAAATTGTCTCAGAATATCACTTTCTAATCATAATAAAAGTTAAGCCTTCCAGGTGATGTAGGTAATCCCTAGAGTATGGCCTGTTAGGCACCCCTCAATATATTGAATTAAACACGTTTTATATAAAGCATTCTCTTTATGTTTCTTTTGCTGAGGTGAAGATGGACTTTAGACCACAATGCTCAGTATGTGACAGACCCGATCACATTCATTCACTTGTCTAATTAGGTGGAATGAAAACAAAACAATAGCCCACTATCTGTGGATCCCTACTGCTTGGTGGCCTTTGGGCTACTCGCACTAAGAAACTTCAGCACCCAAAATCACACAAATCATACTGTATACCAAATATCATTAATTGAATTTTCAGTTGTTGCTGTGTCAACTTTATAATTGCCATGGGGCACATTGCAATGAGTGAATATATTGATATTCCGCCTGCAAGTGGTGTTATCACACATCTGATGCAACGTATGCAGCTCACATTCTTTCTAAATTGTAGTTATTGAAATTCTAGTAAAATTGTATCACGTCCCAGTCACGGCTTCTGCATGCAAAGTATCACAGTATTATGTACATTTATTTTTTACTTATGACTGTGAGTCACAGCAGTGAGTGGGGGGCTTAAGTGATGGCGTGTTTGTTATAGAAGGCTGGGTTGATAAACAGTTCATTTACGCACATTGCCTCCTGGTGGTGAATTTATGCAACTTTGCTCTATTTTAAGGTGAAATATATAATTGTGTTCAGCTTGAGTTCTACGAATATTTTACAACTTCTTTGGTTAATGGAAAATGTAGTTAAATTAACAATCACAATTATATTTCCAGTACAAGCATGGCATCCGTTACTTGCAAACTCTATATCCAGAACGTTCCGAATTAAGGGACCATCTCCCATAGATTCCATTTTAATCAAATCGTTCAAAATTGTAAAAAATTAAATTTCCTTTTTGCAGACTACATTGTAGAGTTTTATGGATAACAGGTCCCATACCATAATGAATTCTTCCTCATGCTAATGGCACACTGATCTTTCACCAACAAGTCTCTTTCAGCACTGGCATACATCAGTGTAGAAAAGCTGATCCACTGCCTTTTGCGAAATGCTAAAGTAGGCATTTTAATGCGGAAATGCACACACACCTAGGGGCACATTTACTAAGGGTCGAAGTGAATATTCGAATAAAATTTGAAGTCCTAGGTGTAAATCCCGAGTGTGCTATACTCTGCCTGCCCTATGCTCCCCGAGTGTGCCATACTCTGCCTGCCCTATGCTCCCCGAGTGTGCCATACTCTGCCTGCCCTATGCTCCTCGATTGTGCCATACTCTGCCTGCCCTATGCTTCCCGTGAGTGCCATACTCTGCCTGCCAATTACTTAACCATTATTTATTTTTTTCTGTTTTTTTCAAAATTCTAAAAAAGTTTCAAGTTGTTCGTGTCTCTGGTGTTTGAGTCTGGCAGCTCAGTAATTCAGGTACAGACTCTAAACTAGAGTCCTGTGCAGGTCCATTTTTTGGGACCCGCACTCGACCCATACCCGCAACCTGCAAACCAAACCCGCGACCCGCATTCTTATCCGCTTGGACCTGCGACCCGACCAGCAAATACCTTATCTGCAACCCGGACCCGCGACCCGCTGATCAACAAGAATCAGGAAGTGCTGTGATTGTAAACCGGAAGTAACCTCATCGGAAGTAGCCGTGCTTAGAAAAAAGGAATAAAAATCGCTATAGAGAAGATCCGCGGCCTGACCCTCCACCTGCAAACCGCAGAACCACCGACCCGCACCTGGAACTTGTACATGCAACCCGCAGGGTACCGTAAGATTTTGTGGGTAACCCTCTGGTAACCGACCCGCTGCAGGACTCTACTCTAAACTGTTACAATTTTGCAACATTTAGTTGATACAATTCTCAGCAGCATCTCTGGAGTAATAGCAACTATTGTATCCTTTCTAAGGGCTAGGGCAGACGGGGAACCCCGAACCTCCCCGAATAGCCAAGTCCTGGGGCGCACCGGTGTTGCTTGAAAACGCCGGTGCCTATTCACACGGAGCGGCGCGCTTTTTGAAATCGCTCCAAATTGACTCGCGAGGCAATTTGGAGCGATTTCAAAAAGCGCGCCGCTCCGTGTGAATAGGTGCCGGCGTTTTCAAGCAACGCCGGTGCGCCCCAGGACTTGGCTATTCGGGGAGGTTCGGGGGCTACAAGTCGCGGCGAGAAGTCGCCAGGCGACAAAATGCCCCCGAATCTCCCCGTCTGGCCTTAGCCTAACAGCTGCCTCTAATGAAACCCAGGGATTCTGCTCAGCATGGACAAATAAGAAATGTCGGCAACCCCCCAGAGCTGCTTTAGAAGGTGAAAAATTACACTTAACACTTCAATATTAAAAAATCAGTCACACGTAGAAAATAGAAAATTAATGAAAAAAAATATTTCTGGTGATCCGATTGTTTGAAGGTAAACAACCCCTTTTAATATGATTTTTTTCACATATGAGTCCTGGGTGAGCACTAACCATTTGGTCTTTTGATGTTCTACCACCATAATGTGAGTACATGGGTGTGCTTTAAAAAAGTGAGGATTCAACACTGGCTTCCGGCATCGGTCCTCCACCATGTAGTTCAGAAAAATTCCAGCCTTCAGTATTACAGTTGGACAGCACTGGTATATACCAATGTACATCCTTATCAAAATGAGCTAAATAAATAGAATTTATGCTGAAAAGACATTCTGCTTGTTATTTTAATTTTAAAATGCACATTTTCTTTTATTTTTATATTTTCTAATTTAAAGCAGTAACAACTGTGGTTTGGTTTTACACTTACCATTCACACTTTAAGCATCTGCTTCCCCTTCAAAGCTTTATCTGTGTACTGCTAATATATCTACCCTGCAAGAATCTGGAAATTAGAAACATGGAGTCATTTTAGTTTCTCTTCTTACCTTGTCTAGCTCAAGAAATATCTGTAGTGAAGTAGAATTGGTTTCAGAACAGTGAGAATGGCTCCTTATTTGTTTCTGTAGCATAAATATATCTTAATATGGAAAACCCTGTTAAGCCATGCATGAGGTGCATATCCTTGTACAACCAGTGACATATTCTGAGACAGAAGTATTAGGGGCCAGAAGGCCAATCTATGTTCTGTAACTAACTGTGACATTTGGTAAGAACAGCCGTGGAGGAATACAAATTATCATTTTTTTGAAAATACAATAACACATTTCTCTCAGTCAGCCTAATCCGTAAGCTCTCCACATGTCTATTATTAGGGGTACAAGCCACATAGCCAACCAGATTTTGCATCTCCATCCAGCTGTCAAAACAGTGTATAGATTTTTATTAAGTTTTGGGTACTTATAGAGGGTTATTTAAAAGCCTTAACTTGTAACATATTGCTACAGCAGGATCACAGGGAAGGAGAAAGAGCATTTCTTATATAGTCAGGGGGCCACTAGCCCTGCATAGGAGGAAACTGGCTCTTCCCACTTATCTGCATCAAAATGGGCAACCATAATTTTCCTCTTTCATTTTGCCTATGCAACGTGGAATTTTATAGATCAGAATTTGGTAAGTCAGTCTATATCCCAGGACACTGAATTTATTATTTGGTGATAGTGATCATTGTGGAAAGTGGCTTGCTGTACTTCAATGCCAGTATTGTTGTTTGCAAAATAAGGTGAGATAGAAATGACTTATCCCATTTGGCACTCTCATTTTGCATGTAATTTCAAGAGCAGCAAGTTCCCGATTTGGTTCAACATTTAGCTATCATTTCTTACAAAAGACATGCTTCCAATAGACTTGGCTGGGGTATCATAACCAATATATTCCCATGGCATGTATGTATAAAATTCTAGATAACATCTTCAATTTTCATTGATTTTGTTCCAACATATAAATGATGATGATGATGATGATCATCATCATGTTGTTATCCATACATTGCTTTCAAAATGTACTTTCTTTTTCTAGATGTATTTATTTTGCCCTGCCTTAGTGAGCCGAAGCTTGACAGGTCTCTGCAGAGATGCCTAATTGAATTAGAATAGCAACATGCTTCTTGTTGGCTCACGCGGACTTTTATTGATGTCTCAAAAACTGACATTTTGTGCAGCACTTGGAAACTAATTCGTAGTGACAGCTTTGTAAGGCTGGAAAGGTGGAAGTCTGCATCCCTTGTGCCACATTGTCCCTTTCCGACACATTCATTTAGCAACTGCCATTTGCCAACCTACTGTTTGAAGTAGCATGTAATTCTCCCACTTTGCATTTCAGATGTCACATTATTGCTAATATTTTCAGTTGTTCTGATTTGCAGCTCTCTACAGTAACAGGCCACATATACAGAAAAGCATAATTTATTGATGTTGTTATTTTAATGTACAACATATTACACACAAAGGGTTTAACAAGTAACATGCTATATTGCAGAATAGTATTTACATTTATAGAGTCTCTTGCTATTAGCCTGCACAGTATGTCCTGCTCACTCCCTCCACTCCCTGTACCCAGTCAGCCATTGCACCCCTTTCACCCCAAGTCACAGAAACCCATGTTTATTATAAGGATCAATGTATCCTCCTACTGTATTTTATAAGGATATTAAAAGGCACTAAGGAGTTGAGTGACTTCAGATTCAGTTATAAAAGTGATCATAGACATAAATCGCCTAGTTGAAGCTAGGAAAACTTTTGTACCTTCTGCTTAGCCCCCCAAACATTGAACAAAATGGGTCAGTGTAATCTGTGCATTGGTCATATATTCTATACAAATGTATTATAAATGATACTCTAACCCACCTGGCTATTAATAGAAGACTATCATAAATCCCTTAGGAATTCTGTTGCCATATAAAGTCACATGGCTAAGCAATATGCTTATTGCTCATATATTATATGGTATAGTATGCCCCTCCTGTAAATTCTAAGGTTATTCCAAGTCACTGAGAAGTTATTTGACAAAGTCTGCTGCCTAAAAAGAAAAGCATTTTAATACATGTTTGATTCTACATGGATTAGTGTGTTGGTTGATACCAGGCTTTTCTTTCATCTGTGCATATAGGTTACAACACCAGTAAACATAAACAATTGTAGCATAAGCTGGAGCTCTGATAACATAC
>CM044431.1:44149520-44169077 GCA_024363595.1 Xenopus borealis | reverse complement strand
GTGTATACTGTATGTTATTCCACCAAAATTGGGGTTCTGGTGCTCAATCATAGACAGAAGAAATACCTGAATAAAGCAAAGTGGTCTTAATATATTCGTATAAAGTTACCCATACACAGAAATATCTGTTTATAGAAAAAGAAGCAGAACTTTACCCAGTAGTGAGCCAAGCCATACTGATATGATGGTTTGATCCTTCGTTCAACAATCCTACCACAGTAGGGCCTATGCAAGCCTATTTGCCCAAGTAAGGAATCAAAACATTAGCCTGACCAATGCAGATTGAAGATCTAAGGACCATGTTGTCCCATGTGTGGACCTTAAGATGGGCAGCATTAATTCAGCAATTAAATGATCCAGTAAGTACCCCAAGATAGAAACATGCATGACAGCCTTAGTCTAGTCCTGAAACATGGATGGAATTCAGGGTAGCGTCATTGCAGCGCTCTGTTATTTCCATTTTAGAATGCTTAAGGAAAGGTAGAGTCCCTGTATGTTTAAAAATGGGTTTAAGAATATCTGCATTATTAATCAAGTTAAGAATGTTAAAGTAAGCAAGTGTAGTGTAACAGTCAAAAAATTTTAAAATAAACTTCAAGCACTCGGAAAACAGAAGTTATAGTATTGGCTGAACAAAAATTGTTTTCCTATAATGGTACACTCTTAAGTAGCATCATGTCCTTGAATAGTATATTAATAGTATTTGAGTATCACTAAATGAGGCCAGTACATGTGTGCCATCTGTTCAGGGTTGTTTTATCATCTTCTATTTATTTTTAAGTTCTATTTGAAATAGAAAAACCTTAGGTCATCAGTTCTTGTTTACTATAAATAAACCTCAAGATTGTGCTTGTAAGATGCATATTATATTATTTTATGTTTCTTTTATGAGTAGTTATTCTATATAATAAAGTCAGATTTTTAGATTAAGTTTAGTTGGTGTCCCTGAATAGGTGTTATTTTCTCATAAAATATGCCTTGCTCAGATTATTGTCCCCATAACAATTCCTAGAATTAATTTTAGCATAAGATCACGATTCCATAAGATCAAGTCGTCTTGTTGCCATAAGAACAAGAAAAGCATGTTTTCTCATATACGGACTGTGCTATGTTAGATATTGTTAATCCCCCTCTGGTCATCTGTGCTGATGTCTACCATGTCTATGGTGCAGATTTACTAAATTCACATGAAGGATTCAAAGTTCGACCGAATCTTCACTTCCACTTCAGCCAGTAAATTTTGTAAATTCAATCGAATGATTCGCATAAACTTTCATTCGAATATTCGACCATTCGACTGTCGAAGTTCTTCCCCTTTAAATTTTTATTCAACCACCTAGTTCGCCAGATCAAAGCTACCAAATTGGGTTTCCTTATTTTTGATTTAATAAAAAAAATTCGATCAATCGACTTTTTCCTATCGATCGTTCGTCCAATCGAATTGCGGTGAAATCCTTCGAATACGAATATCGATTTTACTTCCCTTCCAATTCCCAGGTCGAATTTCGAATTTTTTTCAATTCGAAATTCGACCAATGATAAATCTGCCCCTATGTCTAGCACTTTATCTTACTGGTATGGGGTCTATTATCCAGAACCCCATTATCCAGAAAGCTCTAGTACTACTAAAACATTCTCAGATGTCCAAAAAGATGGTTGAGAATCCACCATTTAGCCTTTGAACGGGCAGCCTTTTCAATTTATGGAGAGGTTTGCACATACTGTTGAAATTACTATATCGCCCTAATTATAAGTAGGGCTTCCATTGCCTTTATTTTTTTGTAAATTATCTGCATATTTGTACAGGTATGATGCATATTATCCAGAATGATCAGGGCCTGGGGTTTTCCGGATAAGGGGCCCCTAAGTCTGCTAAACAATTATTTCATCTTTAGATAAACCCAGTAGGCTAGATTTTCCTCCAATAAGGATTCATTATATTTTAGTTGGGATCAAGTACAAGGTGCTATTTTATTATTACAGAGAAAAAAATTTTAAAATGTTGAATTATTTGATTTTTATAGAGTCTATTGGAGATGACCTTCCCATAATTTCCTGATAATGGTAACGTGTGTATTAATGCTTAGAAGGCATTAAGCCACAGAAGCACATTATTGCCCCTATCATCAATTAATACATTTGAGTGTTTCCAGTTGTGTAGCAAGGTAAATCTATCTTGTTAATTATAGTGTCATTGATAAAGTCAAATAATAGAAACAGACCATTTGCTTCATCTGTATTGCACTGCCTCTGTGAAAGCTCCACCGTTAGAGCTAAATAGTTTTTCACATCTGCAAATGAACTAAATAAGTTGCTAATGACGTTGGTTGTCCATATGCCTTTATCTTTTAATTCATTTTGATTTAGGAGCTGGAGCAATAACCTTTACAGGCTGGCATACAAGGAGAGCAACCTATCTCTGGTTGAAATGTCATACTTTGTATATGTGTCCCTTATCTTCTCTTTAGCAGATTTTAACAATGCTGAAATTTTATTTCACTACAGAATAATCCAATTTCAGCCACTCTATTGTCTCTAGATGATTATGTGCAATGGTTCCTTGCTGATCCTGATCAGAGATCCCATGAATGCAAATTTGCCTGCAGACGTCTTCACTTTACTAGTAACCTGTTATTGTGAGATTTTCAATTTGTGTCCTTATCTCACCAATGTATAATTCTTGCATAGTTCACTGCATGCAAACCATAAAGGGCCTGTGCATCTGTCTCCAGCAGGTGTGCAACACAATCCACTAGTAGAGATTTCTCAATTATAACCTAGAGATCTAGCTGCTGCAGTTCTGCAAACTCCATCTGTACACACTGAATTTTCTCTAACAGCATGAAATAATTCCAGGCAAAACCTGAGCTGTAGAGAAATATATGCATGGCATTTTGACAGCCCGTCTTTTTTTTTTTTTTTTTTCTTCCAAAGTAAACGTAATCCATTGAACCAGGCTCGTTTCCTGACTTTATGGCATGTCAACCCACAGCACTTAATCAATCAGTTTCCTGAGCTCATAAGCTCATACAAACCCATTACAATTCAGAGCATGGTGCTTTTATTCATGTTTCAAGAGATAACTTATGTATATTATGGCTTAATTCAATTCCAGTCAAGTCCTCTCTGGTCAGTAAGTTATCAAGGGGGCATCTTAGGTGCTGCTGCTCTACAATTGTATCAAGTGTTGCAGAACCCTGCACAAGGACTGATTGCCCATGGTTTCATTTATTTTTATCTAATAATTTTGCTTTAAGATATCAATTGTTGTGTTCATCTGCCATTAGTGAAATTCACTGGTGATTAAGGCAGGTGATATTTCTTTGGATGATATATGTTGTACAGCTGTGGTGCCTGTTATGCATAATTCTCCATACTTGAGGTTTTACATACATTGGAACTCTACTAAAAAAATATTTAAACATTCAACTCCATAGGATTGTTTTCTTCTAATATGGATTAATTATATTTTAGTTTGGATCAAGTACAATGCACTGTTTTATTATTCCAAAGAAATTATTTGATTAAAATTAAGTCTATGGGAGATTACCTTCCCATAACTTTCTGGATAACTGGTTTTTGGATAACTGATCCTATATACCTGTAGGTTATTCATCATATACCTCCTGAGAGTCTAGGCCTCTACACACACCTATTGCTACTGACGTTCTATATTTAAAGGATTGCCAGAACTAGGAGTAGGGAGCAGGGACACATTTAAGAGCAACTTTTGTACGGTTACATGGACCCTAGGCACACAACTCTGCTGCCTACTCTAACTTTGGCCAGAGGTGTTAAGGGCGGTCATTGAGGTGTCGATGATGGGCAGGTACTTGCCTTGGGCACCAGTTGCTTTTGACCTGGCTCTGTCAATTTCTGTAACTGAGGTCAAAGAGAATTATCATCCTGCCTGATTACAAAATAAATAGTTTGTTCTGGTTATATCTGGGCCTGCTGTTGTATAATATAAGAATAACAAGTCACCAGAGTAACATGATGGTATAAGTGCAGAAGGCCTCAAGTAATTTTATCCAGGTACTTAAAGATGAACCCATATCATGTTTTATAGTATACACATTTCAAGAAATTCTCTAAATTAAGTGTCTTTTCAGCTTTGGTCTTGGAGTGCTTCTCATCATAGTAGCATGTAACACCCTTGAGCTACAGGCCTAGGGCCATGCACCTGTCCCATATTTAACCTGTTAAGTGATGGTGCAGGCTTTATTTTGTAATATTTACATTAGAAGGCGAGTTCTGCAATATTTAGTTTGTAAGTACATTATGTACATTACCTCGGCTAAGCCTCCTTATCGCTTTCCTTCTCATTGTTAAATGAACTGTAGGTATTTCAAGCAGCAGTGTATTGAATGTTAATGATACCTTTCAGTCAAAGCTATTTGAAAATCCAGGAGTATTTCGGACAGCATGTTTTCGTTCAATAAACTTTTTACAGGGTCCAGTATATACGCTAGTGAAGAGATGCTGATCATTGTGGATTTTGGCAACCAAACACTACAAAGTACAAGATCCACTGTGTGTATTGGCTGATGGACTGATCCGGTACCTAGTGACGCACAGTCGCACACATTCAGGAAGCAGAATGTAGTGCCGCGGTCCCCAACTTTTTTTTAACCCATAAACTTAAGCAAAAAAACATCTTTTTAATTGGTGCAAAATAAATAATGTGATTTGGTGGCCTCTGTGTGCACTGGCATCTACAGGAGTCTCTTTTTGGCAGTACACCCGTTTTTTCTTTTTTTTCATGCAACCAAAACTTGCCTTGAAACCAGAGATGCAAAAATAAGACCTGCTTTCAGGCCACTTGGAGCAACAACCAAGGGACCAAGCTACTGTTTTGGGACCATTGGGATGTGGTGGAACAAGAAAGAAAATGGGATTTTCAGCACTAAGAGTGCTTTAGCACTACTATTGTACCTCCTATGGATACTCTGTCGATGGATGCTCTGCTTGGCCGATACCCTCTTTCTACTGGTTTGCACCCACTAGGGATAAGACAACAGCACACCTTGGAAAGCTGTACTAACCCTATGGGGCAAATTCACTAAAGAGTGCAACTTCGCCAGGCGTAGATTCTCCAGGACAATGCTAATTCACTAAAACACAAAGTTGCGTCCATGGTGCCGAATGCTGGCTAAGTTGCGGTAGCGTTACTTCGGCAAGCAAAGCGAAATTGCGCTAGCATTGTCTAATTTGCATACGGTGGAAAGTCAAAGTTCAATTGACGTATATGTTGCAGCAAATACATTACATTACACAAGCCTGGGAAACCTTAAAGGGATACTGTCGTGGGAAAACATGTTTTTTTTCCAAAACGATAGCTGCTCCAGAAGACTTTTGCACTGAAATCCATTTCTCAAAAGAGCAAACAGATTTTTTTTTTAAGTTTTGAAATCTGACATGGAGCTAGCTATTTTGTCAATTTCCCAGCTGCCCCAAGTCATGTGACTTGTGCCAGCACTTTAGGCAGGCTGTTGTTTTTCCTTCCCAATGTATAGTACGCAGTGGGATATGGGTTTTTACTATTGAGTGCTGTTCTTAGATCTACCAGGCAGCTGTTATCTTGTGTTAGGGAGCTGTTATCTGGTTACCTTCTCATTGTTCTGTTGTTGGGCTGCTGGGTGGGGGAAAGGGAGGCGCCTGTGCTTGTTATTAAATTGGTGAAGTAATGAAATGACGTCACACTGGAGAATTTTTGCTATCGTTAGTCAATTCACCCTTCAGTGAATCTGCCCCCATGTGTTTTTTTCCTCTGAGCAAAGGATGATATATATAACATCCAGTAGTAGGCTTGCATGTGACCAAAGTGTAAGGAGGTTAGGAAGGAAGATGGTCAAGTTGTAGTGTAGTTGTAAGCTTGAATGAAAAGTTGGGCTTTAAATGGTCAGTTGAAATCCTGGAGGCTCTGAGGGTCTAATACAGGGGTGTCCAAACTGCGGTCCCATGGCCAAATGCAGCCCAGGATGGATATGAATGCAGCCCAGCTTGAAATGTTCAGTTCTCAAAAAAACTTCATGTTGCAAAGGATATAGGAGGAGGGGGACTCTGCCCATTGCCCAGTTAGTAATAATAATATAATAATAAGTCTATTTAATGTCAGGTGTCCCATCGTCCAGTCTATAGCTCCATCTGGTTATCCAATGATGGGATACCTGGACATTAAATAGACTTATTATATTATTGTGGATGAAGCTTCATCCACAACTACCACAAAAGACTTCAAGCTGTCATTGATGTTAAAGGGGGCAATACATGGTATTAAGGACTAGGCTAGGGTATGTAAACTTTTGATCAGGGTCATTTGGGTAGTTTGTGTAGTGATAATGATTTAAAAAGATTAAACACAGTTGTTTGACAATACATGGCTTCAGCCAACCACTAAACATGAGTGAAAGAAAAATTTTTGTGTTATCATTCAAATTCTCTGAAAAATGGTTAAGAAATCATAAATTCTGCCAGGGTATGAATACTTATGAACACAACTGTAGGCAATCTTTTATCATCTCCTGGTCATGTGCAGGATTTCTCTGGGTTGTCTGGTATCCTGCAATACACATAACACATACAGGTAGGTTAAAGGAAAACTATACCCCGAAAATGAATACTTGAGCAACAGTTTATATCAAATTAAGTGGCATATTAAAGAATCTTACCAACCTGGTATATATATATTTAAGTAAATATTGCCCTTTTACATCTCTTGCCTTGAACCACCATTTTGTGATGGTCTGTGTGCTGCCTCAGAGATCACCTGACCAGAAATATTTCAACTCTAAATGTAAATGGAAAAGTGTTGAAGCAAAAGACAGAACTCTGTCTGTTAATTGGCTCGTGTGACCTAACTTTATAGTATGTTTGGTATGTTTGTGTGCACCGTTGAATCCTATGATCCCAGGAGGCTGTCCTTATTTTTTAAAATGGCAATTTTCTATTTAGGATTACACAATGGCACATGCTACTAAAAAAGTATATTATTATGAAAATGGGTTATTTACTTGAAGCAGGGTTTTACATATGAGTTGTTTTATGCAATATCTTTTTATAGAGACCTACTTTGTTCAGCGGTATAGTGTTCCTTTAATTGCCTGATAAAGTTGACTAATGTATGTGAATAGCATAGGGACTTCCGATTATAGAATTCACTGGGGTAAGGATTGATGTGAAAATTGTATAATCTCTTTAATGTGATGCAGAGTTTTTTGGCCCTATATAAATAAAGGTTAAAGGGACACAACAGTTAATAGTGCTACTCCAGTAGACTTCTGCACTGGAATCCAATTCTCAAAAGAGCAAACATATTTTTTTTTATATTCAATTTTGAAATCTGTCTCTGGGCTAGATATATTTTCTTTTTCCCAGCTGCCCCCAGTCATCATCATGAGACCACGATTATCTTGAAACTATCGTACGATCATATGAATTGTCCATCAACTAAAAAGACCATTTCAGGCGATATTGCCAGCTAAACTAAAGGGTAGCTGCCTGCTGGCCCTGCAAACATAGACAGATTGCACTGGGAGCGATAACATGGCCGATCAATTGTTTGAGATGTCGGAAGAAAAATCCTACGATGTACGATCATTCAAATCCCACTAACCGCACGATAATTTTACGGATTGGTCAGACTGCACTGAAATCTGTCGTCCACCAAAGAAGAATCGTCATGTCTATGGGGACCTTTAGGGTAGGGACAGACAGGGAGATTCGGGGAGATTTTGTCGCCTGCTAAAAACGCCAGGCGAAAAAATCTCCCCGAATCTCCCCGTCTGTCCCTACCCTAAGATCTACCAGGGAGCTGTTCTCTTGTCTTAGTCTTAGTGAGCTGTTATCTGGTTACCTTACCTTTGTTTTTTTGTTAGGCTGCAGGGGGGGGGTGGGGAGGGGGTGATATCACTCTAACTTGCAGTACAGCAGTAAAGAGTGACATGACTGGGGGGAGCTGTGAAACTGACAATATGTCTAGCCCCATGTCGGATTTCAAAATTGAATATAAAAAAATGTTTACTCTTTTGAAAAATGGATTTCAGTGCAGAATGCTGCTGGAGCAGCACTATTAACTGTGTTTTAAAATAAACATGTTTTCCCATGACCATATCCCTTTAAATATACATTTGTCCACCTGTAGCAATAAAAAAATATGATAAGCCTAGATGTGTCCATATATACAGTATGAAAACTGCTTTTAATGCATTCTTTACCAGATATACTTTCTAAGATCATTATTTTAGATATGAAGCCAAGTTCTCTCAAACCTAAGGTCCCTTGGCCTGAATCTGCTATGCATGAGAATGGTAATATTCGTCTGCACCCTCCCAAAGGAAGAGGAAGACAACTGCGTTTTACTTCCTTTTATTGTTACCCCTGGACATATGTTATTGCTGGGGAAGTCTGGTTTCTGCTTAGATTGCAGTTAATTACCAGACACAGGTCCACTGAATCAGACACTGAGCACGTCTCCAATGTTCCTTCTAATTCCTTTGTGGCCGTGTGCACAAAAATAGCTTTTGTGCTCTCGGATAATTGCATGTCTATGGTGTGAAGGGCATTTCATAATGCAATGGAATGAAATGCAAGCAGCCTGTGTCCAGCAGCAACAAAGGCAATTCCTTCTTCTTGTACTATACACTTGCTCAGAGCTGAATAAAAATAGCCTTCATTCTGAGGCCTGCACAGCATTAGACATAAAGATGAAAACCATTTTGATTTCTGCACTATAATTAATAGTTGTATCATTTCAAGGAAATGTCTATATTTTGGCAAACAATATGTAAGCCAGATGGGTAGGTCTCTGAAAGAAAGAGCTCGTGAACACATAAATAACATATATAAGAACAATGAAACCAATGTAGCTGAACATTTTAGTTTATGCTGCTCTAATAACCTTAAATATTTTTCCATAACTGGTATAGAAAGGGTGTCTTTGGAGTTAAGAGGGGGAGATATTGGGAAGAAACTTTTGTATTGTGACACAAAATGGATCTTTACTTTAGCATGCAACCATCCCTTTTTGAAACTTCTCGGATATTGATATTAACTGGGTCTAGACCACTTATCATAGACTGACATAATAGGTCTATTCCTAGTTACCATTTTCTTAAATATATCTTCTTTTTAGTTATAATTTGTATAAAATGTGTTAATTTGTTCATAAAGTTTTTGTTGCTTTGTAATGACCTCATTGTGGAGTACTGAAATGGGTCCAATTTGCATACACAATGATGTCAGTTTGAATACTACCAATTACAGTGTTGAATGTTGCCTTGTTTACAGCCCTGCATTACACTGAACACTGATTGCTTCTTTTTGGTTTTAAATATACTGTGAGAAATGTGACAACTTCGCCTATGATTAAGTATCTTGGAGATACACCTAAGGCTGTATCCTTATGTACTGGAATAAACTGTTTTACAAAGTCTGCCTTGAAGATTGGTCTATGCGAGTGCCTACTACTTCTCTTTTGCAGTGGTTTCTAACCTTACTGGAGTCCTGGAGTTTTCCTGGAGTGACAATTTGGGAAGGATCCTCTGTTAAGGTGGCCATACACAGTGAGATACGCTTGTTTGGCGATTTCGCCAAATAAGCGGATCTTTCCCCCAAATGCCCACCTTGAGGAGGGCGATATCGGGTGATCCGATCGTGGTCCCTAGGTCCCAACTATAGGATCACAACGGAGGAGGTACGGGCAGTTGGACTGCATCAATGAACAGATGCGGCTGCGATCCAATGGTATTTTTAGTCCCATCCGATCGACATCTGACCAACTTTTGGCCAGATATCGATAGGGTAAGCTCGTCAGAGGGCCCCACACAAGGGCAGATAAGCTGCCGATTCAGTCTTTCGCCAGCTTTTATCGGCCTGTGTATGGCCACCTTTACTTGCTTCTTTTCCAGACAAGTAATTTGGGAGGATTTATTTAGGGCTGCTGAGCCCCCCCCCCTCCCCCCCATGTGATGTAAAGGGTTCAAATTAGCCTAAACAGCTTTTTACATAAGGGCTTATTTATGAAGTTCAGGGCAAAGTGTCTCCCAACATACACCTGGGGGCCTGATTGCCCCATTGGGGATTTTTTACTTTTTTGAACGCACAAGGAAGATCCGTATAGTCTGTACAGCACTATTATCTGTATGGAAATTTTGACATTGGGGAGAGGTGTAATTTTCATTGCTCAAGTGTTTTGTTACCAACTCCATAGGCTGGAGCCCATATTTTCTTTGAATGGGAATTACCTACAATACCAAATCTAAACATATAACCAGGACAAATATACTGCAGAGCCTCATATACTGCAGAAATTTTTAGTGGTCACCATTTGAGAACTGAATTAGAGTATTACTGTGAGTCAGTACTTATAGTAGTTTTCCAAATATCAATATTGTGAGTGGGTTGAGATTGTGCATTAAATTGCTAGTGTTCAGCCCTTGTTTCTCATTGTGTCCTTGTCTGTTTCAGTGTTTGACTACAGCTACAGGGACTACATCCTTTCGTGGTATGGGGATCTTACCAAGGACAACGGTCAGCTGTATCACTTTCTGTCTGATGACTTCTGGGAGTTGGCCAGACAGCTGCGCAGTCGCCTCACCCATATTGATGTTGTCAGGGTGGTCTGCAATGATGTCGTAAAAAATCTGCTGGCACACTTCTGTGACCTCAAGGCTGCTAGTACTAGGTAACAAACCAAAGTGAGCACCTGAAACCCTTTTGTTTTTAGTTTAGTACCTAGCCAGTTGCACCCGCTTCACTGTTTAGTCGTTAAAGCTATAGTTGGAATACAACATACATGAAATGTCATCTGCAATATTTGCCCCAGTAACTTTTGCTACATTCAGATATTTGCTGTTCTACCTGCAGCAGCCTACTAGTTATTTGTAACTAACCAACTTTTCCCTTGTTTTTAGCCTCTTAGGGTACCCATGTCCCCCTTGTTTGGGTTGATTTTTACTTGTGCAAAGAGCCCTTACAAAGGATGTGTTCCAACTGTGTTTGGAGCTGAATTGCGGCACATTGGGTACAAAGTAATAGGAAACAGGCTGCATATTCTTGTGCTGGGGCTTTTATGCATTTTACTATAAGGAAACACACAAGCAAACTCTTGTGTGTAAGAACACATGGAGACGTTCACAAGATGCATCAAAGTGGCCCAGTGCAATTTCACAACACGATTGGCTGCTGTTGGAACATGTGACCATACTGTTCTATAAAACCAATCCAATTCAACTTTTTGGAAATACCTTAGAGTGAACTCAACTGATTATGGTCTTGTGACCAGGATCTTTATGTATGTTTCAATGTTCTACACCCTTTGGCATTTTTTGTTATGCATGTGACATTTTCTAGTTAAGCAGTATTTAATTGCTTGTTTTCTTTATCATTACAACATCATGTAAGCATCCATTGCTTTATCCTACTAAATTTGTGCATTCAGTTCCTCCCCTTCTCAGTTGCTGATTATTTTCCACAAGTACCTTCAACGCACTTGAATTGTTTTTTTCATTTCTTTATTGATCCATATTCCTTGTTAAAACGGAACATTGCTCATTGAAGCTGTGATTGCTGTTGTACTAGATGACTTGCTCTTATTTCTGTAGTGGATTCTGTAAATGAGTACATTGGTGCATGCTCCTGCAATATATTCGTATTTCGCCAAACTTGTTGAGATGTTGAACTCTCCTATGTGAGTACAGTGTTTTTAAGATTATCAGCTATTTAAGAGCAAATCACTTTACAATAGCAACAAGGAGCATGACCGTTTCCATGGTCCAAATCCTAACTGGCATATTTAGATTTGGGACAATGACCAAAAAAGTAATCATCTGTAAATAACCTTTGACCCCGATTCTGTGGGAGGTACACCGCTCGATCACAATGCTTTAAATTCTAAGCAAAACTATGCTGCCTTTTTGAAAGCAGCTTTGCACAGACTTAAGTGGATATTATTTGCCCACTTCTTATTTACACCAGATCAGTGCAGATGTGGGTAACACATGTGTCTTTTATATTTTTAAAGTGGGAACCATTTAGGGCATTACTACAGGGATGAAAAAAGGGCCATGGACAGACACCTACGGTATTCCACAACACTGGTCTAATTAGAAAATGCTCCATTTGCCACCATGCTTTGTAATTCCTTTACCTATAATACCAGTAGCCTTCTGAGTGGTACTGTATTAAATACTTAATATACTTAATAGATAGATAGATAGATATAGATAGATATAGATAGATATAGATAGATATAGATAGATAGATACACGGGGGACAAATCACATCATAAATATATACAGAATCATATGACAAAGAGCTGAAGTGCTATGTGGCAAGAGACATAGTGGGAAGGAGGTCCCTGCATTGTAGAAACTTACAATAGAAGTAGAAAAAAGGTAGAAACAGATGCAAGATAATACCATTATGGCTACCCATAGTACTATGGGCAATGGGAACATGGCCAGTTTGTGATGTGACTGATAATGAGAATATGATGTCTCTTACTAACCTTAATGCATTTTGATCCTTTGTGTTCTTCATTGAACTTCAGTTTCCTTTCTTTTTCTTTCTCTCTTTTTTTGTATTTTTCTTTCAGACAGGATGAGCAACCAAGACCATTTGCCCTTCACCCCTGCTTAAAAAATTCAGAAGAAGAGATTAAGTTCTTGCAGACCTGTGCTCAGGTTTTGGTTCTTTGCTTGCTGCCTACACAGGATGCCCGGTCTCGCTGCCTACGCATTGTACTCTCAGAAATACTTGCAACCAAAGGTATGTTACAGGACCTTGAAGCTTTCTCTCAGAAACCGTTATAAAATTTCAATTTGTTCTACTGTATTTTTTTATTGTTGCTGAAATTACAATTAAATTACAATTAAATTACATTGAAAAGCTACAACATTTTTTGGCAAGGTATTAGGGATGCACCGAATCCGGGATTCAGATCGGGATTCGGCCAAGATTCGGCCATTTTCAGCAGGATTCGGATTGTCCAAACCGAATCCTTAAAATCATGGGACTTTTCGTCTCAAAACAAGGAAGTAAAAAATTTTTTTAGATGCACACATTTTGTGTGGCTGGCTTTTGCCCTTCCCTTGCATATGCAAATTAGGGTTCGGTTCAGTATTTGGCCAAATCTTTCGCAATGGATTCTTTCGCAGATGGTCCAAATATCTGTTTATACAGCCATGTGAAAAAAAATTGCAGATGAGTTTTAATTTTCTATACATTTGTGTTAATTGTTTGCAAGAAATTATGTAATAATACATACTGATGGACTCCCTGAAGCTTGTGTGTGGAGGGGGAATTTGGATAGGAAGGGAAGCCAATATCCAGTATAGGAGTGGTTGGCTTTTTTGCCTACACTTGAAGGATGGCCAGGTTTTGCAGCTCAGACGACAGAGCTACAAAATGCTTTTTTTCCTATGGCTTTTCTTCCTCTTCCTTCTCTTTTTGTTTGTTTTGTTATTGTGTGATGGCTAAAGAAATTGAGGATTTTGTGTGCAGTTTGGATCAAATATGTCAGGCATTTGATATCTAGAATTCCTTCTGTATTTGTTCCCAGATGAATACATGAATACACTCTTCTAAACTTCATTTCTCATTCTTATAACAGGCATTTCATTTTCATGCTAGCTGATGTTCAACATTGCAGTGTTTTGTGTGTAGGATATTGTATGTAGTCCTATCTCTGTAGTGACCTTCACCACCCGCTTTCCTTGCTTCCTTCCTTCAGTACTGAAGCCCTTGGTGGAGCTGCTGAGTGATCCGGATTACATTAATCAGATGCTACTCAGCCAGCTCGAGTACAGGGAACAGGTGAATGAGCGTCACAAAAAGGCCTACACATATGCTCCTTCATATGAGGAATTTATCAAGCTCATCACTAGCAGTTCAGACGTTGAGTTCCTGAAGCAGCTAAGGTACCTGATCATTAATTATAATTCAAAAAATATGTCTGTGGTTTGTCAAGTGACTCTATCTTACCCTCCAAAATATGATACAACATATTTGGCTTTTAATTTTTTTTCCCCAAAATTTGGGAACTTTGAGACTTAAAGCTAGATATAAACGAGTGAACATTCTCTTCAATGCTTTTATGATATTGTGGCATTACAAGATAAAATAATATTGTTCACTTTAAAGCATATCTTGGTAGAAAACCAATCAGTTTTGTTTATCCTGCTAAATCATGCTAGTCATTATATAGTCATGCTATATCAAGGCAAGTCACAGAATGTGTATATTTATCATAAAGCCCTGGGCTAGTTTATTGATTTGATATTGTGCATGTGAATTGCTAATAAAAGAGTTTACGTCTTCTTAAAATGGTACTTGTCAACCTGTAATGATTATAGTAGAAGATGATCTCAAATAAGCCATGAAATACAATGTACTTTTTTCCCACAAACAATGTATACCTATATAACTGACATTCTAAAACATCTGTTATTCTAAAACATCCAGTGCAGTAACCACCTCTTGGTTATTGGCATAGCTAACCCTTCCCGCAATTGCTTTCTGTTGTTTAAGTTGATTTTTGCAATCACAGATGAAAAGGGAAACTGCTAGAAGCAATGCCAGTATAGAGAAAACTATACCCCCAAACAATGTAGGTCTCTATAAAAATAAATTGCATAAAGCAGCTCGTATGTAAAACCCTGCTTCATGTAAATAAACGTTTTTCATAACTATCTTTTAGTAGTATGTGACATTGGGTAATCATAAATACAAAATTGCCATTTTAAAAAATAAGGGCAACCCCCTGGGATCGTATGATTCACGGTGCACACAAACAAACCATACATGTTAGATCACATGAGCCAATTAACAGACACTCGGGCAAATTTACTAAAGAGATCGAAGTTCGATCGAATTCGCTCGAATACCGATTGTACGATTTTTTTCGAATATGCAAATTTGGCCACTTAGATCATCGAATACCGAATATTCGAATTATCGAATAGATTGAATGATCGAATATTCGATCATTCCATGATCGGAGGATTTAAAATTTTTAAATTATTCGAATGCCTTCTACGCCAGATTGAACCTACCGAATACCAATAGAAGCCTATGGGAACCCCCTCCCCCCATAGGCTTCTTTTGCAAAGACCTGCTCGAATATCGTTCGAATGGTACTAATTTTTTGGAGGCTCGAAGGCAAAAGTACGAATTTTTCGTGAAATCGAACAATCGATATTCGATCGTACATTTTCAGAGAGAAATCAAAAAGATAGCCTAGGACTATTCGATAAGCATTCTATAGTCGAATTCTTATCGAATTTCGAGGGCATTTTAGGGGAATTTTTGTAAATTTGCCCCTCAGAGTTGTATCTGTTGTTTCCACGCTTCTGTTACTGTTAGAGTTGAAATATTTCTGGTCAGGTGATCTCTGAGGCAGCACACAGACCATCACAAAATGGTGGTTCAAGGCAAGAGATGTAAAAGGGCAATATTTACTTAAATACATATTTCAGTTTGGTAAGATTCTTTATTATGCCACTTAATTTGATATAAACTGTTAATAATCTGTTGCTTCAGTATTCATTTTGAGGGTATAGTTTTCCTTTAACAGTACAACACATTCTCACCCAATCAAGGTTTTGGTTTATTCTCAGAGAAAATTGTAATGTTTATTTAATAGGTAAAAATATGCAATATATCCTGAAAATGCAATACTGCATAGAAACTCAAATAGATTTTCTTCTTTGTAAAGAAGTCATTGGGGTCATTTAGGCTGCAGAGATGCAAAGGGTTCAGGGGGCACAATAAAATTAGACGGCGTAGGAGGAATGAGCTCCACAGCATCTATTAACAGTAAAAGCGAGCAAACTCATTATAAATTTCTATAAAAAGAAACGGTTTATCTTTCATGATCTGTACTTGCCAAGTTGTTACTATTAAATTGCATTCATACTGCATAAATACATGTGGGGATAAAAAAGGATATGTAAATCTGCATAAAATCTTATGCAAAAGATTCCATCCTCCCTATTATACACAGTTTGTTGTTTTATGATAATCCTTGATACAGACTCCTTAAGCAAACATGGACTAAACAAGTTGCATCAGTTAGTTCTTTTCTATTAGGGATGCACCGAATCCACTCTTTTGGATTCGGCAGAACCCCCGAATCCATAGCGAAAGATTCGGCCGAACACCGAACCAATTCGGAAGAGGAAGGGCAAAGGCCAGCCGTTTTCAACAGGATTTGGTCGAATCCTTGTGTCCGGCCGAACCGAATCCTGGATTCAGTGCATCCCTATTTTGTATAAATGACACAGACAAGGTATGATGTACTCTTAATACAAAACAATACTAGATATCATAACAATCTATATAGAATAATTGCACACGACACAGGGAAATCCTTTGGTTGGAGAGTAGGCTGCAGCACTGTTTTATTAGCATTTTAAACACAACTGTGTAGTTGAAAACATCAGCTATCATTTTGATATTGGAAAACCAGCCAGTCTCTGCTCATACCCAGCAGGCTGCCATATGACAATCCAAAAAACTTTACAAACAATAATATCCATACCATATTTATTTGTTTTGGCGCCCAGTTATTTAAACCCGAATTCCACAAATAATGGTGCAGCTTTTTTTTTTTTTTTTTAAATGTTAATAAATCATTTGGGTGGAGGGGTGGGCGCAGTCCTTACATCTTGCTAACTCTCGGTGAAGAACCTGCTGCTTTGCTGATATAGGTATTTATACCCCCATTGCTTGGGCTCTAAGCTCACCCCACCTGCCTAGCCCCCACCGTAGTTAATTAACTGCTTGGCAGGTGAGGGTTAACCCATCCTTGGCCACCCACCTGCCCATACCTGCTCAGGCATAATTCCCTGCACAGCACATTATACTGATGTAGCTTTAATATGGTTACACATTGGGGCCTCAGTAACTCACCCCACAAGTTACCCAGGGGCTGCAAAAGCATTCCTGGTAACTTTGAGAGCCAAATTTCTGTTTTCCAAATCGGAAATTTGCTCTCTGCACTAGTGACGTGGACCCCCACGTTGGGTGCCGTTGGGGAGGCAGAACAAAATTAGCATTAGGCAGCAATGTGGCCAGAATCTCCCTGTGTTTAACAATCGGAACATTAATTAAACAGTATACTGATTTTCATCTCACTCCCGGTTTTTTTTTTCCCAGCATTGTTTTTTTCTGACAGAACATACTTGCTGCTTGAATTTTTCCTATTGACTTTTATGGAATATGTGAGTTCTGAAGTGGTGTAAAATAACTGTGTCAAATCCAGCATTAAAGGGCAAGGAAAGGCAAAGAAATAAAATCCCATTTTTACTTTCTTTAATGAAAAAGAAATCTATCTCCAATATACTTTAATTAAAAAATGTGTACCGTTTTTATAAGAAGCCTGACTGTATGCAGTGAAATTCTCCCTTCATTTACTTCTGTGGATAGGAATTGTCAGAAGGTCCCTAACTTCTGGCAGGGAAACAATCATACTTATGAACAGCAGGGGTAGCCCCTTCCTTACTTACCAGCAATGCAGAACTCCAGCAGCTTTGTTTTTTGATCATTTATTACGATCCCTAAGCAGCCCAGATTACACTGAGCATGTGCACAGTCTTGGTTTTACAAAGATGTATAACAAAGTTACAAGATGACAGCCCCCTGTGGCCAACTTTGAAAGCATAAATCATTTGTTTGATTAGGCTTGTGGTGCAGTAAGTTCATGTTTATGTTTAGTATACAAAATATAGCATTTACAGCCTTATTCTATTTTACACTTACCTTGCCCTTTAAGGTGGTGTTAAATAAAACACATACTTTTCCATTCATCATTTACACCACACATCTTTTCCCACCATTTTCTGGTGCAAATTGTTTTGCACAGTATGCTAAATAGGCCCCCAAGATGAACTCAATACTGATACACATCAAAATGTAAGCTATACGGCACATTTTTAGCCACACATTGATGTGTTGTGGATGCTACATACAGTATGCATTAATTTCTAATTACAGAAAAATAAAAGCCAATGCATGATCCATTTGTTTGGTTAGCGCAAATCACCAGTGCTGCACAAAAAGGAGTTAATTCACATATGGCATTCACATTTCAAGTACAGGCTAATGCTCTGATGTTCTAAAATGGAAAATGATGTTGTTGCCTGGCTACTTGTTCATGTGATGGAAAAATAGCAGCTCTGAGTTTTATTGGCAGGTGAAATGATTTTGCATTAAGCTCATAAATCCGTATGAGTTGACGGGCGTTCTCTCTCAGATGGCATGGAGTTAATCGAACTGCTGTCAGTTCCTTTCCTGGAACATATGACTTCTATATAAAACACTCCTACTTGGATCTACCTCTGGCATCCATTCCAGAAGGTACAGCTTAAAGGAATTGTTCAGTATAAAAATAAACACTGTCTAAATAGATGGGTAGTGCAAAATAAAAAATGTTTCTAATATAGTTAGCCAAAAATGTAATGTATAAAGGCTGGAGTGACTGGATGTCTAACATAATAGCCAGAATCCAACTTCCTGCTTTGCAGCTCTCTTGGTTTCCACTGACTGGTTACCCTGGTGACCAAGCAGTAACCAATCCGAGACTTGAGGGAGGGCCACACAGTCCATAACTGTTGCTTTGAATCTGAGCTGAATGCTGAGGATCAATTGCAGACTCACTGAACAGTTATGTCCCATGTGGCCCCCCTTCAAGTCACTGACTTACTCAAAGTTAAAGCGCTGAAAAGCAGGAAGTTGGATTCTGGCTATTATATTAGACATCCAGTCACTCCAGCCTTTATAGTTTGCATTTTTCCCTGACTAACTATATTGGAAACATTTTTTATTTTGCACAGCCTTTCTATTTATCCAGTTTTTATTTTTACACTGAACTGTTCCTTTAATGCAAATGAGTCAAGTCTGTAATCTCCCGAAACATTACAGCTATTTTTCTTCATTATATGAATGTATTTCCATTAATCACCAAAAATGTTTTTTTATTATTTTAAATGGCCATTATGGTAAATGTCTTGCATGGGACTATTATTGTAATTATTGTAAGAATTTGAGGATACTAAGGCATGTGAATCTTGAGCCTATATAGCTGGTCGATATAAGGATGGAGCAATGCATATGGCATGATTCATCTTTAAATAGTATTTAATAAAACCAGTGCTCACTCTTTTATCCAATCACAAACAGCTATAAATGCCATTCTTCCTCATTATGATATATGTAATGCTTGAAAGGCAATGGCTAAAATTGCAATTGCTGAAATTCATTATTTTATAATGTATTAGATAAGAGGCTTTTGTTTCATCATTGCTTACTCTAATTTATAGTCCCATCGCATGTGAATACAAACCAAAGCTACTTCATTAGACTGAGTGTATGCCCCAAGGTAAAATGAAAGATCTGATAATCTACAGCTGGTTTCTATTTACCTGGCATATTCAACTGTCATGTAGTACATGGAGAAACTGCTTGAAAATCTTTTGTAATCGCCATAGATTTTCTTTAATACAGTGTGTGTGTGTGTGTGTATGCATTTATGTGTGTGTATGCATGTATGCGTGTGTG
>CM044431.1:44114119-44141674 GCA_024363595.1 Xenopus borealis | reverse complement strand
TTTTTTTTTTTTTTTTTTTGTTGCATAATGGAAGAAAATATAAACCTAAGCAAATTGCCAATATACAACATAAATTAAGGGGGCGGTGCTTAGTTATGCAGAATGGTGAGCAGTAATAGGTACTTTTATTAATATTAGTATTCTTCATTTATATAGTGTCAAAATGATAATGCAATGCTTTACAGAGGTTGTTCATCACTAGGGTCAATAACAGGAGACGGTTATTTAGGATGTGGGAGAAATCCAGAAGAGACCTCAGAAGAGCACTGATCAACTTACAAATACAGCCCAAGTAAAGTCCAGCTCAGGACCCCAGCAGTGCAAGGCAGTAGTGCTAAGCGCAGAGATACCACCATGCTTCGTCCTGATTGTTTGAATGTAAATGCGCTAGCAACACCTGAGCCGCAATTCGCCATACTTCGCCAGGCAAATGTTTGCCAGGGAGCCACTAATTAACTAAAATGCGGATTTGCGAAATGTAGCGAAGTTGCTCTAGCATTACTTTTGCAAGCAAAGCGAAGGTATGCTAGCAATGCTTAATTTGCATACGGCGCAAAGTTTAAGTACAATGGACATATATGTCTGTAGTGATCATTTACTTGACTTCAGAAAGATGTGAATTGTATTCCAAAGGCGAAAGCAGAGACATTCAGCTATTTAGCTACCATGCAGGACCGGGCGAAAAACATGGCAGATTGCACCACTTTATCCAGGGCTGTAATTTGGGTTGTGTATTGCTTCTGGTAAATGATCCCATAAACCTCCACCCTGTTCTTTTTCTATACTTTTTCAAGATATCCTATAACACTTACAATATTTTGAGGCTAAATATATAGACAGTCATTTTGCCCACTGCATTTTGTGCTTTGGCACAATTATTCGGTTCTTCATACCGTAAGTCTACTAGAAAATCAGGAGCTATATGCAGGTTTGCCTGACCTTTACAACTCGACCTCTACCATAGGCGGTACATTATTCACTGTATAAACATTGATTTCTGAAAACAGTACAGTGAAGTAGTTTTAGCAACTCTGAGGGCATAAGAGACCTAGCAATTCCTCCTCCTCTCTGTACTGCTTTTAGAGTGAATCAATCATATGATATATCTATCCCAGATATATCACAGTTTCAGAATCCACAAGGGCAGCCACACTGCTTAATGTTTTTGTCTTAACTGATAGCTTAAAGGACAAGGAAAGGCAACCCCTCCCCCATTTTTACTTTCTTTAATGAAAAAGAAATCTATCCCCAATATACTTCAATTAAAAAAATGTGAATTGTTTTTATAAGAAACCTGACTGTATTCAGTGAAATTCTCCCTTCATTTACTTCTGTGGATAGGAAATGTCAGGCATTCCCTAACTGCTGTGCAGGGAAACAATCATACTTATGAACAGCAGGGGGAGCCCCCGCCCTACTTCCCAGCCATGCAGAACTCAAGCAGCTTTGTTTCCCTGTAGAGCAGTTGGCGACTGTGTAGAGATTTGTATTGGATTTTATTTTTGCCTTTACATCCCCTTTACTGTTTGCAACTCCAGCTGCAGGGACAAAGATCATGGAGCCAGATTTAAACAGATAAACTGGGATTCTATTTGGAGGATTATTTTGCTGCAGCCACTGGTTCTGCAGAGTTGGAGAAAGCTTGTATTAAACAATACAAAAACTATAAAATCCACTTTAGATTACATGACAACACAGGACCCAGTGCAGTCTGTATATTCTGATTATCAGTCTTGCTGTATCGGCGAAGATCCCTAAGCAGCCAAGGTCACACTGAGCATGTGCACTGTCTTTGGTCTTGAAAAGATGTTTAACAAAGTTACAATATGTCAGCCCCCTGTGGCCAACTTTGAAAGCATAAATCATTTGTTTGATTAGGCTTGTGGTGTAGTAAGTTTGTTTAGTATACAAAATACAGCATTTCTAGCTTTATTCTATTTTAGACTTTACTTGTCCTTTAAAGGGACACTAAAACCTAAAGAAGAATAGGGCTAGAAATATTTGAAGATACATACCTGTGATTATCCCTGCAGTAGCTCTCCATCTTTTGTCTTGCCATACTACTGCACATGCTCAGTCTGCTCTTGACTGATGTTGGTAACCTGAGCTTTGGGATCGACTCACAATATTCTTTTTTCCTCTGCCTCCTTGCGATAGTCACAGCATGCACAGCATATTAAACATGCATACAAGCCATGGCAAGACAAAAGATGGAGAGCTACTGCAGAGATAATCACAGGTATGTATCTTCAAATATTTCTAGCCCTATTCTTCTTTAGGTTTTAGTGTCCCTTTAAAGGACGTCTTATCTGCCTTCTCCCTGGCGATTAATCGCTGGCGACCATCTCCCCGAACTGCCTTCTCCCTGTCCGCTGCCTGTTTAAATCAAAAAGCAATACACACGAGGCGCGGCGATTTCCGGAATCGCCCGAAGTGTCCTCACGAATCCTCACTTCGTGCTATTCCGGAAATTGCCGCGCCACGTGTGCATTGGCGCTGACGCTTTTTTATTTAAACAGGCGGTGGACAGGGAGAAGGCAGTTCGGGGAGAATGTCGCCTCAATTAATCGCCAGGCGACAGAATCTCCCCGAATCTCCCTGTCTGCACCCAGCCTTAGTCACCGCCTATTTACTATTAATCATGCATACAAGTTAACCAATCACAGTCCTGTCTGGCTGCTCAATAAAAAAAAAAAAACTAAAGCCCTGTTCTGTCAATTGGAACTGGACTTTAGCCTAATTCTTAATACAGTCCATCCCTAGTATTGTGACTTTACTTTTCACCTTGTAATGGTCCCAAATGCTGAACTCTGTTAGTATTTCTTTCCTAAGTCCATAGAACTTTGAGGTCACTTAATCAAAAGGCGCAAAAATGGACCTTTCATTCATTTAACTCCCTTTTACCAAAGCTAGGGAGGGCCCATTTATCTCTGACCTCCCCAGCCAAAAAGCCAGCAGGAGGTCATTTATCTCTTAGGGTAAGGCCACACGGGGAGATCTGGCGACTTTGGCAATTTGGAACGACTTTTAAAATCGCGTTGCCGCGTGCGAATAGGCGCACTCAACTTTACGTGTAGCGGGTGCGCACTGCTACCAAGCTATTCGGGGGGATTTGTCGCGGCGATTATTCGCCAGGCGACAAATCTCCCCGTGTGGCCTTACCCTTATACATAGACCCAAAAGATAATAAAATCTACAGAACACAACAAACACAACTTGTTGTGGCCAAAGCAAAGTGAATTTGGATTCATGTACAACCTATATATTATAAGGAGAACACAAATTGTGATAAAAATTTTCGTCACTTTGCTTATGCAAAACAGTCTGTCTGAGAAGGACTTTCCCATTGCAAAAGTTTCTCTTCATGTAATATTCTGAATTCTTGTGATCTCCTCAGGTCAGACGTATAGTGCATTAATGGCAAGCAATGATGGACATTTTTGGGGTCTTGCTGTAAATGTATTGTTAAAAAAAGAAAAGAAAATAGTTGTGCTCTTTGGAAAAAGTCACTGTGAAAAAATGACTATTGACTTCAATGCATTTCAAGAAGTTTCACAGTTTTCTGAGTTTTTTTAGTTCAAGGGACAGGGACATCACTTTTCAGCACAGTATTGTGCTGGTTTTATTTTGGGGTGGGTGGCACTTTTTATTTCCATGTTGGTCTCAAGCTAATTGAAGGGGTTGTTCACCTTCCAAACATTTTTACTATTTTTTCAAAAAGTTTAAAGTTGAATGTTGGTGTCTCTGGTGTTTGAGTCTGGCAGCTCAGTAATTCAGGTGCAGACTCTAAATTTTGCAACATTTAGTTGATAGATTTCTCAGCAGCAACGATTGTAGCAATTCTAACAGCTGCCTTTAATGAAACCCAGGGATTCTGCTCGCAGGGACAAAGATAAGAAATGTATCCATTAATTTAGAACAGTTTACAGGGTTCAACGACCCCCCACCCAGCTGCTTTAGAAGGTGAAAATGACACATAAAAAATAGAAAGTAATTGGGAAAGTCTTTATTTCTGGTGATCTATCTGAAAATAACTAGTTGTTTGAAGGTGAACAAAAAGTGAAAAAGATGAGTTTTTTTTGGGCAGGGCCCTCTTTACCTTTTGTATTATTAGCTGGTCACTATGTATGTAATTCTGCATGTTCTATGTATAAACACCTCTGTTGTACAGCGCTGTGGAATAAGGTGGTGCTTTAAAAACACACGTTAAAGATAAAAATAATAAAGGCCTGGTTTATGTCGGTGTATGTAAGGTACAGTCATGGAAATGATTTGGTTACAGCTTCACAGCTCAGCATAGTTTATGAAATGCTGTAATCAAATGCATATTACGGGACACAATTTGTTTATAGTAACCCATATCCAACCGTGTCTCTCTGTTCAAGGGGTTATTTGGCCAGTATCACTTATATGGGAACCACTCCAGAATTTATTGGGATTTATTACATCCCTCTAGTTCTCTATAGAAGTTTAAGATCAACTTAATTATAGATGCAAGGAATTGACCAATGAGAATGCTGACTAGATGTTCAGCACTATGTCAGCCATCTTGCTATTATGTTACATCCAGTGATAATTGTATCACTTTTTAGCTTCATTATTTTTTCAGACATGGGTATAAAGACTGACTTGTTCAGTGCTGGGAAACTGTGCTTATGATTCTAACTTCAGTCGCAGGAGCAAAGAATATGAAGCCAGTTTTAAACTGATAAACTGGGATTCTCATTGGTGGATTATTTGCATATTAATGCAGCCACTGGTTCTAGAGAGTTGGGGAAAGTTTTTAATAAAGAATACAATAAAACCTGGATTAAATTACATGCTAACATAGGACCCAGTACAGTCTGTATATTCTCATTATCAATCAGTCTTGCTGTATCTGCTTCTATGGCAGATATTACCTGATTTTTGATCATTTATGATGATCCCTAAGAGCATCCCAACGGTAGCCTAGACCACACTGAGCTTGTGCCTGGTCTTCATCTTGCAAACATGGTCTAACAAAGTTGCACAATGGTTACCCCTTGTGGCCAACTTTGAAAGCATAAATCATGTGTTTAATTAGGCTTCTCCACCTCTAGGTTGGTGCCGTAAATTCAGAATATTAATGTTGATGTTCAGTATACACAATACAGCGTTTCTAGTGTTATTCTATTTTAGGCCTTAGTTCCCCTTTAATGGTTCATAAAAGTCAATTAAACGGTGAACAAGTTCCATAAAGCTGGAGGCATAAAATTACTCAGGGAAACATTAGTGCTGCTCTAAAGAAGTAATTAGGACCTTCGAATTAGCTGCATTATTTAAAGAGGGCACTAGCAACATAAAAAAGCAAGGGAAAGCCACAATTATTAGCAATCATGAAATTACAGGGCTCTCAGAGATACACATCACTGTTGTGTTTGGAATACTCCTGGTAATTTACTGTGCTTGTTTTCTGGTTGTGGTGATAATTTGGTTACTGAATCTACTACTGCAGGCCAGGGCTTTCTTTTGTGATGAAGAGAAAGAAACGTCTTTTATAGAAATGTTTAAAGCTGCACATACAAGGGTTGACATTTGCTGGTGATTTGGCTGTTGCCACCTTATTGCCCCTGCAGGGCACAAAACGCGTAAGTCTTTATTTCTGTATATGGATCTAGATTCTTTCAAATAAACATATTAAAGGACATGTAAAGGCAAAAAAAAATAAAAACCCATTTTACTTTCTTTAATGAAATCTATTAAAATGTGTACCGTTTTCATAAGAAACCTGACTGTATGCAGTGAAATTCTCCCTTCATTTACTGCTGTGGATAGGAATTGTCAGATGGTTCCTTACTGCTCTGCAGGGAAACAATTAATCATACTTATGAACAGCAGGAGGAGCCCCACCGTATTTCCCAGCCATGCAGAACTCCAGCAGCTTTGTTTGTTTCCCTGTAGAGCAGTCGGCGACTGTGTAGAGATTTTTATTGGATTTTATTTTTGCCTTTACATCTGCTTTAATGTTTCCAACTCCAGCTGCACGGACAAAGAGCACAGAGCCAGATTTAAACAGATAAACTGGGATTCGATTTGGAGGATTAGTTTGCTACAGCCATTGGTTCTGGAGAGTTGGAGAAAGTTTATATTAAACAATACAAAAACTATAAAACCCACATTAGATTACATGACAACACAGGACCCAGTGCAGTCTGTATATTATGATTATTCATTAGTCTTACTGTATCTGCTTCTGGCAGATATTATGATTTCCCAGATTTTATGATGATCCCTAAGCAGTCCAGATCACACTGAGCATGTGCACAGTCTTGGTCTTGTAAACATGTATAACAAAGTTACAAGATGGTGACCCCCCCTTGACCAACTTTGAAAGCATAAATCATTTGTTTGATTATAGGCTTGTGGTGCAGTAAGTTTATGTTAAGCATACAAAATACAGCATTTCTAGCCTTATTCTATTTTAGACTTTCCTTGTCCTTTACGCAGTGATTGTTTCTAGCCTAAAATTTGATGGGGTACTGATGTAAAAGATAGTGGGGACACAAAGGGGAGTAATACTGTGACAAAGTGGCATATTAGGTAGGGCACTTGGTGGGTAGGGATGGGGATATAGTGTCGGGGGAGGGTGAGCTGGAGCTGTGTTTGTAATGAGCTGGAAGCAGAATTATTGGGAATTACACATTTACAGGCAAGTACATTGCTGGTAAACTTGCAGTATCAGCCAGGTGGAAACACTTGTATTATTAGTAAAGGTACAGGATCAGTTATCCAGAAACCCATTATCCAGAAAGGTCAGAATTACCTTAAGACTGTCTCCCATAGACTCCATTTTATTGAAATAATCCACATTTTTAAACATTATTGCTTTTTCTCTGTAATAATAAAACAAAACTTTATTTTGTTGGGTTTATTTAGGGTATTATTTACTAGAAATGGGAAAAAAACTTTTTTCTTTTTTCGATTTATTGAACCCCGAGGGTGGGAAAAAGTCTGAATCCGAAAATGTTCCATCTCAGACCTGCCTATGTTGTATATTAGTCAGTGGGAGAGGTCCCTATCCTATTTGGAAGTTTCTGCGATCTGCGCTGGAAAATAAAATCTGACTATTTTTGGGCATTTCATTGAAAAATCTGTAGTTTATATCGAGTTTTTACCCGATTCAATAAAATATAGCTTTTTTAATAATAAATAAGATCCAATCGTGGATTCTAGTTTGGTTGGACGTTTTTTATTTAAATATCCAGAAAAATTTCGACTGATAAATAAGGGCCTTAATGTTTAACCTGGAAACCCCCAGGTTGCGAGCATTCTGGTTAACAGGTCCCATACCTGTACTGCTGTACAGTCTGTACATAGATTATGACATTGCGGTGTCATGAAAACGTGTCACTCAACCACACTTAACTCTTGGGTTTGGCTACAAGGGGTTCAGTCTCTCAATCACCTTACACACAGGTTAGACCAACATCAGACACCCCAAAAACACACCAACACCCACAAAGTTCATTCGCTGCCACCATCTATCATTAACAGGCGATAGAAACCTAATGTGACTATTCCCCTGCCCTCTATAACAGGTAATAACTCACACTATCACACTGCATCAAACACTCTCTCCTATGGTAGTTAGTCAGGGTAAGATCCTACTAGTCTAACAAGCACTCCAGCAGCCAAAGGGTTAATCCACACTCAAACACACTTTCCTGCTAGCCGTACTAGTTATCAAACATACAAATAGGCAACTTTCCCTTTCCACACATACAAAGAGTTCATACACTTAGGCACAAGCATTCATATGGGCAATGAGTTCGTTTAGAGCACAAGGACTAACGTATTAAATTATATTTAATATTAAAAGAAACAGTGCATACATATATAAAAATGATATTACAAAGATGACATATAGTTGCAAATACAGTAAATAAAATAAAAGGGAGTAAAAACACAAAGAAAACCCTTACTTTACAAAGTTTGGAAGTTATCAATGTATCCTCTGAGGCACGAGTGGAAAGTTGGACATACAATTCACTGAAAAATGAAGCCTCCTTGTATGACAATGTGATATTGGGATTGGGAATGTCACCTTTTTATTCCCTGCTGGGACACTCCCCTCATTACTTAATGCAGGAGGTAGGAGTGCCCAGGAACATGTCATTTACGACCCCCTGCAGGGGGTTTGCTACTCAGGCAATATTCCCAAATATCCCTTAATATAATATGGGTACTTGCCAGTACCCAATACTATAATAAAAACATGGGCAGGCTGTGATCCATATGTGGGCAAACAGAACAATACCAAACACTAATAGGTTCCCTTTTTCCAGTCCCCCAGGAACCAGCCCTCCTAACAGGTGGGTATAGGCTGGTCTTGTTTGGTATTGTTAGGAAGCTTGTGACCTCCTCATAACCAATATGTAAGTTATGAGGTTGTGAATCTTATGACACAGGAGGTATGGATACTTTCCTATTATCCATCATTTTCTACTAGCTATCCCCCCTGCTGCTCTAGGTCCACAGCTCTGTTCTTTGATCCGCCGATCAAAGAACATACTGGCCAGCTTCCTTGCCCAAATGGTGGGGCTCCAAACCGATAGATAGATAGATATGGTTGTCACCTTTCCACAGCCCCCCTGGTGACATATGCAATAAGGAGTCTCTGTGTGTGTAATTACAGTAATAAGATGCCAGTGCAAGGTGGCCCTGGCATGACATGCAGTATGTAAGTATATGCCTAGACAATATACATTTTCCCCAGCCCATACATTACATTCAGTTGTAAACTATACTAGGTTCTGAAACACTGCCGGTTGAGCTTAGTATTTAGATTTTTGGCGTCGATTAAACCTGCTTCTTTAACATTCCGTGGTTTGTTTTTATCTATTGAGCCTGTAACAAACTATCCAGAGCAGTCCATGATCAGAATTTTAATTACACTTCACTGCTACACCAAAACTGATGTCTGTGATTAATTGCTAACGGAAAGAGGGTTATGGAACTAGAGATGTCGAGCAGGACATCATTGGGTACATGTAGGAATAAGTCAATACCACCCTGCAGGGAAATTACACTGAATGTTTATGGATTTCAGAAAAAAAAAATACTTGTTGGCTTCTCTTGCAGTGGCAAGTCTGCCATGAGGCAAGGTGAGAATTTTACCTCAGGCAGCACTTTTACTTGAGTTGGCACAATAGAATTGTACTTTTTTTTATTTTATTTTTTTAAATCAGGAGAGTGCATATGATTGTGTAAATTGTGTGAGGGGTGCACATTGGGCAGCAAAAAAATCCCAGAGCTCCTGATTCTTGCTGAGAAAAGCAAAGGTACTTTTTACGTTTTATTTGCACAAACACCCAGTCGTATTGACTTTTACTAAAACTTCTGAAATAAGGAGGCAGAGGTGGGGGAGGCACATATTTATTTTCTGTATATAGATAAAGAAAAAGGGGAGCACCTTCCGTTCGTGAGACGGTAACACGCTGTCATTAATATAGATGGGAAGGTGCAGTTATTATCTTATGCTCAGCAGGGACAAAGATAAGAAATGTATTGACTAACTGTATTAATTTAGAACAGTTTACAGGGTTGGCAACTAGTGATGTGTGGGTTCGGGCCAAACTCGCCCCCTTTGCAGGTGGCCACCTTACACTGCCGGCTTCCGACTTTGAGCTTACTTTTTTTATAGCTGTGCGCCTGCTCATCCCGCCCCTTTTGTGATATCATCGGTGGGGCAGCGCAGGTCTATAAATGGAAGTTGGGCTCGGCCAGGCACGGTTGAAGGGAGGACTGGGTTAGGGTTTGGTACACATCTATCGCTGACCTCCCTCCCAGAGCTGCTTTACGCTTCAAGTTTTTAAAAACAGTCACACATAGTAAATAGAAAGTAATTGGGAAAAGTCTTTATTTATGGTGAACTATCTGAAACCAACTGAACTGAAAAAAAGTGTTGGGCGGTGAACAGCCCCAGACCTAAGTTCTATGGGGTGATTGTGTTTATTCTGGTGAATGACTTGTACAATAGTGTTACTGATATACTATGTTATTGTGCACATATAACTGCATGTAGCTCTTCATTGTAAAATGATTTTACTCTTGCTACTGCATGTTCGTTTTTTTTTTTTTTCCGTGTTGGTTTACCTCAGGGGTGTCCAAACTTTTGGCTTCCCTGGGCCACACTGGAAAAAGAAAAATTGTCTGGGGCCATACATGAAAAACACTTTTGATTTGTAAAAGTAAAGAAAAGAACTACAATACCAGTTGGATAACTAGATGGAGCTATACACTGGAATATGGGACACCTGTATATTAAATAGACTTATTATTATATTATTATTACTACTAACTGGGCAATGGGCAGAGTACACCCCCCCCCCCCCGCCTACTTCTATATGCATTTTAAGCTGGGACGCATTCATATCCATCATGGGCAACAGGTTGGACACCCCTGATTTACCTTAATCTGTTACAAAATTGGAAGTAATTCTGTTTTAGGTCAGCTTGCCTTTTATAAAATATTTGTTGATGGTCTCTGAATTTACTGCATGGATTTCAAATATTTTTTTTCTGGTGCTTGAGTAGCAAGCAACAAACCTTTGAGCACCACAAATGCTTTGATACGTGTAACTACCTAAGTGGGATTTGTCAGAGATGTGTTTGGAATTCTGTGTAGGGTTGCTGGCTAGTCTTCCATGAGATATTCCATCAGATAGTTTGTTGATGGCAAGAGAATATGCTGACCGATCACTCCATTAAAATCTCCCTTAAGCAATATTTCTTTTTATTTCTGTACGTGTCAAAGCATTTGGTGACCTCTCCTGCCTTTGAAGGCTGACATGGTTGTGGAACATTCAAAGTCGATTATGATGGAAATGCTTCTCCACAGGAAATAAGGGATCCTTCAGGCTTCTTATTTAGTAGTTATGTTGTTTTTCAAACACTTACATGGGTTTAAGTCAGCTAAATATTGAAGTGAGATGATAGCATTAAACCAAACAATTTTGTCAATCCATGACATTTTATAAATTGTGGCTCTGTTTACTAATGCCAACCACAGTAAACGCTTACAAAGCTACCCGATGACATTTATTAGAATCTGATGGTAGAAATCAAAATGTAGTTATAAAATCTCATTTTCTCAGCATGGACGAATTGAATCGATGAGAAAATTTGAATAGAATTCGATTCAAATTAAAAAAAAGTAGAATTTAATTAAAAACCTCGATTTGAGGTTTTTTTCCTCTAAAAAAAAAACTCGAATTATCTTTTTATTTTTGGGGAATGTGATTGTGAACAGATCTGTCAGGGAGGTATAGCTCAGGAATCCCATATCATACAGTCCAGTGTTATTGTTCCTTATGGACAGCGAACAATTTGGTGGGGAGGATTTACTCTGATTATAAACACCCATATGCCATGGGCCTAAAGGTAAACTTTTGTTGTTTTTAAGTAAAGGTATCGGTTTACCTGATTTGTAAATTAATACAATAAATGTGTAGCCTTACAGAGAGTTTGTTTTTAGATGGGGGTGACCACCATTTGAAAGTAAGAGTGAGAAGGCACATGATTAAGAAAACAATAAATAGTAAATAATGAAGACCAAGTGAAAAGTTGCTTACAATCGGTCATTATAGAACGTACTAAAACTGCTACAGCACAGGTTATGACGAGGAATTACTAGGGGCAGATTTACTATAGGATGGAAATTTGCCAGCGTCCGCTTCTCTCACATGGCAACACTTCTCCAGACTTAGATTCGCCAGGACAACAATAATTCACACGAAGTTGCGTCCAGGGAGCTGAACGCTGTTGCGCTAGAGATAACAGGAAGTCTGATACAGAAGCCCATGTGTACAGAATAGAAGGAAAGAAATGCAGTGTTTATTTTGACTCAAAGAAACATTACTTTGAGGGTTTACTGGTATATTTAGGGGGACCTTTCTGATAAAGTTTGTTTTAACCTTTCCTTCTCCTTTAATAAAATATTATTATTTTATTAAAAGTATGCCCAGTGTCTACTTTATGTTCCATATGTTAGGAAATGTAGGGGGGAACCCGGCCACCCTAAAAAAGATTTACGGTCTTTTGCAGGCTATCACCCTGAAACAAGTAAGACACCAGCGTTTTTTGGGACTTAGGTTCAGGCAGTGGCGTAACTACCCGGGGTGCAGAGGGTGCAATTGCACCAGGGCCCCCACCCCCTTGGGGCCCAGCAGAGCCACGATATTGGTTATGGCAGGTGGTTATCTAGTGGGAAATTTTACAGCACACATGCCATCAACACTCCAGCATGGGATTTATAGAGGTAAGGGCCAGACATGGGGGCCCAGGTGCCCATCCTGCATCAGGGCCCACCAGGGAGTAGTTACGCCACTGGGCTCAGGCCAGACGGGAACTGCCTAAGGAAGCAACTTCCAATGACTTTGGAAAAGCCAGCGCCGCGTGTGAAAAGGTGCATGCGATTATTCATTAAAGATGCTGGAAGGCAGGGGGAAGCAGTTCAGGGAGATTTTTTCACCCCAAAGAAGAGGCAATTAGTCGCCAGGCGACAAATCTCCTCAAATCTTCCCGTCTGGCCTTATCCTTAGAAAAAATTTTAAACAAAAATGGAGGAAGTCCTATGCACTCTATTGCACTTCGCCTGGTCTGAGCTGGTGAAAGCAAGTCTGGCGAAACAGCCAACGTTCAGTAAAATCCGCATCTTAATTAATTTGCGTAGTAACGCTGTTTCGCCAGCGCGAAAATTTGCCTGGCCTGGGGTGTGAAGGAACGCTAGAGTCTATCTACTTCTGCTAGCACAGTTATGCTAGCGCCCATTAGTAAATCAGCGAAGTCACGAAATGACAAATTATCGCCAGTGTTAGTCACTTCGTAAACTTTAGTAAATCTGCCCCTAGTTCATTAGCAGTTTGCTTTGGAGCTATAAACTCCCAGTATTGATTGAAATTTTTTAACATTAAAATACGTTTAAGAATTCCTCTCTGTTAGTATTTTCTGGAGGTGTCTATCTTTTTCTTTGTCATTCACACACATTCAGTAATCTTTACTACTTTAATTACTGTGTTGTTTGAATCACAGTTTAATTCAGTTAATTAATATATTCCAGTTGCTCACCTGAGGGCTAATTTTCTAAGATTCTAGAGTGCAGCAACGCAGTTTCTTACTGGCAGTAGGCTGATCAAAACAAATTAGTAATATGTTGCTACGGGCAAGTACACTAGTGCAATTTACCGTCTGTTTGCAAATGTGCCCTCCGGTCTAATTTCTCTGCATTGGTAATGTACCTTAGTGAAAAAGAGAATTTGAATATATGCCAGTCTGTTCTCCTGATTCAGATCCAAAAGGCAAAGAGACGGCTGCAATGAAGGCTGACCTGCTGAGGGCGCGCAATATGAAAAGGTACATTAACCAGCTGACAGTTGCCAAAAAGCAGTGTGAGAAGAGGATCAAGCTCCTCGGCGGCCCTGCTTATGATCAGCAGGATGATGGAGCAGTAGATGATAGTGATTGCCCCCAAAGCCAAAAGGTAAGGAACACTGGACTCTAAAAAGAAACCTAATTAATAATATATTTTGAAAATTTCCTATAGTATACTATGAATGATGTATCTTATTTTACAAAGACTAGTGAATCCTAGTGCTGAGCTTGTTGTGTATACACAGCAATCATGTTACAGAGATGTATGTTTTGAGACTTTCATATTTATACTGACCATTAAGAAAAGCTTGTTTACACTACAGATAGCCTTAGGTGAGACAGGCAGCATGGCAGCTTACATAAATGCATACATTAATATACCTTATGCTTCTCTTCTTTACTTTAAATTACATAGATTAAATATTGTGCGTATTTAACAATGGGATTAAAAAGATTCCTTGTGACGTTGGCAAAACTTGTCCACATTGAATTGTATTGCCTCTGTATACTTCACCATATTGGCAAAGCCTTCGTGAGACACACGTTTCTGTCCTGGGTGTTGTAAGAAGTGTTCTTAATTCTGCATAGAAAGACCAACATGTTCAGAATTAATATAGCTGTGATGTCTGATATCTCTCTCTCTCTCTCTCTCTCTCTCTATATCTCTCTCTCTCTCTCTCTCTATATCTCTCTCTCTCTCTCTCTCTCTCTCTCTCTCTCTCTCTCTCTCTCTCTCTCTCTCTCTCTCTCTCTCTCTCTCTCTCTCTCTCTCTCTCTCTCTCTCTCTCTATATATATATATATATATATATATATATATATATATATATGTGTGTGTGTGTGAAATGACTGATTTTAGCAAAATTAAATAGTTTACTCATCATTACATTGATGTCGTGCAAATGATTACAACAATATCATCCCAACAATCGATCCAACAACAACATTTTTGCTGTAAAACTCAGTGGATGGGACAGTTGTTTAAAGGAATAGTAACACCAAAAAATAAGTGTTTTAAAATTGAAAAAAGGCTATATGGCACAGGATAAATAATGGATAACAGATATTATGTTCTACAGAACTTATCTGTTATCTGCTGTGTAACCTGAGACTTTTCTCTTTTGAATGGCTGCCCCCATGGCTACACAGCAGCTTATTTATATAAACAATAAAAGTGTTTCTGAAGCAAACACAGCAGTTTTACCAGTGCAGGGCAACGCTGCATTATATTTATATTACTTTAAAACAATTGAATTTTTTTATTTTTTTTGTCTTTTGCGAAAGTAAACAAAGGGACAGACAGCCAACTGTCCATATATGTTAGAGGTTGTACCCTACACATCAAGCATACAACAAAAGACTCCTCACATATTGTTTACTGTAGATGGGTGAATTGTTAGTTCAAACAATTGCTTAGCTGAGGATCATTCATAGAGCACTAACTAAAATGTGCACGTGTTTGGCCAGTTTAAGATTTATTTTTCCATCTGTATTGCCCGGTTACTATTTCCTAATATGCTCTTGCAGAATGGCTTTTTAACCATGGGTCCCCAACTCCTGGGCCGCAGGCCACTTCACAGTCCTGAACTGGGCCGTGAGCTTAGTGCTGAATTAACCCGGCACGTCAAACTGGACTCTGGTTCGCCAAATGACACCGGTGCACCGAATTGGATGTCTACCCCATCCGACCCCCTCCTGACCCCTTGGTCCTTGCAAAAGAATTTGGCGCTACACTGGTCCCCGGGCCAAAAGAGCTGCTTTAAGCTGCAAGACCATGCCAATTTTGGCTTTCTGTAACAGAATTATCAAACAGTAAGAGGTGAAGGAAGGGATACTATGACCAGCCTGCCTCATAGACAATGACAGCCCTGGCATCTATTGCAAGCTAAACCATTATCTATTTCTAACAGTCCTTTACTGAAATTAAATGTTGAGCTGTGACTGGAACATTTTTCTGTGAAACAGGGTTAGTTTAGGGTAGGACATTAGCCGTGAATCACTAGGATCACATGGGCCCTGGGTACCTTTGGGCAAAACACACACAATATCTGGCTGATCGATAATGCACTAGAAAATCCTTTAGAAAATGAGACAATGCCTATAGAAAATATTATATTATCCGTTTTATAGTCTTTTACCTGATAAATGTTGCTAATAGAGACAGAGAGGTGAGGGCTTACATATTCTACTCTGTAAAATGTAGCCCTTCTCTCTTATATAACATCCTCTTACTGGATGTTTTGCAGACTATTGCAGCAATTAATAATTTACAGCAGCAACACAGAGAAATGAAAAACTTTTATTTAGTTCAGGTATATTGATTTCTAACCTCGCCGTGTAAAGAATCAGAACAGAAAGTCATTTTCTCAAATAACTGCCTGGAAATGCTTTCAGACCCGCATGTAATGGGTTCTCTATCTGCCCAACAGGCACCAGTTTGGAGAGAAGAAGGCAGCCACGTTTAGCACTTTTGTTCCACAGTTATGTCACTGTGTGGTAGAGGAAATAGGGGTAACCTTTGATGTAGTTACTGATTGGCCCTAACAAGTATTTTTATATGATAAATATGTGGGCACTCTGAATTTGTCTGTATAACAAGAGAAAATAAACAATGAAATCTTATGGTTGATTCTTATATACTTAGTATGTTTAGCCTTTACTATGTCTAGTTCTACAGTGCTTCCCAGAGAAATAATAAAAATCTCACGCTGCACTAAATTAATGAATGTTTATCATATCACAGGATAATGGAAATGCATTGCTTTAGTAATGGCAAAGGACAGAAAAACATGGGAGGTAGAACTGTTAAATGTTATCTCAAAGCTGGCACCTAAATAATGAACAGTTGCTAGCATCTGAATATAACAGCAAGGCAATCCACTATTTGGGATTCAGCCGAATTCCAAAATTATTCATGAAAGATTTGGCCGAATACCGAACCATATCTGAATCTTAATTTACATATGAAAATTATGGACAGGAAGGGAAAAAAAATTTAAAACCTTTTTTTTTTTTACAAAAAAGTATGTGATTTCCCTGCCTGATGATAATTTGCATACAAAAATTTGGATTCGGTTTGGCCAGGCATGAGGATTTGGCCGAATCCAACTCCTACTGAAAAAGGTGGTATCCTGCCTAATCCTTACTTTCCGCCATAGAAGAACTGTGCTAAAAGGGGCAAGAATGTGTCCCGCATACTAAATGATTAATGTTGGTGCTACACTCAGGACCATATTTATATATAGGCGCTCAAGGGCATAAGGTGTCCGCATTAGAGGGGTGGCCTTTGGGTGCTTTAATATAAAATAAAGACAGAAGTGCAAGACCACTAAGGGGTGCAAAAGCTCCTCCCTTATTGTGTATGCACAGAACACTTTTACGCTTGGCATTATCTGCAATCTGCACTTTATGCCAGTTGTAAAATCCACAGGTACAGGGCTTAGGCAGGTGGTAAGGATACATTTGGCCAGTGCCCCCTCATTCTAAGTACATATGAAAATCCAGTGAATTACACACAAGTTAAGGGGCACAGAACAATTTTTTCCAGGGTATTGACGGTCAGCATTAGACTTGGGGCCCACTTGGACTGTTGTGTCTGGGCCCCACACCTGCCCCTGACGTAACCCTCCTCTGGCCTGCCTGCAGTGTGCAAAGTGCAAAAAAAAATGGCTGATTGCAGCTTTTGTTTCTTTTTGCACGCGGTCTTCACATATGCAACTTAAAAGGATAGTCATGGGGAAAACGTGTTTTTTTTTTTTTTTTTAAAAACACATCAGTTAATAGTGCTGCTCCAGTAGACTTCTGCACTGAAACCCATTGCTCAAAAGAGCAAACTTTTTTTGAAATCTGACATGAGTCTAGACACTGTAAATTTCCCAGATGCCCTTGGTCATGTGACTTGTACCAGCACTTTAGGAGGTACAGGCTGTTGTTTTTTCTTCTCAATGTAACTAAATAAAATGCAGTGGGACATGGGTTTTACTATTGAGTGCTGTTCTTAGATCTACCAGGGAGCTGTTATCTTGTGTTAGGGAGCTGTTATCTGGTTACCTTCCCATTGTTCTGCCGTTTGGCTGCTGAGAGGGAAAAAACGCAAGGGGTGATATCACTGCAACTTGCAGTACAGCAGTAAAGAGTGACCATTCCCATGACTTGGGCATCTGGGAAATTGTATGTCCCACACGGGCAGAGTATGTCCCACACGGGCGGAGTATGTCCCACACGGGCAGAGTATGTCGCACACGGGCGGAGTATGTCGCACACGGGCGGAGTATGTCCCACACGGGCACTTTGCACTGCAGTAATAAAAATGCAAGGGTTCGCTCTGCTGCTCTACATCCTGTGTGCCGGTGAGTTTCCTTAACATGTTCCTCTTTCACTGGGCACCAGGGATATTTTGAACCGGGTGGTGTGTGTGGTCTGCATGGTGTGAACAATACAGGGATTTAATCTGAGTCTTTAACAATACAGGGGCCAGTAACACTCTGTAGTCATACCATTTAAAGCTTACACATGGTAATCAAACACAGAAAATAGGGGGGCCACACAAAGGGGGGGTCGCGGGCTGGGCCGCCAGTTGGACAGCCCTGGCTTAAGTGAATGCTTGAACAGGACACAGACCAGATAACTTACACCCGTACTTTTTATCTAACCCAGTCTCACACCAATGATTATTACTTATGGCCAGTCGTATTCTCTCTTGCTGATACTGTGGCTCCATATTAGTTTTTTTTTTTTACCCTTCTCTGACCTTTTTGGGCTTCCACAATGGAATTCTATAAATTGGGGTTTCTGTTTACAAAAAATATCTGTCATCTGCACTGTAGCTTGCTGCTCTCACTCCCTTGCAAAGAAAACTGGTTATATGATGTCACTGTGGCAGTTTTTTGGCAATTTAATTTTCTCCTTAATGCGGTCATTCTTCCCAATATTTTTTATCCAACCAGACTCTTAAATTCTACTTTTCTTCTCATAAGATTCTTCAGTTTGATGACATTTTGGCCAACCCATCATTCAGGGAGCAGTTCCGGTTATACATGGAGAGGATTGACAAGAGATCTTTGATCAGTTTTTGGGAGTCTGTGGAATACTTGAAAAATGCAAATAAGGTAAATTCTGAAGACACACAAGGGCCTGATTACCTTTGGAATTATTCTCCTCCTTGGAAGTGAAGTTGCCAAATTTTCAGCTCTGACTTTTTCTAGGACCTGTATGTGGTTAAGCGACTGTTCTGCAATAAATGAAGAAACTAGCTACAGTTGAAATAATTAGGACTATATTTATAAACCAAATAACTGAACTGAATTTGTTTTGAAAATGTTATTTTATCCTGTGATGTGCAAGTAACAGCCTAATCTGCATGACAACTGGATAAAAACACTGATTAATTTTGACAACTCATTTCAGAAATACATGGTAACTAAATTTTTAGAGCTTCAATTTTAATTTATTGTACCCTATAAAATATTTTGTACATTTATAAGACTTGAGTCCTGTCGTTATACCTGTACGTAATTGAGAATTATTTTTCTTTCTAGACTGAAATACCTCAATTAGTTGGTGAAATTTACCAAAATTACTTTGTGGAGAACAAAGATATCCCTGTAGAGAAACCTCAGTACAAAGAGATCCAGCAAAGCCTTGTTGGCAATAAGGGGACTGAAGTGTTTAACAAGATACAGGCCGACGTGTACGAGACGCTGAAGGACCGGTATTACCCCTCGTTCACGGTCAGTGATCTATATGACCGGCTCATTCGCAAAGAGGACAAAGTCTCCAGCTTGTGCGTCTCAGATGATAAGGATGATGGGGTCAGTCAAATAAAACTTTTTTTTAGAGAAAACCTACAAGCCAATGATGAATTTTAAAAATTATTGATGTGCAAATGGTAGAATCATGCTTAAAGTGGACCCGTCACCCAGACACAAAAATCTGTATAATAAAAGTCCTTTTCAAATTAAACATGAAATCCAATTTCAAATTTTTATTAAACCATTCATAGCTGTTTTAAGCTCATTTAAAAATCTCAACTGTCAATCAAATATTGTCTGCCACTCCTCTATGCCTTAGGGGCAGATAATTACTTTCACTTTCCATTCAGCACTTCCTAGATGTCACTGCTCCCCACACATTCCCCCAGTTCCCTTAACCATTTAATTGTGAAGCCAGGACATGGGGATAGACACCGGGTCCCCCATTCTGGTGCACAAAAAAGATTCTGAGATGATACAAGGCTTGCCTTAATAACAGGGTCCACAAAATGGCTCCTGCCTGCTTGCTAGATTTATGGATTCCCAGACTGGAGGAAACAAGATTAAAATAATTTATATAGTGTAATTAATGTTAAGTTTGCTTGACTAATGTGATAAAATATGATTTTTAATTTTTTTTTTGGGTGACGGGTCCACTTTAAGACTGAAGTTTAGATATCCTTTTTCTCCAATGCATGCATTCTTACTGAGAAAACCCATATTTTTCAACCTATGAGCTAATTCTCTTGTTTCAGCAATAGTTTATCCTCTAATGACTTGCTTATATCATGTTGGTTGACTAGACTGGGGTGGGAGAAACTATTTAACAGAAAACACATATTAACATGTAAATTCCCTATAAAGACTAGTAGGATGAGTATAAAGAAAACATAATTGTGATGTGCTTTTTTGCTTATTTCCCCCCCAAGTATTACAGAAATATGCATCTTGGAAGCTAAACTGATCTCATCTTAGGCCAGTGCGATGTTTTATATTCTAGGGATTTGTCATTTTACAGATGTCACCAGTGTCTCTGAAGGTCCCATCCTCAAATATTCACAACATTGTATGTGTTAAGGATCAATTTCTTCACTCAGCAGATTGGCCAAGCCAGTGACCGCCACTGAAATGAGCTGAAAGACTATGTCCTGTTAATAACTGCAGTTTCTGAATTTGTTACTTGGATTTGTAAGATTACCTAGAAACAGCTAGATGCTGTTTATTCAGAACCAAAAACTTGAAAAACAGAAAATCAAAAGTAAGCTTTATACACAGAAAAAAAATCTTGGGTTATTCTTTCTAGTGCCTCATACAAGTGTAAAGGGACACATGCAGACAGTTGGTCTGCATATCAATTGTGCATATCTAGATCACGGCATAACCGCTTTCTAGTTAAAGGGACAAACTGTGCTCATGGTTTTACAGATATTCTACGGAATAGATTAGCATCGGATCATAATGTTATTGTGAGTTTACCTTCAATGTTTCCCTTTTTATTTTTATGTGCCATGACTACTTGTGCTCCAGATGCAGCCGTGTGAAGGCAATGAGGAAATCCTGGAGTGCAGTGGGGGAATCACTGAGCAAGCCAGCTATGCTGTAAATAAACTGCAGCAGCTCACAGACAGGCTGGACTATAAAAGACAGGCTCTGAATTCCATTATTAATGCACCTAAACCTGACAAGAAGGTACTGGTCCCAGCTGTCCTATTATTATTATTATTATTATTATTATTATTATTATTTACTGTTATTATTGATAATCAAAGTGAAAATGTCCTTTTGTGCAGTTTGGCTGCACTAAGATATTCCTACATGTCAAGTGAATGATGTGGGAGGCCGATTATATTGTTTTATGAGTGTTCTAATAAGGATTATTTGGTTGAAGCACTTTAATTAAGCCTTTCCTTTTGTGCTGGTGACTTAAAATTTTCCATCAGACAAAATAATTGTTTTTCACTGTTTTTCCTAATGAATGTACAACGTATTGTTATTCATGAGGGAGAAAACTGTGCTGCCAGCCGTGGGATAAGGCAAAAGGACAGATATTACCCGATGTCATGGAAACCACTCGAGTGGGGCCTACTAATGAAAGGAAAATTAAGCAATTAAAATCAGTTTCCATAGTTATTGGTTAACATCAGTCTTGTCCGTCTTGTTCCAGCTTTAACCCTTGCTTTGGACATGGAATCAGAGCTGGTTTAAAGAGAACCTGTGTATACAAAATATTTATTTCTAACATGTATTTTCTGTTTAATTGGTTAATTTATATATGTGTATAGATTATTGTGTGTGTGCATTTATACATAGTAAGAGAAACAACTACATTGCAATCATATTCTGCATATGCAAATACACCACCACCTTTATTACCCTGGGTGCTGCTGTTATTATTACAGTGTTAGGGAAATACATCAGTGGAGGCAAGCCATATCTTCCATAGTTGAAACAGAATGGAACTTCAACTTTTAAAATAAAGGTTAAAGTGCAGGTAATGGGACCATTTATCCGGAATGCTTTGGACCTGGGGTTTTCTGGATAATAGATTCTCTCTCTAATTTGGATCTACTAGAAAATCTTGTAAACATTAAATGAACCCAATTGGCTGGTTTTGCTTTCAATAAGGATTAATTATATATTTGTTTCAATCAACTACAAGCTACTGTTTTATTATTACTATGAAAAAGGAAGTCATTTTTAAAAAGTCTGTAGGAGGTGAACTTTCTATAATTTGGAGCTTTATGGATAATGGGTTTCCAGATAACAGACCTTCATACCTGTGCTGTATATATGAGAGGTAAATCTTTGCATACAATGAAATGAAAAAAGGGCTATTGAAGGCCATCGGATTGACTGCCAACTCCTAAACTCACTCCTAAACCATTTTATTTAGTTGCACATTGCATTCGGTCGCTCCAAAAAACCACTGCAATCCACAGCACGCATATGTATTTTAATTAATAATTAGTCCTTAAGTCCACATTTTGTCCAGATTAAAGACCCACAGTTAACACAAATGCATCTCTTTGTTCCTATCAGATTATTTCCAAATTAAAAGAAGAAATTGCCTTAATGGAGAAAGAGCAAAGTGATCTTGATCTTCACATTTCACGGACAGATTTGTGGTGCGAGAATCTTGGCATGTGGCGTGCTGTAATAAACACCAGTCAGGTAAGCTGTATCATGGCGCACTACTGAGTATATATAGATATATAGATATATAGATATATAGATATAGATATATAGATATAGATAGATAGATATAGGTATATGGTTGCATGGATCTTGAAGCAAAACATATAGGATTTCTGGTTGTTGTATAACAAGTTTGCAGCTGCTTTATTGGCTCGTATCAATGAATACTATGGTGTAGTGGGAAATTCAGCCGAGGTTGCCAACCCAATCGCTTTTTACAAAAGAGGTTAATAGACTTTTTATTTTCCCCAGTAAACAGTGCCTTGGTATTAAATAAGAAAATGAGCCTTACTAGGGTTGATGAATATGAATTTTATATAGTGCTGTAATTGGTTCGGGTACAGCTAATCAAATACACAAATTGTGTTTCCCATAGAATACGATTTGTAAGTACAGCAAGTCAGGTTCCATCTTTTAGCACAATGCCTGGCCATGCGAATGCCATTTTTCTTCCTCTGCTTTATAAATGGGTTCTCAGAATTCATTTTCTGCTTCACTGTGCTAGGTTTCCAGGGGTCATCTTGTGGAAACAGACAGGCTTGAGAGTGCATAGTAAGGGCTGCCACAATGGTATTTTTATACAATTGCTGTATTTTACCTCATCTGTTAGATGTCAGAGCAGTAATATCATGATTGAAAATGTCCAAGACTTCCCAAGGTAGAAGAGCTGGTATTTGTGCTGCATGCACAGTGATATTATGTACGTACAAAACAAAGGCATTATTCATGCAAACACTCTTTTGGCCTTGGACATTTGTATGTGAGTTTGGAAATTATGCTATGGGGAAAAGGTAGTACCTTCAATTTATTAGATGTTTGTCTGTTTTTTCCTATGGTACTGTACATCTTACACTTACATATCAGAATATCAGAGAATTTATGCTAACAAATTTCCATCCCTTCATGGCTATAGTTACTACTATGTCATATGATATCTGTTACAAAGTTACATGGTTAAATTTGGTTGAAAAAAGACAAAGTCCATCAAGTTCAACCCCTCCAAATTAAAACCCAGCATCCATACACACACACCTCCACTCTTTCACACAAGCCATATATGCCCATAGCTATACTAACTGTAGAGTTTAGTATCAAAATAGCCTTTGATATTATGTCTGTCCTAAAAATCATCCAACCCCCTCTTAAAAGCATCAACAGAATGAGCATCACAACATCACCCGGCAGTGCATTCCACAACCTCACCGTCCTGACTGTGAAGAACCACCTACGCTGCTTCAAATGAAAGTCCTTTTCTTCTAGTCTGAAGGGGTGGCCTCTGGTGATCCTCTTTATTGGTAAAAAGGTCCCCTGATATTTGTCTATAATGTCCTCTAATATATTTGTAAAGTGTAATCATGTCCCCTCGCAAGCGCCTTTTTTCTAGAGAAAACAACCCCAACCTGGACAGTCTCCCCTCATAATTTAAGTCTTCCATCCCTCTAACCAGTTTAGTTGCACTTAGTCTCTGCACTCTCTCCAGCTCATTTACATCCCTCCTAAGGACTGGAGTCCAAAACTGCACTGCATACTCCAGATGAGGCCTTACTAGTGATCTATAAAGAGGTATAATTATATTTTCATGCCTTGTGTTTATGCCCTTTTTTATGCAGGACAGAACCCTATTTGCTTTAGTAGCTACAGAATGACACTGCCCAGAATTAGACAATTTGTTATCTATAAAAACCCCAAGATCCTTCTCACTTAAGGAAACTTAATGGAGCCAGAACACTGTACTGTTATCCTGATTGAAAAGTATGCATAACACTAATATTTCTAAGCACATAATTAATTGTAATTCCTGTATTAAGGCCAATAGAAATGGATGGTCAGCTTTTAATGCTGTGGCGAGATCATACATTGCATCTCTTTGGATCACATGATTTTCTCAGATTTTCTCAGACTCCAACTGGTCTTCCCAATGGAAACCTGGTCACGATATCAATCGGGAAGGTTTCAGTTTTCCCGCGGTCAACCCATTATTTGGCCCTAGGGTCGAATGGTCGGATTAAACAGATAGAGCCCTGCTGTTGATACTTTGCTTTCCTAGATATAACTGGAAGCCTAGCATGAAGGCCAGGATGACATTTGGTGTGAATATAAATTTGCTGTCTCAGATTATCTTGAAGCTATGACTGAACAACTGATAAACCAATATTTTGCTACATTGGTAGCTCCAGAGGGGACTGTGACCTAAGGATTGACTTTCAAGTGGGGTTTGAATTGAAAAGTCTTGACAAGCACTGATGTAGAGGAACTTGCATATAGTTATGTATGCTAAGCCATGCCTTCCAGTTAGAAAAAGACTTTTTGGAGGAGGGCTTTGCGAGGAAGTTAAGATGATAAAGGGAATAAGGGATCTTTCGGTAATTTGGATCTCCATACCTTTTAAACATGAAATAAACAGGATTGTTTTGCCTCCAGTGTAGATTCATGCAACTTAGTCACCATCAAGTACAAGCTACTGTTTTATTATTACAGAGAAAAAGGCAATAAATGTAAAAGAATTAGAATTATTTACTTAAAATTGAGAGTGGCCTTCCTGTAATCCAGAGCTTTCTGTATATTATGTTTCTGGATAAGGGCTCCCATAGCTCAAAATCAATTTGAACCTTGTAAGTATGCAGCCAGTAATGGGATTTTAACCTCCCTGCAAGTGATTTTTAGTGGTTTGTCGCTATGGTTGCCATGGAGGGACAGAAACTTTGGCAGATGCCTTGGTAAGGTGGATGTGCTAAAATAGTATTTGGTTAATATTTGTATGTATTTTCATACTTTGAAGGTTTCAGAAGAGAATGGAGAACAAATGCCAAGTTACACAGTGTCAGTAAATTTGCCTGACTCTGGAGAATCGGAAAACCGAAACTGGATCGTGCACAGGAAACTGAGTGAATTCCAGAATCTGCATAGAAAACTCAGTGAGGTACGATCTGTTCTACTGCACAACTATCTTTTATAATGTAATATCCTTCTAATAAATGCCCCTCACTGTAATACAGAACGTCTGTTTCAAAACATAAATACATGGCTGACATTCCCAGTATGACCAAACATGGTCTAGCTTCACATTTTAATTACTTTCCATATGTCGTGCTCTTGTGGGGAAGATGTTTGTGTGATTTGTTAGCCCATTATTATAAGGGTCTTGTGTACTAGAGAGGTCACCCTTATAATGATCTTTAAAGTGTTTGTCACAAGCAATTTAAGCATGTCTTTTCCTCATAAAAAGGAGCAATGAAGCAAAGTAATCTCTGCTGCCTTGACCCCCCCAAGTCATGAAAACCTGCTTGAGGCCAGACTCATTTATATATTAATCAGTCTTGTTCTGCATAATATCCGTACTATTATCCCAAGATGATTGATGAAGCAGCCTCTGGCCCGTTATAATCAGGTGCTTATCAGTCCTCCAGAGTCTCAGCATTTCCTCACCCTCAGCAAATCGTGTTAGTGTCATTAGTTCACATTAGAAACCAAACATCATAGTGCCACATTAAGGGGGACTATTTGTCATACTGCTATTATAATGCAGAAAGCATTGGGCAAAGTGTAAAAATAAAGGCTGTGATTGGTCATTTTAACACTTTGATTAAGCAAAAATGTTTTTCACACTGCCTTTATTCACTGTGAATGCAACAATTCCTCTTCTTGGTTAGCGCTATCCCAGCTTCAATCAATCCATTCATATAGTAAGAGGAGAGCACTCCAAAGTAGCAAAATGCTGTGATTGTATTTTTTTTAAAGGACAAGGAAAGGCAGAAATCTCCAATATACTTTAATTTAAATTGTCCCTTCGTTTATTGCTGTGGATAGGAATTGTCAGACGGTCCCATAATGCTGTGCAGGGAAACCATCATACTTATGAACAGCAGGAGGAGCCCCCATCTTACTTCCCAGCCATGCAGAACTCAAGCAGCTTTGTTTGTTGTTTTTGATCATTTATGACAATCCCTTAGCTTAGCCCATGCCACACTGAGCATGTGCAAAGATGTTTAACAAAGTTACAAGATGACAGCCCCCTGTGACCAACTTTGAAAGCATAAATTATTTGTTTGATTAGAATTTGAGCTGCAGTAAGTTCATGTTTAGTATACAAAATACAGCATTTCTTGCCTTATTCTATTTTAGACTTTCCTTGTCCTTTAAATACTACTACACTGTGAATATCAACACTTTATCCTGCTTTTTACAGGATGGCTGCAGGCCTGTGTGTGTTTAGGAGCTCTGAGACTAGCTGCAGGGGGTGGTGGCACATAGGGGGGTTGCGTCTGGGGTGGGTTTGGACCCCTGAGACAGCTCCCTGACCCCAGACCCACCAGCCTGGCACTGCCTGAGGTGCAAGTGCTTGTAAAGCAAGAACCAAGTGGTGTGCAGTCACTCCCCCCCAGGGATTTGTATATGACACCCATTATTACATGACCCCCCATTATTACATTTTGTAAGAGCAGGTAGATATGTTTGTGTTCATGTTGGAGATGTCACACCTGTAGCAGTTGTTGAAAATCTTTATGAGATGTAGAAGTCACAGCCTGGAGGAGGACCGGGATTCTTATTTCCCTATAGAGGTATGGGATAGAATCTATCCAATAGAATTCTGTGATGGGTCTGGGTATAATCCTTCTTAGCCCAGACATTCCCCTCTCTTACAAGGCCTTGCCTTATATACAAACTCTAGTGGGAAAGCAATCAAAAACTGAATTGAAGTGAGACTAAGCAGACTGGCATGCAGAATGACTCGTGCACCAATCAAAACTCTTGTTTACTGTTCACTCTGAGAATGGCTACACCAAGCTTGAGCAATATGGATTCAGAGAGCAGTACTGTAGCTCTTATTCTCATACAGGAAGTTGTTGTACCTAGATAATATAATTATGTACATATATTATTGTTAGTTTCTATGAAAATAAATATGTTGGTTAAAAGGCTTTGAATGAAAACCAGCTTTCTTTCCCTCTCCTCCCTAGTGTTTTCCTTCACTGAAGAAAGTGCAGCTGCCATCTCTGAGCAAACTTCCCTTCAAGTCAATAGATCAGAAATTTTTGGAGAAGTCCAAGACCCAATTAAATCACTTTTTGCAGGTGAGCCTAAAGGAAGAGAATGTTGTGCTCATAAGTTTACATACCCTGGCAGAATTTATGATTTCTTAATCATTTTGCAGAGAATATAAATGATAACACAAAAACTTTTCTTTCACTTATGGTTAGTGGTTGGCTGAAGCCATTTAT
>CM044431.1:44098563-44110026 GCA_024363595.1 Xenopus borealis | reverse complement strand
TAGGGAAACTGTGCAGGATTCCCTTGATTGACCCGGCGATCGGCTGATCGCCGTAGCATAACTCCACCCCCTGATGGCAGTGACACATCCACCTATCTCACAGGCCCGCCCACAGATGCCTCCTTGCCCCCCCCCTGGAAAATTTTCTGCGGACGCCCATGATCCTGGCTACACAATTAAATGGTTAAGAGAACTGGGGGAATGTGTGGAGAGCAGTGACTTCTAGGAAGTGCTGAATGGAAAGTGAAAGTAATTATCTGCCTAAGGCATAGAGGAGGGGCAGACAATATTTGATTGACAGCGGAGATTTTTAAATGAGCTTAAAACAGCTATGAATGCTTTAATAAAAATTTGAAATTGGATTTCATGTTTAATTTGAAAAGGACTTTTATTATACAGATTTTTGTGAACCTTCACTTTATTTTGCTGTAGTCAATGACAGGTCGACTTGGCCTTGTGTTTTGGATCATTGTCATGTTGGAATGTCCAAGTACGTCCCATGAGCAGCTTCCGGGCTGATGAGTGCAAATTTTCCTCCGGTATTTTTTGTATTCCACCTGAAATTATTTGTGGGGTTTTCCTGGCATCCTGAACAATTTTTATGGCAGTTGTAGTTTTAAATTTTAGTTGGTCTACACCCACTAATTACAAGCAAACAGATCACAGGTGAAGATGGTTACCTTTAATAGCCATTCTAACCCTTTTGTGTCAAGTTGTGTGCATGTTATCAGGCCAAATCACCAGGGTATGTAAACTTTTGATCAGGGTCATTTGGGTAGTTTGTGTAGTGATTATGATTTAAAAAGAGTAAACACAGTTGTTTGACAATAAATGGCTTCAGCCAACCACTAACCATGAGTGAAAGAAAAGTTTTTGTGTTATCATTCATATTCTCTGAAAAATGGTTAAGAAATTATAAATTCTGCCAGGGTATGTAAACTTATGAGCACAACTGAATTGCAATGCCAATAGCATAACTCAGACTGAAGTGCAGTAGTCACAGAGTTATGGTTTGCCATCATCCGTAGAAGCACTTGTACCACAGACCAAAATGCAAGATGTACCCCTTAGCTTAGATCCAGAGGACTGGTTAGCCCCAGGGTACAGCCAGATGAGCATGTGTAAGCTTGGGGATATCCCCGGGGAGTGCTGCAAGCGGAAAACTTACTAGGGAAACTCTGAGAAATAACCAAATGCTGAAAGAATAATTGCTAAACATCTTGTATTTGCAGAGTTCATTAAACTGGTTGTTCACCTTTAAATTTAGCATGATATAGACCAGTGATCCCCAACCAGGAGCTCGTGAGCAACATGTTGCTCTCCAACCCTTTGGATGTTGCTCCCAGTGGCCTCAATGCAGGAGCTTATTTTTGAATTCCAGGCTTGGAGGAAAGTTTTGGTTGTATAAGAACCAGGTGTACTGCTAAACAGAGCCTCAATACAGGTTGATAATCCACATAGGGGCTACCAAAGGGCCAATTACAGTGCTTATTTGGCACCCCAAAAACATTTTTCATGCTTACGTTGCTCCCCAAATCCGTTTTCTTCTGAATGTTGCTCACGGACTAAAAAGGTTGGGGATCCCTGATGTAGAGAGTTGAATTTTGAGACCATTTGCAACTGGTTTTCATCTTTTCATTTGTGGTTTTTGAATTACTTAGAATTATGTATCTAGCAACCCTGTAGTGATGAATATAAGGCTGGAATATGAATAGGAGAGAGCCTGAATAGAAACATAAGTAATAAAAAGTAGCAATAACAATACATTTGTAGCCTTGCAGAACATTTGTTTTTAGATGGGGTCAGTGACCCCCATTCGACAGCTGGAAAGAGTCAGAAGAAGATAAATAATTCACAAATTATAAAAAAGAAAAAATGAAAGCATATTGATAAGTTGCCACATATTAGCCATTCTATAACATACTAAAAGATACCGTAAAAGTGAACCATGCCTTTAACTTTACCCAGTAATGATCGCTAATTTTAACCCCTGCAGTTATACTTTATATAGGGTTACTTTATATATGGTCAAATAAAGCCCTTTGTTGCCCTCTAGTGTACAAACCTTATTGCTACAAAAAAGGAAAAGGTGTGTCTCCCCACAAGGTTAAACACACACAAAATTACAATATTTCTAGGGATTCAATTAAGGATTCTGTTGATCTTTTTCAACAGGATTTTCTGAATCCATAAAATGATATCTCTGTTTGTCACATGAACAAGAATATTGTGCTGCACACGCAATTCTTTTTTTTTTTTTTACCTTTCTTTGCCCTAATTGACATATACTAATTGGGGTTTAGATTCAGCTTGTGATTTGGCGCTATTTATCTGTGGGGAAAGGGTAGGGGAGAACACAAACCCAAAGCTTTAATTTAAGACAAAAGCACAATAAGGGGATGGATGGTAGAAGGGTTTTAATCCTCTTCTTCCTCAGGACTGCCTCTGATTCACAGCCTACTTAATGGCTACAACATCAACCTGTGGCAGTCCTGGATAGACATCCTTTCCCTCTTCAGAATAAGGCAATTTTTGGAAAACCACAAAACACCCTTAACCCAGTTCATAAGGCTCCAGAATTGGCCCAACCATCATGAGTGCCTTGGAACAGTTCATTAAGCATGACATGGTGAGAAAGAACGTTTCTGGGCACGTGGTCTATTGAGTTCATGTTCCAGGTAGGGTCACCACCTTTCTGAACAAAAATAATGGCCTCCCTATATATTTATTTTTTTCCCTTATTATTGACATTGACCATCATTTTTACCGGCCAGGCCAGATGGCAACCCTAGTTCCAGGGTATCAAGCATGGCTTATACAAATGGGCAAAAAGTGTACAAAGCTGTTTCTTCATGAATATTGCACTGTGAGCAATTCTTATACCTGCACAACAGGTTAATGGGAAGTCCACCTTGGATAGCCAACCATGCCATGTCCTTGTCCTTGTTTATAAGCATGTCTGAAGAAACATACCCCCCAAACAGACTTTGCTGTGACTGAAGAGACTGAAGAGAGCCCTGGAATAGATTGTCTTAGGTTCCACAAGGCAGGCTTTTCCAGACTGAGAACATTCATATAATGGCTCCTGGTCTACAAACACAATTGTAATCTCTTTGCCCTGTGTGTGACTTATCAAAATATTCCAAGAATGGTTTGTTTTATAAAAATAATAGTTAACTGATGTTTAACGCTGTAATACACTGTTTTTCAGAATTTGCTGACAGACGAGAGGCTGTATCAGAGTGAAGTGCTTTATGCCTTTCTAAGCCCTTCTCCTGAGCACTTGAAAGCCATTGATATACAGGGCAAGAAGTCCTCTTTCTCATTCTCTTCTTTCCTGGAAAGATTTCCAGGGGATTTATTCTCCCACCAGGAGGTAAGTGCAATATTCACAGGTAAATGTCTGGGCATCAGTAAACCCTCCAAACAAGTGGGATTTATTCTCTGCAGACAGGGATCTGATAATACACGCAGATGTCATAATATCCTACATAACTTGAAAAAGAAACAGACTCTGGCCTTGTTGCTATCATTGGATGCAGAGAAGGTGTTTGATAGGCTTAACTCAGACTACATGGAGGAAACGCTTAAACATTTTCACCTAGAACCCACCTTTCTTAAAGGGATACTATCATGGGAAAACTTTTTTTTTTTTTTTTGAAAAGCATCACTTAATTCTGCACTGAAATCCATTTTTCATAAAAGCAAACAGATTTTTTTACGTTCAATTATAAATTCTGACATGAGGCTAGACATATTGTCAGTTTCTCAGTTGCCCCCAGTCACATGACTTATGCTCTGATAAAGTTCAGTCAATCTTTATTGCTGCACTGCACGTTGGAGTGATATCACCCACCAGCAGCCTAACAAAAGAACAATGGGAAGGTAACCAGATAACAGCTCCCTAACACAAGATAACAACTGCCTGGTAGATCTAAGAACAGCACTCAATAGTAAAAGCCAAGTCCCACTGAGACTGATTCAGTTACATTAAGTAGGAGAAACAACAGCCTGCCAGAAAGTATTTCCATTCTAAAGTTCAGGCATGAGTCACATGACTAGCGACAGCTGGGAAACTGACAAAATGTCTAGCCCCATGTCAGATTTCAAAACTGAAGATAAAAAAATCAGTTTGCTCTTTTGATATTAACTGATGCGTTTTGAAAAAAAAACATGTTTTCCCATGACAGTATCCCTTTAAAGTGGTACACCCTCTATATTCTAGTGACCCATAGATTGTATCTCACCCCAAAGTCAATAGCCTCCATAAACCCTCAGTATACGACTCAATGTTGGAGACAATGTGGGTAATGGGGGACACTGCTACACATGGCAGGGCCAAACAGTACAACCATTCTGGACATAAGTAACTTAAAAGAGAATTCAACCCCTTTGTGCAAAAAACCCTCCCTTGTGTAGGTCTCCCTCACCCCCCCCCCCCGGGCAAATGCCCCTAACTTGTTACTTACCCCTCTTTCTAGGTCCTCTCCAGTGGAGTTCACGGCCGCCATCTTCTCCCGAGTGCTCTTCTTCCTGTATTCTTCTGCTTTTGGTGGTGAAAAAAGAAATCTGAAACGCAGGTACAGTAGCTCTGTACCGACAAATGCCTCCTACTGAGTGAACTTTCCAAAAAAAAAAAAAGATCGGAAAGTTTGTGAATTTCGGGCACATGCGCAGTAGGAGACATTTGCTGGTAAGGAGCTACTGGGCTCAAAAGGCACATAGTTTCCGATTTCTTTTTTGGAATCTTTGTGACTTTCAGTGCATGCACAGTAGATCTGAACTGGCAGATGCCTCCTACTTAGGGTTGCCACCTGGCCGGTATTTTACCGGCCTGGCCGGTATTTTTGATGGTTGATCCCAATGTTATTAATAGGAAAAAAAGATAAATATATAGGAAGGCCGGTATTTTTTTCAAGAAAAGGTGGCAACCCTACTCCTACTGCGCATGCGCCACCAAACAACGATGCATCCAGGGAGAAGATGGCTGCCACAAACTCTGCTGGAGAGGACCTAGATGGAGGGGTAAGTAACAAGATAGGGGCATTTGGGGGGGGGGGGAAGAGGGAGTGGGACCTACACAGGGGAGTGGGGGAGGGTTTTTTGCATAAAGGGGTGGATTTCTCCTTTAAAGGACAACTCAAGCCAAAATTTAAAAAAACCCTTATACCCTACATAGACCCCCTACCTCCTCCCCCCCAGCCTAGCTTCTACCCCAGCAAATGCCCTTAACTGTGTACTTACCCCTCCTTGCAAATTCAGGGATCGAAGTTCACGGCAGCCCTCTTCTGGATTGTCCTTAATCTTTGTCAATGGAGCAATGTTTTGTAACGTGCAGTTGGAACAATTTCCCAGGTTGGCAACAGCTGCGCATGCACCAAAATTGACAGAAATGGAAAAAGCGCAGGAATAAGACACAACGTTTACAGAAGACCCAGAAAATGGTGGCTTTGAACTCAGATCCCTGAATCTGATAGCAGCAACTACAGACAACAGAGCCTAATACACTGAAACTTGTGATTCCTGGCACCTCCCCTACCCATCCCATAATATTACCTATACCTGAAAAGGTCTAAAACCTCCTAAACAGGTTCTCTATCTCAACTATGTATGACACAATTTTTTCTTTCTTTTTCTTTATAATTCTCCTTTTTTCTAGGTTATTTTCACATATTATGTTGATTTGACTTTCAAACAAAACAAAACTACAAACAAAACTATGTAATGTTTGTCAGCGGGCTCTTTTGAATTTTACATTTGTGTTTTCCCTAGTTTTCTAGATATTAGCTGTTTTATAATTCTAATATAATGAATTTGATATAATAGCGCCACCTGCAATTAATTTGAGCCTGCTGGACACAGCTAAAAGAGAAAAAGTCTTGCATTGCTTTTCTTAGAAATGACCAGATATGGTAACACAACCCTTCTTTGCTCACTAACTTAATTTTCTAACCATATCAACACTCAAATCTATTATATTAGCAGTATAATATTTGCTAGTGTCTTGAAAACTAGCAAAATAATATGTAAGTTCCGTAAGTGCTTAGGAGAGAACTCTGAGCTGTTTTAGAAGGAACCCATATTCCAGGATATAGTTGGAGTACATCTGTAGCATATGAGTGTGGCACAAATACCATTGTGCTTAAGGAATGGCCTAAAGTGGTATAAAAGTGTATTTCCTATGTCCAACTAGTTCTAATATTCCACAAAATGAGTGATTAAATACAAACAATCCAAAGAGCTGTTATTGCTCTTGGAGGAATTGCATTGGCTCAAACAGAATTCCAGTAGCAAATTTTTATTATGTGGGTGACTTACTGATTCCCAGTGTCAACATGTACCCACTTTCTTTTCCAAATCCAGGATGAGACAGAAGAAGACAGTGACCTTTCGGACTATGGGGATGACGTAGATGGGAAGAAAGATGCCTTAGCTGAGCCATGTTTCATGCTAATAGTGGAGATTTTTGAACTACGGGGAAGTAAGTTTACTGAATGTGTAGGGGACTGGTTAAACAGATTATATCCTACGGTTTGGCCAGCTAAGTGGGTCTTCTACAGCTCTAGACCGCTAAGGGGATCCCTTAGAATAGCTGGGAGGTTGGGAGAGAAGTTCTTTTTCCTGTGCCAAAGTATGGCTATTGCAGTTCAATAGTTTGCCAGAAGGTGTCACTGTTCTATAGTATACTGTAAAAGCTGGAGCATACATGTGCTGTAGGTCCACACCTGAGAAAGCGAGTCTCATCAGGGGAAATTATTGGTACCCTGCTATTTGAATAGCAGTGGCAGAACTACCGGGGGTGCGAGTGGGCCAGGGACTGCACCCCCTCAAGGCCCCCATGCAGCATGCACGCCACTGAAATGCGCACAGAAAATCATGTACGGATGGGGGGCCCTGGCTGCACGTATTGTATGTCTCCTACCCATTGATAAGTAAATATAAAATAGCACTGTCCTATTTTGAATGTTCCTTTTAGGGTAGGGGCACACGGGCAGATTTGGGGAGATTTAGTCACCTGGCGACTAATCGCCTCTTCTTCAGGGTGACAATATCCCCAAACTGCTTTCCGCCTGCTAAATTGAAAAATTGCCTGTGGCAATACACTCGCGGAGCTTCGATTTCCGAAGTTGCCTCACAAGGAAACTTCGGGCGAAAATCTAAGTGCCGGGAGTGCCATTGCGATGGCATTTGTGAGGTCATTATTGGCATTCTCTAAGGGTAAGGTCACATGGGCAGATTCAAGGAGATTGTTGCCTGGTGACTAATCGCCTCTTCTTCTGGGCGTCAATCTGCCCGTGTGACCTTACCCTTAGAGAATGCCAATAATGACCTCACAAATGCCATCGTATACAGATTAGAAGTGCCTTCCCCATGCTATAATGAGAAAACGCCAGCGGAATCGCACTCACGGCACTTCGATTTTCAAAGTTCGCCGAAATTTCCTTGTGAGGCAAATTCTGAAATCAAAGCTCTGCCATTGTATTGCCGGAGATGAGTATTAAGAAGTAGCAATAACAATAAATGTGTAGCCTTACAGAGCATCTGTGTTTTTATATGGGGTCAGTGACCCATGTTTGATAACTGGAAAGAGACAGAATTCGAAGGCACATAATTCAAAAACTATAAAAAAAAAAGAAACATAAAGGCCAGTCAATAAGTTGCTTAGAATCAGCAATTCTATAACCTACTAAAAATTAACATAAAGGGGAATCACCCATTAATGAGTCTTTCCCTGGTTCCTAGGATCTATCTGGTCACTGTATTTCTCATAAAAATAGCAGTATGAAACCTGCTGTGTATCTGGCCAGAACCAAAACCATCTCTTTTTTTTTCATTCTAGTGTTTAAATGGGTCCGAAAAACTTTAATTGCACTTGTACAAATCACTTTTGGAAGGACCATCAACAAGTAAGTGATGCTGATTTCTTGTGTGATATTTTTGTTTTCACTGCTATAAATTGTCGTCATGCTGCTCAGATAGATAGAAATTGTATATTAGCTGCTGTAGAATTAAAGGAAACCCTTATAATCAGAGTTTATACTAGGGATTCATATAAATATAGATGTGTCTCTCTCTCTCTCTCTCTCTATATATATCTATATATCTATATATATATATATATATATATATATATATATATATATATAATTGATTGGCATCATAACTGGCAGTGTGCTTCAGATACAAAATCATACAAGAAAGTGTGTAATGTGTAACACTGGTGTATCTGTGAGATATTATCCCAGTGGGTGCACTTTCCCTGCCACATCTCAAGGGGCCTTACATTCAATTTCTATAATTTGATTCCTCTCCATCTCCACTCGCTGTACAGTAAATTGCTTTCTCTGTAATTGGCTATTTTCTCGGTTGGGGAAGGAGAATCAGAAGATTACGATTCCCGGTAGGAATACAGCCGACCACTGAAATCATGAGCATTATTCATTATTATTATTGTGTGAGAGAGATCAGTGCAGCTGCGGCTAACCACTTCTGTATATTGTCCCCATAGGAATGGCACTGTGTGCTTAATGTCTGCCATGTTTTACAGTCACACACTGGTAACACTGGGCTCTTTCAGTGGCAATAATGTTTTGATGCTTGGCTTATTAATTGTGAACTAGTAAACCGCTTGGTGGCTGGTGCTGCACAGGTCTAGAAATAATGGAATCCTGGGACAAAATACAGGAAACAGCTGCACAAAAAGATGGCTTTATTCCTAAAAACAAGCTCAAATCCAGTATGAGCTTGTTTCTATAGACCTACTGACGTTTCCGTAGACCTACTGACGTTTCCGTAGACCTACTGACGTTTCCGTAGACCTACTGACGTTTCCGTAGACCTACTGACGTTTCCGTAGACCTACTGAACATAGGAGGAGTGGTCATTGGGTTCTGCCCTTCACTGAGACCACATGTGTCCTCTAACAGAGTAGAAGGGCTGCGGATGAGCTGCTGTATTAGACATTGCCCACAACACAAACAATGCCAAGATGTAGGACTGTAATTGCCTTTGCACTAATCTTTACCCCCAGCCTTACTGAATGAATATGTGTTCAACTGTCACAACAAGCAACACTAGAGGGAGACACTTAAACAATAAGTGGAGACACCTATACCTCACAGGACAGACATGCATAAGTCTATGTGACCCTGGTTTGTGTGTGTGTGTGTATATGTGTGTGTGTGTGTATATGTGTGTGTGTATGCACAGCCACAGGCACAACTGCAGGGAAGCTTGCATTCTCCAAGTAGCCCCAGGGAAGCTTTGCATGTGATCAGTCCTTACAGAGACTCATTTCCCATCACTGATTTCCATTTAAAGACATCAAAGGGATTGTAATTGTCTTCCCGGAAAGCAATAGCTTTTTCCACTGAGTAAAAGTCTCCTGACTTACCGAGAAAGCAACACTTGCGCGATGCACTGCTCACCACGGGCTGATCTTTAGCCTAAAGTATTTATAGATTCTCTTTATATTCTCATTAGTGCTGTCTCAGTGGAACGCTGCCACGTCCAGGAACATCTAGGGATCTGCCTCTGGGTTTGGCACCTATTTGCTTAAGCTTACTCATTGATTACTGTGTCATGCACAGCCAGAATGGAGTCGGTTTCAGCCATGTCTAACCAAGTATAAGTATAGTAGTACCCAATGCAGTCTTAAGCTGGCTAACACAATAGACAAAACAAGACTTGAAAGGAAAAAGAACTCCACCAAAAACATGTATTCCAGGTTGTGGCAACACATGTTTTGGGTTAAACCACTTTATAAAGGGTACACATGATAAATGATTTTGACCTGAAACATGTTGTGTTCCCACAACCTGGAATAAATGTTTTGCAGTTAATCTGCTGGAGTTCCTTTTTCTTTTCAATTCTTGTTTTGTCTACTGAACTGAGGTGCCACACAGAGCAACTAGAACCAACTGGACATAGAGTCCTTTTCTTTCTTGTGTACAGACCACCAAGGGGCAGGATAGCCCAGTAGAACGAAATGCTACAGGTATGGGACCTGTTATCCAGAATGCTCAGGATCTCTGGTTTTCCGGATAATGGATCTTTCCATAATTTGGATATTCATACCTTAATTCTACTAGAAACTCATGTAAACATTACATAAACCCAATAAGATGGTTGTGCTTCCAATAAGGATTTATTATATTTTAGTTTGAATCAAGTATAAGCTACTGTTTTATTATTAAAGAGAAAAGCGAAATACTTTTTTTAAAATCTGGATTATTTGATTCTAATGGAGTCTATAGGAGTTGGCCATTCCTTTATTTGGAGTTTTCTGGATAACAGATCCCATACCTGTACTGATGATGCTGATCTAGTGCAGAGTGCAGTCATTGCCCTAAGGGTTGCAATTTTGGGCAAGAATAAATGAGCCCTAGTGTCTTTCACATTAGCCCTAGAGAGTTCTAACCTACTACTATAGTGGTACAGCGAAGTTGCAAAGTGTCATTTGTTTCAGACTGATGCGATTTTCTCTTTTCCCGCAGACAAATCCGTGACACAGTCCATTGGATTTTCAGCGAGCAGATGCTGGTTTACTACATAAATGTGTTCCGAGACGCTTTTTGGCCAAATGGAAAATTAGCGCCTTCGAAAACCTCAAGGACAGAGCTGCAGTGCCAGGAAAGCAAACAGAGAGCTCAGCAAAAACTACTTGAAAACATTCCTGGTGAGTGATGAGCCTTTCCCGTGTATCCTGGCACTGTGCCCTTTCACTTTGTGCCACCAGCTATTGTCACCCACTTTATTACTTACATGTTTGACCACAGACAACAAACACCAGGTGTTCTTCTTACATGCATTAGACCACACAGGAAGATTTCAGGGAGATTAGTCGCCAATCTCTCTGAATTGCTTGCCCATGTCTTGTGCCTGCTAACTGTAATTGCCTGCGCCTATTCACACAAGGGGAGCAACTTGTGCAAAATGTATTGCTGCGTGTGAATAGGCGCAGGTGACTTACAGTTTAGCAGGCGCGAGACATGGGCAAGAGATTCAGGGAGATTAGTCGCCCCAAAGAAGCGGCGATTGGTCACCAGTCAATTAATCTCCTTGAAATCTTCCAGTGTGATATAGCCCTAAAGGACAAGGAAACCCTGACCTGCATTTTAACAACTGCACCAGAAGTCATTAGTCAAATTGGGAATCCTTGTTGACCAGTAGTAGCCACACACACACACAGGCATTCAACCAGGCTGATCATTGCAATATAAAATCCTCATTTATGGCTAAATTGCACAGTATCATTTAAGGGAGGTCCTGGTCCAGCTGGTTGAATATTCTGAACGTCATCCCAGGTTGATGTCAATTTAAAGGCACAGAATCCTCCTAATACAGACTTTATTTTTATCTGAAAGGGATGTAGATTTAGTAAATGCTACACATCTGCCTGCTGGTCTGGTAATGAGGCCTCCCAATAAATACAGAACTGGCAGAAGGCTAAATACTATATAT
>CM044431.1:44078397-44089063 GCA_024363595.1 Xenopus borealis | reverse complement strand
GTGTGTGTGTGTGTGTGTGTGTGCCTCAGTGTGTGTGTGTGTGTGTTTGTGCCTCAGTGTGGGTGTGAGCCTTAGTGTGGGTGTGTGTGAGCCTCAGTGTGTGAGGGGTGCCAGCTGAGGAATATATAAAAAGTAAAGGAATGGTGGAAGAAAGAAAATACAAAAAAGGCAAATAGAGAAGCAGGAGCAAGAAAAAGATGTCAATGAAAATAAAAGAAAAGCAGAGCATGGAACAAAAATATAAGGTTAGTAGTTGCTGCTTTTACATACTACATGTTTATTTGCACCTGTAGTTCTTTGCCCTGGGGGCTTCTGTTCATAGCAGTGCACTTGATCCATTCAGTGTCAGTGAATGCCACGAAAAAGAATTTTGTTCCTAGTTTCAGTTTCTATTCATTGGGGAAACCTGTAAAAGCATCAATGGGCGTGTGGCACTTAGCTTTTTTAGACTCCATTCAAGCTCTGCGTAGAGTATATATTTACAGAAATGTTTTGAGCTGAACTTCGACATCATTTATGGCAAAATATAATTTGATTTCTAATCAGTGGCACAACCAACTAATCGCAATTCAGTGGTTTTTTTTGCTTGACAGTTGAGAGTACTTTTATGCACCAAATGATCTCTCAGAATTTCACATCCTTTCATTTAGATTTGCCCTTTGTTTTCTGTCTCGCCAGTTTGCTTCAAGTGCTGACTTAATGTGCATGATCGCTTCTTCAACCAGCAGGTGTTCAAACCAGTGATATATTTAATATGACAGACCAAAACCAAAGCCCTGGGGATGGCCTAACCATTGCAAGCACCCAAACTTTCAGCCATTCCTCTCTATGGCATCAGTGGAGAACAGGATTAAAAGAAACACCCAGAAGCTAAATGGACTAATTGTTGACAAACATGCCGAATACCTAGATATTTAATTCCAAAGTAAGAAGTATCTATGTATCCATGCCTTTAATTATACTTAAAGGGGTTGTTCACCTTTGAGTTGACTTTTAGTATGATGTAGAGAGGAATATTCTGAGACAATTTGTAATTGGGTTTCATTTTTTATTATTTGTGGTTTTTAAATTATTTAGCAGCTTTCCAGTTTGCAGTGTCCGCAATCTGGTTGCTATGGTCCAATTTAACCTAGCAACCATGCATTGATTTGAATGAGAATGTGGAATATTAATAGGATAGGGCCAGGAAATAAAGATGAATAATAAAAAGTAGCAATAACCATAAATGTGCCGCTTCAGAGAGGATTTCTTTTTTGAGGGTGTCAGTGACCCCCTTTTGAAAGCTAGAAAGATTCAGGAGAAGAAGACAAATAATTCATAAACTATAAAAAATAAATAATGAAGACCAATTGAAAGGTTGCTGAGAATTGGTCATTCTATAACATACTGAAAGTTAACCTGAAGGTGAACCACCCCTTTAAACAGTTTGTACTGGTGGGTGACTTGTAAATGCAGTTGGCAGGTATCCATTCTGTACTTGTATAACCAAAGCTTTGTAATTAAACTATATTTTGCCATAAATGATGTCAAAGTTCATCACTGCAGCTACTAGCGCATCCAGCTGGGCCGCTTGGAAAAGAACGGCATAAATTAAACACCAGTTTGCAAAGAACACACTTACTATTGGAAAACATTGCAGCCTGGATAAGCTTTATGTATCTAAAACAGTATTACATGCAGTCATATGAAAAAGTTTGGGAACCCCTCTTAAGTCTCTGGAGTTTTGTTTATCATTGGCTGAGCTTTCAAAGTAGCAACTTCCTTTTAATATATAACATGTCTTATGGAAACAGTAGTAGCAGTGACATAAAGTTTGTTGGATTAACAGAAAATATGAAATATAACAAAATTAGATGCATTCATTTGGGCACCCCAACAGAGATATTACATAAATACTTAGTTGATCCTCCTATAGCCTTTTATGAGTGTCTGGATTCTGGATGGCGGTATTTTTTACCATTCGGCCATACAAAATCTCTCGAGTTAAGTTTAATTTGATGGCTGCCGAGCATGGACAGTCTGCTTCAATCATCCCATAGATTTTACATGATATTCAAGTCCGGGGGACTGTGATGGCCATTCCAGAATATTGTACTCTACATCAATACCTTTGTAGATTTCAAAGTTGGAATATCCAACCCCTGTGTAACTTCCACTTTGTGACTGATGCTTGAACATTTTCCTGAAGAATTTGTTGATATTTGGTTGAATTTCATCCGACCCTCGACTTAAACAAGGGCCCCAGTCCCTGAACTATCCACACAGCCCCACGGCATGATGGAACCTCCACCAAATTTGACAGTCGGTAGCAGGTGTTTTTCTTGGAATGCAGTGTTCTTCTTCCACCATGCAAAGTGCTTTTTGTTATGACCAAATAACTACATTTTTGTCTCATCACTCAGCACTTTGTTCCTAAATGACTGTGGCTTGTCTAAATGAGCTTTTGCATACAACAAGCGACTCTGTTTGTGGTGTGAGTGCAGAAAGGGCTTCTTACTCATCACCCTGCCATACAGATGTTTTGTGCAAATTGTGCTGAATTGTAGAACAATGTACAGATACACCATCTGCAGCAAGATGTTCTTGTAGGTCTTTGGATGTGATCTTTGGGTTGTCTGTAACCATTCTCACAATCCTCTGCATATGCTGCTCCTGTATTTTTCTTGGCCTGCCAGACCTGGGTTTTACAGCAACTGTGCCTGTGACCTACCATTTCCTGATTACATTCCTTACAGTTGAAACTGACAGTCTGAGTTAGCTTTTTGTAGCCTTCCTCTAAACCATGATACTGAACAATCTTTGTTTTCAGCTCTTTTGAGAGTTGCTTTGAGGATCCAGTACTGTCACTCTTCAGAGGAGAGTCAAACAGAAGCACAACTTGCAATCAGTCACCTTAAATCCCTTTTCTCATGATTGGACACCTGCCTATGAAGTTCAAGGCTTAATGAGCTGATCCAACAAATTTCGTGTTGCCAGTACGAAAATTTTGCAAAGCCAGTTTTTCACATTTTATTTCATACAACTGAATACTGCTTCACTTAAAATCTTTGTTTAGAAAATTCCCCAGTACTTGGATGTTCCTGGGAAATGAAAGTATTTTCTGTTTAAAGGGAAACTATACCCCCAAAATGAGTACTTGAGCAACAGATAGTTTATATAAAATTAAGTGACATATCAAAGAATCTTAACCAACTGGAATGTATATTTAAGTAAATATTGCCCTTTTACATCTCTTGCCTTGAACCTCCATTTGGTGATGGTCTGTGTGCTGCCTCAGAGATCACCTGACCAGAAATATTTCAACTCTAACTGTAACAGGAAGAAGTGTGGAAGCAAAAGACACAACTCTGTCTGTTAATTGGCTCATGTGACCTAACTTTATAGTTTGTTTGGTATGTTTGTGTGCACCGTTGAATCATAGGATCACAGGAGGCTGAACTTGTTTTTTAAAATGCCAATTTTCTATTTAGGATTACCCAATGGCACATGCTACTAAAAAAGTGTATTAGTATGTAAATGGTTTATTTACATGAAGCAGGGTTTTACATATGAGTTGTTTTATGCAATGTCTTTTTATAGAGACCTACATTGTTTGGGGGGTATAGTTTTCCTTTAAGTGGAGAAAATTTTTATGCAGGCTGAGAGGGGTTCCTGAACTATTTTGTATGACTGTATATACACTATACTTACTAAACACAGTATTTTATATAGATATGTCAGAGAGATGCCCTCCTCAGCTGTACAGTCCAGTGCCCAATTAAGCCTTAATCACTCTGATTTACTGCCCATTGTCTTATCATTAAGTGTTGGCACAACAGACATGAGAAAACTACACTGCGATCATGCCAAAGTGTAAAATGTAAAACTGGGCTGACCAATGTCTCAAGAAATGTAAACAAAATAAATGGAAAAGTGCTCCTCTGAACTATTTTTTTTTTATCTTCTACTTTTTAATATATTGGCAGTTTCGATATTCATACAATACATTTTGTATCTATGGCACCACCTGCTGTATATTGTGCCCGACTTGGCGCATTTAGTAGAAAATTGAGTTAGTGAGAAAAGGAAGGTCTTGTTTATGTTGCTCTGGTTAGAACTAACCATAGGAAAGCCAAAAGACTCTTCTTTACTCACTAACTCAATTTCCTTCAATCACAAGATTTTCCTTTTCTCACTAACTTAATGTTATACTAGCTTTGGTCCCGTCAGGCAGGCATGTCCAAAAGTCCTTATACATAAGCGGTAGATTTTAAACGGTTTGCTAAAAAAGTACAATCATTAATATGGGTTATTTAAAGGCAATGCCATATATTCAACACTTATAGCACAGGTGGTGATTTGTGCCAAGACAAAATACTAGGGATCGCCTCTAAATCTATTGGCACTTGTGAGAGTTAGGGCTCCTATAGACGAGCGTCTGAAGCTGCGCTCCCCTGCGTTCCGGTTTTATGCGTTCAGGCACAGGGGAACGCAGGAGTAGAGACATTCAATTTTTTTCAGTGGGGCTGTACTCACACAGACGCATGTAGATGCCAAACACAGGTTGAGACACAATATGCTGCATTTTTCTGTGCCCCCTGCGGCTGAACGCTTAAAACCAGAGTGCAGCTTCAGACGCCTGTGTGTATGAGCCCTTAAGGAGCTGAGAGCTTGTTTATCCCACAATTAAACAAATTCTCTTGCAACCTGAGGCCAATGGCATACAAGTCATTTTCTTCGCTGTCCTCTAAAGCTGAGAAAATCCAATCTGCTGGGCTAGGGTTATCACCTGGCCGCTACTTGACCTGCCTAGCCCATATATGACTAGATAATTTGGGCTCCGGTATTAAAAATATGACATGCTCAATAATCCCTCATTTCCCTTCACACTCCCCTGCTGAACTGCCCTTCTAACCACAGGTCCGCTTATTTCATCTCCCAGTCTGCCCATTTCCCCTCACACTTTTTTCCAGCCCCATCCACCTTTCTTTCCTCCAAACTGCCTGTTTCCCTGCCCCATGTCATAGTTCCGCCCCAAATAGGGTTGCCACCTTTTCTAGAACAAAAATACCAGCCTTCCTATATATTTGTATTTTTTTCCTTGTTAATAACATTGGTATCAACCATCATTTGTACCGGACAGGCCTTTAAAATGACGGCCAGGTGGCAACCCTAGCCCCAAATGATGACTCACTCCACCCATAAGTGGCATTGCGGCCTAACCCCACACAAAGGCTGGTAACAGGCTAGTAAAAAGGTGGCAACCCTAGTGTGTTCTGTCACGTACAGAATTAGCCTGTCCATGCACACAAAGTGGATTTCTGCTCAAAAGTTCATACAATAGTCTTTCCATTCCAAAATCAACTCTGTGTCTTCTCTTAACGGGCCTGATGCTGCATCTGACATTTAATGCAAATGTAGGTAATTGGATCAGCTTCTACCTATGTGCCATTAGCCTAAAGCTGGCCATAGACGCAAAGATCCGATCGTAAGATGATTCCAACGATCAGATCTTTGCATTTCCCGACCTGCCACTAACCTTCAGATCAACTAAAGTAGTAAAAAGCACAGACAGCTGACGTTCTGCCCCTGACAAGGATTGTACGAAAGTTGTACGATTAAAAACCTAGTGACGGTCTCCCACTGAAAATCGTACGATCTGCAATAGACGCAAAGATATTATCGCCAGCCGACAAAAATTTTCTAACCTGGCCGATCGACCAAACGACGAGAAATGTCAGAACACTCCACACACGATCCGAAAATCGTACAAATCGAGGATTCGTACGATCGGATCGTTGCGTCTATGGCCAGCTTTAGTCACAAGGGGAGAAAAGTAATGAAAACAAATTGCACTGGTACAATTGGTGTATTTGCTCCAGAAACACTACTATAGTTTATGAAAACAAGCTGTTGTGTAGCCATGGGGGCAGCCATTCAAAGCTGGAAAAGGAGAAAAGGCACAGGATACACAGCAGAAAACAGATACTCTCTGTAGTATATGGTGAGATTATCCCAATACTTGTCTATTATGTATTTTGTGCTTTAATGGCTGCCCCCATGGCTACACAGCAGCTTGTTTATATAAAGTATTGTAGTGTTTTACCAGTGCAGAGCAACAGTACATTATATTTTCATTATTTAATTTTTTGGTGTTACTGTTCCTTTACAGGCAAAGTAAAAATAACTAGTTCTAATACATTTTCCTACATATAAAATAATATTTTTTACCATTGAATATATTGCTGAGCTATCTTTTTTCATGTCAAGCCCAAGATGGAGACATCTATTCAAATAGAACGTGGCTATGGCTACTCCTTTGACTGTGTATGAAGGATGGCAACCTGTTGTATTTACTAGCAGTTCAATGTTATCATGTGATACAATTCTGGTTAACAGATCAAAAAATCATTATTACTTCCGTTCTTTGTATAAATCTCACTGAAAATCATTGCTTTATAACCTGTTCTTTGGGTGGCCCATAAAAATTCTTGAAGAGACCTCACCTAAGGAACAGAAACGTCACACCTCTTATACAAATATAACTCTGTAATCTGCAATGTAATGTGTACTGCTGTTACCATGAGAGACGTAGAGCAGGAGGTTACGTTCCTAGGGTTAGTGTAAGAACGGTAGATACATCATGGAAGATTAGCCCTTCTTAATCAATGACCATTAGGTCACACAGGGAGAGTTTAAGCATTTTGTCATTTGAATAGTTTGTAGGTTAGGGGGAGGAAGAAGAAACCCTTCAAATGCACCAGTGAGTGCCACAAGCACTTTCTGATTAATGAAGATGAGTTTGTTAGTCTTCCTCCAAAAAAAAAATAATTTCTGCTCTGAGAGTTGGAATAAGCTGAAATTCTGCCAACTGGGACAGGGGGTCTTCACCTTTTTTTACGCATGAACCACACTCAAATGTAAAAATTGTCAAAGAGCCACAGCATGAAAATGTCATTGAAGGTTTGTATCAGGCTTTGTTCATGGTAAACTTGCCTTCAAAGCCTGCCTCCAGCCCAGGAATTCAAAAATGAGCCCCTGCACCTTGAAGTCACTGTGAGCACCATGTTGCACCCGAGGCCAATGGTTGGGTTTCACTGATCTCCATAGAAACATTGTACCAACACGTCTGATGCTCTGTCAGGTTCTTGACCACCTGAACAGTCTAATCCAATGCCTGATGCCCTGCAGCCATCAAGATACACTTCATCTGCAACTGTCGGAAGCCCACTGACCATCAAAAGATGCTAAGGAATGCTGGGAGGAGTAGTTACACTAAGTGGAGTCCTGCAGATGGCTGTCCATTTGTGATTAGGTTGATGGTAGTACAGATTTACATAGACAAAAACAAGAGTCCTCAGCACTCAACCCATTATCAATATATTAAGGACATTGAGACATTTTGTGCCTTAGGCTGGGGACAGACGGGGAGATTCTGTCGCCTGCTATTAAACGCCAGGCGACAGAATCTCCCCGAATCTCCCTGTCTGTCCCCAGCCTTAGAGTAGTGGCACACAGTAAGATTTGGGGAGATTTAATTGCCCAGTGAGGAATGGCTTCTTCTTTAGATATGGGATGAATTTGACGTAGTTGGCCAGCTTAAATATATTGCAATATACAGTATAGACAAACAATCCCTGTTTTGTTTAAAGGGTAAGGCATATTTAGTAGCTTAAGGGTAGTGACACACAGTAAGATTCAGGGAGATTTAGTCGCTCATTGACAAATTACCTCTTCTTCGGGCGACTAATCTCCCCGAAAAGCCTTCTCTCCGGGTAAAATCTAAATCAAGATGGGATGGAACTCTGAGCACTGCCGGCAATTTAGATTTTAGTCGGCGAGAAGGCTTTTCAGGGATAATAGTCGCTCAAAGAAGAGGCGATTTATCAATGGGCAACTAAATCTCCCTGAATCTTACTGTGTGTCACTACCCTTAAACTACTAAAAATGCCTTACCCTTTTAACAAAATGGATTTCTTGTACAAATATTGAAATATATTTAAACTGGCCAACTATGCCAGTCATCCCATATCTGGCCAGTCCTACACTTAAATTGCATCTGATTCATTAAGAATTCTATCACTTTTATATATTTTACAAAGGGACTAAAGCTGGCATAGATGCAAAGAGCCGCTCGTTTGGCGCCATCGGCAAACGAGTGGATCTTTCCCCCATATGCCACTAATTTACAGGCCTATATCGGTGTAATCCGAAAGTTCGGCCCTATGGCCGAACAATTGGATTACGAAAAGTGCAATGGACTTCCGACAGGTCAGTTGGAAGAGAATCCGACCTTCCCGATCGATATCGTGTCCAGATATCACTTGGGAAGACCCGTTGGAAGCTCCCATACACAGGCAGATAAGCTGGCAAATCAGTCTAAACGACCAATATCGGCAGCTTTATCTGCCCGTGTATGGCCAGCTTTTGTTGTACCTGCAACTTGCTGCTTTCAAAGTAAAACTCCCAAACTTGGTTGTCCTTTTATTGGCCACCAGTGGGATCACCTGACTATAGCTGGGGAGGGGTGGGAGCTACAACAAGGAGCTGGTCACTGCTCCTATATGAACTATAACAAACAAGGGAAAGTTGTGCTCACCACTAATTTTTAAAAGCATTAAGTGGGGTGCAATGTGGTTGTGACTACAAAATTCACAAATACAAGAGATCCTCTGCACTCAACCCATTACCAGTATATTAAGGACAGATAAGTACAGATTTAACCACAGGCAACATCTCCCCTTTGCCATCACTCTTAACCTAGACAGAGGTTGATTGCGAAACAAAGTTGTCATGACTTAAGGTGGCCATACACGTAGAGATCTGCGGATTTCTCCCAGATGTGCCCACCTTGAGGTGGGCAATATCGGGCTGATCCAATCGTGGGCCCTAGGGAGGCTATATGGGTGGTTGGATCACAGGACCGCATCAACGAACAGATGGGAACAACGGGATTTTTAGTCCTGCCCGATCGACATCTGGCCGACTTTCGGTAAGATATTAATCGGTGAAGCCCGTCGGAGGGCTCCATACATGAGCCAATAAGCTGCCGACTTGGTCTGTCGGCTGCTTTTATCGGCCCGTGTATGGCCAACTTTACTTCTTGGCTAGCTCCACAGTCTTTGTATAGACCAGCCGGCAGGTTAACTGCTTCAAATCGTGTTTTATTTAGAAGCAGTTAACCTGCAGGCTTGCCTGTATCCTGTACCCTTTTACTATTGGAATTTACATGCAACACAAGATCTCAAGGCTTAAAGAATTTAATGTGCAAAGATTAAGGATTTCCAGCCACCCTTCGAATTAGTAGTCTTTGTATAGAGTTTCCTCAGATAGTAGCAGCTTACCAAATGCCCCTGTGCATGTGTATTTCATGCTCTGCTGCTTCCTTCAAACACTCTACTGCAGCCTGCACATTATTCTTTATTTCCTTCCATAAAGATACATAACACCCTTGTGACTCCAGTCTACCATTGCCACATGCTTCAGAATGCCAGAAGATTGACTAGAATAAAAAATATGTTTTCAGTGTTATTGTAATATTTGAACCAGGGTATACTCTAGATGGAATGTCAGAACGAAGCATCATGATAAATAAACTGGCTCATACTGAAGCAAATATTACATGATCCTACTCTCTGCGGTGATAAATTAGAGCATGACAAAAACTGCAATAGATATAAATGAGTCCATTGGTAAAATACTGGACTCTTTAGGAGATGGAGTGTTCCCCAGGCCTATGGTCATCTTCTCATGAAAGCATCCATGTGAATGTGAAACACTGAAGCTGATTGGTGGCTCCAGAAAAGTGAAATCATATGTGTCAGGTGCTGGATACTTTAACCTTTTGAACTGCTGCTTTGGGCAGGCGAACCCCAGTAATATCACTGAAATAATAAGGGAAACCTTCAATAAAGTAAAAAGCAGTTACACAAACCTTGTTTAGAACCACATTAGGAGGACTTGAATAAAATATTCCCAGGCATTCAGGCTTGCCTTTGGATTTCCATTATCAGCAGCAAACAGCCTCCACCTTTCAAAAACACATGTACATCACAGAAGCATTGAACTATGTGAAGATAAAACACAGAAGAACACAGAGGAATAATTACCTTTCAGCATCTCTGTCAGAATGAGGAATCCCATAACCTTGAAAATACACTCGTCCCAAATTATAGACGGCAGCATATTTTAGGTGTTTTACACTTGGACTGGCTGATGGAACGATTCTTTCCACATACCTCACTCCTTCCCTCTGGCAAATGTTAAAATATTTTTATCCCCTTGTTACATGTTCCACATATATGGAGCCTCATGGAAATAATACATGAATTGATTTTCATTGGATAAGCCCAATATAAACTATACTGGAAAAAGTTTTCCCCCTTTCTGATCTTATCACATCCCCATCATTCCTCCCTTTCTGATCTTATCACATCCCCATCATTCCTCCCTTTCTGATCTTATCATATCCACATCATTCCCCATTTTCTGATCTTATAACATCCCCATCATTCCCTCTTTCTGATCTTATAACATCCCCATCATTCCCTCTTTCAGATCTTATAACACCCCCATCATTGTCCCCTTTCTGATCGTATCACATCCCCATCATTCACCCTTTCTGATCGTATCACATCCACATAACCACCCCTTTTTATTTTATTACATCCCCATCATTCCCCCCCCC
>CM044431.1:44049782-44077322 GCA_024363595.1 Xenopus borealis | reverse complement strand
ATTTCCCCCTTTCCGATCTTATCACATCCCCATCATTCCCCTTTCTAATCTTATAACGTCCCCATCATCCCCCCCTTTCTGATCTTATCACATCCCATCATTGTCCCTTTTCTGATCTTATCATATTGAATGTAATGTTGCATGTCAAACTGAACATGTGTAAAAGTCCAAACACTGAAGAGCATGAAGCTTATTTTTAAATGCAATATATTATAATACTAGATTACTCACATGGTCTTCCTGAATTCCCAGCCCATCGTAGTACATCACTCCAGCCTGATACAAACCTTGATCATCTTCATCTTTTACTTTCTCAAACTGCAACAAGGCAATTTTATACCAACCCTGTATGAGAAAAATACTAATGTCACACATTGAGTTTTCTCCACTGGCATGCTTTGCACATACCCCTCCAAACCTCACCTATCACAGGGCTCATTTACGCACATAAATGCACTTTTAAGCAGTTTTGGGGTTAAATCTGCCTCATTACAGGTAGATAATCAGACTGATAATCAACTAAGTTTATGAATCAAACAGCTCCAAGCAGTAATTCATGAACTGCAATGTGTCTTTTATTAGCAGTGTATATACACTACATGTTTCGGGCAAAGCCCTTTATCAAGTGTAACAAAAGCAAGGCATTATGGGACTTAAATACCTTCCTGTGAAGTGAACCACCTTCCCCCACTTAAAGTGACAGTGTAGTATTTATCCCAGTGATACATTTTCAAAACATTATCAGTGATACATTTTTCAAAAAATTATCAGAAACATTACTAAAGCATTATTCGTCCAATTGAGTCCATTCAAACTCGTTACTTTAGTGAGTCCATCCATGTGAGTGATCAAAGTTCAAGGAGATTGCACCAATCGGCCTGTCCTTGTAGTTGCAAAAAAAGTTCAATAGATAAACTTGTAGCTACTGCTGTGCCAACAGCCTACCCGGGGTTGCTCGACGCATGTAGCTTGATCCCAATTATACATTTATGTATTTATATAATGCCAGCAAAAATTTTTAGATAATCAGACTGCCAGTGTAAGGATAACCCCCAAGCATTATGTTAGTTCACTCTCCCAGAAACACCTAGCATTCTCATGTTGTATGGCAAACCAGCATAGGGTAAATGAAAGTCAATGTATATGTATATAAAATGCAAAGGCATGTGTGTGTGTGTATGTAAGATATGATCCTCGCTATAATGTTACAGATACCAGGTATGGGCTGTGTTTGGTATTTGAACATATTTCCCTTCATCCAATCACAAAATCCAACCTCCTCAAAGAAAAGTTGCCTCAGTAGGAAATTTGCTTGGACATCCCTTTCTTTAATTTTCTTTTAAGAACGTTTCAGTTGTTTGCAGTAAATTTCATGCCTGTAATCTTAAACAAAGAGGCACATTTACTATGTGAAATATATCCAGTTATTGGTATTGGTAAGGCATAGCAGGGGAATAACAAATATAACAGCCAGCCAATTATAAGGAACTAGAACTTATTTGGCTTCTTTAGGGACACTTTGGGGCGGGGGGGGGGGGGGGGGGGAGTACACAGTACTTAAAAAATCAGATACGAAAATTTAAAAATATTGAAAGCACAACAATTTTAAATTGTTGGTAGAGGCAGAAAAATGGAGGGAAATTGGTCGGAGAATAAGTTGGAGCAAATATGACTTTTTTTACAACATTTTTCCACTTCACCAACATTTTTTTGATTTCCCCTTTGAGTTAAATCTAACAGCTGTATGGTAAATGCTGAAGCTGCTGAATAATGACCAATGGGAACCCCCACTGCTTATGGCCCACAGAGACTCGGGGGGGGTAGGACAACAATGGACAACCAGGGAGGACGTATTGTAATAGTGATGGAGGCATTTTCTTTTGTCTTGTAGTGCTGCTGTATGTGCAGATTTGCGCATCTCCTTTATGTGCTGTACTGAGCACAATTGCACGTGAGAAAGTGGATCTAACCAAACTGGACAACCACTATGTTACCAGATAATTTTCATCCTTGGCTCAAACTTTCTTATAGTACAAAACATGACAGCCAGCACTTTCAGAATTTGTCACTCTATGGGGCCCAGCACCCTGCCAAAGTCTGTTGTCATAGGGAGAAACAATATCTTGAGTGCACATATTACAGAAATCCCACTAAAAACCAGAATCTTGTTGATTTACATAAATGCATCTGCCAGGTCTTTTATTGGAAGGTATGCTAGGCTCTATCACGTTGGAAAACGCAAGTACGTTTCATGATTAAACGCGATATATACACTGAATACTTTAGTGTTCCTGGAAAGCTCAACACTAGATGGCGCATCTTTATGCACAATTCATTCTAATGCTGAATTTCCAGTTCTCAAGCATATAAGGTGCTATGGCAGTAAAAATTTAAAGGAATGTTGAGGGCATGACGGCATAGAGAAGTCTTCATAATAATATGGTTCTGCATTATTTCATGGTCAGAGCTACAGTGGTCTTTTAGTGTGTGTGTGTACTCAATGCAATCATGACAGAGTATATTGTCCATAATAACATATAATGAACCATTAGCTAATGGTTGGTGGTTATCAACAAAAGCCAACTTATACTTCCTGTGAGCAAAGCATTGATAGACTTTGTTGCAAGAGTGTCTCTTTTCTCTTTGTAAGGTGTATAGGTATGGGACCTGGATAACGGATCTTTCCATAATTTGGATCTTCATACATTACTATACAATCATGTAAACATTAAATAAACCCAATAGGCTGGTTTTGCTTCCAATAAGGATTAATTATATCTTAGGTGGGGTCAAGTACAAGCTACTGTTTTATTATTACACAGAAAAAGGAAATCATTTTTAAAATCTTGGATTATTTGGATAAAATGGAATCTATGGAAGATGGGCATTCCATAATTCGGAACTTTCTGTATAATGGGTTTCTGGATAACGGTTCCCTTACCTGTACAAAGTAAGGTGCTCTGTAAAGTTGTGGGAGTATACACAGCACCTTTGGTTGTTTGAAGTTGCCCTATCCAGCTTAAGATGGGTGAACCAAGCATGAATATGTTTGACATTTGTATTTACCCTGATCCTTACATGATGGGAATTTGGGCAGTTGACTGCTTTTTGGCAGACACTCTGAGTGAAGCGTCATTATTTTTCAGGCTGTGAGGGCAGAAGGACAGAACAGAGTGATTGGAACAAGAGATCCCACTGTTCCAAAAACATTTGTCTAAAAGTAACAAAATGTATAGCTCTCTAAAGAAGCATTCACAAGTAGCCATGTGTGCTGGCATTTGACTGACCTCCATTATTACACTTGCACACCTTGATATGCTTCACATTATTATTAACATGTATTTCTATATCGCCAACTTGTTGCGTAGCGCTGTGCATAGACTTAATATAACCTCTTCAACAGCCCTTTTCATGTCACAAATTCACTGCTTCTGTGTGGAGAAACCACAGTGCTCATAGAATAAAAGCTTCCCTTTAATTCTCTTTAACTCTTTGTGATCTATCCTAAGCATGTTACCAATAACCAAGCACAGAAACCCAGAAATGCAGAATCTGGTCGCTTTGTGCCAGTTCCACAAAGTCTATGTTCTGACACAAGGGGTTAATGCAGTGATGTCTATGAAGCCATTTGACAGGCTGACAGCCATAAAAATTATTCGGGGGCTACATCCAGCCTGTGGCCTCCTGTTGCATCTCCCTTATACAACAACTGAAAACTGCTTTTATTATTAACACGACCTCCGAAAAAGAACAGTGAGTTGGGCAGGGTGTTTCACCGACACTATTTACCTTTGTAGTGTTTATTAGAACAAACTGATCTGTGAGTCAGACCTGTTGCAGTAAAGTACATGCTCAGCTGCCAACACCTGACATTCATTCCCAGAGACATTTTATAGCTGAATGATTACACAGCACATCAAGGGCCAGTTATGTGCTACCACTGCACACACCGCAGCCCATAATATACCAGAACTACACATACAGTGATTATAATATGCCAGACCTACACAACAGGGGTTATAATACACATACAGGGGTTATAATACACATACAGGCGTTATAATACACATACAGGGGTTATAATACACATACAGGGGTTATAATACACATACAGGGGTTATAATATGCCAGACCTACACAACAGGGGTTATAATACACATACAGGGGTTATAATACACATACAGGGGTTATAATACACATACAGGGGTTATAATACACATACAGGGGTTATAATCTTCTTTTGGCCTTAAAGGACAAGGAAAGTGTAAAATAGAATAAGGGTAGAAATGCTGTATTTTGTATACTAAACATAAACATGAACTTACTGCACCACAAGCCTAATCAAACAAATGATTTATGCTTTCAAAGTTGGCCACAGGGGGCTGTCATCTTGTAACTTTGTTATACATCTTTGTCTGACACTGGCACTGCACATGCGCAGTATGGTCTGTGCTGCTTAGGGATCGTCATAAATGATCAAAAAACAAAGCTGCTTGAGTTCTGCATGGCTGGTAAGTAAGGCAGGGGCTCCCCCTGCTGTTCATAAGTATGATTGTTTCCCTGCCAGAAGTAAGGGACCATCTGACAATTCCTATACACAGCACTAAACGAAGGGAGAATTTCACTGCATACAGTCAGGTTTCTTATAAAAATGGTACACATTTTTTAATTAAAGTATATTGGAGATAGATTTCTTTTTCATTAAAGGAAAAGTAAATGTTTTTCTTTATCTCTCTGTAAATTTGCTCTAAACAGCCCCCCAGATTAATGTACCTTAGTCCCTGCTGCAAGTCTGCTCTGGTTTCTGTGTTATCAGCAGCTTGTTTCCCCTTCTTCCTGGTGCAGAGTGAAGCCCAGCCCCTTAGTTTACTGAGCAGTCCATTTGCTGCTGTTCCACAATAGAGAGGAAGAGGGAGCCAGTGTGTGCATTAGTAAGCTAGTTTCCCCAAGCAAAAGGTGCTAAACACACTGCTCTCTGCTATGTCACATTATGCAAATGATCTCCAAGACTAGTCTGAGAGATAAGGTCAGCTCAGTAAGCTAAGGGGCGGGGCTTCACTCTGCACCAGGAAGAAGGGGAAACAAGCTGCTGATAACACAGAAACCAGAGCAGACTTGCAGCAGGGACTAAGGTACATTAATTTGAGGGGCTGTTTAGAGCAAATTTACAGATAGAAAAAAAAAAGGTTTACTTGTTCTTTAAAGAAAGTAAAAATGGGATTTTATTTCTTTGCCTTTCCTTGCCCTTTAAATATCACCTATATGCTGATGACATTCAGATATATTTAGACACACCCTCACTAACCACTGACGTTGAAACCCAGGTAGCAGACTGCTTAGTAGCTATTTCTTCCTGGATGAACCAACGCCATCTCAAGCTCAACTTGGCCAAAACTGAGCTCATGGTTTTTCCACCCAAACCAAGCCCTTCTCTTCCTTTCACCATTACTATTGATGGCATAACTATTAACCCGGTTAACTCAGCAAGCTGCTGAGGGGTCATCTTTGACCAGTCCCTCACCTTCTCTAATCACATTAATAATACTGCCAAAACCTGTCGTTTCTTCCTCCGCAACATAGCCAAGATGCACCCATTTCTTTCTCAAACAACAGCCAAAACACTAATCCATGCCCTTATCTTGCTTAGACTACTGCAATTTCCTCCTAACTGGTCTTCCTGACTCCCATCTCTCTCCCCTCCAATCAATCTTAAACTCTGCAACCAGGATTCTTCTACTCTCTCCTAAAAGAAAATCTGCTCAACCCTAACTAAAATCCTTAGCATAGCTGCCTGTCAAGCAAAGGATAGCAGATAAAACCCTTCTGCTAACATTCAAAGCCCTTCACTCCTCTGCTCCTCACTACATCTCTTCTCTTGTCTCGCTATACGTTCCTGGTTGTCTTCTCCGCTCTTCTCAGAGCCACCTTCTCTTTAAACCATCCACATCCACTGCCACCTCTTGTCTCAGACCCTTCTATCTTGCTGCTCCTTACCTCTGGAATTCCATTCCTGAATTCCTCTGTAAGGAATCCTCTCCCAATCTCTTAAAAAAATTAAGGGCCTACCTTTTGGGCTAGGCCAGACGGGGAGATTCGGGGGCATTTTATCGCCTGGCGACTTCTCGCCGCGACTTGTAGCCCCCGAACCTCCCCGAATAGCCACTTACCTAAGAGCACCGGCGTTGCTTGAAAACGCCGGCGCGTATCCACATGGAGCGGCGCGCTTTTTAAAATTGCTCCAAATTGCCTGGCGAGGCAATAAATGTTCCTATTATTATTCAGTGAGAGTATAAGGTGGACTGAGAGCCGAGCTTGAGTTTTAAAACTGCAGGGAGAGTGTGTTGTGCGCTAATGAATTCCACAGGTAGGGAGCTGCTCTATATATAAGGCTTGAAATAGGAGTGTTGTTATAGACAGCTTTGTAGGTGAGGGCTTTCATGCAAGAATTCACAGGTAACACAGGTATTGCACACAGGGGTTCGCTGACTTGCTCCATTTTTGTGTGCAGGAGTAGTAGAGCGAGAAGCTGGATCTTTGCTTCTAAGGTCAGCTTTTCACTATACCTCACATGCACACCTGGACTGGAACATACAGTAGAGAAGACAGAAGCAGCAACAAAAGATGGCTGGGAAGAGCTTCTACACAGGGTCGCACTGGCCCGGCGGGACACCAGGGAAAACCTGTTGCATCCCCCCTATTTAAAAAAATAAAAATCGGCCTTGTGTTGCTTTCCGTATGCACGCTGACACCACGGCGCTTCCTCGCATGCGCTGACATCACGGCACCGGTGCATACGTGGTGGTGCCAAACTAGGGGCGGTGGGGGGCCCTTGACAACAATCCCAGTAGGCCCCCCAGTACAACCCTGCTTCTACAAGGTGCGTGAGAGGAGGATTTATGTATAATTACAAATGATCAATGGGAATGGGTATTGAGCACGCCCAAGATAGTGGCCCACTCATATATAGACATGGTTTCCTCCAATTGTACTCAATACATAGAGCGTACTACACAGTACAAAGAATGCATGTCATGAAATTAGTACGTTCCCCTTATGCCCTACATGTAAGCTGGAGCCAGCCAATCTAGTTCATACGTTGTGGGGTTGCCAAATAGTGGAGCCATACTGGATGGATATTACATTATGCTTGTCCACAATTGCACCAGATTGGGGTAAAGGGGATGTAAGGAACTGTATGTTATCAATTGACTTGAATGAAACTTTAGACATGCATACAAGACATTTTCTAGGCAAAGCTTTATTCCAAGAAAGGTGCCTACTAACTGCACTGGAAAGACCTCTCCCACATTACAGGAATGGAAAAAAGGCTATGGTGGACCTGGCAGCACTGGAACGGGTTGTGTTAGAATAAAGATGGCACATGCTTAAGTACATTCAAATCTGGAGACACTGGAATAGCTATATGAAGACAGTGCCCCACAGGCGTGAGCACGGAAAACTGCACATGTGAGTAAAACTGTGCACATGAGAAGAACCCTTGCATGCATGCGTGAAGAAAATGGCTGCACTACAAGCCAGCCAGAGCTTTCCTCTTTTGAGCAAAAAAAAAAAAGAAGAGCTTCTACAAAAGCATCCCAACCTGGAGCAGTTTTAAGTGTATATGAGTACCATTCTGGGGTATTAGGTAAGCAATTATCACTGAAGGTTGTCTAACCTTTTAGCAAAGCACAGTAATTATATCTTTACTTCTCCTTTAAGGAGAAATCGGTAAGATTTTGCAGAATAAAGGAAAATGCCAAATTAAAGATGGCTCCAAGACGGTGAATCTTTGCACTGAAATGAATGATCTGTTGTTTTACAGTGACAGCCAGGGTGGGGGTAGGGCACGTGTCCATGTGGGAATTTGATCAGTCCTTGAAGAAAACAAAAGGACATCCAAGAGGATATAGCAGGGAGGCAGAAGGATACAAGTTGCATATAAACAACCAGACATAAACTGCTTTTCATTTGCTTCTGAAGTTAACCTTCATTATTCATTCTATGGATGTCAAAAAAACATCCTCTAGTGCTGTCACTGTACTTCATTTATACCATCAGAGCTATTGTTGTATTTTGATGCCCAGAATTTACAGAAAGTAGTTTGCAGTTTGGCTTTGTAGTTGATTATGAATGCCTTTATGAGACATTATAAACCTGATGCACATTGAGTCAAGCAGGCTGTTTAGGGATTGTCCTACAGTCAGCAATATAAGGCTATGGACACATACATTTTTTTAAAAAGCTGAGCACTGCAAAAATACAATAGTGGAAGTGCCATTGCATAAACTTGAAACTGCTACTCAGCGATTGGCTTTTTTAAAAACCGCAGCTTGGACCGTGGCGAGAATGTTGTGCTAAAATGTCCATAGCCTAAGAAATGGGTAGTATAGGCCCCACTTATAAATAACCTTAAAATCATTGACAATTTGTCAATATATAATACCAATCCCAGGCCTGGAGGCAAATCTTGGGAAGACACATATTGCCAAACACAGGTGCTAGATGGAATGATTTGTCAGTACCACAGTGGCTAATATAAATGTCAGTGTATTCAGAGCTGTATTGAGTCCACTTCTGCCCTAAGCAGGCCTGGGATGGCAACCTGTGGGGTCTAGCAAATGCCAGAGGGGCTGATGTAAATTGCCATAGACAGTCACTATTTAGTGGGCTGGTGGGGGGCTGTTTGGGCCTCTGTTTACTTGGAATGCCAGGGCTTATTTTGATTGTTAGTCCAGACGTAGCCCTAGGTACTGCACTTCAGTCATGTAGGTAGGGTTGCCACCCTGGCCGGTATTTTACCGGCCTAGCAATGTAGCTGCCGGTAAATCTGTAATACTCCTATGAAAAGCCCTTGGCCCACCCCCAATCTGCTCAAGCATACATTTTTTGGCATCTGACCAATCTTGCGTTGCGGCTAGGGTTGCCACCTTTTCTTAAAAAAATATATATATATTTAGGTTTTCTTCCTATGAATAACATTGGGATCAGCCATCAAAAATACCGGTCAGGCCGGTAAAAAAACGGCCAGGTGGCAACCCTAGTTGCGGCCAGGCCCGGCAATCTGTGGGTTCTGGCAAATGCCAGAGGGGCTGCTATAAGGTGCCATAGAAAATCAGTAATTAGTGGGCTGGTGGGGCTGTTTGGGCCTCTTTGTGGGCTGTTTGGGCCTCAGTGAACCTGAAATGGCAGGGCCTATTCTGATTCTCAGTCCAGACCTGGTTGCGGCTCTGCCCCCTTTGACACCTCAGCACGCCCCTTTGATGTCACGACCCGCCCCCTTTCTTCCCACCGCGGCCGGTGGAAATGTTTTTGAAAGGTGGCAAACCTATGTGTTGGTGATCATGCACAGATGTCCTGTTGCTGTAAAACATGTGCTGATCAGAGAAGAACCAGGTAGTCATAGCTTCACCACCAGTTTAGTGAGTATCCAGTGGCAGACTTGGGGAATTTTCTGTGATTTATCATATAGATACCCTAGACATGGGCCCTTGAGTATCATATGGTAAATGCAATGCTGTGTGTATTAGGAAATAATTGTATAATTAACAAAGAATTCTACTTACTATTCAATGAGATATATACAAGCCTGTAATGAGGTTACTATCTATAATTTATTCCTTCTTCTACTATTAATGTAATTGATGTATGAACTGGGTTAGTGCGACTATTTTACATTATTTCATGTCTCATAAAAGGGTGGTGGCACGAGGGGAGATTAGTCACCAAGCGATAAATATTCACTACTGCAGACTACTAATCTCTTCGAAATGGCTTCCTACAGACAAGAATGTGAATTGCTGGCAGGATGGCATAAGTGTCGCTTCAGCTTTCTGAAGTCGCCTCACGGAGAAACCTAAGCGACGCTTATGCCATCTTACTAGCAATTCCCATTCTTGCCGGTGGTAAAGACACACAGAGCTGCTAGTAGCAGCTACAATAGACAATAGGAATAACTGGCTTTGCTAAGACACTTCATGGGTTTTAGCAGACATCAGGGCTGGAAGTAGGGGTAGGCAGAAGAGGCACATGCCTAGGGCGCAATGTTGTGGGGGCGCTGGATAGGTGCCTGTTCAAGATTCTTCTGCCTACCCCTAGTCCAGATTTACTCCCCTCTGCAGCACTCTCCTAAACTCTCTGTTGCTCTCCTGTCTGTCCGTCCCTCCCTCCCCTACTGTCCCTCCCCTGCCCCAAACTACCCCTCTGCTTCCCCTACATTGCGCCTATGTTTTGGTGCATGTGCATATGCACGAGGGGGGCTGGGTTAGCTGATTGGGTTGCTTAGGGCACCCAGTTGGCTTGGCCTGGCAGTTGTCAGTATTGTCTATGGCAGGGTATTTTGTAGTCACCAGTAGCTCTGGAGCGATTAGTAGCAGCTACTTATCATGGCTACAAAATGCCAAAAAAAGACCCTGCCATAGACAATACTGGGAATTACCTCTGCTAAAACTCATGTAGTATGTGAGCAAATCCAATTATCAATATTGTCTATGTTGTAGCTGATAAAAGTACCTCTGTGTGTCTCAGGACTGGACTGGGATTCAAAATAGGCCCTGGCATTTCAGGTACACAGAGGCCCAAATAGCCCCCACCAGCCCACTAAATAATGACTGTCTATGACAAATTACAGCAGCCCCTCTGGCATTTGCCAGAACCCACAGATTGCCAGTCCGGGCCTGGTGTGTCTTTACCCTAAGGGCAGGGAAGCTACTGGGGGAGATTGGTCAGCCAACGACATCTAAGGGCGACTAATCTCCCTGAACTGCCTCCACGCTGGCTGGAGTGTAAAGCGCCGCGGGCAGGATGGCTAGGGTTGCCACCTGGCTGGTATTTTTGATGGTTGATCCCAATGTTATTAATAGGAAAAAAGGATAAATATATAGGAAGGCCAGTATTTTTTTCAAGAAAAGGTGGCAACCCTAAGGATGGCACACAGGTTGCCTCACAAGGAAACTTTGAAAACCGAATTGTTCCAAGTTCCATCCCTCCGGTGATTTACACCCTAGCCGGCAGGGGAGGCTGTTCGGCGAGATTAGTCACCCGAATAAGAAGTGATTTGTTGCTTGGCGACTAATCTCCCCCAGTTGCTTTGTGTGCCCCTGCCCTAAAGCTCGCTCGCGACATCACTAAACGAGAGCTGCCTATGTATGACTAGCGTAATACCTAGCCAATGTAATCGACATCCAGGGGCATAACTCTAGAGGAAGCAGACCCTGCAGCAGCTGGTGGTGTACAGGGGACCGTACAGATAGACTGACCTCCAGGCCTGGAAATCTGTGGGTTCTGGCAAATAGCAGATAGATCATAGACTCCTGTAAGTTGCTATAGAAAGTGACTATTAAGTGGGCTGGTGGGGCTGTATGGGCCTCTGTGTAGTAGGAATGGAAGGGCATATTTTCAATAGTCCAGTCCTCTATTTGTGACACACACAGACACAAAACGGTAATGGTATTACCCGGGCTGCCTGAGCCACAGTCAGTGAACTTTAACCCCAGCCTGGCGTAGACTTTGCAATGACTGAAATATGTGAAAGTTGCGGACAACGCCTGCCCATCATCACATCACACAGCCGAGACCAGCGACCGTGACAAAGCTCAGCACAGGCAGCCCTGCTATACCCTGCTAATGAGGCTGAAACGCGGCTCAGATAATGGAGGAGAGGCAGCTCCCTTGTTACTCAGCTTGTCCCGGGTACGTGCACACTCCATCCTGCATGCAGCCACGTGCACCCTCCCCCCTCCATTCATGCGCACGATAGCACTGACAGCCGCACGGGACTACGTGACTTCTCCCCACAACCTCCATGTCAGCCGGCAGCGCCAAAATCTGCTTACGTGACCACAACACGGAGTATCCTCAGAGACGCGCCCGCTTCACAAGAACAAGCCAATCAGGGGAGGCTAGGGCGGGCACGCCGTAAGACTGCAACCAATCGCTGAATCGTTGGCCAGGTTGACAGACGTCGAAGCTACACGTGCGGCTTGTTTGAGTACGTGCGGCAGGGCGGGGCCAGGAGACTGCTGTGAATACTTTACCGCTGAACCCGACAGCTTTCTCTCAGAAGAACCCGCTCTCGGGCAAGGTGGAGCAATCACGCTGGTTGTGAGTGCCGAGCCTGTCTGGAGTGGGGGTTCAGGTGCGCCTCACACTGATTGACTTGTTTACAATACAGAAGTCGTGTCGGGCCACTCTTGTTATAAGAACATGCAGCAGCTGTGTGACTCTCACGTGAGTATGTTGGGGTGCCTGCCTGGGAATAGTAGACTTGTTTAGAAGGGGATCCCCACTTAAAACTGGCTTTATAAGCAACCTGCCAGTATAACTTACTGTAAGTGATAGTTCACATTCAAATAACTACTTGTATTCAGATAAATCACAAGTAACAACTTTTTCCATTTACTTTCTGTGTGACCATTTTTCTAATATTTAATTGTAAAGTGTCATGTTTCACCTTATAAATCAGGGGTGTCCAACCTTTTGGCTTCCCTGGGCCACTCATGACACCCCTGTTCTAAAGCAGCTCTAGGAGTGGGGTCGCCAACACCCCAAACTGTTCTAAATTAATGGATACATTAATCTTTGTCCCTGCTGAGCAGAATCCCTGGGTTTCATTACAGGCAGCTGTTAGAATTGATACAATAGTTGCTAATACTCCAGAGATGCTGCTGAGAAATGTATCAACTAAATGTTGGAAAATTGTAACAGTTTAGAGTCTGCACCTGAATTACTGAGCTGCCAGACTCGAACACCAGAGACACCAACATTCAACTTTAAACTTAGATTTTGGAAAAACAGTAAAAAATAAATAATGGAAAGTAATTGAAAAAAATCTTTATTTCTGGGGAACAATCTGAAAACAACTGAACTGAAAAAAGTGTATGGAAGGTGAACAACCCTTAAAGGGTTAACCCCTTAAAGGGTTGGGGCAGATCCAGGGAGATTTAGTCACCTGACGACTAATCTTCTCTTCTGTGGGGCGACAATCTCCCCAAACCGCTTTCAGTCTGCTTGAATGAAGAATCTCCTGCAATAATGCACTCGAGGCACGTCTATTTACGAGGTCGCCCGAAGTTGTCCCCAGTAGGCGACTTTGGATGACTTCAGGAGTGCTGCGAGTACAGTAGCGCAAGGGATTCTTCATTCAAGCAGACGGAAGGCAGTTTGAGGAGGTTGTCACCCTGCAGAAGAGGTGATTAGTTGCCAGGTGAATCTGCCAGTCGGCCCCAACCCTAAACATTCACAGTGTTTTTAAAAGTTCGGACTCTTGAACAATTGTAGCAGCGTAGCCCCGAACTTAAAGTCTGTTAATCGGATGTCTTCTGCTACATAGTTATAGGCGTGCAGAGACTATCTACAAGATTCAGATCCGGCCTTCTATACATTAGTCTCTTTTATTATGCCATGAACCAGTCTTTGGGTGTTGGGCTGCTTTCAGTATCCCTTGAGCAGTAAAGTGAGAGCCACTAAGCAAGCCTCCTCCCACAATCCGTTTATAATGCTTCAAGGGGAACTATCCTGAAAATTAAAACTTAATATTGGCTTCAGCATATTGAAATAATAAACTTTCTAAATGCAATCAATTAAAAAATCTGTACTATTTCCAAAATAATCAAGTTTATCTTCACTATTCCTGTCTCAGCATCTGTTTCTCTTCATTCTCTCTTCAGGCAGCAGTTTAAGTGTCAGATATTCATTGACCGATCCAATATATCTTATAGGGGGGCTCCTTTTGCCTAGAAGATGTATTAGAGCTCACTTAAAATCACCAGACATTGTGTCTCTACGTACAGAATTTGTGTAAAGTCAGTTATTTTGTTAGTTTTTGTTTTTACTGGAATTATTTTGATTGAGATCTAATACATCTGTTAGGAAAGGAAGACCCCCTATAAGATATATTGGATCTGTCAATGAATATCTGACACCCAACTGCAGCAAGAAGACAGAAAAAATAAACAGATGCTGAGAGAGGAATAGTAAAGATACACTTGATTATTTCAGAAATTATGCAGAATATTCAATTGTATTGTATTTAGAAATTTTCTCTCAGTATGATGAAGCATATATACAATTTTCATTTGACGGATTAGCATTCATTCAGTGGCAGAGGCCAAGCCTTTTTTTTTATAAGCCCTTTGCAGTTTACAACCTTACATAGTGACCCTTCAGATTAAAGGACCAGTAGCATCAATTTTTTAAAAATAAAATTCATTAGTATACATTGAAAAAAAACACCAAGACAAATAAAATTAGAAAAAGTCTTTATCAAAAAATAAATCCCCGAAACTCTGCTTGTGCTCCTCTTCAAAAAAGGCGATCAGGTGATCCATCGTGCGAAATTGATTGTTGCCTTTTCTAAAGAGAAGCGGAGTTCCAGTAAGTTATTTCTTAATAAAGGATTTTGCGATTTTAAAGTTTAATTTGTTTTTTTTTTATGTATACTAATGCATTTTTTTTTAAACAAAATTTTGTTACTGGTCCTTTAACAGGACTTGAAGGGCCACAGGCTGGATCATCTCCCAAGTGGGACTATGGTTATTTACATACCACTGTGACTATTCAAACAAGTAATCACAATGCTTTGTTCCCTAGTGTGACGGCCTAAGCTCACTGATGGAGTGTGGTGGTGATGTGAACTCCCCCGGAGACACAATGGGACAGTCCCCTGCGCATCTAGCCGCATGTGGGGGACAGGCTTTTTTCCTGCTTTGGCAGCTGCAGACTGGAGTTGATGTAAATCAGCAGGTAAGTAGTCCAGTACCCCTCTCATTGCCAGGAAAAACTCCAAGTAAATGGCACTTTCTTTAAAACATTTTCTCCCAAATGGGTGCATGTCTAGACTCTGGACCTACTTCATCTTTCACATAGTGTCACTTGGGTGGCTTCCATAGGTATTGCCGATCATTACAAGCTGGTGGGATCATTTCCAGTAATACAGCCTGCAGGTAATTAGCTACAAACCTGCTTGCCAGTGCAGCTTTTCTAATATAAAATCAGTCCTTTTAAGTCTAGCCACTTTGCATTCAGTTGGGGTGTATTTAAAGGGGAATGATTGAAAACTGACGTTTAATATAAGCTTCAGCATACTGAAATAAGAAAGTGTCTAAATATTAGGGATGCACCAAATCCACTATTTTGGATTCGGCCGAACCCCCGAATCCTTCGGCCAAGTACCGAACCCAAATTTGCATATGCAAATTAGGGTTGGGAAGGGGAAAACATTTTTTACTTCCTTGTTTTGTGCTAAAAGTCACGTGATTTCCCTCCCTGGCCCTAATTTGCATATGCGGATTCGGGTTCTGCCAGGCAGAAGGATTCGGTGCAACCCTACTAAATATCCATTAAAAATTCTGCATTGTTTCTGATTTAATCAAGTTTATCTTCACTATTCCTCTCTCAGCATCTGTTTCTCTTCATTCTGTCTTCATGCAGCAGTTGGGTGTTAGATCCAATATATCTTATAGGGGGGCTCCTTTTGCCTAGAAGAGCTCACTCTATTACAAGCACTTCATCATGTCTCTCTACATGCAGGATTTGTGCAAAACCGTTATTTTGTTAGATTTTGTTTGTACTGGAATCTGTTATTTGAGTCGGTGAATATCTGAAACCCAACTGCTGCATGAAGAGAGAATGAAAAGAAACAGATGCGGAGAGAGGGATAGTGAAGATAAACTTGATTACTTCAGAATCGGTGCAAAATATTTGATTGTATTTACAAAGTTTATTTCAATGTGATGTTTATATAAAATTTTACTTCTCAAGATAAATCTATATTTAACCTCATTCAGGGCACTTGCATTATAACTGTGTGATTGTTGCCACTGCATAGAGAAATCCATATGTAACCAGTCTCCCCTCTCCCACAGGACTGCTTTGGAGAAGCTCCTATTCATAAAGCTGCTCGCTCGGGAAGCATGGAGTGTCTGAGCCTGCTGGTCGCTAGTGATGCCAGAATAGAGTAAGCAGAGCTTCCCATGTGATCAGTTAAAAGTTGGCTTCATTCCACAAGGATAACTTCTGACCTGTTCTGTTCTTACAGTATGTGTAACAAAGATGGGCACACGGCAGAAGAAGTGGCTTTGTCCTGTGGGTTTATAGACTGCGCCAGGTATCTCGCTACAGTGAAGCTCACGCAGGACGTGTTTTCCCGAGCGCAGTCGTCCCTGCATGATCTGAAGGAGACAGACGCCCGACTCAAAAGAGGCAAATGTTGTCCGTCAGTTTCGCATGGCAAGAGGCGGCGCTCTGATGGTGAGTGATTTGAATTCCATTCTACAGTTACACAATATTAAAGGGGTTGTTCACCTCTGAATTAACTTTTAGTATGATGTAGAGAGGGATATTCTGAGATCATTTGCAGTCGGTCTTTCATTTATGTGTGGGTTTTAAGTTATTTAGCTTTTTATTCAGCAGCTCCCCAGTTTGCAATTGTCAGTCTGGTGGCTAGGAGTCCAATTACCCAACCATGCATTGATTTAAATAAGAGACTGGGATATGAATAGCAGAGGCCTGAATAGAAAGATGAGCAATGAAAAGTAGAAACAATAAATGTGTAGCTTTACAGAGCATTTGTTCTTTAGATTTAGTCAGTGACCCCCATTCAAAAGCAGGAAAGAGAAAAAGGAAAATCATTTTAAAACTATAACAAATAATGAAGACCAATTGAAAATGTGCTTAGAAATAGCCATTCTATAACATACTAAAAGTTAATTTAAAGGTGAACCACACTTTAACACAGTGAACTGCTGCCTTCCTAACCTATTGTATATTTATTGGTTAGTGCATCAGCTGGTAGGAATAAAGCCTCTGCTTTAGCAAAACTGTGATTTTTCTCAACAGTTATATTAACTCTGACTATATACTAGCTCACAAAGGATCTTTTATATAGCGGTTGCTCGTGTATTGTTAATGTTCTCCATTTCACAAAACTCTGAAACTGCCCTTCATTTAAAGGGGTTGTTCACCTTTGATTTAAAGGGATCCTGTCATGGGAAAAAAAAAAATATTTTTCAAAATGCATCAGTTAGTGCTGTTCCAGAAGAATTCTGCATTGAAATTGTTAATGCTTTCAAAAGGGGCTTGGATGATTTCTTGGACAGACATAATATCAAAGGCTATTTTGATACTAAACTCTACAGTTAGTATAGATATGGGCATATATGGTTTGTGTGAAAGAGTGGGGGGTGTGTATGCTGGGTTTTAATTTGGAGGGAACTTGATGGACTTTGTTTTTTCAACCCAATTTAACTATGTAACTATAACTATGAAATCCATTTCTCAAAAGAGCAAACAGATTTTTTTTATATTTCATTTTGAAATCTGACATGGGGCTAGACATATATAGTCTACATTTAGTCATGTGACTTGTGCTCTGATAAACTTCAATCACTCTTTACTACTGTATTGCAAGTTGGAGTGATATCACCCCAGCCTAACAGAACAATGAGAAGGTAACCAGATAACAGCTGCCTGGTAGATCTAAGAAAAGAACTCAATAGTAAAACCCATGTCCCACTGCGTACTATTCAGTTACATTGAGAAGGAAAAACAACAACCTGCCAGAAAGCAGATCCCTCCTAAAGTGCTGGCACAAGTCACATAACTGGGGCAGCTGGGATATTAACAAAATGGCTAGCCCCATGTCAGATTTCAAAAATTAAATATAAAAAAATGTTTGCTCTTGAGAAATGGATTGCAGTGCAGAAGTCTACTGGAGAAGCACTATTAACTGATGTTTAAAAAAAAAAAAAAAAAGTTTTCCCATGACAGTTTCCCTTTAACTTTTAGGATGATGTAGAGGGAGACAATTTGTAATTGGTTTTTATTATCACTTGTTGTTTTAGTTCTCCAGTCAGCAGTTTTAGCAAGCTGATTGCTATGCATTGATTTGAACCAGAGACTGGAATATGAGTAGGAGAGGGCTTGGAAAGAAAGATGAATAAAAAGTACCAATAACAAATTTGTATAGCCTTAGGGCCCTTACACACGGGCATTTTTACCTGCGCTCCGCAGGTATAGACGCACTCAATTATTTTCAATGGGGCTGTACTCACACAAACGCATGTAGGCGCCAAACGCAGGAAAAATGCAGCATGTTGCGTCTGAATCTGCGTTCGGCGCTTACACGCGTCTCGTGGGTACAACCTCATTGAACAAAATGAGGTGCGTCTAGACCTGCGCTCCCCTGTGGCTGAGCGCAGCTGAGCGCAGCCAAACGCAACGCAGGGGAGCGCAGGTCCAAAACGCCCGTGTGTACCGGCCCTAACAGAGGAATTGTTGATTAGATGGGGTCAGTGACTCCTGTTTGAAAGCTGGAAAGAGTCAGAAGAAAAAGGCAAATAATTAAAACAATAAATGACAACCAATTGAAACGTTAATTAGAATTGGCCCTTGTAGTACATACTAATTATCTTAAAGGTGAACAACCTCTTTAAGAATGAGGTTTTAGCCCTATGACTGTTTACAACTCCTCTGTTTTTACCTGATGTTAAACTTTTCTAACTACATTTTCATGTTTACAGTCCTATAAAGAGCTGTTTATGTAAATCGGGTCTTAACCGCAACACGTGTTCTACCAACAGGTTTTGTCTAGCCGCACTCTTAATTGGAGATTGGGGAGATGATCAGCCTCTTCTATCAGCAATGATGAACAGTCGCTTGTTGGCTTACGTTAAGCTGGACAATGGGCCTTTCTTGTGGAAAGAACATGTATATAGTAAAAGCACTGCTTATATAAGCTTTTTTTTTTTAATAGTAATAAATATCTTTTTTGCTACCCGTGTGTGTTAAACCAGATTGACCTGTTTTGGAAAATGTTCACACTGTAGTCGGAGAGCAGCAAGATTAACAACTCCTTTTCTCTTAAATCTCATTTAATGAGCACTTTTTACAGTCTACTATTAAGAATAATACTAAATAGCTGTTGGCCTCTGAGGTAAACACAAATTATAGTAGGCGGTTGCATCCCAAAATTCAGGCCCCTTCCAGCCACACCATCCCTAGAAAAGGCAAACACAACAAGTAAGATTAACAGTGGAAAAACTCTGAACCGCTGAGAATATCACATAAATAATAAACAAGCCTTTACATGTGACACGGTTACCCTACAATTGTAAAAAAGCAACAAGTTACAACAGAAGCTATATGGTAAAAGTGGCTGTTGTCATATAAGACTAATACAGACTATTCCACGACTGCACCCAATAAGTTTTGCACAATGTTAAATGCTACCTGCTCATTAGCAATAAGTAGACCTGTTGCAAACTTTATTAATTACAGAACATGCCCAAGTGTAGACTGGTGAACCTCTCAAAGCGCTCTAGTGGCCAAAATACCCTTCCAACATGACTTGAATAGCTTGGCAGAACCAGGCATTGCAGGAGCTCAAATGAAACTAATGGCATATGCCTACAACGAACATTGTAAACTCCATGAATAGGGCTTGTGCTCCCTGCAAGGTAATCACATTCCTTTGCAGTGAAGTCAGTCTGAATTGAAAATAGGCAGACTGGTACAGTTCTATTGATTTAGCTCATGTTGGGGGGAAAAGGAGCTACTCAATTCACTTTTGTGCATAGAGGATGTAGCCTTTTGTTACAGAAAAGCGTTTCCCAGCAAATTGCTTCACATGTGTACTTTCAATTTCATTAGTAGCACAAGGCCACATGCACAGGTAATTAGCTTCTTCTGATTTTTATATCTTGTTCTCAGGGAGGAAGCACATGCTGTTGACATAACCACCAGCAAAGAATTTTAATTGCTGGGAGTGGAGGGCACACACACACACTATGTTGGGCACCCCCATGGTTTAACCAATCTCTGAATTAAAGAGATAAAAGGGGGTTGCCAAGTTGATAGCACCCTAAGTGATTCTAGCTGCTTAGCCTCAAGCTGGCCTTGTTCTTAAAAACACAACCAGTTTGCTGAGAACAGACAAAAGAAACAATCAGCAGACCATGTCCTGGGCTGGTATAAAAAAAAAAGTACTTTTTGTGGTAACATGATCGTTTACTCTTGGTGATATAAGAAAGAATGCAAGCTTTTGAAAAAAATGACATCTCTTCATCAGGCATTATTTTACCAAAGTTATCACATTAGCACAAAAAGTACTTTTTTCTTTTTCTGAACTATGGCCAACATGGTACAACACTCTACTACTTGGATGAAGACAAGCATCAGCTTGTGGTAGCAGATAAGTGATTAGAATCAGAAGGTATGCCTATCTTGGTAGGCTTAGTGATTTTACTTTTCCTAGAACGGAGACACTTTATTACCTGCTTTTTTTAAATAACCTGTTTATTTGGCAAAAACCGAAATAACTGTGCTCATAAAACAGTCATTGTTCAATTTCCTATAAATAAATAAAACTTGCACCCCCTTACCTTTTCCTGAATAACATTCAGATCTTCCCCACCTTTGTAGTGTGGATCTAAAATTAAGAATCTAATATCTCCTGTCAACTCACTCCATGCCACCCCAAGAATCGTATGAGCCAGGACTCCACCTCCTGGGAAGTAGAAAAGAGGCAAACAAAAGACAGATTCCATTGTTAAAAATAACACCCAACTTAATGCTCAATAGTTGCAACCCCCACATTTTGTTGTGGCTTGATGAACTACAGTTTCAAAGGAAATTTCAACTTTTAAACAAATATCACTGATCATTTTATTTGAGCAATGAATTTCTATACTTCCATTACCTGGTAAGTTTTCTGTGTTAGGGATGGCAGAAGAAAGAACTGTTCAGATATTACTCTATATGAAAAAATGATCTGCATTTTCTCATGCCTTCTCTGATCAAAGAAATATTCAATCAGTCCTCTTTCTTTCTTCTGACAGGTAGCGTTGTTGTTACAAAAAAATTCTAATTGTGTGCACTTTTTTCATATCTTGAAATCTTCAAATAAAAAAAAAAAAGCCCCAAACAACAGAAATAGCACTCAGGTCTACATTCCCTTTAGGACATTGGGCTGAACATCCAAGATTAAAAAAAAACCAAAACAAACAAGCCACATTTATTTGAGACTTTACCAACTAACAAGCCACATTTATTTGAGACTTTACTAACTAAAGTCATTTATTTGAGACTTTACTAACTAACAAGTCATTTATTTGAGACTTTACTAACTAACAAGTCATTTGAGACTTTACTAACTAAAGTCATTTATTTGAGACTTTACTAACTAAAGTCATTTATTTGAGACTTTACTAACTAACAAGTCATTTATTTGAGACTTTACTAACTAAAGTCATTTATTTGAGACTTTACTAACTAACAAGTCATTTGAGACTTTACTAACTAAAGTCATTTATTTGAGACTTTACTAACTAACAAGTCATTTATTTGAGATTTATTTGTATGTATTCATAATATTATCTCAATAGATGTTGAGTTTTGATGTATTGTTTAACATTAGCTGTCACAGTTCTCAACAGGAACAAAGTTAAAAAAAAAAATAAAAAAACTTTTTTGCGTCTGTATAACTTATTGCAAGATAATCAGAGAAAGTAACCAGGAGTACCAAAGAGCACAGTTAAAGATATACACGTCATGTTGTCTTACCGATCATGATAGGCGTTCCCTCTGATGTGAAATGATTAACTAGTTCTCTCCCTCGAGATGCCAGCTCTGTACCCTGGCTAAGAAAGATCAGTTGGTACTGTTACTTATATAGACAGCACTAATTGGTTTGGACATAAATTCAACACTTTAAAAAGTTCTCATGTTCATTACAAGTGAAAGCATCTGCACAGTAAGTACAAGTAGTCGTCACTGATGGCCCCACAGAAATTCTATTTTAGGGCCCACTTTGAGAAAAGACATTTTTCAGAAACATATATTAAACCTGCTTGCCAGTCAGTGCCCCACTGCCCCTCTATTCCTCCTGGGCACATACTTGGGTGCTATTTTCTGCCTTACATCACACTACAGGGAAAGGATAGAAAGTGCACGGAATCATTTACTTTCATGAGATAACCTGTGCTCATTACATGGGGTTTTAAAAAAACACTGTCCATCAAGTATGAGGGAAGAATGGTTATCTGTTATGGATCTATTAGGGTAGTGAGTGTGACACACTAAGAGTTCGGGGAGATCAGTCGCCTAGCGACCAATTGCCTCTTCCTCGGGCGACTGATCTCCCTTAAAAGCCTTCCCGCGGGCTAGCATGTAAAACGCCAGTGGGATGGCACTCAGAGCGCTTTGTTTTCCAAAGTTTTCGGAAGTTTCCTTGTGAGGCAACTATATGAAGGGTAGGGGCAGACAGGGAGAAGGTAATTCGGGGAGATTGTCGCCCAAATCTCCCTGTCTGTCCCTACCCTAAAAAACAAGTAAATAATAAAGCCTACTCATTACAAGAATGTTTACCGAATAATATAAGATACTCACCTGACAAACATTATTTTTGATGTAATGCCCAGAAGATGGTCCAGTACAAGTTGCACCTCTATGGAACCAATCCATTGCCTGGAGCCTACAAAGGTTGCAGGTTTATCCCCAACATCGACAAGGGCCTGTAGGACAAGCAGCTCATGTAAGAACGTTCTCACACAAATAACTTGCTCTGCTGCACATCCTGCATCATAAAATTCTTATAAAACTAGTCATGTAAATTTTCAGTAAGGGATTTGGTATGTGAAAACTCATTATCCAGAAAGCTCCAATTTACAGAAAGTCTCCCATCTGGCACAGATATATCAAGGATACCCTGACCTGTGTTTTAAATGCAATGCGGATAGTGGTACTTATTTGCATGTATTTTGGGAGTGTCACAAAATTCAGCAATATTGGAGGACAATTCTTGTGTTTATTAATACCTCTTTGGGACTCCCCACCAATACCAACACCAGAATTTTTTCTTTTAGGGCAGTGATTTTCAACCTTGTGCCTCCAGCTGTTAAGAAACTACAAGTCCCACAATGCATTTGCCTGACTGTGGCTGTCAGACTCCTTCATTGCATTGTGGGACTTGTAGTTCCTTAACAGCTGGAGGCACAAGGTTGAAAATCACTGTTTTAGGGTATACGGAGGGACTCACTCTCCCATCCAATGACAGACTGTGTCTACAGCAACTTTTACACTAGGCAAAAAAAGCTATCTTGCTCACATGGAAGGCTCTGGAACCTCCCTCCTTAGAATTCTGGATAAAAATTATCAATGACGTCCTCCCAAGTCATAAACTGACGTATATCATGTGCGGATGCCCCGACAAATTCAAAAAAAATTTGGGGCAGATGGCTCACAGGTTTGCAAAATGAGCCGGATGGAGTTAGACTCTGTGGTAATGAAAGTTCCTAACCAGGATGTATACGGTTTGCTACATCATACATAAAGGGAATGCCCACCTCCCTATCTTCTTTTCTCTTTTTCTCATACTTTCTTTCTGAATTTCTTTTATGTTCACAAAATCAATAAAGACAAACTTTATATATTTCTTTTTATCTGTAATAATAAAACAGTACCCTGTTCTCGATCCAAACTAAGATATAATTAATCCTCATAGGAAGCAAAACCAGCCTATTTGGTAGGGAAACTATACTTCCAAAATAAATACTTGAGCAGCAGATGCTCACTTAGTTGCCAGTTTATATCAAATTAAGTGGCATATTAAAGATAAGGAATTTATATATAATTGCCCTTTTACATCTCTTGCCTTGAACCACCATTTGGTGATGGTCTGTGTGCTGCCTCAGAGATCACCTGACCAGAAATATTTCAACTCTAACTGTAACAGGAAGAAGTGTGGAAGCAAAAGACACAACTGTCTGTTAATTGGCTCATGTGACCTAACTTTATAGTTTGTTTGGTATGTTTGTGTGCTCCGTGAATCATATGATCCCAGGGAGCAGTCATTTTTTTAAATGGCAATTTTGTATATAGGATTAATCAATGGCACACACTACTAAAAAAAGTATATTATTATGAAAATGGTTTATTTACATCTAAGTGATCCTTGGATATAATGCTTAATCTCCTTCTCTGACAGTTTCTTGCCCACACATACCAAAACTTTAAAAAAGTAATATTGCTAAGGAATAGGACTTGATCATATAGGTTTCTCCAAATTGATCAACCACTAGATGGAGCCAACAACCAAGCTTAACCATTCCAACTGATGGAAACAAAAGGCACAGTATATTTGCTACATCAGAGCAAGTACTCTGCTACTAAAAGACATGCATTTTACCATCAGTAAAATAACACACCTGCTGTATCTCCTTATGGGTTGGAATGAGTTTGTCAGTATAGCCTTGATATTTAAACCAAGAGCATATTGTTTGCAAAGATCGATATGCACAACCCCAGCCATTGTCATCCATACGATCCTGCATATAGTGATGGTAACTGTACAGTCCCTGCACCAGGGATACCTGTAAGATGAATAGTACAGGTCAGAATACACACACACCTTTCAACAACATTACAGCAAGTTTTCTATTATTTCTTTTATCAGTGAAAGAAAAAACCCCCAAAAACTCACTGTTGCGCCCTCTAGAGTAGGCGTGCCGAGTTGCAGGTGTGGATTCCTGATGTAGCCATCCTTGTACGGCTCGTCTGGGAAGTGGAAGGCATTGGCTCTTCGAAAGTATGGTCTGTCCAGAGGTAGATTAAACTGTTCATGTAATGCCTATGTTCACAAAAGAAGTATCACACCTTTATAAATAACCTAATAGTTCTCTGTAATTATTTATGTGATCACAGTGCACAGTGTTAATTGAACAACAACAGCATTGTCATTATTTGACACCATTTTTTTCTTACACCTTTTCTTCACCATGTGATATTTTACATACCCTTATAAAAATGCTATTTGAAGTAGAATCTAAGAGCTATGGCACACACAGCTATTTAAACAGTTTTTGCTTTTTCTTTTAATTATGGAATCTGGGTATCATGCAGCCTATCCAATTGTTTTGCCATGAGCTGGGTTATGACAGTATTGCTCTACTCATTCCTTTAAAGGAATTGTTCAGTATAAAAGTAAAAACTGGGTAAACAGATAGGCTGTGCAAAATAAAACATGTTTTCAATATAGTTGGTTAGGCAAAAATATAATGTATGACAGCTGGAGTGACTGCAAGTCTAACCTAATAGAACAGAACACTACTTCTTGCTTTTCAGCTCTCTTTTGTTTACACTAACTGGTTACCAGGCAGTAACCAATCAATGACTTGAGGGAGGGCCACATGGGTCATAACTGTTGCTTTTGAATCTGAGCTGAATGCTGAGGATCAATTGCAAACTCACTGAACAGTTATGTCCCATGTGGCCCCCCCCTCAAGTCGCTGACTTACTCAGATTTAGAGAGCTGAAAAGCAGGATGTTGTGTTCCACTCACTCCAGTTTTTATACATTACATTTTTGGCTAACTAACTATATTAGAAACATTTTTTATTTTGCACAGTCTATCTATATACCCAGTTTTTATTTTTACCCTGAACTGTTCCTTTAATGATTGGACTAGCACAGACTTTTTTATTGTGATTATATTAAACGGGCTGTAGTTATTTTTATTTAAGGATCATGCAGCATCTTGTGTATCAAGCACTTCAATGAAGAATTTCCAGAGATTGTACAGATGAGCAAAATATAGTAATATGTAAGTTTTAATAAAATGGCAATGCCACAAAAAAAACTTGCCCAGCCTGGGGGGGGGGGTCATAAAAATACCTTTGTAGCTTGCATCTTGCTTACTGGCTTTCCCGGTCACATTCCAAAGTAATGCGACACTGCTGATTTCACCTCAGTATTTACAATACAAGCGAGAGGCTATTATAAAATACATCTAGGGGCAGATTTACTAAATTCCCATGAAGGATTCGAAGTTTGATCAAAAATTTCAAAAAGTTTTGAATTCTCAAATGTTTTTGAAGACCACTTTGACCAGTGAATTTTGAAAATTCAATCGAATGAAAATCTATTAGAATAGAGTACTTCACCTTTAAATTTTTATTAGACTGCCTAGTTCGCCAGATCAAAGCTACCGAATTGGATTTAAAAAATTTTGATCGAATAAAAAAATTCAATCGAATGGTTAAAATTGTTCGAACGATTGATTCGAACTATTTTATTGATCAAATTTTTATATTTGATTGTTCGACCAATCGAATTGCGGTAAAAATCCTTTAAATTTGAAGGATTTTTATTCCCTAACTATTCCCATGGTCGAATTCAAGGGTTTTTTTAACCCTCGAATTCGACCCTTAGTAAATCTGCCCCCAGTGTTCCGGTTTCATTTTAATCTTGTGGGAGTTTGGCATTGTCTGGGAAGTAAAATTCACCTTTCGGCAGTCCTCTAACTGAACATCTGCAACTCCTGCAGGATAGATCACTGTAGCCAGCCCTTGATCTGGTAACAAGAAGTGGGTTGGTTCTGCTACATAGATAGAAGTTCCCTTCATGTATTTCAAAAGGCATTTTTCCATCTCTGAAAGCTGATGTGTGAGCCCATTTACAAGCAGCTGTCGCACTCTGTTAAGAGAAAAATACATTATATAGGATTAGTGGAGAGTGTGTTAGGCTGGTCAGGCCAAGGCTAGCATTGTGATAATATAAATATTGTGCAGTTGATTGATTCCTCTGTGAGATCAGTCCACGTATCAGATTAGAGCAGGTCAGTAACTATATATGTGCCAGCATACCACCCAACAGCCTGTTCTCTTTTTGGTAGCAATAAACATGGGTGCACTCACACTAGAGAAAGGATTTACAGCCATTCTCCTCTCATTCTCTTTGTGCAGTTTCACTAAGACATTGTTGGAATGCTGGAAATGGCAATTCAACAGTATTTGGACAATTTGCATAAGTGCAATTGTTAGAGAAGCTCACCTTTAGAGTAGTTCACCTTTAAATAAACCTATAGCATGATGTAGAAATTGATATTCTTTGGAATTTCAGCAGCTATCTGGTAACCAGGATGGGGTGTACCCTAGCAACAGGGCAGTGGTTTGAATTAGAGCTTAAAAACATGAATAAAAGGTTTTGAATAGAAAGAAAGGTAATAAACAGCAGCAATAGCACTAAAATTGTAGCCTCGCTGCTGCTGCTGTTTGGCTGCTGCTATTAAAAAAAAAAAAAGCTGTATAATAGAAGGTTGCATACATAAAACTTATGAATTACATGCTTCCTTGGGAGCAGAAGGAAGTTAATCAAAGATGATTATATTGGCCAAACCACTTATTCCCGTGACCCCCAAAGGATACACATGCAATTAACTACTTTTTATAAATCAACCTTTTAAATTACATTTTCAATAGTGCTTTTATACTCTATTAATTGTACAATCATAGCAGTGCTCCAAGCACAGTAATACAAAAATGTCCTTATCTGAAAGTTAAAATACACATCTCACTCTCAGCAACTCGATATTTTTCTCAGGCTCAAAATGTTTCACACTCCAATAGCACTTCTTCACCGATACATAACTTTAAATAGCCATCCAACCAATTACTAAATGACGTGTGATTAACTATTTCCCTACTGGAAATGCCATAAAAAGGAACCAGAGACATTAACATGTGTATTAGCAAATATACTATATATATATAT
>CM044431.1:43955576-44038553 GCA_024363595.1 Xenopus borealis | reverse complement strand
AACTGGAGAGCTGCTGAATAAAAAGCTAAATAACTAAAAAAAACACAAATAATAAAAAAAAAAAGAAAACCAATTGCAAATTGTTTCAGAATATAATTCTCTGTCTACACCATACCTCTCAAAGGTGAACAATTCCTTTAAGATAATGCAGAAACACTGCACGAATCAGTTATGTTCCACCTGCACCACCTACCTGTATTTGAACTACAAATCCCAGCATGCCTTTCACATCTGTAGGGCTTAAGGCGAACAACCCCCTATACAAGCTATACATTTACAAAAGGCATGGCTCAATACATGTATTTTGTACTTGTTTCTATTTTTCAACTTATAAAGGTGGGATTCTTTCCTCCCTGCCAGAATACATTTACTGTCCAACCAAGCAGCTGCGTGTAAAGCCGGGCAACTCACCATGTCTACTCCTCCAGTCACTTCCTCGGTTTACGGCAGCCCCTAATGATGAGCTGTACACAAACTACTTCCTGCCTCCTTTCTGCAACTCAAATTTTTACCTCTGAAGATTTTCAGCGCGTCGTCTCCCCGGCTGACAGAGAGTAACAAAACATCTGGCAAAACACTAAAGCATCGCAAGTCTAACGCCTTATCATAAACATACTGACAGAACCATTAACACGCCTACAACTACGGGCAGAAATGAATACGCCTAGGCCGGGACTACATCCCCCACAATGCATTGCGCGCCAATGCCTTGAAGTCGAAGCTGTACCAAGTATTAGTAGGGGTGTATGTTACCTTTCTGTTACGATAAACGTTCTCATTATATCACGAATGTGTTTACATGCTCTATCTAATAGCAGTATAGGTAATGCAAAAAGTTGAGGGAGTTTTAATATAAATCTAGAAGGCTTTAGTATGACGTATAACCCTACACAGTGAAGAATGGAATGCGCCGCTCTGTCTCCGTAGAAACCAGGTGTAACAACAGATGTAGTGAGAGACACAGCACTGAGGTGAGAGAAAGAGACTCTGGGGTGGTTACCTGCTCAAATAATTAAGGACATATTAATTCAATATTCAGGTGTAACAGACTGCTAGTAGGCATGTCAGGCTCTGATACAGCTTGTGATACAGAAAATTCTAAAATACTTGAAGCCCATGTCTGCCTAGATGGTATCCATGGAAGAGTACTTGTAGTGTGTTAAACATAGGGCGTTCACCCTTGAGTTAATTGTTAGTATGAGAGTGCTATTCTGAGACAATTTGCAGTTGGTTTTCATTTTTTATTATGTAATGTGTTTGAGTTATTTATCTTTTTATTCAGCAGCTCCTCAATTTGCATTGTAAGCAATCTAGTAGCTAGGGTCCACATTACCCTAGCAACCATGCAGGGATTTGAATAAGAGACTGGAATATGAATAGGGGAGGCCCTTACTAGAAAGATGACAAATACAATTTAGCGATAACAATAAATTTGTAGCCTTACAGAGCAAAAATGCCTTACCCTTTAAACAAAACAGGTATTGTTTGTCCATATATTTATATTACAGAGCATTTGACTTTTTAGATGGGATCAGTGACGCCCATTTGAAAGCTGAAAACCAAAGTAAAAGTTGGTTAGCATTGGCCATTCTATCACATACTAAATGTTTACTTAAAGGTGAACCACCCCGTTAATGGTGCTTCTAGTGCAAGCCATGATAATTTGCTAACATAGATGCAACGTATCACCAATGCAGTTACCGATGGCAACCAAACAGTAATTACTGCTGAAAGAAAAGCAAATTCACTGGGGGTGCTAATGTGTTAGGCTTTATCCCAGTGAATAAAATTGTTTACATAGTAACACGGCCACAAATCCTCTGTGAAAAATGCAGCAGCAGCCCACCATTACGCCTATCAGAACTTGTTCTCTTTGGGTAGAACTACACGAACGACTTCAACGCGATTCTGGCGAATCTATGTGCTGCGCCAAAATACAGCACTAAGCTTACCAATAAGGTAAGCAATAGCAACATGGCATGTTGTGTCGGATGAACGCTGCAGCAAGATCCAACATTTGTATTTTTTACCTTATTTTTTGTTGCATCTGATTTGATGCCTGCGTTTTGGCGCAGCGCGTCGGATGCATCACAATAGTGTTGAAACCACTTGTGTAGTTCTACCCTTAGGGATTTAGGGATCTATTGTGTTGTGCAAACGATTTATAAAAATGTGCTATTCTGAAAGCAGAATAGTTTATAGTTAATAGTTTATAGCAGAATAGAACTATCCATCTGCCTATGGACTAACGGGCGTGCAGGCTGAATGTAGATCCAGGTCTTTTCTGTTTTTCTCTTGCTTCCTGTTTTTCTCTCCTTATTTATTTCTCTTTACTTTCTTCATTTTTACAAGTTTACATATATAGTGGTACAATGTCTCCAAAATCTTTCTGCATATATCTTTATTTTATGTGGTTGCTTCAAACTGCCTCACTTCTTATAACAAATGTTGCATGTCTTGTGCCTTATTGTACCTAAAATAAAAATAAATAATAATAAAAAAAAGTACTATTTTGCGCATGTTCCAGCCCTGGCCAGTGTGACGGATCTGTGAAAGCATTAGCATAAATTGGGGGCACGTTGTGATATATTTGTCTTAATGTCTGGAATTTGAACATATGTAGACTGAAAATCAAATCTTAGAATTTCAATTTTAATCCTTTTCTTCAAGGTATTATTTCCACTGGGCTTGTCATCCGCTCATAGTTTTACAATGCCTGAAGGAAAGACTGATATGGAGAGGATTGGCCTCTTCAGTGAGATGGGCTATACCAGCATTGGAGATAAATTTGCTGCCCCTGGCTCCAGTAAGTATGCACTTGGTCCTGTGTACAAGGCTGGCATTGCTTCAATTGGAGGAATGTGTCTCTTGACCAATGCATTGGGAGGAGTAATCAATGCATTATATAGGAGGAGACCTTTCCAGGACCTCACCAGCATGCTCTTGAGCCACATTTAAATTTAAAAAAGAGTTGGAGAGCAACACAAGCATGAAAAAGTCCATGGGGATGTCAAATAAGAGCTCTGATTGGCTTTTTGGTAACCCCTATATGGACGGGCAGCCTACAGGAGAGAATGTTTGGCAGGACATCTGTTTTTTATGCAACTGCTTTGAGGCCACTGAGAGCAACATCCAAGGGGTTGGAGAGCAACATGTTGCCCGCGAGCTACTTGTTGGGGATCACTGGCCTAGGGTCATGAAGAGTGTGTAGATTTCTTGTTACTAGACTTTCAGCCACAGTATAGCCGCAGTAGAGCCGCAATGTTTGGAACAACAACTTCTTTGTGGTCCCGTGTATATGTCTCTCCAGGTGAATTTCTTGCCCTTCGCGACATCACCCTTCTCAAGTTACATCTCTTACTCAGTTCCCCTTTGCTGTCATCCCCAATGTTTAGTTATCCCCATGTTGTATAATATATAAATGGTTTGTATATTCTTTCTACCTTCTTGCTGCATGTTTCCTACCTCCCTTAGGTGCATTTGCCCCCTCTCTACTAAGTGCGTTTCTCTACTTCCGAACACTCTAACCCTTTTTTTGCAAATCTCTTTCTTCATACCTTTGACAGATTTTCAACCATAAATATTGCCTTTCTGCATTTTGTTTCACCTGCTATGATTCCTCCCATTGTTGTCAGGGGCGATCCAGGCGGTATTACCGCCTAAGGTGGCCTTCAATATGCCGCCCCCCTTCCCCACAGCGCTCACTTTTTCAGCGCCGGACAGGGATAGGGTGGGTCCACGGCTAGTGCACGCTCTGCACTAGAAGAGCCAAATTTCCGGGTTGAAAACCGGAAATTCAGCTCTTAGTTACCAGGAGCAGCTTTTTTGCCTCCCCTGGTAACCAGGGGGCGCTGCCGCCTGAGGCGAGTGTCTCAACTCGCCTCATTGGAGGAGCGCCCCTGATTGTTGTGTATTTCTGTTCTCTCTCCATTTAAAGGAACAGTAACACCAAAAAAATTTAAGTATTTTAAAGTAATGAGAATATCATTTAGTGTTTCCCTGCACTGGTAAAACTGATGTTTTCTTCAGAAACACTACTATAGTTCATATAAACAAGCTGCTTTGTATCAATGGTGGAAATTGAAAAAAGGCTAAATGGATAAATAAATAAATAATGGATAACAGATTACACTGAAGCTAACACACCAGTTTTACCAGTGCAGGACAACACTGCATTATATTTTTATTACTTTAAAACAATTAAATTTTTTGATGTCACTGTTCCTTTAAGGTATTTACTGTAACCCTTAAATAGCCCTTTTCTTTTTCCACAGACTGCTTCTTTCTCTCACATACCTATACCTATAAGATCTTAACAGCTCGGGCCTTGGATTATTATCTACTTCATCACCAGTCATTATACACCCTTCCAGTGAAAACTGATGTTCCAAGAGGCAGGCTCTCTCAGTCAAATTTGTGGCTCATGCTTTTATAATATGACCCTCTCTACTTTGTCCCTTCTCTGTGTGTAGTTCATTGTTCCAGTAAGTTCTTCCTACCAACCTGCATACCTAGGGCTGCCAAGGCGGGCTTTTGTCTTTGAAACTTTGTTCCTATCTCATATTACTTCTCAGGAACAGTCAAAAACTTCAGAGTGGACCCCAACGGGAGGTGCTACCCACCTACCTGATATTTGGGTCAGCCTTGTTCATGGGTGGGTGTATGCAAGTGGCCCCCCAGACTACAGAAACCAGACAGTCTGCAGGAAGCTTCCAAACAAATTTTCACTTAGTTTTGAAACATTTGGTTTGTATGTGACAATTTACCAAATTCATATACTAAACCCTACAAACTTAAATATGGAGAATTGTTAATTCCACATTTTATTTGAAAACTCATCAATTGTGCTTTTCAGAACCTTTTAATGAATCTGCCAGTAAGAACAAACAAATGCTTCCCGGAGGCTCCAAATCCATGGCTAATATGCTGGGTGGATACTTTGATGCCCAGTTCAAGAGAGTTTTTGAAGGGGAATCATACTCTGATCCTTTCAAGCAAAGAAGACAGCATCGAATGCAGCAGAGCAAGAAGAATTTGGGGAAGGCCTTCCTCCCATCCAGTGGAGAGAAAAAGCCGTAAGCAGTGTCGGGCTGGGACACCAGGGGCCCACCCAAAAACCTTAGACCAGGGGCCCACCCAAAAACCTTAGACCAGGGGCCCACTCTCAGTACTAATATTCTTCATCTCCTCACTCAACCTCTATTCTCCTAGTTTGTTTTATTTACATACTATAATCAATTATTCCATCTATTTAGCCTCTTTGTTCTCATAGAAATATGGAAGGGCCATGTAATAGGCCAAAAGTTAAGCAGCATGAGGGCCCACTGACACCTTGGCCCACCGGGAGTTTTCCTGGTATTCCGGTGGGCCAGTCCGACACTGGCCGTAAGTAAGGAAACATTAGTACCCTGACAAATGTTAATATTATCAAGGGGCCTGTTATGCAGAATGTGTTGTTCCTAGGGTGTGTTTTCTGTATTAAGATTCTTTCCATAATTTGGAACACCATGCCTAAATGTACTAAATTACATTGCCACATTGTCACCTGCATGAATTTGTGTTAGTTACAATTTACAATTTATCTTATTTTCACAAAAGAACAAGAACTAAAGCAATTCTAAAGGATAGTTTATTGAATTGATGTAAGCTGTGAGAAATTAACATTTTTCAGGGCATTCTAGATAACTTATTGAAAGTTAACACATCCCATGTATGCATTATGAACTAGGGATGAACCGAATCCACTATTTTGGATTTGGCTGAATCCTCCCCGAAAGGTTCGGTTGAATACTGAACCGAATCCAAACCCTAATTTGCGTATGCAAATTATCTGTGGGAAGGGGAAAACATTTTTTACTTCCTTGTTTTGTGGCAAAAAGTCACGTGCTTTACCTCCCTGGCCCTAATTGCATATGCAAATTAGGATTAGGTTCAGCCAGGCAGAAGGATTCGGCTGAATCCGAATCCTGCTGAAAAAGGCCGAATCCTGGCCGAATCCCGACTGAATCCTGGATTCGGTGCATCCCTATCTTGAAATAGTGATGCACCAAATCAATTTTTTTGGGATTTGGCCAAATCACAAGTCCTCCTAAATTAGGATTATGAGGGGGTAAGGAGAACTGTGCCCGTAGTGCATGGTTAAACATTTTTCAACTTCGTTGCATGATTTGAAGGATTCAGTTCAGCAAGGCACTTGGATTTGTCCAAATCCAAATCATGCTGAAAAAGGTTGAATCCTGGCTAATCCAAAAACCGAATCCTGGATTCAATGTATCCCTATAATGAACCATGCCAACAACCAACATGATGGCAATGCATATACAGTGTCAGTGATGTTGATTCTATGGATTAGGGTTACATTTAAATCAGTTTGAGGCAACACATAGTTTCAAGCCATTAGTTAGAAATATATTAAAGTCAGTGTGAGTCCGAACATGTCTCCAGACTAATTGTGCACAGTCGGTTAAGTATGCACATGGTTGGTAAGGACCAGTGCTCTCTTGTATTCAATTTAAAACAAAAAACTCTTTATTTTACATACCATATGTCCAATGTTTTGGTCCACATTGGGACCTTTATCAAGGATCAGAAATAGTGACTTGGGCAGATCTTAAATACCCATAACCTTTGTGTAAATGGAGCTAAAACAAGATCAATCAATTAGTACATGCCTCCATGAAGTTAATTTGAATATGCAAAATACCAAACATATTAAAGTGCATTTCACTAGTCTATCCACTAGATGTCTCTCATATCAATCATAAAGTGACAGGACAGGACATTGCATTGCTAAATTAAATATACCATAGCAACCATGTATCTTACTAAAATGCATATTTTCTATGTAGTTTATATCTTTAGTATTAAATATTAAAAGTACATTATAATGTGTTACAGTGATCAAGTGTAATATTTAACAATTGTAAAAAAATTAAATAACATGTTATACAAATTATGACGGTTTAATAAATGACACTGTGTATCTAATGCACCTCACCACTATGCTTCAATTAGAGAATTAAGAGTTCCATTATAAATGGACTTAAATAGTGCTCAATGCAAAGGTCATGGGATTTTTATTTTATAATGAAACTTTTAATTCTCTAATAGAAGCACACTCGTGAGGTACACAAGATACTGAAATGTTGGACACAAGTGGTATGTGAAAATGAAGATTTTTTTTATGTTTTAAATTGAACACAAGATTGCTATGGTCATTACCAACCACATATATGCCAAAATTCAGTGAAACAGCACTTCACAAGGAAGCCCAGGAATAGACAACAAGAAAAGAAGAGAGGACAAAAATATTCCAAAATATTGTGTAGTATGTTTTGTGTATAATCAACACCTCTTTGTGTAATTATATTATATAATATTCAATTCCACGTGAGACCCACTCCTTCATTCAGCAGACCTTGGTTGCAAGTTTCTCTTATTTTTTAATAAGCCACCACCAATATATTCACATATTCACTCCAAAAGATCCGCACTCACAGGGCTTAAAATTGAAAAAAAAAATATTTGATCGCAGAACTAAAGACTGAAGTTTTGGCCAAACCCAAGGCCTTTCTCAAAGTGCCAAATATGCAGTGTACATGCCTTAAATCCACTCAATGGTGACCTGCTAATCAATGATGTCTTACTCAAGCAACCACCATTTAAAATATACAGCATATACACCTATCATTTTTAAATACATACCCATTAATACAAACCATCAATAAATATCCTAACGTGAAAAACAAGACACAAAATAGCATTTTTAACTGTATCAGTATTGTAACACCTCACATGAACTGTATAAACATTGTTGCTAATGTGTCATTCTCTGTGAAGATGTTTTGTAGTTCAACGCTACCAGTCATGAAGTAGTCTACTCCCCATGGTCCACCCCAATTACTACAGATCCAGCACAGTTGATTCCATTTAGCCTCTTTAGTTTAACCCTTAATAAATAGCTTAAAGGAGAATTCAACCTGTAAGGGGAAAAAACCTTCCCCTCCCCGTACCTGCCCCACCCCGTGCAAATGCCCCTAATTGTTACTTACCCCTTAGTCCAGGTCCTGTCCAGCAGAGTTCACAGGCGTCATCTTGTCTTTCTCTTTTTATAAGCGCTACGCAATATTTTGGCGCTATAGAAATACATGATAATAATAATCCTGTAAGACCTGGAAGGAGGGGTTAGTAACAAGTTAGGGGCATTTGGCCAGGGGGAGGAGAAGGTAGGCCAGGGTGGGGGGAGCTTGATAGAGGGGGCCTACACAGGGGAGGGGGGGAGTTTTTTTCCATTTACAGGTTGAATTCTCCTTTACCTGCAACCGGCTGAAATAATGCTTATTACTGATGCCTTATTGCTCAGTGTTAAATGAGCTCTTTTGAGTATTCTCTTAAGCTGTGGCTTTCATAAAAGTTGGCATAAATCTAATATAAATATAGGTATGGGCGTGGCTTACACCAAGCACAATTTTGTCAGACATTTTGAAGGCATAATGGCCCTTTAAAACATCTTGCTGAACAAATGAAATTCCCTATGAATTGTTATGGTTTCCTATTCCATTGAAAATGAGGTGCAATGAAATGTATAAAGTTTGTAGCTTCAAATAATTATGTGATGTGATGTACACCTCTTTATATTCTTAATTCTAGATCTGGAGTGGGCAGCTTCTATGGCACATTAGGAGGTCCAGTAGTGGCATTTAGTGCTGAGCTAAAATCAAGGAAAGCATACACTGCACCAGGGAAAAACTTCTACACAAATCCTCCAAAAGACGGCAGTGGATATGGGTAAGAAACTGTACATCTCATTGTCTATACGTCATGGTTAATAGCATGGTACTGTGGGTGAGGTCAGTCTACTGGGACCTGATGCATATTATATGGTGTTGTGATCCGATCATTTTAGGGCTCAATGTATTAGCAAGTGCAAAGGTTGGTTGAGTAACCCACAGCAACCAATCAACAGGCTGCATGTACAAGAAAATAAATTCCAGTGCAGCTCCTGTATTTCTGGGGGGATGAAGTATGCAAGCTTGGTCTAGAGTCTCACAAAAGCAAAATCTGTCCCTTGATCCTTGTAACTGATCACTTCCAGGCAGTACATACAGTAAGAACTTTTGAGTACTGTTATTTGCATACTTCTTTGCTGCACATTTATTTTAATATTCTCCTTTTAACAGATATCCCAGTGTAACCATAGGTAAACCATATCCATACACCTCTGAAAATTATGACATCTCAAGAGAGCTAATAAAGGTAAAATAAACATTATATATTTCATCAATACATCATTTCAAAAAGATTCAAAGAGATTTCAAAACCAACTCAGCTCCATATGCTTACTGTTGTGTGCAAGAAAAAACAACTACATTAAGGGGGTTATTTATCAAATTTCAAGTTTGTGAGGTTTTTCTACCTCGAATAAACTGACAACTCAAATGTTTGCTTACTTATGAAAAAAATTGAATGTACACAGCTCAATGCAATATCACTGCATTTCAATGCAATCAGGGGGACTCCAATACTCAAATTGTTATTGATGAAAAAACTCAAATAGCTCAAATTGATCAAGTTTGTGTAAACCACAGAAAAAAACCCAAAAGTAATGATATCTTAAAAACATCTTAAAATGGTTCAAAGTACCTCTGCCATTGACTTCAATTTGACCGTGAAAGGTCAGAAACTACCCTTGAAAACTCACATTTTTCAAGGAAAACACAAGAGAAGCTTCCGAGGCAAAATCATTGTCAATTCAGTTTCCTGACAAATTCAGTGTTTTTTTTTATAATAAAAGAGAAGCTTCAGAGGCAAAAGAATTGTTTGCCAAATTCTTTTTCATTATACATTAAATTATTCTTTTCACAGAAGGAAATTGAACATCACAAATCAAAACTGAAGGGTGGAGCTTTCAAGTTAAACCTACATCCAAAAGATTATTTTGAGCCAAACCCTTACTATACAGATAAACCTCTGCCACCACTTAAGGTTCATTCTCAAAAAAAGGAAACTGAAAAACCCTTTAAACCAAGCTCACCAGCTAAACAGGTAGGTCTGTGAGAATTACTTAAAGGGATTCTGTCATGATTTTCATGGTGTAGTTTTTATTTCTAAATTACATAGTTTACACTTCGTTTATTCGAGATCTGAGCCAGGAATCAAATAAAGGCTTTTTAAGATTATAAACGACTTGGATATGGTGCTGTATCCAGCAAGTGCCTGTTCATGTGCTTTCAGAAAGAGCTTCTATCTGGTTACCTTCCAATTGTTCTATTGTTAGGCTGTTGGGTGGGGGGGAAGGGAGGGGGATGATTTCACTCCAGCTTGTAGTACAGCAGTAAAAAGTGACTGAAGTTTATCAGTGCACAAGTCACACGACTAGGAGCAGCTGGGAAACTGGCAATATGTCTAGCCCCCATGTCAGATTTCAAAATTAAATATAAAAACATCTGTTCTCTTTTGAGAAATGGATTTCAGTGCAGATTCTGCTGGAGCAGCACTCTTGGTGCTTCGGAAAATGAAGTACCAGGAGTCCCATCCTGCTGGTGATTTTTTATTTTAGCCTACGGGAAGGCAGGAAAAGGCAGTTCGGGGAAGAACTGAAGACTAGGAGGTGTGTGGCCAGAGCGGATAATCTCCCCAAATATGCCCATGTGCCTCTACCCTAAGGCCTAAATCCAGCTGTGCAGTCTATTTGTTTTAATGAAAATCTGATGCTGAGAGCCTGAAAGTGCCCAAACTTGAATTTTGTTCTTGTGAACTTGTTTCACAAGTGTCCTGTTTAGTAGTATTGCTTAATTTAAAGAGCAAGTAAGAAAATATGATATCCAGAATATAGTAGGATATACATATAATGTTTTCGTTAAAGCACTTTGCTATATCTTTTCACATGTTGTATTTGTATTTATCATATATTTATGAGGTCTTTTGAACTTTGTGTACACCTTCAACCTATTGTTCATAAGCATTTGCAGACATTAAATGGGTGCTCTTTTTTTTTTTATCTCTTTTGCTTTGCTTTTTATGTGAACCTGAGAGGTGCCATTAGATGCCCAAGGCAGTCACTATATATTGGGCTGTTTGGGCTCTGTATACTGAAGGGCCAGGGCCTATTTTGAATCCTGCTCCAGACCTGCATAGTGTTGTGCAGTGAAGCAGTTATGGTCTTGACCCAGTACTGTATAATATATACCTACTTTATATTTCAGGTTGGTGGAATGAAAGCTGGAACCTTTGACCCATACCCTACTCACTCCAATGATCCTTTCACAGTAAAAACTTCCAAAACTCCTGTCAAAGAAAGAAAGGTTTTCCATCCTCCAGGTGGACCAAAAACATATCCAGTTCACAGTATTTTAACCTCAAATGTAATAAAGTAAGTGTAAGCTACATGAATAACATTTATGCCTTGCATGCTCAGCTGCAGACCATGTTGGGCAGTTTTACTGTAGATCTGTCTTACCCCCAAGACCATTTTTATTATCTGATATATGGACAGGGCTCAAACAAGTAGTGTACTGATATTACAGTATATTGCAACTATTTTATATCTTTATGGAGCCTTAAAGCTGCAGCACAAAAACAAGAGAGTTTTCAAAACTTTGCTACTATCCTGCCTCTTAGGTTTTGCAAGGGGAGGTCAAAAATTTCAGAAGTGTGTTGTTTACATGCATTATACTGTACTTTGGTTATTCTTTAGTTGTTTGGTGTTCTGAGAGAGTTTCAGTTGCTGCTTACTATTCCCGACCTGAGGAACTGTGTAATTTGGTGGGTATCAATAGCTATTGTTACGACAGTATATGCATATATGTATATATATTTACAGTATATATAGTACATTTTTCTATTTCTTATTCATTTTTCTTTGGGATAAATATTTATATTTAATTGTTCTGCTTACTGGAACGGAGTAAAACATTTTAACGATGCTTCTTTTTTTTCCCTTAGGTCAGTGACTGCGGTAAATTACAAGACCATAAATCCAGTGTCATATTAGGTTTGTGACAGTGTTCATCAAAAGCAGCAGAATGTAAATGAATAAATGTGATATGTGTGAGGACAATCCCTATGTTTTGTTTTATACACAACATAAATCTATATTTTTTAAAGTAACTTATTGGAGGATTATTGAAAGTCTTAATATACTTTACTTCTAAATTATTTACAGTGTCACATTATGGTCTGGGGTTAAACAAAAACATTTCGGATTCAAACTAAGTGCAAAGGGCATAAGTGCATAGACACCATCTTATCCAAATAATACAAATTTTGAAAAATTATTTCCTTTTTTTCTGTAATAATAAACGAAGATATAATGAATCCTTATTGGAAGCGAAAAACAACCAATTGGGTTTATTTAATGTTTACATGATTTTCTAGTAGACTTAAGGTATGAAGATCCAAATTACAGAAAGATCCCTTATCTGAAAACCCCCAGGTCCAGAGCATTGTGGATAACAGGTCTCATACCTGTAGTATTCTTTGTTGTAATACCAATTTCAACATCCTGATAACATGATGGCTCCAAGAGAGCAACAATTAGCAGAACTTATGGTAAATGTACTTACCAAGTCCTGAATGTTTGCATAAAGTTTGTTTCCAGTACACGGCATTTGTAGTAAAGTGCAACAAAATGCTAAAGGTTACGCCAGGCCTTTACCCCAGCCACTCCTAGTTATCCCCAATCTGCCCCAAATTACTGTTTTTGCTGCTAGTAAATTCACGAGTAGGGTATTGCCATTTTTCATGTCCAGAGATAGATTAGTTATTATAGAAGATTTATTTTATTTTTGTATATTTTCTTCCCTTTATATATCAAAATAGTAGATCGAAATGCCTGTGAGCTTAGAAAGGCTATGAAAATAATATAAGCATTAACTAAATTAGGACAAATACAGTCAATAGTGCATATTGCAATTCAAACACAGTGGAAATATATGTGTGCAGATTCTGTGCAGTAACAATATTACACAATATTCATTTTTATAAACGTTTCTGTTTATAAGCCCAATAACCTAATGTTGTCGGTCACCAGGCATAAGAAAAGATTACATATAAAGTGACATTATATATGTTTGGTTGCAATACAAGTACAGTTTTAACTACAAAGCAATCTATTTTAGTCCATCGGTACTGAAGTTCTCCGTAAACATAATTTTCATGTTTTGAATGATATAATTTTCTAGGAGATCCTAGTAGTCAACCACAGTTTGCAAACTTTATAAAGTGTGAGTGAGGTCTGCAAAAAGCCTCATGATTTATCCAGCAATACTTGCTTAGTCTCCCTGTTAAATACTATAGATTAGGCACGGGAAGCTTGAGGCCTTCCAAATGCAGGTTGCCTATGAGCGATGTCATATCATGCCATCCCATCACTAATACTAGTGGACAGTAGCTGATGAGGGACAGAAATGTCCTTTGTCTTATATATAATATTGTGATTTGTGTACTCCATTACTATAATACAGATGTATTCTAAGAAATGCATGAAAATAAGCTTGTGTGAGGTTCTAAACTTTGAGCATGTTTATATCATTTTTTATCCATGGAAAGCAAAGGCACTGGCAGCAGTCTTCTCCTTCTAGTGACACATGGATGTGTTCCTACAGCAACAGAATACAGAATAATGATCTACTACACTAACCTGTATCAATATGTTAAAGGGCATAGCAATTAATATTGGAAATTATACAATACATATCGCAACATATGGACAACCAAGTCCTGCATTCTTAAAAGGAAGGAAACCAACACACCAATACAATATAATAAAAATGATTTAGCCAATATTTAAAAGAAAACATGACACATTTACCAAAAAAATGATTAAAATGCTGAGCAAAACAAAATCTCTAATGAGAGAACAGAATGAACAAGAAAACCTTTGGCAGGGGCCTTGATTAGTTTGCTCAGTTGACATCACAGGCTCAATTTCAGTTCTTTGACAGAAGGATGAGTCTCTTGTTGAAATAATAATACATATATTATGTGCTGGGAAATCAAACTTTGCTTTCTTAAAATCTTTCGTAGCGTCGCCCTACATATTGACACAAATTAGTGATTTAATGATAGACGGTGACAGCATCATATCCCTCTGGCGGCCTCATACGTGCTCTGGCGTGAGCTTCACAGTACAGCTGGCCCTCCACGAAAAAGTATCCTTTTTGTTTCAAGTTTAGATTGCAGTCCGTACACACAAAGCAATCTGGGTGGCGCAATTTGTCTTTTGCCTTCACAACTGTGCCTCTGTGTAGGACAAGAAAAGACAGGAGAACACTGTTAATTTATTTATATAATATTATTTTTAAGAGATAAATGGGATTACACATGCTAACAGAATGCCTCTGGAAGTCTCATAAAACTGTCATAAAATGAAAAGTAGAGAACTCTAAACAAAGCAAAATCCTAACACATGGGGGCAAATTTACTATTCCCCAAAATTAGCTCGACCAAATTCCCAATTGGATAAGTATTCGACCATCGAATGCTTATCAAATTGTTTTAGGCTATCATTTTGCTCGATATCCGATTTCTCGATGAATTCGTACGATCGTATACCGATCGTTTGATTTCACAAAATAATCCTGAAATTTCCTTCGAGAGTCTGAAAAATTTGTACGATTCGAACACTATGATCGTACGTATGGTATTCGAGCAGGACTTCCCATAGGCTTCTATTACAATTCGGTAGGTTCAATCTGGCAAAGTAGGCAGTCAAATAACTTAAAAATTTGAATTCCTTCGATCTATTCGATAATCGAAGAGGCCAAATTTTCATATCCGATTTCACAAAACATTCGTACGATCGTTGTTCGTTCGAATTCGATCGAACATAGATCATTTCACTTGAAATTCGTAAATTTGTCCCATGTAGTTACATAGTTAAGTTGGATTAAAAAAGACAAAGTTCATCAAGTTCAATCCCTCCAAATGAAAACCCAGTATCCATACACACGCCCATCCATACCCTCACATAATTTATATATACCATATCTATACTAACTATAGAGTTTAGTATCACAATAGCCTTTGATATTATGTCTGTCCAAGAAATCATCCAAACCTCTCTTTAAAGCATTAACAGAATGAGCCATCACAACATCACCCGGCAGTGCATTCCACAACCTCACCGTCCTCACTGTGAAGAACCACCTACACTGCTTCAAATGAAAGTCCTTTTCTTCTAGTCTGAAGGGGTGGCCTCTGGTGATCCTCTTTATGGGTAAAAAGGTCCCCTGATATTTGTCTATAATGTCCTCTAATGTATTTGTAAAGTGTAATCATGTCCCCTAGCAAGCACCTTTTTCCCATAGAAATCAACCCCAAACCTGACAGTCTACCCTCATAATTTAAATTTCTGTTCCTTTAACCAGTTTATTTGCATGTATCTGTACCCGCTCTAGCTCATTTATATCCCCAGTTAAGGACTGTAGTCCAAAACTGTACTGCATACTACCAATGAGGCCTTACCAGGGACCTATAAAGAGGTATAATTATGTTTTCGTGCCATTTTATTTGCAAGACAGAGTATATATATATATATATATAACATTTACAGTGCAAGGCTGATTAATATGTAATTCAGATGTGCATTACCTGACATTACAGAAATCAAGGCATTGCTCATCAGCACTGATTAATAGTCCTCTTGAATCAATGCCTGACAAATATAGCCCCACTTTATGCTATGTGTTGTGTTAAAGTCCACTAAGATTAGATTCTCCACAGCTGCCCAGAGCACACTGAGTATGTGCAGTGCCACTGACCCTCGGAAGAGGGTTGTGTCAAATTTAAAGGCATGGATCATTATTATCACAGGTCTGTATTGTTACAACTTTCTATATTTCTATATAAATAATACATTTAGCACAGCAAAATATTTTTGGAAGTTACAGCCAGCTACCATGTGCATTTAGCATGTTAGAATCTGAGACACAGAGCAAATTTGGGTACAAATAAGATGTCACTTTGAATGTCATTGGAGCAGGACCCTGTCAAGTGTGGCCAATACCAATGAGTGTGCATTGCAAGTACTGCACAACACTGATGTATACGGCACAGTGAAATGAATTAGAAATTTTAAAAATACATTTTCTATAGAAATTGAAGAGTATTTTAAGTTATATAGTATGATGTTTTGCTTCATTTGTTCAAGAGACACACTAAGAAAGGTGCAGTCAAGTGCTGGAATTACAAACGGAACAAGGAAAGAAAAATAGACAAGTCAAGGTGTGGTCTAGACATTCATTTCTAACCCAGCCCAGTCTAGTGAATTTGGGGGTAAAAGCTGACAGAAATATAGTAAAAATTGATCCCTTCATGACACATCCAATCAGAATAGATATTAAGAAACTTACACTATGCCATTTCCACAGCGATCACAGACGGGCACTTTCTGTACAGCAGCAGCTCCTGCATTTGGTTTGGTCACTGGGGCTCTAACACTTCTGGTGACTGATGGGCGATCTTTAAAAGGAAAAAAAAAAAAATCTTCAAAGCATTAAGTTTACAGAAAAATTTAAATCATAGGGTAAGCTCAAAAACATATTGAGTGCACTTATACAATAGTTAATGAATGCTTTACGTCTTTTAGAGATTGCTCAAAAGTAACTTCTGCAGCCTGTTAGGTTTTGAGATAAGGTGCAGCTCATTATATAAAGGGGTTTTCAGTAGTCTTTTAGTTTCAGATTTGAGCCTTATTCCTTAAACTAATGCTGAAAATACAGGTATACTGCCCTTTTAATTATCAGCATATTATAAATCAGTTTTACTTCATGGGAAATATGAAGATTTTTTTGTCAATAACTTGCTGCCAGGTCCGGACTGAGAATCAAAATAGGCCCTGGCATTTCAGGTACACAGAGACCCAATCAGCCCACATAAAGGCTCAAACAGCCCCCACCAGCCCACTAAACACTGACCTACTATGGGACCTTATAGCAGCCCCTCTGGCATTTGCCAGAACCCACAGATTTCCAGTCCGGGCCTGCTTGCTGCTATGGACAAGTACAATAGTATGTTTTTAGCTTGAGAGCATTGATGTCCACGTTGTGCAGCTGTGCTTTATTTATAACAATGTGCATATGTTGTAAGATTCACAAGTGCTAAATACAGAATATGTTGCATGTGGCATATTGGACCCATCAGGGACTAGGAGATTATCCTAATACCATTAACAGAATATTGATACGGAATTGAATTCATGACAAAATCTCATGTTTTCCCAAAGGAATACTTCCATAAAATTGTTCACTTACCAGGGTCCTCATCGACCATGTCCTGCAGTATTTTAAATGAGCCAGACTGCCTGGGCTTGCTGGGATGTTCTGTATCATCATGCAGAAGCTTGTATACATCTGACTGAGGCACAGAGGGAGGGACTGGATCGCTGGATCATACCATTGAGCACAGAAAAGAAAGAACAAACTGCTAATTCATTTCTGAACATGTTATTAAGACTAATTAGTAACAGTACAAAACTGTGCACAGTTAAATGGATACTATTCACAAAGATACTTTTCACCAATACATGGTCCATATGATTTGTATAAAGCACAAACAGAGCCATATTAAAGGTGGCCATAGACGGTACAATTACAATCTTTCTTGGAATAGATCTTCCCTGGAAAGATTGTTCATTTCAATACACACGTGTAGAGCTGAATCATCAGATATACAAGTAGAAACAATAGAATTTTACCTGTTTTTGATGATTCAGCACTAACAATGGCCGATGTTTGGGTGCAGAGCCGGGACAAGCCGGACAGGCACCCTAGGCAACCTGGCAGGTGGCGGCGCTGGCTGAGCGCGTGAACTGATGCTGGTGCACATGCGCAGGACACAACGATATATGGAAATCGTGGAACGGAGAAAGGGGACCTGACATGGGATAGGCGACAGTTAGGCACCCCCCAGCTTTGCGCCCTCAGCATGTGCCTATTCTGCCTTCCCCTAGTTCCGGCCCTGTTTGGTGCCTTCAAAGGCACTTGAAAAATTGAAATGTCCAGCACAATAGTCGAGCCGACCAATATCCAAGTCTTTTGCCGAAATTGGTCGGCTTGTTTCCCACCATACACGCACCGAATATCGTATGAAAATTTATTTTGTATGATATTATCTGTGCATCTAAGGCCATACCTCCCCACATTTTGTCAAAAGAGGGACTGTCCCTCTAAAAACAGGAGGTATGTATGGCCACCTTTACTCATAGGCACCCAAAGGCCTGTGCTTAGGGTGGCATCTTATGGGGGAGAGCCTAGAGACATTTGCCTCTCAATCTGGTGGTGGAGCTGGAGGTCGGTGTAAAGCCCATACTGCATGTGCACCAATGGGGAAAGAAAGAGGGCGGACCAATACACTACAATACAATACGCTAGCCCTTGTTCAGTTAAATTGTGCCAAGTACAGGGTGCACAGATAGATGCAATGGAGCCATTGAATTAACACACAAGCTATTAGAAGTTACTGCCAGGGTTTCTTTAGCATGCTGCCCCTACACAGAATAAAATGTGTACCAACGTTTTGTGATTTTAGGGGAAAAAAACGTACAATATGCAAAACTACATATTTAAAATTATTTTTTTCCAATCCATTTCTATCTGGACAAATATTAACCACACATAGGAGGAAACATGGGCTTAGTGAAGAATAACAAACTTACTATACCACATAGACTATCCTATCAGTATAGTGCTTTAACATTATATATAACAATATTTATACTGAAACCTAGAGTATTACAGGTTAGGCCTAAGGCATGTTCACCTTTAAATTAGTCTTATTATAAGTAACTTTTCAATACAGGTATATGATTCATTATCCGGAAACCCGTTATCCAGAAAGTTCCAAATTGGCTTAATGGACAGGATGAACAGGACCCCAGGCCAGGTGGATGGTTACCATATGACGGGCCATACACAAGCAAGGCCAGCTTTTGGACTGACTGCCCAAAAGATCAGTACAGCAGAACATTTTCCATCAGGGCCAGTAGTCCTTGGTCCACCAGGATAACTGGGGTTTTGGTTGGAGTGGTGCTTTAACTTGCCATACATTCCCAAATGATCAGGGGGTATCACAAATTGGCCAAATTGTCCTACTAAATCTGGGCCTGCATGGCCAATTTAAGGAGCTGATTCGATTGAAGGCCTACCTGTGTTATTCTTCAGCCATATAATTGACAAATAAATGCTCAGGGGCAAATTCAGCGTTGCCTTTGCTGACGTTCGCCGCACTTCGCCAGGCGAATTTTCGCCAGTGCAACGCAAATTCACTAAAGTTACGCTCAGGGTAGCGTAGTTGCACTAGTGTTACTTCGCCAGGCAAAGCGCATTTACGCTAGTGATGCCCAATTTGCATACGGCGCAAATTTCAAAGTATAATAGAAGTATATGTTACAGCCACTACATTCCACTACACAAGCCCAGGAAACCTTTAATAAATAAAATAAAGTTGTCCTATTGCCCTACATGTGTCCCCTGTATAGTTGTGTTGCCATATGTTAGGAAATGTAGGGGGGAAGGAGGGTAACCGCCAAAGAAATTACACTATTTTTCAGACTATCACCCTAAAAAAGGTAAAAGATGACCGTTTTTTTTGGGACTCCTATCTGTTGTATTGAACTTCGCCAGGTCTGACCTGGCGAATTAACGTCTAGCGTAAGTGGTAACGTTCAGTAAAATGGTCATCTTAGTGAATTAGCGTAATTACCATCCTTTGTCAGTGCGCAACTTAGCCTGGCATTAGGGTGCGAAGTTGCGCAAGTCTATCTACTTCGATGTTAGTGAATTTGCAAAGTTACGAAATGACATCACGCTGGCGAATTAGCGCTAGCGTTAGACGCTTTGCGCTTTAGTGAATTTGCCCCTCTGTGTATTCAAGGTCCATTACTCCAGGTATTCGCAGTATGGGTCATTTAATACTACAAGTGCAGTGCAAAGTGCAATTTTTTACTCAATTCTCTTTGATGTCTTTAACCACAACCCCTATAATATTTAATTTAACTATAAGGAAGTTGCTCTTGGCTTTATTGCATTCAATTCAACACTGTACCTATTGAAGCTAGCTGCTGTGGGGACATTGATGTTTCACTTGTGGGAGATTCATACAGACTGGGAGGGTGCTATGGCATTTCATGATAAAATGTTCAAGGGTAAGAAGCAGTTCTGGAGGCAATGAATAGTGTCAGTTTGTACAATGACTGCATCTATTCAACATGACAGCAACTTCACTTGCAACCATAAATGAGCCCTATTTATGTCTCTATGACACCACAATTAAAATGAGTTGGTTTCTTAGACCGTGTATCAAATTTTAAAGAAATATACCTCATTGGGGTCTTCTCGCCTAGGATGGTTGAAACCTGCCCTTGTAAACTTTCCATAATATTGTCATCAGAATAGAGCTGCATGGGGGTATTGAACTGGGCATGGACTATCTTCACACCAGGAAGCTCCATTTCCAAGGGAACATTAGGTGCAATCCTAGAGGCAGCTTTCAGCTCAACAGGGTCTATAGTGCTCACTGTGCTCACGGAGGAAGGGGTGCTGCGTCCGCTGCCAGGGTCAAAACCAGAAGGGGTGCTGCTTCCACTGTGTCAGCCAAGTGCATGGGAAAAGTGGGGGAGTGACAGCCAGGACGTTTAGAGCAAAGAAAAATGTGTCAAGATGTTAGAAAGGAAAAGTTGATAAATGAAACAAGAAGGAAGGGAAAATACTTATGTCAATCAAGCATGCAAATAATATCTAAATTAGTCATATTTATATGTAATGCCAACTGCCTTTATCATTTGCAAAATTTTTATTTTCCTGCTGGAGGGGGCAGGGCTTAGCAGAAGGGAAGTATGGTTGGGTGGTTGTTATCATGGATACCGATCAAATCAATATAGAACTAGGGCTATAAAATTACCCTAGAAGACGCAAATGTGCATCTACACTGGGTCTATGTCCAACATATCCAGTATTTATATTTAAGGATCTTAGAAGGTATGTTTATATAGACTGTCAGTAATAGCAGTAATATTAAAAGCCACTGTAATCACACGGGCAGTAACATATGAAGTTTTAGGTCGGCATGAATCTACAAGACCCCATAGCAAGCAAGCAGATATGTTTCCCCATTTACCCCAGAAAATTCCAAAAGCCAAAATCTGTTTTTTTTTACATCAAATAGTTGAGGACGTAACAATAGAGACTGCAACTACAACAGCTGCCGGGAACCCACTGGTATGGACAACCTAGTAAAAGGTCCTGATAGAGGGGCAGTTTCATGATATGTATGCAACAACCATCTGTCCCATGGGATTGGGTGTCTATAAAACATTTTGTTATTTTCTTGTTCTGCCCACAAAAAGGAATGCTTTATGTAAACACCTGTGAACCTAATAGCACACAACCCCCCAGCAGCTGTTGTCTGTCTTCTTATGCTTTAAACTGCAGCTAATTTATATATATCTTTATATGGCATGGTCTCTTCCAAAGACTTCATTAAGTGGGGGTTGGGAGAGCACGCATTTAGGGAGAACGCCACCTCCCACATAAAATATTTACTTAAACAAGGTATCTCCCCAAAGATAATACTTTTTTAAATATAAGACCTATACAAATTTTTATTGGCTTTGATATTAGTAAGTAGTAAGTTTGTATATACGAAATGTAAGTCCTCCAGTCACTTTCTGACCCCTTGTTATTAGCAAAGTCAGTATTTCAGGAAAAAGAACTCTGTAGTACTTATCGCAAGCCCAATCAATATACTGTGTGATTCACATGCACAGCATACAGTATACATAATAGAAAGGTTTTAACCTGCTTCGGCCTGGAAGTATGAAAGGCTTAGGCCGGACATTGTGCTTGTGCTCAAAGTAGCCCAGATCCTGTAGGACAGAAAACAAAATAAAAATGTCTCTGTATATCACAATTACTAAGTCTTCCATGGCCCTATGCTCAGTTTCCAATGTTATATATGAAATTATTGATGTATATAATCAATAAGCATATTCTTGCCTTTAGTGACAATGCACCTCTTTGTCACTCGACAACCAATGTTTTACTTAGCAAGAAAATCCATACAAAGAATTCCTACTTCTAAATATCCATAACTGGTCAGTAATTCAATAGTTTTTCCCAATTAATACTTTAAAAGTTAAAGCTGCCTTAAGGGGTAGAAAATGTACAAAGAACGTCAGGTTCCTAAATGAAAAAAATGGCAAAACTGCAATCAACATTTGGAACAGTTAGGATAATGAAAGTGAATACATAAGTATTTGTTAGGGATATACACACACACACATACATGCACATGCAGATAGATACAATCAAAAAATCATGGTGCCAAAAGATCTTTGGACCGAATGGAATTTTTGAAATTGTGCAATACTTTCAAAAGGTATAATAGCCCAGGGCAGACTGATGTTTCTTTAAAGCAACAGACCAGTAAATACTATTTGCTAATTGTTTGCTAAGTCATGTTCCCTCTATCCTTGTGGGTTTCAGACTTTATTGGTGCAAGAACCATTTGTTCTGAATATCCCTTAGATCATAACAAGATTAGATATATATGAAAACCATGCTACAGTATATCAACCATTATTCCAAGAATACATGACAGCAAAGACCCCCCCCCCCCAAATCTCACCCTGTATCGAGGAGCATCCAAGAGAACAAATAGCCATTTTTCTCAAATATCAGCATTAGTGACCACTGACCATTGGGCAGTTCTTGAATTGGAGTGAAATAAAGTGGAGGGATGCTATGTGTGTTGAGTATGGGTGGGATGTTGATCCTTCTCTCCTTGGGCCTAACTGTAACCTTAGGATCGACTGATGCCAAGTTATTTCACTGCCAAGGGGCACAAGCCCCAAAGTTTGTAGACCGCTCCTAGCACCTGGCTAACATTTGCCGCACTTCGCCAGGTGAATTTTCACCAGCGCTACGCAAATTCAGTAAAGTGTGAAGTTACGATAAGGTCGGTGAACGGTAGCGTAGTTGCGCTAGTGTTACTTCGCCAGGCAAACCACAATTACGCCACTAATTTGCATACGGCGCAAATTTCAAAGTATAATAGAAGTATATGTTACAGCCACTACATTGCACTACACAAGCCCAGGAAACCTTAAATAAATAAAATAAAGTTGTCCTATTGCCCTACATGTGCCCCCTGTATAGTTGTGTTGCCATATGTTAGGAAATGTGGGGGGGAAGGAGGGTAACCCCCCCCCCAAAAAAGTCGCTCTTTTTCAGACTATCACCCTAGAAAGGTAAAAGACGCCAGAGTTTTTTTGGGACTTCAAATCTCCTCTCTATTGTATTGAACTTCGCCAGGTCTAGCGTAAGTGGTAACGTTCAGTAAAATGGTCATATTAGGGAATTTGCGTAATTACGATCCTTCGTCAGTGTGCAACTTCGCCTGGCTTAAGGGTGCGAAGTTGCGCTAGTCTATCTACTTCGCTAGCGCGAATTAGCACTAGTGTTAGACTCTTCGCGCTTTAGTGAATTCCCCCCCTGGTGAGGTGTAAGTTCCCAACCAGTGACTGCCCTCAGAGAGACTTAAGTAGATAAGATCTGAGGTGCTTGTATATTTATATATTCTTGCAACTATAGCACAATCAATGACATGCCAGTGATTCCATACAAAAATTCAGTTACAGTATCAGTCTTGCATGCTGGATGATTGGATGCTGTTATGATTATGTTATACAGTAGGGCTGTATTAAGCAACATTTTACAAAGCACTTTCATAACCCACTTGTTTTTCTATGTCTTCTTCACAGCTAAACTTTTGGTCAGATGTTTTTTTTAAATTATTGTCCCTTTAATAGTAATGCTCTTGGAATTAATAAAGACCTCCCTAGTAAACAGCCATTACTAGTATAATCACATAAAGATTTTGGGACAGGATAAAGGGCTTGTTGGTCCCCAGCATGAGTGAAGTCGCTTTGACCAAGAAACAGTGGCGTAACTACCGGGGGTGCAGAGGTTGCGATTGGGCCAGGGCCTGCGCCACCTTAGGGCCCCCGGCAGCTCGCAAGCCACTGAATCCAGGTCAACAATCACATACAGAGGGGGTGGGGGGGGCCCGGCTGCCCCACTTTAGTTACGTTACTGCCAAGAAATGACTATTAGATATGTTTAAGGGTGGTGCTCCAAATTACAGAGAGAAACCCTATTCAGAGATCCACGGGTATCAAGCAGTCCAGATATTGGACCCCATACCTGTATTACTACACCGTAACAACAGATGTTTTTTTCCATTCATGTGAATAGGTGGTGGCACTTTATTTTGCTGCCAGCTGTACCATTAATCTTAGAGAAGACGGATTGGGTTGGAGAAGAAATATGACAAAACAGTGGATTCACATGTGATACTTACATTTGATCTGCGTCGGGAATAAGCCCACGCATCTGGCCGTGAAATGCATCCTTAATGTTGCTGGATGAATATAACCCAATAGGCGTGTTATAGGATGAACTGACTACCTGCTTTTTGTCACCAATGTTTGCTGCTGCTACAAATGGCTGTGCCTTTCTGTTATGTGCTGTACCAATGGGCTTGAATTCCTGTATGCATTTGGACAAAACACACCAAACTGCTGTTCATGCGGGTTAAACACACGCAAGCAATGCAAACTCATTATATTCATTACACAAAAGCAATGACTGGCACACGGATGAACAGGTAATATACCAACACTAATCTAGAACCCCAAACACATATGCAGGTAGTTCATAAACATTTGACATATGAAGTACACACGGGCGTTTTGGACCTGCGCTCCCCTGCCTTGCGCTTGGCTGCGTTCAGCCGCAGGGGAGCGCAGGTCTAGACGCACCTCATTCTTTTCAATGAGGTTGTACCCAACGAGACGCGTGTAAGCGCTGAACGCAGGTTTAGACGCAACATGCTGCATTTTTCCTGCGTTTGGCGCCTACATGCGTTCGTGTGAGAACAGCCCCATTGAAAATAATTGAGTGCGTCTATACCTGCGCTCGCCTGCGGCTGAACGCAGCAAAACGGAACACAGGGGAGCGCAGGTAAAAACGCCCGTGTGTAAGGGCCCTAATGGCCCCAGTGTGTCTGCTATAAAACCCCCCTAGCTAGTAACATCAGTGCATAGAATCGGCCTTGGTGCATGCCTGCTATTCCATTGGCTAATGTGGAAAGGAAACTTTTATTACCTGTGGTTCAGCTTCCAGGTTTATTTTGAAAGGATGTGCTTTTCCATCTTCACAGACCTGAGGGGACCAGATCCTTGTTTCTGCCCTGCAGATAAGATTGGAGAATTAAACAATGCTGGGAGTCCAGCAGGAAGGTAGAGAACATACCAGCTTAAGTATGAGATTTTTCTTTATATAAATTGTATATTAATATTTATACGTATTTTCATGCCTGTGTTTATGGAAAAACGAATCTGAAATGGTAAACCTTTCTGCAGTTCTCAAGTCAAGTATTTGTAAGAAACTTTATATATGGGGATTGTTAAAGGAAAACTATACCCCCCAAACTATGTAGGTCTCTATAAAAAGATATTGCATAAGACAGCTCATGTGTAAAACCCTGATTCGCGTAAATAAACCATTTTGATAATACAGGTATGGTATCCGTTATCCAGAAACCCATTATCCAGAAGGCTCCGAATTACAGGCAACCTATCTATCATAGACTCCATTTCATCCAAATAATTCTAATTTTTAAAAATGACTTCCTTTTTATCTGTAATAATAAAACAGTACCTTGATCCCGACTAAGATATAATTAAAGTATGATCCAAACTATAATCCTCTTCGAAGGTAAACCCAGTCTATTGTTTTTATTTAATGTTTACATGATTTTCTAGTAGACTTAAGGTATAAAGATCCAAATTACAGAAAGATCTGTTATCAGGAAGACCCCAGGTCCCTAACATTCTGGATAACAGGACCCACACGTACTTGATCTCAACTAAGATATCAATCCTTATTTGAAGCAAAATCAGCCTATTGGGTTTATTTAATGTTTACATGAGTTTCTAGTAGAATTTAGGTATGAAGATCCAAATTACAGAAAGATCCATTATCCAGAAAGCCCCAGGTCCCGATCAGTCTGGATAACAGATCCCACACCTGTAATATACTTTTTTTTTGTGTCATTGGGTAATATGTGGGTTCTGGCAAATGCCAGAGGGGCTGCTGTAAGTTGCCATTGAAAGTTACTACTAAGTGAGCTGGTGGAGGCTTTTTGGGCCTCTGTGTACTAGGAATGCCAGGGCCCAGGCCTGGACTGAGAATCAAAAATGGGCCCTGGCATTTCAGGTACACAGAGGCCCAATCAGCCCACACAGTGGCCCAAACAGCCTCTACCAGCCCATTAAATACTGACTTTATATGGCACCTTATAGCAGCCCCTCTGGCATTTGCCAGAACCCACAGATTGCCAGTCCAGGCCTGTCAGGGCCTATTTGGAAACCCAGTCCAGTCCTGGTAATACTAAATATAAAATTGCCTTTTTAGAAAAACAAGGGCAGCCCCCTGGGATCATATGATTCATGGTGTACACAAACACACTATACTTATTAGGCCACACAAGCCAATTAACAGACAGAGTTGTGTCTTTTGCTTCCACACGTCTTCCTGTTACAGTTAGAGTTGAAATATTTCTGGTCAGGTGATCTCTGAGGCAGCACACAGACCATCACGAAATGGTGGTTCAAGGCAAGAGATGTAAAAGGGCAATATTTACTTAAATATATATTCCAGTTTGATAAGATTCTTTAAGATGTCACTTCAATCTGTTGCTTAAATGTTCATTTTGGAGGTGACGTTTTCCTTTAAATATCCCAATATTACTTGGGCAGCATTTGTTATTTCTAGTGAGTGTCACTGAGACTGCATGTTAGAATCCCAACGTTTGGGCTTGTCAGAGCACAACAAGAGGTACAAAGCTGACTTTGTACAGATATATCTGCAGCTCAGCCTATTACATGGCTAATGAGGACAAGGGGGTATTTGTGACCCCAACACTTTGGCTGCATCATGTGGGGGTGACCAGCTGGGGATTCATACACTAACATACTGTAAAGAGGCACACTCGGAATTCACAAAAGTGTTAGGAAGGAAAAATGTCTTTAAAATCTCTTTAAAATGTCGTAGCAACAGACGACAAATTCACAGAGCATTTCCCCACCAATTTTAGTGTAGTGGAAAGTGGGTGTGGTTTTTACGGCGCCACTTTCCCTGACATTTTTATGAATTACTCATAAACGAATTTTTTTTTGCCGACAATTTTTCTGATACATTAGGCTCTCCAAAATTAAAATGTCAGTCAAATTGTCTTTTAAAATGTCTTGTAAAATGTCTTTAAAATGTCGTCTGTACGATGAAAAGATGTACGACATTTTAGAAAATTGTCAGACTAACGAGACATTCAGAGATGGTAACATTTGTGAATTTGCCGTTTGTACGACATTTTACAAATGTGTCGACCTCCACTTCTGGGTTACTTATTTTACCGACACTTTTGTGAATTCCCCCCAAAGTGTTTTAAATAACACCTCTGGGACTTACCACGGATTGCTTCCCAATGACAGCAGCAATTAGGGTTGTCCCCTTCCCCGGTGGCTGAAGCCGGACAGGGGGGCGGGCCAGTGACGTCAGTGGGTGGGCCCGTGACGTAGGTGGGCGGGCCCGTGACATCACGGGGCGGAGATATGACGCCGCGATCGGCCAATCGGCGTCAATCAAGCTAATCCCGCCCGGTTTTCCTTATTTGGAAAACCGAGCAGGAAGCATTGACCCGGGCAGCCCTTCAAAATACCGGGCTGTCCGGGTCAAAACCGGACAGGTGGCAACCCTAGCAGCAATGATAATGGAAAGTGCTACAGATACAGCCAGGACACCTACATTGGCGAGTTTGTGGATTATCATTTTGAGTAGAGGGTAACATAAAGAGCTGCCTATTGTTGTCAGTTGGACAGGGTTGATAGCAGGCTGCTGCCAGTACATTTGGAGCAGAGGTAGTATTTGTAACAGGGGTGCAAATATTTCATAATATTCATTTGAATGGATGTCCAGCCATCCACAACAGGGTTGATGGACTACCAAAGGGTACTTTAAGCATCTGAACATAACTGCAGAATCTGTGAACCAAAATGTATCGCGTTCATATGTTTGGGTAAATAATTCGGTCAAATCCTGCAAACAGTGCACAATGGAATAAACCACAGTCATGAATTACTGTCACTTCACTAATGCAGGTCTGGACTGGGATTCAAAATAGGCCCTGGCATTTCAAGGACACAAATGCCCAGATATCTTCCCATCAGCCCAATAAATAATATTTATGGCATATTACAGCAGCACCTCTGGCATTTGACAGAACCCACAGATTGCCAGTCCGGGTCTGCACTAATGTGTCTGATGAAATTTCTACCTGTCAATTTTCAAGCAGAGTTGATCTGTAGCTGCTTTAATCCTGTCCTGTGCCTCTGCGTGGGTCATAGTATCTGTGCTGAAGCCATCGATGGCAAGGATCACATCACCGGGACACAAGTTAGCCACAGAGGATTTGCTTCCTGGGGTTATCTGCAAGAATTATGAACAATGCTTAGAAAAGTAGACTAAAATGGGCACAATCATGTTAATATGGGCTACCACTCTTCAGTATGTTCAGTTTCCTTAGACCCAAGTGCTTTTGACTTACCACAACTAAATACTGTATATCACGACTCACGATGAATGAAAACCTTTGAAAACAGTCAAAATTCTGTAGAAAATGTGGGTTTTTTTTTAAATCCCCAGGCCACCAATTTTTTATTTTAATATGCTATAGGCCCAATTAAAAAAAAAAATATTATGGGGCCTCAATTTTTTTTAACTTATAGGGGGGCCCTGGTCAACAATTATTTTATTTTTAACTTGTCAGGGGGCCCTGACCACCGATTTAAAAAAAAAAAAAAAACTTTTATGGGGGGCCCTGGCACCACAGTTTTTTTTATTTATAAGGAGGCCCTGACCATCAATAGCTTTTTATAACTTGTGTGTGGGGGGTTTCCTTTTTTAGCGATGATGTTTGTGTGGTATTTTAACTGTGGAGTGGGCTAGATCTGGGGTGGGGCCCCAAAAATGTTGTTGTACTGGGCCCCATGATTTCTAATGGCAGCCCTGGCTGTATCAGAAATACATTTAAAAATAGGGATTACATACACTAAGGGCAATGTTTGTGAATTGTTGGTTGTCAGTAAAGCAGAGTTAAAAGAATACAAACACTTGTAGATATGATTGAAGATGTTTTTGTGCATTTTGATATATTGTTGCACCTGTTAACTGATATATTCTCGCACCCCAATTAATCAAGGTAAATGACACAACACGGCATTTTTACCTGCGCTCCCCTGCGTTCCGTTTTGCTGCGTTCAGTCGCAGGGGAGCGCAGGTATAGACGCACTCAATTATTTTCAATGGGGCTGTACTCACATGAACGCATGTAGGCGCCAAACGCAGGAAAAATGCAGCATGTTGTGTCTGAACCTGCGTTCGGCGCTTACACGCGTCTCGTGGGTACGCAGGTAAAAACGCCCGTGTGTAGGAGCCCTAAGGGCCCTAAGAGTGCTCTCCATTTACTATGATTACCACTTTTTTAATTGTTGAAGGGCAGCCAATGCACCATGCACCATGTTTGAGTAAAATATTACTGCACTGAGAGGGAATACATTTAAATGTGCCTAAAGCCTCTGGCTGTGAAAGAGTAGTGCAAATGCTCATGTGATAATGGATATAAGGATTGAGTTATACAAGGCACACAGGTGTGCAGGATATGGAAAGCAACGCTAGAAGAGTTAATTGAAAGGGAATTAAAATGAAACCAAAGACACATAGCCAAGTGTGGGGATTAACATAGCAGCATGAAATGTGGAAACTGCACACTAAACCATGTTAACTAAGTAGTGTTCTGACACAGACACATGCTCTTGGTGTTTCAGGTGCTGTCAGCTACCAAGGACACTTGCTTTAAAGGGAAAGTTAACCCCCAAATTTTTTTTTTTATAATAAAAGAAAACTGTATTCTAAGCAACTTTGCAGTATATTTGCATAACAAATGTTTTATGGTTTTTAAGTAATTTTACATGTATTGCTATTGAAAGTATTTGTTCCATTCTCTGCCCTGATGGCCAGACTGTTTATACAATGTAAGACCTGTCTGTGCTGGAGGAGGTAGGTAAGCAAATGAGGTAAGGAGGTAAGCAAATGCTGCTTTCAATAACATTTTTTTTTGCAAATAAAAGCACTGATTTAAAAAAAAAAAAAAAAAAATGTATATTTGAATGATGTTTTGTTTTATTAGGAACATTTTTATTTTGGGGTTGACTTGCCCTAAAGGGGGGGTTCATCTTTAAAGGAACAGTAATACCATAAAAGTGTTTTAAAAGAATGACAATATAATGTACTGTTGCCCTGTACTGGTGCAACTGGCTTGTTTTCTTCAGAAATACAACTATAGTTTCTATAAACAAGCTGCTGTGTAGCCATGGGGGCAGCCATTCAAGCACAGGATACACAGTAAATAACAGATACATTCTGAAGAATCCCATTGTATACTACAGGGCTTATCTGTTATCTGTTGTGTATCCTGTGCATTTATACTTTTCCAGCTTTGAATGGCTGTCCCCATGGCTACACAGCAGCTTGTTTATATAAACTATGGTAGTACTTATCTGTTATCTACTGTGTATCCTGTGCTTGAATGGCTGCCCCCATGGCTACAAAGCAGCTTGTTTATATAAACTATAGTAGTGACTATGAAGCAAACACCATTTGAAGCATTTTAATTAGTTTAATACACTTTCATTTTTTGGTGTTACTGTTCCTTTCAGTTAACTTTTAGTGTGTTATAGAATTGTAAACAAATTTTCAATTATTCATTATTTATTTCTTATAAGTGGGGGGGGGTCTTTCAAAGCTTTCAAATGGGGGGGTCAATCTACAAAACAAATGCTCTGTAATGCTACAAATGTATTGCTTTTTTTATTATTCTTATTATTTTATTATTCATCTTTCTATTCAGGCCTTTCCTATTCAGTCTCTTATTTAAATCAATGCATGGTTGCTAGGGTAATTTGGGACTTAGCAGCCAGATTGCTGAAATTGCAAACTGGGAGAACTGCTGAAAAAAAATGAAAACCAACTGCAAATTTTCTCAGAATAAGGGTCCATGGGTGAATCTGGCGTGATCCGACACGCTATGCAAAAACGCAGGCAACATGTCGGATGTGACAAAAATAAGGTAAGAGATGGAAATGTCGGATGAAATTGCTGCATTTAGCTGACGCTACACGACTGTCGGATGCAGACGCAGCATGCTGTGTAGCCATGGGGGCAGGTGTTGGATCACATCCGACAATGCTATTACTTACCTTATTCCCGTTGCATCCGATGTGACGCCTGCGTTTTTTGCGCAGTGCGTTGAATCACCTATGGAGTTATACCCTATCACTCTCTACATCATACTAAAAGTTAACGAATAAGTGAACAAACCCTTTAATGGAAACATTCTGTGTTAATACACGTTTGAAAAAAATTCTTTTGTTTATCGGAAGGATTAAATAGCATTAACTATATCCTGTAGAGCTTACAGTCTAAACAAAGACACACCGACAGTTGGTCTTGTCTGATAAAAATGAATGATAGAGGCATTGAAGCTAGACAGATATTTGCCTTTAGACTGATGTATTTTATGAAGGAGGCAATGTTATCCAGTCTGGCTCTCTGTGCTGCTAATGGAGAGGCTGTGCAATGTTTCAGATATGCTAATTGACTTTTTCCCTTCACAACAGAAAAATTCATTTTCAGACCCCCGTGTATAATGGCTTCCTCGGGCCTGTGAATTAGCCACACATTGCATGAGCGAGTGTAGAGGGATTACTATAAATGACTCCTCCAACTCTTGTCAGCTGCTTGGCAGGTGCACCCCCATGTCTGACCTCCCCCTGCCCCCGATGTTCATCTCTATAGGATAATTCCCCTTCATTCCTGTGGCATCACTCTAGGAGGCATGCGGGTGATCCTGCGCGAGGCAATCCCTGGATTAGGAACTCTATATGGAAAGCTGAAAGGAGCAGACAGGCCAACATGTCTGCACAAGCTTTGAAATCATTTCCTCCCCTCAGCAGAAACTCAAAGACTGATGGGTGAGATTCCAGAACTATAAGTGGACACATTATCAGCCTTAAACATTAAGTTTTTCTGTTCGAGAGACTAATATATTAGGCAATTTTATAAGAAATTACTAGACAGGTACAAGGTATCCATTATCCAGAAACATGTTATACAAAATGCTCCAAGTTGCGTAAATGCTATTGACTCCATTTTATCCAAATAATCCAAATACTTAAAACGATTTCCTTGTCTCTGTAATGATAAAACTGTACTTTGATCCCAACTAACATATACTTATTATTATTGGAGGTAAAACAATCCTATTGGGTTTATTAAATGTTTAAATTATTTTCTAGTAGACTAGATCCAAATCAAGTCTATGCGCGTGGGGGGGGGGGTTGCAGAGGGAGGTTGTGGCTGGGGGGGAGTGTTTGGACCCATAGGGTTGCCACCTTTTCTTGAAAAAAATACCAGCCTTCCCATATATTTATCTTTTTTTGCTATTAATAACATTGGGAGCAACCATCAAAAATACCAGCCAGTCCGGTAAAATACCGGTGAGGTGTCAACATACCTCCCAACTGTCCCTTTTTTGGAGGGACAGTCCCTCTTTTGAGAGCTCATCCTGCTGTCCCTCATTTGTACTGGAAAGTCCCTCTTTTCTCTGCACTGAACAGCCAGAAAAAGAAACAAAGTTTCTAACTTAATTGGCTTTTGGCAGAGAGCCCAGAACAGCTAACAGGTTCAAATAAGATACTTTGTAACACTTTTGAGATAAGAAAATAAGTAATTGTAACAGTTTAGATAAGGAGAAATATTTTCAAACTTTCATAACCTGCCAAATTTAGTAAAATAAACATGGTAATTAGGGGGTGTGGCCTCAAAAATGGGCGTGGTCACAAACATGTTGCCGTGCTGTGGGCAAAAAAAATTTTTGTCCCTCTTTTTACATCCAGAATGTTGGGAGGTATGTGTCAACCCTACCTGGGACACAGTGGGTGCATAGGGAGACAATGGGAGAAGACCACATCAATACACAGATGGGAATTTCTAACCTACTTTATAGGTATATGACTGGGGTATTTTTTGCAGGAAGGGCCCAGAAAAGAAACCATATATTGATAATTGGGTGTGCCCCAATGGTCCTTTACCAGAATCTCAGTAGGATGTTGGTAGCCAATCAAAGTTCTGCCCTTGCTCAGGGATAGATGGAATGCAGTGTCCTGTGAGTTCGGTCTAGTTGCTTGGTATCTGCCCATCATATGAGGCAGGCCTGGACTGGCAATCTGTGGGTTCTGGCAAATGCCAGAGGGGCTGCTATAAGGTGCCATAGAAATTCAGTATTTAGTGGGCTGGTGGGGTCTGTTTGGGCCTCTTTGTGGGCTGATTGGGTCCCTATGTGCCTGAAATACCAGGGCCTATTTAATTCTCAGTCCAGACCTGATATGAGGTCTGATATGAGAACTATCCAGTGCCAAGTGCTCTCCTGCATAACCTGGCTGGTACTAGCAAGGGTTTTTGGGAAAACTTCAGAAAAGCAGTAGAAAAAACTATTTTTTAAAAACAGATGTCATCTATATTCAGAGGTGTATAATGCAATGGAAAAAACTTGTTCTATGCACTCAAACTCTATATTTCCCTTTTACATGTAATTTTATACTGGGCAAGTTTGTGAGCAGCGAACACATTAAAGGAAGGAATGCCTTAATATCAGTCATGTGTGCTACTTCCCAAAGGAATTCTCATTTTCTTCATGAATTCTCTCCCCAACCACAATTGTTTTAATTCCTTCATACTCTGCTGCATTTATAGATATCCTGCATGATAGCTTTGTGTTCTACATGCTGTGTATAGATAGTAACTAGTCATCCACATACAGTTACAGTTATAGGCAAAATAACAATATACAAAACTCTCTAACCATATGCAATTTGTGGCAAAATAAGTTTTTCTTCTAGAAAGCCTCATGCTCGGTGCGTCTGTGATCCAGATCAGCTGGACTGAGTCATGTAGACATGAGCATTGGAGTCATAGTGGCACCAAGTGGATAGAACAACATTGCCAGGGTTATTTACAATGCCACATGCAGTGTGCAAAGTGCAAACGAGTGCTGCAATTGTTTGCTGTAAGGCAGGCAGTAAGGACAGGGGGTGTCAATGCATTCTCTATAGTAACTGTGTGAATGTGATGTTGTTGTGTAGCCCCTTTTGATTTTAACTAATGGAATTAGATTGCAGTTCTGCAATATACAGGTGCATATATATACAAGCACTGATTTGTGGGGCGGACACAAATGCCTAGGCCTAGGGTGGCCAAAATCTGGGGGTGGTATTCTGCCCCAATGGTCTGTACTAGGGACATGTGTGGGAAATGTTGACAGCCATCACCTGCCCAGTCCTAAGAGGGGCCAGTTTGGTCTGGAAGTGGGTTTGTGCAACTGGTGGTGATGGGAGGGTGGAGGGGTTGTGAAAGGGGTGTGCACCCTTGTGGCACCATTGTGGGTGAGGGAGCGAAAAGATCCGGCCATGAATATATAGCTTGCCCTTCCCTTCTGTGGACATTCCCCAACACATTAGAAAATGTGTAAATACTAGTGTTGGACTGGGGTATGTGGGGCCAACCAAGGCTGCCAGTTTAGGGGCCCCCTCAACCCACTCACTGGGGCACTACAATCAAGTTGCAACTCCCCCACCCCAGTCACCAGCTCCTCACCCCAAACAAAAACTCCAGTTCAGTTCACACTTCAGTGTTTAGCACGGCCGGTCACATTTTACCTACTCTGTGCCAGATAGGGAGCTTCCACAGTATCCGGCACGGAGCAGGCCAGGGTTATGGGCCCCATGTTGTCCTCCTAACCCAGATAAATCCTGTTACCACAAAAAGTCAAATATTTCTCAAATTAATGCGGTCGCTAGGTATTTTCTCCTTCACTAATGTCAAATCATTAATACTTTTCTTCAGTTAGTTAGCAATCAAGATGAAAAAGTGGCCACAGCATTGTGTAGAGTGTCCCTTTAGCACAAAGTGTTTTTGGCCTTTGCTAAAAGCAATCATATCCTTGGCTACAATACATGGCACTGGTAGTAGCTTTTTTGGCATTCCTGTTGCAACAAATGAGATTTTAACAGGGAGTGGGACTTATTTTAGGAGAGGGCAGGAAGAGCAATCACTCCCAGCAATAGAGAGGCCCCTTGGCAGTGGGAAAACACTAAACAGTAGAAACTAAAAAAAGTTTGCTGTGTAATAAAAATAAGACATGTTAAGTATATCTAGTACATCTATATCCACAATCCAGTAAACTCCACTTGATGAAGGGGTTGGACCCCGAAACTAGGGTTGCCACCTTTTCTTGAAAAAAATACCGGCCTTCCTATATTTTTAACTTTTTTTCCAATTAATAACATTGGGATCAACCATCAAAAATACTGGTCAGGCCGGTAAAATACCGGCCAGGTGGCTACCCTACCCGAAACGTTTGCTGAGATCCCACTATGAATAAAGAGAAAATTTCTTAACGATTTGCTTGGAAGTGAGTGTGCCTTTGTTACTTAACTTTGTACATCTATATCCAACCTGCATCACTCTGGCTCTTCTTCACTTATATGTCTCAGCATCCCACTGAGAACTAAATCCTGAGCCCAACTCCTGTTTTCTGCATTGCTCCTTCTCTAACTCAGGCCCTGACAGGCTGTGATTTGTTGAAAGCGCTCTAGATTGCACAGATACTCCGAAGGTTACTTATACCTGATTAGCAACAGGGCCTCGGCTGAAAGCCCATTGATTAATAATCCCCTAAACAGAATAATAATGTACTACACTACTTACTGATCATTGTAAAACAATCATTTTTTCACTGACTGTTAATTTAATGAGTATATTATAATAGATATTATAAATCCATAAACACAAAAAGAAAGAAACCTAAGTGATCAGGGTATGGGATCTGTTATCTGGAAGTCTCTACAACATGGTACCAGCATTTGTCATTATTTAGGGCTAGGCCAGACGGGGAGATTCGGGGGCATTTTGTCGCCTGGCGACTTCTCGCCGCGACTTGTAGCCCCCGAACCTCCCCGAATAGCGAAGTACCCAAGCGCACCGGCGTTGCTTGAAAACGCCAGCGCGTATCCACACAGAGCGGCGCGATTTTTTAAATCGCTCCAAATTGCCTCGCCAGGCAATTTGGAGCGATTTCAAAAATCGCGCCACTCCGTGTGAATACGCGCCAGCGTTTTCAAGCAACGCCGGTGCGCTTGGAGACTTGGCTATTCGGGGAGGTTCGGGGGCTACAAGTCGCGGCGAGAAGTCGCCAGGCGACAAAATGCCCCCGAATCTCCCCGTCTGGCCTTAGCCTAAAGGGTGAAATGTATGAATGACAAACCCCCTGCCTGTGACAGACCAGGCGATGACAAGGTACAAGTGATTCCAAAAGATCCCTTATCCAGAAAACATAAGTATCAACCATTCCAGATAATAGATCTAATACCATACCTGTACAGGTATGGGATCCATTATCTGGAAACCTGTTAACCAGAAAGTTCCAAATTACATAACGGTCGTCTCGCATAGACTCCATTATAATCAAATAACCCAAATGTTTAAAGATTTCCTTTTTCTCTATAATAATAAAACAGTAATTTGTATTTGATCCATACTGAGATATAATCATTCCTTATTGGAAGCAAAACCTGCCTATTGGGTTTATTTAATGTTTACATGATTTTCTAGTAGACTTAATCTGTGAAGATCCAAATGACAGAAAGATCCATTATCCACAAACCCCCAGGTCCCGAGCACTCTGGATAATAGGTCCCATACCTGTACTACAGCCTGAGGTTAAGAACAAGTTACATATTATGAACACAGCACTGGCTGCCTAATTCCCATAGGATAATTCACATAATGTGAGACACGGTGTAGACTCTGTTGTCTATGAATAGAAATTGTATTACTTGTATTACGAAACAGCAAGATACTCAATCCTCTTCTGGTTTTAATCACTTGATGCGTCTATAAAACATGGGTTGTTTTAGGAATTCTTCATACAAAGTATCTCCCATGTCGTTATGAATAAGAAAATTAGCAGCCAAGCTACTGGTTACAAAACACATATAATGTGCCCTAATATCCACAGTCACAATGGATGGATTACGTTGCAACTTCCCAAAATAAATCTTTTCCAATAAATCAAAAGGAATGAGTTTGCGCCATGATAAAATGGACTTACCCTAGATATGACTAAAGGCTGATTGAAATCAATGCCCCCAGTAAGTCTGAATCCCCAGGGAGCCGGCCCAGGGAGAAGCACATTCTGTGGCATGGCTTAGTAAAGGAAATCTGTGTTCCTCGGAGGAGGTTTCAGCTGTAGGTCAGTGAGATGATGTCCCCGGGTCTTGTAGGCAGCAGCCTGATCTTCTGATGCTCAAGGAGCTTCCCTTTATCCCCTTCCTTGGGCTGACGTCATGGCCTGGCCAGGAGACCCAGAGGGGGAATGAGAGGAGGGAGGGCAGAGGAGGGGGAATGGGACAGCAGCAGGGCATATATTTGGGAAGAGAGAAGAGGAATTCCTTTGCCTCTGGGACACACTTGAGTCTGGCTCTATTAACACTTACTCTCCCTCGCCCATATGGGTCAAGCAGATCATTTCAGACTAGAAAAACATTGCTATGTTTCAGGGCTGGAGTGTAACTGTAGAATGAAGTCATGGCTGGATGGCTTCCAAGGCCTGTAACACAATGCAACTGGGTTAACCCATTACTCACAAGTGAAACAAGGCACCATTACCCTTAGTTATCTGTACCACTGAGACATTTCTTATTATAAGAAAGATGTTTATTTAGATTGCAACGGCCTCTGGTGTAACACAGGAACATCCCTAAACTTTGGGAACTTCAGTTTTGTTCAAAAACATATACTGAAACTGCTTATCACTCAGTGACCCACAGGGCCTCCCTATAACTCATTACCCCCCCCCCCCCCCCCCCCCCCCCCCCCCAGCAGCCACAGGGTCTGCTTCCTCTAGAGTTCCACCCCCTGGCACTGACAGAAGAAAAAAAATCAAAGAGAGTAAATAAAATAACTGAACTTGGCTGTTTTTGCAGGAATCTGTATAGTATTATAGACTCATCTCACTGGTTTTTTTCCTGGTACATAGAGGGTACAGCTATGGGACCTGTTATCCAGAATGCTTGGGACCTTGGGGTTTCCGGTTAATGGATCTTTAGATAATTTGGATCTTCATTAGGCATGCACCGAATCCAGGATTCGGTTTGGGATTCGGCCAAGATTCTGCCTTTTTCAGTAGGATTCAAATTCGGTCGAATCCTTCTGCCCGGCCAAACCAAACTCAAACCCTAATTTGCATATGCAAATTAGAGGCAGGGAGGGAAATCACATGACTTTTTGTCACAAAACAAGGAAGCAAAAAATGTTTTCCCCTTCCCACCCCTAATTTGCATATGCAAAATTCCTGGGCCATTACTGAACCGAATCCGAACCCTAATTTGCATATGCAAATTAGGGTTCAGATTCGGTTCAGTAATGGCCCAGGAATCTTTCTTGAAGGATTTGAGGGTTCGAATCCTAAACAGTGGATTCAGTCCATCCCTAATCTTTAAACCCATTGAGCTGGTTTTACTTCCAATAAGGGTTAATTATATCGTACAAGTACATGTTTGAGTCCTGTTAGCCAGAATGTTTGGGACCTGGGGTCTTCTGGATAACAGATCATTCTGTAATTTGGATCTTCATACCTTAAGTCTACTAGAAAACCATGTAAACATGAAATAAACCCAATAGGCTGGTTTTACCTTCCATAAGGATTATAGTTTGGATCATACAAGGTACTGTTTTATTGTTACAGAGAAAAGGGAAATCATTTTTGAAAACTTGGATTATTTCATTAAAAGGGAGTCTATGGGAGACAAGCATTCTGCAATTCTGAGCTTTCTGGATAGCGGGCTTCCAGATAACTGATCCCATACCTGTGTTAATCACTCAACTGCCGCTGGATATTAGGTCTCCCTGGCACTTGCAATACATGAGCCAACTTCCTAGTACACGGCAGAGCAGATGGCATATTCACTGTACTAACACACAAGTAGACTTACTAAATCACAAAAGGGAAAGCAGGGGTTAAACGTGTACCGTATTTGTTAATTGGGATATATTCCATGCATAAAATGGCAGATTCCTTCTCTGCATATCTTTATCTGTTCATGAGACCTGTTGCTTTCCTCTGCCAAGACTTGCTACAGACAACTATAGCAACGACACTATCTGTTTCTTTGGAAGCTGGCGTGGAGTTTTTCTATAGCGATCAAGTGTGAATCAGCCATGGCAAGCAGTAGAACAAATCCCACAGATTTCTCAAAATACAAACATATGGACAACATAAGCCTGAAAAAAACACAGTGATGTTCAATAGACGCTCCCTCCCCAAAATGGATACACTGCCTCTTTAATACAGTGAAAAACAGATGGTTGAAGCAATGTAATTAGAAAAAAATTGCAAATTGTTTAATTTAACGGAATTACTTTTTTTCCATTAGGTCATGCTGTTTATTTGGAAGGCAGACTATTTTATAATGTTAACATTGTATATGTATCATTGTGTGTGTATATATATATAAATATACAGAGATGCACAGTTAGCAAGAGTTTTTTTCCCCCCAGATGTGGGTCACTGATATATTGGAGGCTTGAATCTAAGCAACAGTTTTTTAATTCATATTAACTATGTAACTTAAAGGGATACTGGAATGGGAAAACCTGTTTTTTCCCCCCCAAAATACATCAGTTATAGTGCTGCTCCAGCAGAATTCTGCACTGAAATCCATTTCTCAAAAGTGCAAACAGAATTTTTTATATTCAATTTTGAAATCTGACATGGGGATGGACATATTGTCAGTTTCCCAGCTGCCCCAAGTCATGTGACTTGTGCTCTGATAAACTTCAGTCACTCTTTACTGCTGTACTGCAAGTTGGAGTGATAGCAGCTCCCTAACACAAGATAACAGCTGCCTAGATCTAAGAACAGCACTCAATAGTAAAAGCCAAGTCCCACTGAGACACATTCAGTTACATTAAGTAGGAGAAATAACAGCCTGCCAGAAAGCAGTTCCCTCCTAAAGTGCTGGCACAAGTCACATGACTGGGGCAGCTGGGAAACTGACAATATGTCTAGCACCATGTCAGATTTCAAAATTGAATATGAAAAAATCTGTTTGCTCTTTTGAGAAATGGATTTCAGTGCAGAAGTCTACTGGAGCAGCACTATAAACAAGTTTTCCCATGACAGTATCCCTTTTAGTAACAGACTAGGAAGAAGTGGGCAGCAGAGCAAATCATTGAAATGCACAAGTTTAGCATCACTGGGCACATTCTATACAGCATGGAGCATATGTAACACTTCCCACCTGGCATAGAAGTCTAATGGAAATACCTCACTATATCTAATGGCAACTGCAGACTGTTTGGAAAGCACATACTCCTCCACTGTGATGCCTGTGTATTGTGTAAATACAGAGCAGTGTTGGGTGGGAGCATGCATTGTCATCAAGACTGCTGAGTAGTTGATGGGGGCAAATCTGACCTCTTTCACTTTTCCGAAAATTCACAAAATGGCAAAGTTTTGCCTTAATGCATTGAAGTCTATGGGCGACAAACTATTTGACGAACAACAATTTATTTAGCAATTTATTATTTGGGCATCATTTACATGGCGAAACATGGCACAATGCAACTTAAGGTGGTCATACACGGGCCCTGGGGCGTTTCAGGGGCAACTACCGCCTGAGACAGCAGCCCCGATGCCGCCCCCCCGAAAGTCGGCCAGATGTCAATCGGACGGGACTAAAAATCTGTTTGTTGATGCGGTCTCGGAATCCGACCACCCATATCTCCTCTATGGGATCCGATCAAGGTGGCAACATCACCAAACGTGCAGATCTCTCCGTGTGTGGCCAGCCATAGACAGATGTCTGTAATATTTATTTTTACCTTTCTGTAATAGACAACACACACCAGAGGGGATTGGGGCAGGTGGTTTATTAAAGCTAATGCTAATAAAAGTCAAGCAACTCAAAGTATGTTAGGGTAGGGGCACACAAAGCTGGGGGAGATTAGTTACCTACCCAGCAATTCTACAGGCGACTTATCTCCCCAAACTGCCTCGCTGCCGGCTACCGTGTAAATGGCTGGTGGGAAGGCACTCAGAACAATAAACTACTGAGATGTGTATAACAAGCATTTAGTTTGCTGGTTTACCTTTCATGGTCCCAAATAAAAAATGTCTAAAATGCAGAACTTTTCAGCAAGGTGCACTGACACTGTGTCAAAAAAAGTGAGTAAAAAATATAATATCAGTGGTTTGATTGTTTTGGAAAGTTAACTATATAAATACTCATACATATGGACTTGCATGTTTCGGTAAAAGCTGGGTGAATATATAATCTGTGCAGCCTCCCAAAATTGCAGTAAGCAATATCCACAGCTGTAAGAGATGGGTTCATTGAACAGGGGGCCCTTTCACTAGCTCTGCACAAGGTCCCTATACTGATTTTATCTGCCCATTATATAATATCAAAGGCTATTGTGATACTAAACTCTATAGTCAGTATAGATATAGGTATATATAATTTATGTGAAGGCATGGAGGTGTGTGTGTGTATGCTGGGTTTTCATTGGAGGGGTTGAACTTGATGGACTTTGTCTTTTTTCAACCCAGTTTAACTATGTAACTATGTAACTATATTCAACAACAGGAGGGAGGACTTTTGGGCTACAGAGGGCACATGTAGTATATGGCTATTTTGTCCTGGATTTGTTAGGATTTTTTACAAATCTCAGTAACAAAGGGCGTTTTGTTGCCTGTGTAAAACTGATTTGTGTCTGAACATCCTGAAAACCCTTTCATTGCAAATTGGGAAAATCATTGAAGGTGAAACACACACACACATATTGGTGAAGAAATTGATTCTTCTGCATTTTGTATGGTTATTTGATTCAAGTTGGTTTACCCTTTGTATTATTTCTCTTACTTACTGTCTTTTTTCTTCTGTTTTTCATTTTAATTTCTACTGTACTCTACCCTTTCCTTTGTCTGATAAGCCTTTCTGCCTATGTCGTGTTATCTCCACTTTTTTACTGGTCCCCCTTTTCCAGTATCTTTTGCTAAACTCCTACTTTTGCACTCACTGTACATTATTTTCTCTTTCTCCCCTTCCCATTATCTTCAGCTGCTCTCATCACTTCTTCCTTTCTGTGCAATTTAATTCTCTCCTCTGTTCTTCACTCTTCACCCCTCCAACTTTCTCTTTTGTTATGTCCTTCCCCCTATTTTCTCTTATCTCATTTGCCACCTCTCTTTCATTTGTCTTCTCAACTCTCTGTTTTATTTCTGCCACATCCCCTTCTACTCCATCCCCATGTTAGCTAAATATATAGAATTGTAGTAGATTCAACCAACAATCTCTGCTTTTCTACAAGCTTGTGCAGTGGTTAGCATTGCTGCCTTGCAGTCCTGGGTTTTGTGGCTTATTGGTTAGCATTGCTGCCCCACAGTTCTAGGTGTGTGGCTTAGTTGTGTGCTTAGTGGCATTGTATATCAAGCCAGCCCACGTGCACCCAAGTGCTAAGGGATTGAGCGGCATTACCTTGTTTAAGTATCACTATATGTATTATGGGAGGTGGCTCTCCTTAAATGCTTGCTCTCCCAACCCCATTTAATGAAGTCTTTGGAAGAGATCATACTAAATAAAGAGAAAAGCAGGTATGGTCTTTCTCCCCCCAAAGATAATACTTTTTTCGCTTAGGATAGGACTGACGCATGGACACTGCCTTGACGGGGCGCGTCAGCTTATGCATATTTTGTACAAACCTTGTAACTAAAAGTGTCTTTTTTGTTAGTTACAGTTCAGTTGTGCAAATTCTCACTTAGGGGTTAAAGGTTGGAGTGCTGGGGAATTTTCTTGTTTTTTGTATATCGAGCCAGCCCACGTGCACCCAATTGCTAAGGGATTGAGCGGCATTACCTTGTTTAAGTATTGCTTAGTGGCATTAGTCAGAGGCCACGCTGGGCCGGCACTCAAGGCAACTGTCTGTGCTTATTTGCAGTAATGTCAAGTGAGGCTCTAAAGAGTGTGGACACACCCTATAGAGTTGGGAAGAAGGCCTGGACGCAGTGTCGGACTGGGATGCCAGGGGCCCACCAGAAAACCTTAGACCAGGGGCCCAACTTTCCAAACTATAATTCCTTCTCTCCTCACTTAACCTCTTTATTCTCCTATTCTTTTAGATCTACTTACGATACTCTATTCTTCCATTATTAAGCCTCTTTTTCCACATAAAGAAATAGGGAATGAACATGAAATAGGCCAAATTGTTAGAAGCAAGAGGCCCACTGACTCCTGGACCCACCGGGAGTTTTCCTGGTATCCCTGTGGGCCAGTCCAACACTGCCTGGACAAGGGGTAAGCGTATGGAATAGGTACATTCCTGGCGCCCCCTTCACCTTTGCACCCTTGGCACATGACTATTCTGCTTACTCCTAGTTCCAGCCTTGGGCTCAGTGGGTAGCATTGCTGCCCTGCAGTTCTAGATTTTATTCCAGCCAGGGCACTGCCTGCAAGGAGTTTGCGTATTCTTTATGTGTCCATGTGGGTTTCCTCCAGGTACCCTTGTCTTGTGCAAAAACATATCTTTATGAATGTGCTTGTGTTATAGTAACATCTACTGGGCAAGTGACTAAGGCGAATAATGTATCATCTTTGTAAATCAATAGGAATATGTTACAAATAAAGGTTAATAATACATAGGTAATGTAGTGCTCATTTGTATGGGCCATAAAATATATTATTTGTAATTAGAGAAATGAATAGTATATTTGTGTGGCGGCTTGTACTCTGCTTGTTCATTCAGTCCTCAGTGGCAAAGCTCCATTCTAATAGCTTGTGTGATACGTCACCCCCATGTTTGGCAGGCTGCTGCCTTATATGGTTTGAATTTAAATCCCTGTCAGGCAAATGGAAATTGAGCAGGCTCATTCCAGAAGAGTTAATTTGGCAGAGCTCCAGTTAGGATCCGTGTCATTGCTGTATGAAAGAAGAGAGGGAGCTGACAATTCCTGCATGTGCACTGGAGAAAGGAAAGGTAGACATTGCTCTCTGGGCAGCAGTTTTAGGAAACCCAGGCTAGCAGTAAAAGCCATAGGGAAATCATCATTAGGTGCTCAGAAAAGGCAGCATGGTGCAGCAAACTGCCAGCCTTAGCATTAACACTGCAGCCTCTAATTTCTCCAGGATCTGCAAAGAGATATATGTCACCAAACATATGGGGACCAACATACCATAGAAGAACTCATGGCTTAGCCTTGTGCAGGTAGAGTAACATAAGTTACAGTGGATTTGGGATTTACAGTGCAGTACTGCGTCCTAATATGTTTCAGGGGGCTGGCTGTTGATTATACCCAAATATCTGCCAGGGCAATAACCCATAGCAACCAATCAATAATTAGCTCAGATAAGTCTGGTGAAAGTTAGCTGAGAGCTTAAAGGGCATCTTTTGGCACTAAATATTATCCCCAACCAGGTGCAGACTAATAGAGCCCACACTCTGGTTGGGGGTAACAGTAGTTTTTTAAAAACATTTACCCCCGCCAGCGCTAGGCCACCAACATGCACACAATGAGCGAATGTCACAGCTTACCCCCCAACCAGAGTGCAGGCTCTATTAGCGCATAACATTCTTTTACAACAGGTGCCCTTTAATGCTGGCTGGTCTTATTTGCCTTCAATAATTGACTGGAACAAAATCAAAACGCAAAACATGCAGCTTCTATACTGCAATCCTCTTTCTTGTCTTTACCATACAAGCTTTAGAAAAAAAATAATTTAAAGGTGAACACATGGGTATAGTAAGTCTTTCCTCCAATCAGAGAAGTTCACTAATTAAGTGTGTCAGTTATGAAGTATCCCCATGTCTTTACCGTGCATGTCCATAATACTAGGCAGTTTTGTCCATTGTTGCTTTACTCCATGCAAGGTGCACTAACTGCAGTATCTGTTGATCTTTCATAATATTGTCCAGACCATGGAGAAATAAGTGAAAAAGGACCAATTCCAGTCTTAAACCATGGTCAGAACATTTTCTGTCATCCAGTTTGCTGTAGCATATCCATTGTATTGAGAACTAACATCCTCTATTTAATTCATCAGACCCTTCCTCATGTAGCCAAACGTAAGTCTGACATGGCCCGTACTTCATTGAGGAATGTTGGTTGTCAGTGTATTGCTAGTGTAATTGTTCATGTTATTTAGTCTTGCCTATAATGATTTAAAAAGCTCTCCAAGAACTATCCCTACTATGCATGTCAAGCTGAAATGGTTACACAAGAGGCTGGAAGAGGAACATCATAGAGAACATTCAAGAAAATACTTGAAAGAAGTAGGGGAGGGATAAGAAAAGTATAAAAGATATTTAAAGATGTTTAGGGATGATAGCAAACAATCTCTCAGGATCACCATCCAATCATTCCTAAAGGAATTACATGCATTCCTAATGGATGCAGTGGTGAGTCAGTTGATTATTGCTCAATGAAATGTGCTCAAAAAAACTATCTTTGATGGCTTTCATTTAAAGCAGCAGTACTTCAAAATCAGCAGATATATTATTCAGCCTAGTAGAGTTATGTGCTGAGATTCTACTGGCCAATTGCAAAAAAACACACGTTTGCTTGTGTCTACTTCTGACATACATCTGACATCCCACTGTGAGGGTTACTTGCAAATCTTACAAAGCTCAGATGATCTGCTTATTGTACATGGATCACATCAAAGGTGCCAGAACATTACATTCCATAATTCTGTTTATGACTCTTTTTGTCACGGCATCAGCATCGGTGAAGAAGAAGCTTATTATACATATTTTGGACCGATGTTAAACAGCACTGCACCCTAATACTTCTACTTCTATGCTTTGTATGTTGGAAACCAAATTCCTACTGTGGGGCTTCATGAAAATTCTTGCAGTAGATCCTGAATGTGATAAAACTCTCTGGGTTGGAAAAAACTGGCACAATTGCAGAGACATGCCAAGGTTAGCCTTTGCTAGTGAAGAAAAGTTCTAAAATATCAGGTTATACAGGTATAGTGACCCATTATCTAGAAAGCTCCGAATTACCCATAGACTCCATTTTAATCAAAAAAATTCAAATTTTAAAAAAGATCCCCTTTCTCTCTAATAATAAAACAGTACCTTGTACTCAATCACAACCGAGATATAATTAATCCTTAATGAAAGCAAAACAATACTATTTGGATTTCCTTACTGCTTCATTTTTTTTTAGTAGACTTAAGGTAAGGAGATCCAAATTATGGAAGCACTCCTTATCCAGAAAACCCCAAGCATTCTGGATAACAGGTCCCATACTTATTTCATGTAATCATATGGATAATAAAAAATTGATACTGTTTTGATGTAGAAGATATTCCCAAGTTGTTATTGGTATATTCTATTGTTGTATTGTCTCATGATTGTCTCATGTAATAGTAATGTCATTTTGGTAGTAAGATTTGCAACGGGGGAGGCTTGGGTGTTGACAAGACAATCATCAGCAGGTGAGGCCTTGGTGATAACAGGGTGGGACCTGCTGTTGCAGAAGAGCAGCCAACACATCCTCCATGTGTGAACTATAAAGTCTACTGAGAACTCCTGCGCTTTTGCTCTTATGTACATCTCATGGACTCTGGGAACTGCTGCCTTAGAGAGATCATAAGAAAATACATTTATTTTAGAGCTCTGATACCTACCAATGGCTCACCGCTAATCTCTCCAAAGCCTGGTGCCTTCTTGAGAATGTCTGAAAAAATGTATTCCATGAATCAGGTCACCGTGAGAAGTGTGACCCTACTACCCAAATATCAGTTTCAAGAGCTAATCCCACAGATAGCCTTTCAGATGTCTGTTCACTTCTGTATATTTGTGCTTGTGAGTCATTAGGACTGGAAGGGGAGCTGGACACAGAAAATGCAGATGTAAACATACCCTCTCCATGTGCAGCCTCCATTTTGTGTTTTCCTTCGGGTTGCTAATTTTCTTCAAACACTTTGCATTATTTAATGAATAAAAAAATCTAAATTTTAGCTAATTGAGTAGTAAAGTTAAACAGAGTTACAGAGTATTGTACCAGGGAACCCTCAGCTTAAGTTCCTTTTGGATTTAGAGTATTGTAACCACTGCCAATTCTTAAGTTATGTGTTATGATTACTGTGTCCATGGCCAAAGACTATTGGCAAGTTAGGCCAGGTTGACACAACATTGTTCATCCAAAAAATTGTTCAGATAGTTCCATTTAAAAAGATTGTTCTTCAGCCAAAATCAGATGATTTGAGGGGTCGATGCTGAGCTGTCAGAGGAAGAATGGATCCACAGAGTGATGCTTGCAAGCCTGCATTATATATTATTTGGGGAGCCCATGGCTTGGGCACATATACAAGCTGAAAGGCTACTGACTTCATGAAGGGAGGCAAAGATGGCACCAAACACATTTCAATGTATGAGCAACTTAGTTATCTCAGGAGTGCTCGTACTTTACTAATGTGAGGTCTACTTTTAGTGATGTTGTCCCATTATGATCTACATCCATAAAAATATTGTTAGCATTCTTTTCCATGAAAATATTACTCAAATATGGATTTGTGAGAAAATGTGCATTACTGTATTTGACAAAGATTATTTCTTACGTGACCTTAATATTATAATTATCTGAATGAAACAGGAGGGGGATTTAGACAAGCTGTTTGTTGAGATCTACTGATCACCAGCTAAAGATCTACCTTTGGGCACCCCTAGTCTACAGGGTTACTGCTCATTGGCTAACTCTGAATCATCTGTTTTTGCTAATTTTTTGCTTTTTTTGTTTTAAATTTTTATAAAGATCTTAGAATAATGTGGAATCTCATGAATAATACATTTTGTGCATGGTATTTACTGTGCTTGTTTTACACAACTCCTTCCCTAAGCACAGGTGGAACAGTCCATCTTGCACCTGCCCTGGAGCTAATGATAGAACAGCAGTGATCAGTGTGGGAGGTCTACAAACATTGGTCCCCTGTGTGTTCTGAACCTGCTCCTATACATCTCTTGTCTGAAATGAAATTCCACACCGACTTTTTTGGGCCCTCACTGAGCCAGACCTCCCCTCTCTTATTTAAAAAAAAAAAAAAAAAAATGTGAGGCCACACTGTTCTGAGCATGCGCGCTAGGGCCAGCATGGGTGCCACATTAGGGGGCGGCCGAGGGGGGCCCTGGACAGCAATCCTGGAGGGCCCCGGGACCCCCAGTCTGACCCTGCTTAAAATTAGCATAAAGGTGGACAGCGAGGGTATTACAGGGACTGCTCAGAATTGTAGGTGTAGAAGTAAAAGTAAACATGCTACCTTGCATAAGTTCAAATTGCCCCTCCCCCTCCCCCTCCCAATTCTACCTACGTGGGGAACGGATGCAGTAGCTGGTGTATTGGCGAAACTGCATAGGTGGACTGTGGGGGACCTAGATCCTATCCCAGTCCCTGTAATACCCTCGCTGTCCACCTTTATGCTAGTTTTAAGTGTTTTTTAAGCAGACAGTCCTGCACTGCTCACACGTGTTTGCACAGGATTGGACTGGGCCCAGATCCACACCCACTTCCTGTACAGTGCGAGCGTGCATGTGGTACTTCCCCCACTTCCTGCCCAGTGCAATCATGCATGCTGATGCAGACAGTGACAGTCACAGACACTTTCCAAGATGGTGACCCCCCTGTGACAAGTTTGAAGTCCTGGATCATTGCTGCTATTGACAAGCTGAAACTTCAGGCTGGTGCAATAAGATCAGTATATAAAACATGGCATTTGTAGTCCTAATCATTTTGAGGGTTTCCTTCTCCTTTAAGTAGCCACTTTCTTATATTATTTGATACTATTTGGCAGTTGGAGCCTGAACTGATTTGCTGGTGGGTGTGGGGGAAGGAAACTAATAATTTTGGAACCGCAACTCTCCACTTCCAAATGCTCTTTTAGTAGTCTAATTTTTAGGCAAAGACTCATAAAATGAGTGTTTCAGTGGGAAAAGCCCTAAAAATTCATTAGATCTGAAAATTCACTTTATTGTGTTTTTTTCCAATTAAATTGAGTTTTTTTTAAATTAATAAATAAGCTAAAATCGGCCATGAGAGTTTGGTTGCGTTTTTTAAAAAATAAAATATGATATAAATTCCGGAGTTTAGTAAATACCCCCCTTAATAATATTTCTGATTTACCATACTGTATGTGTCCTGTATCCTGTTATTTAGTTGAGGTGAAAACACTTGGATCTGAAAACCACTGTGTTTTTAGAATTACTTCTATTAGATATACCAAGACCTGGATGAATGAAAATCTTCATAGTCACACTGTGTTTTTTGTACATTGGCATGCTGTCCTGAACTTTCCTGAATAGCCACAGGTCTCTGTGATATCTGTATATGCCCCATGAATACAGAGTTGCCTGCATTTGACAGCACTATATTCATAAGGGGCATGCAGGGGGAGGGACATAGACTACCCCCTCCCATAACTTCATCCAGAGGTGTTAGTTAGGGAGCACTAGCAGGAACAGGCCCCAATGGAGCCCAGTATTTGCTTCCCTATGTGTGTATTACAGGGGTTACTGGTCCCCCACACATTTCTCCTTGCAGGAAAGAGAAGCTTATATGTCTGACTGTAGCTCCTCTTGTTGATTTATTTTTCTGTTTTACATTTGCGCAGCAGTTACTTGAATGTGTTTTCAGAATGTCGTCCCTACAAACAGTAACAGCTGGGAGAGCAATATGGTGTTCCCTTCTGTAATACTGTACTGATATCAACTGGCTTGAGCCAAATGTGAGTAAAGGGAAATCTTCTCACTGCGCTTTGGTTTTACAGTTCTGTAAGCTATTTACACACATATATATATATATATATATATATATATATATATATATATACATGAGAGTGATGTTTACGTTTCTCATTGCTGGTTTATTTGTGTGTGAGTGTGTATTTTCTTGTGCATCAGTGTGTTGTTCTGATTCTTACATTAATTGAAACCAACTGTGTTGTTCAGGGATACTTAAAGGGGCATTGTCATGGGGGAAAAATGTTTCTTTCAAAATGCATCAGTTTATAGTGCTGCTCCAGCAGTATTCTGCACTGAAATCCATTTCTCAACAGAGCAAACAGATTTTTTTAGATTTCATTTTGAAATCTGACATGGGGCTAGACATATTGTCAATTTCCCAGCTGCCCAAAGTCATGTGACTTGTGCTCTGATAAACTTCAACCACTCTTTACTGCTGTACTGCAAGTTGGAGTGATAGCACCCCCTCCCACTCCCCCCCCCCAGCAGCCTAACAACAGAACAATGGGAAGGTAACCAGATAACAGCTCCCTAACACAAGATAACAGCTGCCTGGTAGATGTAAGAACAACACTCAATAGTAAAACCCATGTCCCATTATGTTCCATTCAGTTACATTGCAAAGGAAAAACAACAGCCCGCCAGAAAGCAGTTCCCTCCTAAAGTGCTGGCAAAAGTCACATGACCAGGGGCAGCTGGGAAATTGACAAAATGTCTAGCCCCATGTCAGATTTCAAAACTGAATATAAAAAAAATCTGTTTTCTCTTTTGAGAAATGGATTTCAGTGCAGAAGTCTGCTGGAGCAGCACTATTAACTGATGTGTTTTGAAAAAAACATGTTTCCCATGACAATATCCTGTTAAGCTATCGACTGCGACCCAGAAATTGGTTCTTGTGTGGGTCTTCAGGATTCTTTTAAACACTGTAAAATTGCTTCCAACAATAGGCAGTTGTATTGAAACTAAGGTAAATCATTGATTCTAAACCAGTTGGTGTATTTTTGGAAATCAGCATAGCAGCCCACCAAGAGAATCAGATTGAGACACTGGCGTAGTGGGGCAGTTTTCACGCCCATGTCCTACAGAGATATCTAGAAAACTAATGGAGAGGATTGGGGGTCATGAATGTCACTTGGGGGGCAACTGTATCAGTTATGGGGGATTGTGCAAACAAGTAATGTTTTGTTTAAAGAGCAAGTCAACCACAAAATAAAAAAAAACCTAATAAAAGAAAACATAATTCAAAGCAACTTTCCAATATACATTTATTAAAACATGTCAGCGCTTTTAAAGTTTGTGAAAACAATTGCTATTGTAATTATTGTAAGCAGCGTTTGCTGACTGGTTGCTAAACTCACCAGTGATGTCTCCTCCAATTTTTACACAGCATGATCAATAGGACCCAAAGTATCTTTCTTGTATTTGTCTGTATGTATGACTAGTATATTCAATACTAATGTTACACCTTGGGCCACTCCAACTCACTCAGTAGCAGTCACAGTTGTTCTTGTGTTGGTGCTCATTGAAGCTAGGGTTGCCACCTATTTTTGATGGTTGATACCAATGTTATTTAAGGCTCTTACACACGAGCGTTTTTACCTGCGCTCCCCTGCGTTCCATTTTGCTGTGTTCACCCGCAGGGGAGCGCAAGTATAGACACACTCAATGCTTTTCAATGGGGCTGTACTCACACGAACGCATGTAGGCGCCAAACGCAGGAAAAATGCAGCATGTTGTGTCTGAACTTGCGTTCGGCGCCTACATGCGTTCGTGTGAGTACAGCCCAATTGAAAAGCATTGAGTGCGTCTATTCCTGCGCTCCCCTGCGGCTGAACGCAGCAAAACAGAACGCAGGGGAGCGCAGGTAAAAACGCTCGTGTATAAGAGCCCTAACAGCAAATACGTCCCACGTGAAAAGCTCAGATGAGGAAATTCTGTGAATAAAGTATTAGGCAAATGAAATAGTCACTGTTGCTTCTCTAGCTTTGATTTGGCTTCTAGCAAACAGATTGATATTATCAGAGCCTTCTCCAACCAGAACTTGAATATATCAAGTGTACTTATTAATGTCACAAATGTGATGCCCCTTAAAAATAGAAATGACTTGCCCGGTGATCTACGGCTCAGTCCTCTGGCCGCTCTTGTTTCAATGGGGCATCATTCCTGGCAAAGCACATTAGTCACTGAGTCACTGATTTGTGTCCTGGAGATTGATAGCTCTGTCTGTCCTCCCCAAAAGGCACTTCACAGAGCAACATAGCGACCAGGAACTCATAATATTGTAACTCAGGGTAGTAGACTACCATGGCTCTTTAGGTGGCTACTAGCGATGGCTCTTCAGGGGAAACACTAGTGCTAGTGTTAAACTCAATACTAAAGGCTAGTCCAGACAAGGAGATTCGTGGCCTGGCTACTAATCGCCTTGCGACTATCTCCCCGAACCGCTTCCCCCGCCTTTCAGCTGCTTCAATGAAGAATCGCCTGTGCTTATTCACACGCGGCACTGAATAGGCGCAGGCAACTTTACAGTTTAGTGGGCGCGAGACACGGGCAAGCAATTCAGGGAGTTTAGACGCCCCAAAGAAGCGGTGATTAGTCACCAGGCGACTAATCTCCCTGAATCTTCCCGTGTGGTTTAATCCTAAAATGCGTTCCTAGAAATCAAGGGATTTTAGTCATTTGCCACTCTGTGTCCTCCTTTGTTTCATTGGGATCCGTTACATATAACATCATTACATCCAGCTGAAAGCTTGCTAGTCGAGTTAGTATAGCGAATTGAAAATGAATAGAGGCTCAAGCTGGTCATAGATGTGCAGCTTTTAAGGGCCCTTACACACGGGCGTTTTTACCTGCGCTCCCCTGCGTTCTGTTTTGACTGGTTCAGCCGCAGGGGAGCGCAGGTATAGACGCACTCAATTATTTTCAATGGGGCTGTACTCACACGAACGCATGTAGGCGCCAAACGCAGGTTCAGACGCAACATGCTGCATTTTTCCTGCGTTTGGCACCTACATGCGTTCGTGTGAGTACAGTATTTTTGTGTCTATGGCCGGCTTAAATCCTGCTTGGCCTCATGGCTCACGGCTTGGACAGACAGAAACAGACTCCACATGGCAATTACTGAGCTGATGATCATAAACACTAGAGGGCAAATTCACTAAACAGTGTAAGCTGGGTACCCCAAAAATTTTTTAAGATCTTTTGCAGCCTATCAGCCTGTACAAATTTTTTTTGGGACTTAAACTTTTTCAACAATTTTTTGATGAACTCCTATCTACTCTGTTGCACTTCGCCTGGTCGGAGGTGGCAAAGGCAACTCTGGCGCAAGAGGCAATGTTCAGTAAAATCCACATCTTAGTGAATTGGCCTAATAACGCTCATTCAACAGACCAAAAATTTGCCTGCTCTCGTTAGTAAATTAATGACATCACGCTGGCGAATTTTTGGTAGCATTAGTCACTTCGCCCTAAAGGGGATATTTACAAAAATCCAATTTTATCTATTTTTTTAAATAAAAAAAACTCAACCAAACCTCCATCCACAATAGCACTTCATTTATCATTAACAAAACTCGAATAAATCAGATCCGGAAAAAAACTCAATAAAATCAAACAAAAACCTGAATCGTACAAATTTAAAAAAAATGATTTTCTCTAATTGCTTGATTTGCGTTATTGCCTGAAATCCCCACATTTTTTAAATGATTAAACCCAGTGCAAACCATGATATGTTCAAACTGAGATAGGGACATCTGCCGTTGACTTATACATGATTTCAACAGGTTTGATTTGGGTATTTTGAAGCATTGGGGTATGATAGATTTTGAAAAATGTAAGATTTCCACAAAAATGTTTGTGCCCCAAAAAGCCTGACCAGAAAAAAAGTAGAGTTTTAGTAGATAACCTGATAACCCCCTTAAAACCTGCATAGCTCAACAAAGTACCAACCCAGTCACCCTGGAACAGTTCATCCTCTCCAATGCAATTTACTTCTACATCAATAAAATAGCATTACTTGCAATGACTATTTGTATAATGTAAATCTCTGTCAGCTACCGACACAAGTCCCTGCTCACTGGTTGTTAGGGTGGCTGACAGGTTTGGAATAGTCCCAGAGATTGGAAGTAATAGAAGTAATAGTATGTGGAAAGGCAACAGAACTGAATAAAGGGCAATAGCAGTGTGCTCATAGTAAAGGAGGTCTTCTAATCAGGGATAATTGATCCTCATAGAAAATTCCATTTGCAGGAAACAAGGAGGGCTGATTTACTAAGGGTTGAATAGGGTCGAAGTGAAAATTTGAATAAAATTTGAATTTAAAAATTCGAATTTCGAAATAATTTTGGGCTACTTCGACTATCGAATAGCCCAAAATTCTATTTGAATTTTTGAAATTCTGGCCCTTTAGAGAAACGCCGACGTGCGTTTCGCATAAAGCTTTATCAGCCTTGATATAGCTTTATGCGAAATGCACGTCTGCGTTTCGTTCACTTCACTGATTGATTTTAAGTAGATCCTTGTTCTCTTGATTTTAAATCTTATTGGAGCTTATATTATCTATCTTTACTCTTAACCTCTTCACAAGACGGGGGGAATTTGTGGTTTTTCAGGCAAGATAGCTTCCTGACCAGTTAGGGAAGGTCATTTTGAGACCACAGTTCCCCTTGATCTGCCTTCTCCCCTTGTGGTAATCCCAGAGTTAGCCAAAAACGAGACAGTCTCTAATTGGATGACTCCACCATTCTATCTCTTATTTCAATTTTCTCACTGACTTTTAAATTGCATTGTATTATAGAAAATTAGTTTTTGGAGATGATCATATGTTTGAAACCAATTAATTGAATCCAGCCTCCAAACCTTTGGAACAAGATAACTCAAGGGGGATTTTATGGTGGGGGTGGAAATCCATTTGTCAGTACATTGTGTATCAGTGATTAAGTTAAGCTTATTTATTATCTTTATAGATTACATTTCAAGCACTAAGCACTTAATAATTTATTACTGATGAATTAATTGAGATACACTAGTGAACTGATGTTTTAAACTTATGAATTATATTTGATTAATAAAAAATTCATGTAATTGATTTAATTTGGATGAATTGATCGGCAATTAAGATCCTTTAAGGGGAGGATTTTTGTCAAGGGTTTCATAGAAACACCAACTTATGGAATAGAATGGTTTATGAATTTAGGTAACGAATATATATACTTCACAAGGGTATTTAGTATAAGCACAAATTTAATAAACCACTAGATAGAATTTTTTATCATTAATTGGAGTACAAGAACCGAATACGGAATTGATTAGGTCATCACATTATTCACTAGGAGGACAAGTATACAATTGATTGGACAGTAGAGGCTGGTTATTTTAATAAATATAAGGAGGTGATCCAAGAACTAATTATTTAATTAATAAAGGATCCTGGGGTTTGTTTCAATTCTTCTTCTTTCCTCTATAAATTAATAAAAATGAACTAATTAGATAATTGCACCCCAGTTTGTCCGGAAGAGCTTGTTGCTGAGGGTTCCAAATACTTTTTAAATACAAGAAGGAAGTAGCGTCTGCAACATGTTTCATTGTACATTCTGGATGAGATAAGTCACAAATGTTCTCCGAAGCAGATAACACAAACTGTACTAATTGTCTCTTATCCTGGTGATGAAGTCCCAATAAATCATTCTTTACATGAAAATAGACAACGTCTTGTTTTACTCCAGGCAAAATTTATTAGATATCTACTCAAGGAAAAAAAAAAAAACAGAAAAAAAGAAGATAACACAAATACATTTGCTTGTAAGAATTTGCTGTTAATTACCTGTAAGCCAGGTATTAAAAATGTATTTATCGTCAGATACAAAGTAGAAACGGTTTCTTTTGAAATAATACAAGCAATAGACACTGAAGTCTTCCATCGTAATGGCATCAAAGATAGGTGTCAACTCTAAAGCAAAGCTGCATGCAGTAGAACAAGTTTAAAATCCAAAGCCTTCCAAATATAAAGCTTCTTTATTTCCTCAACATGAAATACTGTATACTGCAAAAGAGATGTGTGTATTTTAATAGCATTTCTCTATAACAAATAAATATATACATTTAGATACCACTGGTAAAATCAAGTTCAGTGTTTCACAAAATCTTTCATAAAAGGCTATTTTACAGGTCTGGAATATTTAGCGTGGCCGAGAGCAGAGAAAAGCTTTCAGCCTTGTACTGGCTGTGGATACTCGCAGTTAGAAGACTTGCTAGAAGCAGAAGAATAAGTTGGACGGAGGCGCTGTACAAAGAAAATCAAGCAAATATACTGTATGTACAAAATAATGAATGAAAAGTGAACAGATCTGGGAATCTAAGAAGATGAGTTATTCCCACTATTTTAAGGTGCTAAAAAAAACTAAGTTGTGTATATTGATTTTGTTGGATGCTGAATTATTGATGAATGCAGAGCATTTGACACCAGAACCACAAAAAGGTTGATTTAAGGAAATTAATGGCTATGAGCAAGTGGAGCAATGAGAACTTCACTGCCTTGAATAGACGTGTCAGTACTGGAGCTTAAAGACTCATCTGACGCTTCTCTAAAACTGGCAAAAATTTTTTATTTGGACAGTCTCTACAATACTGAACTGAAGAACTTCTCTGCCATGGACTGTCTCAGCAATACTCAACTAAAGAATTTGTCTGCTTTGGACAGTCTCACCAACACACAACGGAAGAACTTATTTGCTTGGACACGTAAATACTGAAGGGCCTCTCTGCCTTGGATAAATGCACCATCTCTCAAGTAAAGGACTTCTCTGCCTTGGAAAATGTCCCCACTACTCCAATACTTCTTTACCTTTGACAGTCTCGCCAGTAATCACATTAAAAGCTTCTCTGCCTTTTATGGACTATCCAATACTCAACTGAAGAATATAACTGCCTTGGATAGGGTAACCAAAATTCCACTGAAGAACTTGGACAAACTTAAGCAAAGAACTTCACTGACTTGGATAGATTCACTAATACTCTAGTGTCCATATAAATGTTAGTAGCTCTTGAGGAATGGTGTGAAGCACTAATGTCCAAATCACAGCCAGGGCTAGTTCAGAACAGAGACATTTGCCCTGAGTCCTTAATCTCAGAAGAGACACTTTGGTCAAAAAATATACTTTTATATTTTATTGCATGCTGTTATAATGGACAGCTTTTGTTCATATTTCATATAGAACTGGATGGCTTCCATTTGTAGTCTGAAGGCTCATACAGAGGTTAGCTTTCATTGGCTACTACATATTGCATATTCATTTCAGTAGTTATTTTTCTCAATCAGAGGTCCTCAATCAACGTTCACTGAAGAGCATTTTTCTGGAACTCAACCCCTGCCTGGAGCCTCCTTGCTTGTGATGAAACTAAAATTATGAAATCAAGCCTGAACAATGCTGAGATGATTTTACAGTCAACAGGTAGATCAAGCTTTATATATGTGAATGATAAGAATTGGTGGGTGCACTAACCACGAACACCACTAAAACTGGTGAAAGAACAAGACTATTGATAATCACTGTGAGCCTCAAGGCATTTCTGTACGACTGATTAGTCTTTCTTACGCCTTAATTAGAAGCCACAACATTTACTCAATTAAGCTTTAATTTCATGCTTTAAATACATTACATACAACCTAGTCTGCATATATTTCAGTGGCATTAGACACATCATAGTTGAACTAAATACAGTGTTCAGTTTTTCTTATGTTTAGAGCACATAGCAGTAGCTGATGTTTGGCCAGTAAAACTCAGTATATGAGTTTTGGTTTATGTTAGAGAAAGCACAAACACTTTATTGTGCTGAAACGATGATAAACTGCACAAGACAATTTGTCACTTAAAAGATCTTGTAATCAACAGTAATTTTAGAATAGAAAAATACATTTGTTTGTTAAGAAAAAGAATCAGTGCAGACCCTTTATACAGTGGTAATGTAACATACTGATTCAACTGACATTGGACATTTTAGATCTATTTACTGTAAAGATTCCTTGATGCTTTTGATGACTGCACAGTGCAGAACTTACAGTGGTCCACAAGTAGGTCACAAAAGATCAGAATGGGGTTATAAATAAAGGTACTTCAAAGTACATTAGAGGACATTATAGACAGATAGCAGGGTTGGGTTTTCCTATAAAAAAAGATCAAGGAATCGAGGCCACAACTTGAAGAACTGATCTTTCATTAGAAACAGCGTCGGTGGCTTTTGGTGGTGAGGGCAGTGAGGTTGTGGAATGTCCTGTGATGGCAAATGCCATCGATGCGTTTAAGAGTGGCTTGGTATAATATGGAAGGCTATTGTGAGAATCCAACCTGTAATCAAAAAAAAACCCCACCCCTCCTCCCTCCCAACCTACCTCCCCCCTGGGCAAATGCCCCTAATTTTTTACTTACCCCTCCTGCAGATTCAGGCCACGGAGTGCACAGTTCATCTTCTTTCTTCTGTCTTTTTCAGAAGTTTTGGCACATGCACAGTTGGAGGAGATTTCCAGACCTGAACCACTGGGCATGTGGTTCGGAAATTTTCGTGACTTTCAGGGCATGCACAGTGATTCGGGTCCGGAAATCTACTCCAGCTGCTCATACACCGAAAACGCCAGTCTACTTCCGAAAAATGACCCAAGAAGGAAGATGGCTGCCTTGAACTCCCATGGCCCGAATCTGCAGGAGAGGGAGGTAACAAATTAGGGGCATTTGCCTGGGGGTACACAGGGGAGGAGGATTTTATTTCATTACAGGTTGGATTCTCCTTTAAGGAATACTGCTGCTCCAGCAGATTTCTGCACTGAAATCCGGTTCTCAAAAGAGCAGACAGATTTCTTTATATTTAATTTTGAAATCCGACATGGGGCTAGATATATTGTCAGTTTCCCAGCTGTCCCCAGTCATGTGACCTGTGCTCTAATAAACATCAGTCACTCTTTACTGCTGTACTGCAAGTTTGAGTGATATCACCCTCTCCCTTTCCCCCCCCCCAGCAGCCTAACAACAGAACAATGGGAAGGTAACCAGATAGCAACTCCCTAAGTCAAGATAACAGCTGCCTGGTAGATCTAAGAACAGCACTCAATAGTAAAAGCCAAGTCCCACTACAACACATTCAGTTACATTGAGTAGGGGAAACAACAGCCTGCCAGAAAGCAGTTCCATCCTAAAGTGCTGGCTCTTTCTGAAAGCACATGGCCAGGTTAAATGACCTGAGATGGCTGCCTACACACCAATATTACAACTTAAATAATACACTTGCTGGTTCAGGAATGACATTTTATATTATAGAGTTAATTATTTGCAGTATAAACAGTGTAATTTAGAAATAAAAAATACACCATAAAAATCATGACAGGATCCCTTTAGGATCTACAGCTAGTTTACTGTAACTATGGGTATATGCAGGTTTAATATGTGAGTATATAGATAGGTCTATATAAATGTATATGCCTATATTTATGCATGGAACATAAGGCTGTGGAGCAGATGTTTTTTTCATTAGAAACTGAGGCCCTGGTCAGGATAACCGTAAAATTGATAATTCCAAATATGAAGACACTTTGGCACAAAATCTGCTGCTCTACCCTAGAATTGACATTAAATATAAATTTCTTCTTGGAACCTAAAATTACAACTCTATTAGAAAATGGTTTGAAGAAGAGGAAGATCAATGTGATTGATTGGTCCAGTCTAATAGGAAGAATAGAGATCCAGTTGCAATGTGACTGATTTTGAACTCTACTGCTACGAGGAGACCAATACAATAGCAAAATGTAGTTCTGCAAAGTTGAGAGACCTATCCAAACTCATTTACTGCTATCACCAAAGCAATGGGGTTTCCACAACATATTAAAGGGTGTGCACTGTGGATTTAGGCAATCAAGGCATTGAACGTTTCTTGATCAATTTGTTTTAAAAACAAATCCAACGGACTACAAGATAATGTAAGTGAAAAGGTCTAAATGGATATTTAGTTATTTTCAGCAATGAATTCCTCCATCTATCTGAAATGCACCTCCCATCATCCTCTGAGAATATTTGCCTGTGGTTTCTGCATGAAATTTTACAATTTACTGTTCCTCAATTCTTCTTCCCAAGATAGGTCTGTCATTATGGAGCTATATATTGAGCATGAGTAACACGTCACCCTGCAGTTGCTGTACTATATCTTCCGGTTTCCCACTGGTCGGCATAGATGGTGAACTAAGGGATGCGGGTCAACAAGTTTCCTATCTCATAAACTCAGAGCAAATGTGTCTGCAAAATTGTACACAAGGCAATAAAGGTGACATTAAATAATTCATTTACACTACATGATTTCAGCACATGAGAGAACCACTGTATTTATCCCCTTTCATTGGTGTTGGGCCAATAACAGGGCAGCAAGGAACCTGCTTCTCACATGTCATTATGGAGACCATGCTACAGGGTTTGTGCTTACCTTTACACAAATGTCCTGAAGTGAAACACACACACACACTCAACGAGAACAATATACTGTAGGACACTACTAGTCAGGCTTAATATGTGTGACTTGTTGGTTTGAAGTGTGAGTACCCTATATAATGATGTGTAACCCAGGCACACATTCATATAAATGTATAAATATAAGTGAAGTCAACACACCCCAGCTTGTATAGTTATCCTAAACCTATGTATCATGGTTAGATAATCCTATGCTTTGATGCACATGTTAGCAATAAAACTAATAAACCTTAACAAATTCCATTGAGATTCAAATTTTTAATGAGGTGGATATATCCTCTGGATCCCTGTTTCTATTAAGGCTTCATCCACATGAGCAGATTTGGGGAGATTTAGTCGCCCCGGTGACAAATCGCCTTTTCTTCGGGGCAACAATCTCCCTGAGCTGCCTTCTCCCTGCCCTCCGCTGGCTGACATGAAAATCACCTGATCAATTCATATGCAGCGCTTTGTTTTCTGAAGTCGCCCGAAGTTTCCTTATGAGGCAACTTCAGAAAATAAAGCAATTCGTGTGAATTGCGGCAGGCAATTTTCGTTAGAGCCAGTGGAGGGCAGGGAGAAGGCAGTTCGGGGAGATTGTCGCACCGAAGAAGAGGTGATTTGTAGCTGGGACCACTAATCTCCCCAAATCTGCTCATGTGGATGAATCTTAAGGCTAACAAGCTCATTTATAAGCAGTGGACAAAAATGCACCAGAGCAATAACCCATAGTAACCAATCAGTGATTAGCTTTTTTTAAGCCAGCTGCAGGTTGAACACTGAAAGCAATCATCTGATTGCCATGGGTTACTGCCCAGGTGCAAATTTGTCCACTGTTTATAAATGAGCCCCATTGTCTCATATTCAAAGTTTTAAAGAACATTGTTATCCTTCTGTATTCAGTTTAAAGAAGAGGTGGTGATGCATGGTCAATGCAATAGGTATTTTTTATTACAGACCTGTGGACTTTTCAATGACAGCTGTATTTCAGCTGTCCCTGTTCAATGCCTCAGAAAGGACAACCTTTATTGCCTGGCAACCCATTGCTAATAAAACTATACCAGGCAATAGAGCTAGGCCTAGCCGGTTAAACACCTGCCAAGGCCAGGACTGGTATTACTGGTAATGTAGCTCCCGGTAAATTTGTAATACCCCTAACCGAAACCCCTTTTGTCCATCCTCAATCCTCTGTCCTCCTTCTGGTCATTGACGAGATGTGACCCAGCCCCATTTTAAGTCATGACCCGCTCCCTTTTACATCACAGTCCACCCCTTTTGTTCCCTCCCCCCACCAGCTGGTAAAAATTTTAGGAAAAGGTGGCAACCCTAGTTAGTGCTTATATACAGCAGTCAAGAAATTAAAGATGTCCTTTTGGGGAAGTTTTGGGCTTACTGATTAATGATAGTAATGCTTTATACATATTAATAAGTACTTAACATATCACTTGTTTCAGGGTCTGTAATGAGAGCTTTTCTCTGTTTCAAGTTAATGTTTTATTAACTACAGGTTAAAGCTAGATGTCTCTGTTCCTACATAAAGATAAGTACAAGGAGCCCAGCACCATAGCATGCCTGGCATTGTAGTTATCATTATATCCAGCATGGCAGATTGTCCTGTGCTAAGCTGAGAGCACCTGTTGCTCAGAATGTCATATAAAGGCAATACAAGTAAAAAGCAAGGAGAGTGACTAATGAGTGGTGATGGCCTAGACTGAGCTATGGCAAGAAACGTGTCCATTGAACTCTAATACTGCTGGTTGATGTTGGCAGGCAGCAGCAGGGCTTACACTTGAATGGTTAGAAAACAGAAGCGTGCTTCCTAGCATTCTATCATAAATGTGCAGTGTCAGGCAGCAGCGGGAAAACAACATTTATTCACAGCCTCTTCACGTAGTTTCCAGGGAAAGTTCCAAAAAATTTAGTCCTCCTTGATGTCCCTGAAACCAGAAAAAGAAAACCTCTTATCTCTTCATATGTATAAATAGTGTAGGAAAGATAAACAAGAGACTCATGTTTATAAAGTGCAGGACTTCTCAAGACCTAATTGCTGGTGAAATCAATTTTTAATATCAATAATAATATTCACAAGGATATATTGATTAGAATTAGGGGCCATAAAAAGGGCAAAGAGGTTTATATTTGGCCAAGGGAAACCAGTTAGACAGCCTTGCATTATGGGAACTTGTTTCTTCTATTGCAAGTCTAATCCAATTAAAAAAAAATACGTTACACAAAACATTTTATATGGCTACTCACTACCATCTTTAACGTAAAGGGGAACGCCACACAAACATAAATTAAGCTTTTTGAAAAGTAAACATAATTTCAAGCAACTTTGCAATATACATCAATTAAAAAATATGCCGACTTTTTGTGATTTTTAATGGTTTAGAACAGTTCCCTAAGCCGAGCCCCCTGCTGTTCTCTCTGACTTCTTTGCTGCGCTGGCTGACAACTGTTGAAGTGGCTTTAGACAGGGAGATCCACTCGTTTGGTGATATCAGGCTGATCCGATCGTGGGCCCTAGGGCCCAATGATCAGATCCTAATGGAGGCTATATGGGTGGTCGGATCACATACATGTAGAGATGCGCCCACCATCTGGCTGGGTTTTTTAACCTGCCTGATCGAGATCTGGCCGAAACAATCGGGGAAGCCCATCGGCCGACTCGGCCTTTGTATGGGGGCCTTAACTTTGTATCAGCAATCAACTGTCATCAGGCTGCATCCTCCAAACCCCACAATTCCCTGCACACGTGATTTCAATAAGGAGGAGAACATCAAAGTGCAATGCATTATGGGTTATGTAGTTCCTGCATGCTGTTGGGGAAGTCCCTCCTTCTCTGTCAGGATTTCAAATGATGCAGAAAGAGAATGAATGACATTTATTCATACTATTTGAAGAAACAGGTAACAGTCATGGCTATATTAGAGGTTTCTGTGTTATGCGGGCCTCTTTATCAAATTTTGGTTTGGAAGCCGGAGTTCCCCCTTAAGTTTCCTATTAAGAATTTGGAAAGCAATCAACCCCAGCACAGGCGATATGAAGTGTATGTGTACGGTCCCTGCGTGTTTATTTTACTTCTCTTATAAAAAGCCTTTCCAGTCACATTGATGTATTGGGGTTACGGGTAGGAATCCTTGCTGGTGCAACTTTAAGGGAACGCTTTGCACATTACCTCTGTCAAACCCACAATTAATATTGAAGAACTCACCTACAAACCATCCGTCATCACATTTTTCCATGACATCGATCACATCTCCTTCCCTCAATTCCAACTCATCTTCATTGCGTGGCGAGTAATTGTACAGAGACTGAAATCTTTGAAGGAAAGTAACGTACAGGTTAGGCCTAAAGAGACCGAAGGCTCAGAGGAGCAAATGTTAAAGAGGAATACAGAGTCATATAAAACTAACAACAAAACCTGGCAAGACTGCATTATATATTATTTGTGATTCTTATCCACTATTTATTCCCTGTTTGTTATAACTAAGGTAAAGCACTGCGTATCCAGTCGGCCCTATATAAATGTTGTGATTCCCCAGACCTGTGTGCAGCAGCTCCAGCTTCTACTCTCCCTATTTATTAAGACCTCTTTAGGGGAGAGCATTTGCTGGGGTGAGCATTTGCAAGGGTGCTTCATTTCGAAGTGATTCATTTACAAGTGATCTGAAGGAGTTTAACAAGGAGTTCAACGAGGAGGGCTACAAGGAGAAACAACACACTGGACTCTTTAAATGGACTATTTTCAAAATTAGAAGACACCGTGAGCCGCTACCTGCTGCAGTCATAGTACATTGAGGACATAAGCTTCACGTTACCTGCTGGAAACCACGATGGCAAAGCTGATTGTATTTGCTCTGTTTGTATGCATGGTGCTCCCTAAGGTAGTTAATTCCTTTAACCATTCTATTGTCTGTCAGTATTCTATTTACATATCTTCTTCTCTACTCCCTTCCACATACTCCAGCTCTTATACACTTTATAACTACTTACAACACCTTTGTCCTCCAGTTACTAACAAAACCCGGACATGTCGTCACTTCAAATCCTCTTCCCACATTTTCTCCCTCTTTTACCTACTTCTGCTGGCTGCGGGGGATATCAATCCAAACCCAGGACCCTGCTTCATTCCAACTCATATTCGTCCTCGTTTTCCTGCCAACCTGCACAAATCTCGCTCCTCTACTTTCTCTAACCTTATTCAGATCCCGACTCTTCCTTCTCCCCGTCTTCCTTTTTCTTGTGCCCTCCTTAACACCAGCTCTCTACTTAACAAATCTACATTAATCCATGATCTTTTTTGTTCTAATTCACTTAGTCTCCTTGCTCTGACAGAAACCTGGCTCTCACAGAATGACACCGCCATTGAGGCTGCACTTTCTCATGGTGGTCTCTCTTTCTCTCACACCCCCCGAACCATTGGACGTGGTGGAGGAGTTGGAATTCTCCTCTCCTCTCGCTGTCGGTTCAAACCTATTTCTATTCCTCCAGCCTTCTCATTTAACTCTTTTGAGGTCCATACCCTTCAGATTTTCCACCCTCTCTCTGTACGTGTTGCTGTTGTTTACAGACCCCCTTCAGCCTCCTCCTCTGCTGCCTTCCTTTCTGACTTTGACACCTGGCTTTCTTTCTTTCTCTGCACTGATAGTCCTGCAATCATCCTTGGGGATTTCAACCTCCACATCAATGATGCTTCACAACCCTGGCCCTCTCGTTTTCTCAGCCTAACCTCCTCCTTTGAGCTCCAGCAGTGGACAAACACCCCTACTCATAAGGATGGCCACTTTCTGGATCTAGTCTTTACTAAAAAACTCTCTCTCTCTGGTTTTAACAGTGAACCCTTCCCCCTTTCTGATCACCATTTGATTACATTTTCCATCTCTCATGCTCTGTGTTCACCTCATTCTTCCCCCACTGTCTTAGTTCGGGATACACGTGACATTGACCTCCCATCCTTAGCTCAGGCCTTCAGGTCCAGTCTCACTTCCTTTAAGGAGATGTCTGACCCTGATACCCTGGTAAATGAGTATAATCACATTCTCTCCTCGACTATTGGCTCATTTGCCCCTTTACAGCCTAAGCGTACACGTGCTCAGAACCCAAGACCCTGGCTGGATTCACAAACCAGATTCATACGTTCCTGTACAAGATCGGCTGAACGTATGTGGAAGAAATCCCGTACGCAAGCAGACTTTGTTCACTACAAATTTCTACTCTCATGCCTCAATTCTGCCTTGTCAAAGGCTAAGCAGAAGTACTACAGTACCCTTATTAACAACCACAAATCCAATCCACGACGCCTATTTTCCACATTCAATACTCTTCTCCATCCCTCATCGACAGCATCGACCAACCTGACGCACTCCCCCCAGGAATTTGCTGATTTCTTTAAAGACAAAATAGAGTCCATCCGCAATCAGATCCCTACCTCTACTAGTTCAAACCAGCTCCTCCTTCCTATGCCCCCTTCTGCATGTCTCAATTCCTTCCCTCCAGTAACAATATCTGAAGTCTCCAAGCTTCTCTTGTCCTCCCCACTCACAACTTGCCCTCTTGACCCTATGCCTTCTTCTCTGCTCAAACACTGTGTGGCAGAACTAACACCACCACTTACTCACATCTTCAATTCTTCTCTAGCCTCTGGAACCTTCCCTTCTCCTTTCAAACAGGCCTGTGTAAAGCCTATTCTTAAAAAGGCCACACTTGACCCATCCTGTCTGTCAAATTACCGCCCTGTCTCCCTTCTCCCGCTTGCCTCTAAACTCCTAGAACGTATTGTTTTCTCCCGTATTACTAACTTTCTACACACCCATGATCTATTGGACCCACTGCAATCGGGTTTCCGGCCTGGTCACTCTACTGAGACTGCCTTGTGCAGAGTTACAAATGATCTCCAGGTTGCCAAAGCCAAATGTCACTTCTCCATCCTTATCCTCCTTGACCTATCATCTGCATTTGACACGGTTGACCACTCTCTCCTGATGGAGATCCTGTATTCGCTTGGCATCCGGAACCAGGCTGCATGTTGGCTATCTTCATACCTTTCTAACCGAACATTCACTATCTCTTGCGCTAACAAAACCTCATCTCCGATTTCTCTTAATGTAGGGGTGCCGCAAGGCTCTGTACTTGGTCCATTGTTGTTCTCTCTGTACACTCTGTCTTTGGGAGATCTCATTCGCTCATTTGGCTTTAACTATCATCTGTATGCTGATGATACCCAAATATATTTATCCACCCCTTCATTAACAGCTGAAACGGAGGCTCAAATCTCTAACTGCCTCCTAGCAATCTCCAACTGGATGAACCAGCGCCACCTCAAACTCAACCTAACAAAAACTGAACTAATCATCTTTCCACCTAAACCTGGCCCTACTCCCCATTTTACTATCTCTATTGATGGCATGCTCATTGACCCGGTCAACTCAGCACGCTGTCTAGGGGTGATATTTGACTCCTCTCTCTCCTTCTCTGATCATATTAACGCCACTGTCAAAACCTGTCACTTTTTCTTACGTAATATTGCAAAAATACGTCCCTTCCTTTCACCTGCTACAGCCAAGACACTCATGCATGCTCTCATCCTATCCCGACTAGATTACTGTAACCTTCTACTAACAGGCCTGCCTAACTCCCATCTCTCCCCTCTACAGTCTGTTTTAAATTCTGCTGCCAGAATTGTCCTTCTCTCATCCAAAAGGGTACAGGCCCCTCCCCTGTTAAAGTCATTATCATGGCTTCCTATAAAACAGAGAATAACTTATAAACTTCTCCTCGTAGCCTTCAAAGCCCTTCATTCCTTTACACCTAACTAAATCTCATCTCTTATTTCTCTATATGTTCCTGGCCGAAACCTCCGCTCCTCTCAGACTAACCGCTTGGTTGTACCCACCACTTCTACTGCTGTTTCCCGTGTCAAACACTTCTCTCTTGCAGCTCCTTATATTTGGAATGCCATTCCTGCATCTCTCCGGAGAGAATCCTCCCTCAATGTTTTTAAAACAAAACTCAGAGACTACCTCTGGGAGCACCTGGATAACACCTGAACTGGCACTTGTACGACAGTTTCACCCACTGTAAAAAGCACTTTATTACCCCTCCAAATTGTGTCTTTATGTTACCCTCCCATTTAGACTGTAAGCCCCAAGGGGTAGGGCCCCCCATCATCTTGTCTCAACAATGTGTAATTATATTTTATATTTATGCAAACTGTATTTATAATAATGCACTTATTGTTACTGATTAATGCAGTGATCCCTTGTTTGTACTACTAAATTATTGTTACTGTACAGTGCTTTGCCCTCAAGGAGCGCTATATAAATAAAAATATACATACATACATACATAAATGATGATGATTATAACACATCAAATAAAACTATATTGATCTGTAATCTACCAGGGTAATAGGGCTTAATTACAAATGTAACCGCAAGGGTACTTTAATTATGCAAATCATTGTGTATTTTTACCTACAATGCAGCATTTTCCCCCGGAACAGCAGCGTAATTGGGCACACTTGTTAAGTTATATCCATTAATATTACTGTAGCAGTCATATAACAAAATATGGCATCAGAACAGTTATTTGTTGATGCCAATTTGATTTACCAAGATGGTAGGCAGTATCTGTAAATTACAATGCCCTGTGCCTAGTCCTACAGTTACATATAGGGTTGCCACCTTTTCCTGTGGTTGAACCCGGACAGGGGGGCGGGCCCATGGCATCAGTGGGCGGGCCGTGCCATCAGGGGGTGGGGCTATGATGACGCGATCGCCGATTGGCCGATTGCTGCGTCAATCAAGCTAATCCCGCCCGGTTTTCCTTATTTGGAAAACCAGGCAGGAAGTATTGACCCGGGCAGCCCTTCAAAATACCGGGCTGTCCGGGTCAAAACCGGACAGGTGGCAACCCTAGTTACATAGTAAGATTTCTATCAAGTTTTGTTGTCCAAATGAAACCTGCCTACCTCTAGGCTAAACAGGAGGCCATTTTATTGTTGTTATTATTAGGCATAGTTATATAATGGACAATAATTGTATACTAGGCACACCACTGTTTATGGAGAGTGCATGTTTTTTTTTTTCCCTGTAGCCCAAGGCAAACAAAGCATAAATAAGTGAATTCTTTATTTGCTCACAGAATCCTCAGTAACAGCAATGAATACTATTACAGGTATAGGATCTATTATCTGGAAACCCTTTAATCAGAAATACAGCAGCATCTCGTCATGTACTGTTTAAACAAACTGTAGGGACTGATTTATGATGGAAGTGGCTGTAACACAGGAATGTACAATCTATGGTGCTGGCAGTCAGATAGTTGATTTTCAGCGCTATTGTTCCTATGATCTATGGCAGACATGCAGTTAAATGTACTGTATTTTGCAGCCTTAGGATTGGGGCAGACGGGCAGATTCGGGGGGAAACTTCACTCGACTTTGAAAAACGAAGGTATTCTACAATTTTTATACCCCGTACAGAAACATGACACACACTGTGGAATTATTTAGTATGAGATAAAAAGAGGAAACTTACGGTTCTCCCAGGGTTTGTATATTTTCATGAGTAAACACCGGGCGCTGTTGGGAAAAGAAAGAGCAGTTAGACTGTTTCTAAGCTCTAAACCTTTTTAAAGAAAGAAAAACAATCTTAGAAAAGAGAAAATACAAATGACCCGCCAATCGGACAACGTATCTTTGAAAGAAATACCAGGTAAAGAAAACAAAAACATCTGTATCTTGGATAGTTAAACAATTTGTGCCATGAAACTCCCAGCAGACTCCAAGAGACAAAAAATAAATGGGTGGGGTGCTGGGGAGTTATAATTCAGCAGGTCTCTACACAATGATCTTGGCTCTATATACAGCATGTAGGTGAAATACAAAGCTGTTTTATAGCCAGGTACAGCTGCAGTTTAAACATGAGAGAGATCATATACTATAGCGGGGGACACAAGTGCAACAGGACTAGAGCAGCTTGAGTTTTGCCCCCATTTTTAATATAAAGTCATTTTTGAAAGGTCCCTTGTATATTACCAGAAGCTCTTTGTTGAGTGCATCAAGTGTCTACTTATGATAGATAGGGCTCCTATATTTTCTAAAATAAAAACATGGAAGCTGAACTGCACCAGGGTCAACAACCAATCACAGAGTCTGTGCAGTCTTCTCCAGATCAAATAATGAAAGGAAAGGGTTTATTGTTTTGCATTTGGAACGGCACTGCTGCAGTTCATTCACCACTTGTGTCAGAAAATAAAATAACAAACCCAGTTTCTTGGTGTAGCCTGAAAGTATTCCTAGCAATGTTGCCATGTAGAGAAATGAAACATCAACACAATGCATCAGATTTATACATAGAAGTCACAGAACATACAGTATTTAAGCACAATATCAGGATGGAGAGAGCACAAAAAACCACAATTACCACCCCCACGACAATATCATTAGCAAATGACGGTTTGCCTGTACATGACAGGGTGCTAGATATGCACAGAGAGCAAGCTGAGTGTCATGCTAACATGGGAGATGTCATACATGAGCACATACAGAGAATCAGAGGACACACACCATCTTATAAAGACTTACCAGGATACCTTACAAGGGAAAAATGCAAAAGCCGTAAGAGTGCTAAAATGGTTGATTTAATAATATAAAATACCTTGTTACCCAGAAATAATACTTTTAATGCCATGGGGACCTGAGCAGTCACAGTAAGATTTTTTTAGGGATCTGATGAGGCTCAGACAAGGATCATTTGTTCTGCCGGTTGTAAGAAGGCAAAGGTAACAGAAGAAGTCTATTCTGCTCCTGGGCAGCTATTCTGGGATAATATTATCTGTCCCTAATATTCTAATCCCTCTAAGCCAGAGAGTAAATGAAGGTTAGAGGAATGTTGTTTATATTTAAAACACATTAAATAGCAAGCTAGAGAACACTATTGGCAGAGGTAAACAGCTTCTCCATTCAGGTGCAATAACATTGATGTTTAAAATGTAGTTTATGAAGTTTAATGCTTTGCCGAATGCTTAGCCTTAGATGCCAAGAAACTGAGAAAACCATTACTAGATTTGTCTCGCATTTCATAGGAATCCATTTTCTGGAGTATAACAGATCTCAGAAAATCAAAACGATTTCTCATTTTAGATCATTTTATTATTTTTTCAGAGGATCAGAAACAAAACATTAACTTTATAGTTATCAATATTACAACTTTTGTTGGAAGGAGGAAAATATGGGTAAACTATGATAAGAGGGCTTTGGGGTAGAATCAAATTGGCCTGATATATTACTAGAGGGTCTGCTGGTAGCCTCCAATTCTCATCTGTTTTTTTTCTTATTTCTGATGGGCCCTAACAAGCCCAGTTGCACAGTGAGTAAGTTCTGCTTATTTCTGTGTAGATTGACTGGTGGCACAATGCTTGGAGCTGCAGTTGAACATTGAACTGAAAAAAAAAAAAATATATATAGACATATATAGAAAAGCTTTAAAAGCATGTGTCTATTGTACTGCTTTCTATGATTTCAACCTGATGCAGAGGGCCTTTTTTTAATGTCCATCATCCAGAAACCCATTATCCAGAAAGCTCCAAATTACAGAATGGCCATCTTCCATTGATTCCATTTTATCCAAATAATTATTAAAAATTATTTCCTTTTTCTCTGTGATAATGAAACATTAGCTGGTACTTGATCCCAACTCAATAATGATTAGTAATAATTAATAACTAAATAATTAATCCTTAATGGAAGCAAAACCAGTCTATTGGGTTTATTTAATGTTTACATGATTTTCTGTGCCCTACATAGACCCCCTCCAGGTAACAGGGCACCATCTTCTGTCTCTTCGGTAATGTTCAGGTCTTCTTCCTTTGCAATTTCCGAAACAGAAGATTGCTCCAACGGCATTTACGCGGATATGCCGGTCTTTTCCCGAAGATTGCCGAAGAGAAGAATTTGGCACCCATGAACTCCGATGCCCTGAATCTGCATCGAGGGGTAAGTAAAAAGTTAGGGGCATTTACCAGGGGTAACAGCTAGGCTGGGGGGAGCAGGGAGGGGGGTCTATGTAGGGTAGGGTTTTTTTTTTTTTTTTAAATTAAGGGTTGAAATCTCCTTTAAGGTAGGAAGATACAAATTAACAGTTCCCATATCTGTACCATAAAACTTGCTTTTATTAGTTTTTATATGAACATTTCTAAATTGGGTCAAGCAAAACCCTCCCACATCTATTTATCCCTTGAATTCTTCCCAATCAAAATAACCAGTTCCCATAGATAAAACTCTGTATAGGGAATAGTAAATGTACCAAAATAAAACATATCTACAGATGGCACTAATTTGATTGGAGCACACAGATTTCTTTGGTGCACTCCACTACTTTTTATATAAGCCTGGGAAGCTGCAACAAAACAAATGATGCACTGTGCAACTGTTCTCCATTTATTGTGCAACAAATGAGCAAAAAGCAACATGAAGACACTGTGGCATTGGCACAAATGAGATTCATTAATGAAATATATGCAACAGGAAACAACAGGATTTATGTATTGTGTTTTGTCTCCTCCTGAACCTGCGGGTTGCGAGTAGAGGTTTCGGGTGTGGGTATAGACGCTGGTCGGTGTTTCTGTGGGTCACAGGTTGGGTTGCGGGTCTTCTCAACAGCGTAACAATTATGATCTTTCCAAGAAAGATCATTTGTTTCAACACACACGTGTAGAGCTGAATCGTCAAATATACAAGTAGAAACAATAGAATTCCACCTGTATCTGACGATTCAGCACTAACAATGGCTGATGTTAAGGGTTCCTTCAAAATTTTCCGTCCAGCCTGATCAACCAGCCGACCAATAGCTAAATCTTCAGACTATATCGGTCAGCTCATTTCCCACCATACATACACTGAATATCATAAGATATTATCTGTGTGTCTATGGCCACCTTTACTCAGTTACGTATATGTTTTAATAACCTTTTTTTCTGATCCCGCCTTCTTCTAGTGATGTCACTTCTGGTTTACAATGACGGCACTTCCCGTTTCTTGATGGTCAGCGGGTCACGGATCGGGTTGCGGATAAAGTATTTGCAGGTCAGGTAGCGGGTCCAAGTGGGTAAGAATATGGGTCCGGGTTTAAAAAAGTGGTTTCGCGCAGGACTCTAAAGTGTGTTACAGATGAATGAAACACACAGTGGGACACAATCCTATGGATGTAATAATTAAACATTGTTTATCTACTGGTTTCTGTCTTTTTAAAGCCTCCTCATACTGGTAAAAACCCACACTTTAACCTCCTCAGTCTTGCAGATTATTATTAGCTTAGCCCATAAATGTCCGTGTGTTACGCAAGAGAAATTATTCTGGGTTTTTAGGAAATGTAGGAGTCCCAGTGTTCCACTGTGCCAGTCAGTGAATAAAGCTTAATGACTCTTAAATACAGTTCTTTTCAATATGTGCTTGTGCTGAGTGGGTTAGATTGTTTCCCATTGTTGTCTGAGACATTCTAATTAAAGACTGCTATAGCAACATAATATTTTTAGCAAGCAGAGTATTTATTAATTCAAGATATACAGACAGGAATAGCCAACTTTAACAGCTTTCTTTTTCTGCTTAAATTTGAGGCATTGGCTCCTTTGCTAAGCAGTCCTCTGAAGAGCAGTACAGATATGGGATCCATTATCCAGAAATCCATTATCCAGAAAGCTCAGAATTAAAAAAAAAAATCTCCCATAGACTCCATTTTATCCAAATAAAAAAAAAATGATTTCCTTTTTCTCTTTAATAATAAAACAGTGCCTTGTACTTAATCCATACTTAAAGTATGAAGATCCATTATCTGGAATCCCCCAGGTCCTGAGCATTCTGGATAACAGGTCCCATACCTTTACAGATTAAAAAAAAACTGGTCCGAAAAAGAAACAAGAGATATATTTATTTAGTTCAATTTCAAGGGGTATTTCAGCTTTAAGGTAACTTTTAGTATGTCATAGATAGGGTTTCCACCTTTTCTAAAATTGTATACCGGCCGGCGGGGGTGGAGTCAAAAGGGGGTGGACCGTGACGTAAAAGGGGGTGGGCCGTGACATAAAAGGGGCGGAGCCAAAGGCAGCGAATGGATGAAGACTCTTGAAAGGTAAGTTTTAACTACATTTAACGCAGGGCAAGGGCCTTTTTTAAGGGGTATTACAAATTTACCGGCAGCTACATTGCTGGTAAATTTGTAATACCGGCCCCGGCCTTGGCTGGTGTTTTACCGGCTAGGCCGGTAAAATACCGGCCGGGTGGCAACCCTAGTCATAGAATAGGTAATTCTAAGCAACTTTGAAACCAATTTAAATTTTTTCTTTATTTTTGAATTGTATGCTTTCTTCCTCAGACTCTTTACAGTTTTCAAATAGGGGTCACTGACTCCATCTAAAAACAAATGTTCTGTAAGGCTACACTTTTTTGTTATTGCCATGTTTTATTACTCCTCTTTTTCTCTTCAGACCCTCTCCTATTCATATTCCAGTCTCTTATTCAAATCAGTGCATGGTTGCTAGGGTAATTTGGACCCTTAAATTGGAGAGCTGACAAATAAAAAGCTAAATAACGCAAAAAAGACGAATAATAAAAAATGAAAACCAAATCGTCTCAGAATCTCACTCTCTGCGTCATACTAAAGGTTAATTTACAGGCGGACAAACCCATTAAAAGCAACTTTTACATCTTGCCATATGCCCTGTTCCTCACCAATACATTGTGCAGCTTTGCAGGAGATCAGGCTCAACCAGCAGATCCCAAAACTAAAGAGCAGAATGTACAGCTCAGCCAAATATAACAGGCAAATAGATGCCATTGATACATGCCTGAAAAAGCTGGACAACTGATTTTAAAATATACCCAAACACTATGCCTATGCTTTACGCCCCTGGATGTTCATATAAAAACTGGTAGAGAACATAACTAATGATGCACAGGTCCAATTCTCAATGTTCTTCGTTTTCATTTCACAACTCAAACGGGAAACATGCTTAAATAAAAGGCAGCGTGTTTGTGCAACACGGAGCGTGTGAGGTACTCTACCCTGTGTGTGAGGCTTGGACTTTTCACAGGTGAATTGCAGGTCTTTCTAGACATCACCGGACTACGAGGAGGCTTACCAACAACTACTAGGTCACTTTTAAAAATCGCCTGAAAAACCACAAGAAAATGTTCGGTTTTTTTTATCACTTCAAACCAAATGTTCTGCATTCTTCAATATCAGCTGCACATGCAGAAGTGAAAGAAACCTAAACCCAGCAACAAAGCCAAGGCATAAGCACGTAACACAAAAGAGATTTTTAGAGCTTGTCATGCAAAGAACACATGCAGCAAAATCCCACTCCAAAACCAATGGGATCCAGTTCATCTGCATTTCTGCTTCCGGAACTAGGGATCTTTTATCAAATACATCACAGGGATTGCACACCTCTGCAACTATGTAAATATTCAAGGTAGCTTTGGGGCAGCACGTTGCATGCTTCGGCATTTCATTTAAGGGCAATTATTTGTATCACAATATGAAGAAAATACAGCTACATGGTGAACTTGGTGATATAATACCTTCTGATGAAGAAAGTATGAATGAAACACCTAATTATTCTTTTTGTTTGCATCCTTGCAATTCAATACTTATACCAACAAATAAAATAGTTTGAAGCCTGTATCTCCCTACAAGGGCCTCCTAATCACCCTCCGGTCGGACAGGGAGATTCTGATATATTTTACTGAGATCCTGCCAAAAGCACTGACAGAATCCAACCTTATCCTGGAATCCGTTGTCTCTTACTTCTATCTGAAATATAATGTGGCATATTGTATCAGTGGAGTGTTCATGCCTATGAATTAAAACTGGAAAGCTATCAGCCATGATGGAAGATGATCTCCAGAGGCTTCAGGAAGGAGCAGCCATTGTCTATAACAAAAGTTTCCGGATTACAGTTGTCCTGCTCAGGTGGCAATCAAACAAATTGACAGAATGCATGATCTTACATTGTGAATTCAAAACGCTGAGCTGAAGTTTTTATGGTTTACTAAACTGAATGAAGGTTCGGCAGGATTGTTATTGTGGTATCCTCTCCCTCTGTTCTGTTGGTCTTTGTCTGTGAATTATCAGGTGACACTGAAAATTGTTCTGATAGAACCTGTGTACTGTGATTACTATGGTATTATTCAGAATTGGATACATAAATTATGTATATATTTGTATGTCTTGTTGCAAAAGGCTGTGCCTTGTGAGACAACTGGTATGTAATGCAGCTGCAGAGCTAGGTCAGTACGTTCTGTTGATAAAGTGAAATTAAAGGATGAAGCAAGTCTGTGCAGCATTTGCTTTCCCTTGATATAATCACAGACGGCTGGCAGTTGTTATTGCTGTGAGCAGAGAGGAGCAGACGACTGGCAGGGGTACAGAACTCTTCCAATGCTGATAACCCCCAGTGTTTGTTCCAAGCCAAATACACTGACATTTGGAAGCAGAATGACTCATAGGACATTCTGATACCAGAACTAGAACATTATAAACAGAAGAGACCTCCCACAAACACCACAGACCAAAATAACTACTAGAGGAACCAGGTCATCAGGAGTTTTTGGGAGGCTTTTATACGGTGCCTTTCTTATTATTTCAATCATGCCATCAACTGCAGACTAATACTGCAGCAGTTAGTCTGAATTTGTCTGCTGAATGTTTACAAATGCAATTGCTGATGTTACTGTATGATGGGGAATATATATATATATATATATATATATATATATATATATATCCTGCACTAATACCTTACAGTACCTATTAAGATAATTCTTGTACAACAATGAATAAAGTTACATATGCATTTGCATACACATCCCAATGCAATAGAAAATAAAAGTTTCTCTCAGTGAAAGTGAAACAACTGTGTGTCTAAATAGTACATAACTTCTTACTGCATCACTGTCAGCAGATACTAAAGCATTATTATTTCACAACACAACCTGGACAAAGGCGGGGGTTACAACTTAGATAACTAACTCTTAACCCAATATTAAGGGTCTGTGCTAACAATAAAATGCATTTTAGGGAGTGGAAATCCTAACAGGTTAGCTCTGGTGATGTGTATATAAGGCATATAAAGGACATGACACCACTGGGAAGGTGGGATCTTCTTCATTACTGGCACTTCTTGTTGGAACCCACAAATAGGAGCTTAGACAACAATGTGCACAAACCCAGTGCTCAGCAGCTCGACAATCTGTCAATAACCAATGTATTTGCTGGATATTTTAATTACATTAATATGGTAAATCTGGTCTACTGTATGGAATCACTGTATAAATGAAAGGACTATGTAGGGACCCATAGGGTTGACAGTCCCTTCTGATAGAAAGCCTGTGCAGTCATGCTTTAAAGGGGTGGTTCACCTTCAAGTTAACTTTTAGTATATTGTAGAAGGGCCAATTCTAAGAAACTTTTCAATTGGTCTTCATTATTTATTTTTCATAGTTTTTTAATTATGTGCAATTTTCTTCTGTTTCTTTGCAGCTTTCAAATGGTTGTCACTGACACCATCTAAAAACAAATGCTCTGTAAGGCTACAAATGTATTGTTATTGCCACTTTTTATTACTTATCATTCTATTCAGTCCATCCCCTATTCATATTCCAGTCTCTTATTCAAATCAATGCAGGGTTGCTAGGGTAATTTGTACCCTAGAAACCAAATTTCTGACACTGCAAACTGGAGAGCAGCTGAATAAAAAGCTAAATAACTCAAAAACCATAAACAATAAAAAATGAAAACCAATTGCAAATTGTCTCAGAATATCACTCTCTACATTATACTAAAAGTGAACTCAAAGGTGAACAACCCCTTTAATATAGTGATTGGAAAGGGGCGGTTCTACCTCTTCAAGAGAAAAATCTGGAAACAGGGACCCTGTGAATGAAGTTCAGTCAGAAAACAGGACATTCTAGGAATGTAGTATAATAAGTAGGATAGTAGGGTAAGCTAGAAAGAGTAGCATTGTGCTCATGTAGCTGGAGGTCTCACTCCTTAGGCATAACTGGACTAAAGTTCATGGACCACAGTAATAAATAGGTATTCAGGCTAAGTATATTACTCCTTGAACTATTTTTGCTGGAGGGATCAGGACCACTTGCTGGTAGACTTAAAGGAGAACTAAACCCCAAAAATGAATATGGCTAAAACATTTTCAGCTTGTCAATATCAGCAATGATCCAGGACTTCAAACTTGTCACAGGGGGTTACCATCTTGGAAAGTTTCTGTGACACTCACATGCTCAGTGGGTTCTGAGCATCTGTTGAGAAGCTAAGCTTAGGGGTCGTCACTAATTATCCAGCAGATGGGGTTGGTCTGTAATATAAGCTGATGCTACAGGGCTGATTATTAAATTCTGATGCTAACTGCACTGGTTTTGGTGCTGACATGTAGTAATTATCTGTATTAATGACTAATCAGTATATTGTGACTATATTTCTATTCTATGTGTACTGTATATTGTGAGTGGGTCCCTAAGCTCAGTAAGTGACAGCAGCACAGAGCATGTGAATCAGTGAATCAGCAGAAAAGAAGATGGGGAGCTACTGGGGCATCTACTGGGGGGACACAGATCTTTACTGCTAAAGGGCTTTAGTTGCCTGGGGCCGGCACATAAGCCCAAAACATAATCTACAACATTTCTAGCTACTTCTTTATCTTAACTTTCCTTTTTTCTTGTCCATCACTAGCTGGACAAGGAACATTAAAGCCAACATAGGGTTACAACTATATTATGGTGACTACAGGAAACCCGAGGAAAAATGAGGAAACTTCCCATCAGTGTCACGCTGTTGTTTTCATCTTCCAATAAACTGTTCCCTGGGTTGACATGGGTTAATGCCATAAGCTAAATGTCAATATGTATCAGCCTTAATGATGGGTTAGTGATGGAAACTGTTAATAGGCACACACTGTCTATATTTAGTGGTGTATCCATGCTTTAGTATGTTTGGCTTGGCTTGTATTAGGGAAATAGCACAGATTCCATGCAGGACGGTGTTACCTTTGACCTTGGGGATTGTGACTCCTGCCTGGATGTGAATTTGGTTAAAGAAGAGGAGAACGGAGACACAGTAGTACGTGAACATACAGATTCAGATGGAAGGATGCTGACAGCATGAAATGGATGGCTGGAAGAAAGCTGCAAAGGAAAGGGGGCAGAAAACCTTTGTTTTCCAGAAAAAACTGAGGTTTTCTTAGATATTTAAAAAAAGATGTTAAATACATGTCAAATAAGAAGACACAATGAGCTTTATAATACTACTGGTGGAGCAGCTTATTTGATGTTAAGCCTTGCACATTCTAAACCATTATCTAATACTCAAATACTCAAAGCAATAATGCCTGAAACATTTATATTGCTGTATAGGATGACAAGCTTAAAGGGATACTGTCATCGGAAAAAAAATTTTTTCCCCAAAATGCATCAGTTAATAGTGCTGCTCCAGTAGACTTCTGCATTGAAATCCATTTTTCAAAAGAGCAAACAGATTTTTTTATATTCAATTTTGAAGTCTGACATGGGGCTAGATGTATTGTGAATTTCCCAGCTGCCCCCAGTCATGCAGGCCCCGATTTGTGGAGAGGCCACCAAGGCCCGGGCCTAGGGCAGCACAACTCTAGGGGTGGCATGCTTTCCTGTGTGTCAGTTCCCATTGCTCCATCCTGATGATGAAAATTTGAGCAAATAAAAGGGAGAGGACAGGGGGGACAAACGGCAGCAGGCCTGGGGCGTCCGCTAGGTAAATCCGGCCCTGCAGTCATGTGACATGTGCTCTGATAAACTTCAGTCAGTCTTTACTGCGGTACTGCAAGTTGGAGCAATATCACTCAACTCCTCCCCCCAGCAGCCTAACAACAGGACAATGGGAACGTAACCAGATAGCCACTCCCTAACACAAGATAACAGCTACCTGGTAGATTTAAGAACAATACTCAGCAGTAAAAGCCAAGTCCCATTGAGACTGATTCAGTTTGCAGGAGAAATAACAGCCTGCCAGAAAGTAGTTCCATCCTAAAGTCAAGGCACAAGTCACATGACTGGGGGCAGCTGGGAAACTGATAATATGTCTAGCCCCATGTCAGATTTCAAAATTGAACATAAAAAAAAATGTTTGATGTATTGAGAATTGGATTTCAGTGCAGAATTCTGCTGGAGCAGCACTATTAACGGCTGTGTTTTGAAAAAAAACATGTTTTCCCTTTAATCATTAAACCCATATTTTTTTTATTTAAAAAAAAAAAAAAAAAACCCCAGTGTTTATGCCCCCATTGTAGTTATCTTAGTAATAGCAGAATCAATTTATTGGTAATGAATTCTTAATTTTGCTAAGTCTTTGCTCCTTGCAGTACCCACTAGGTTGCAAATGTATCTAGGCAATGACTGCAGTGTAATGCTACCTAGATTGAAATGTGAGCTACCTTTCCATGGATTATGGCAGGCAAAAGATGGAGGAATAATGGGAACCTAAAAAGGCTAAAAAATGATAAGTAACTATTTCTTATACTAAATGATGTAGTTATATGGTAAACTAATGCCTCATTTTATTTGGTATAGGAAAAAAAACACATTATTCATCATTGCCTCTGAGGCAAATTGGAGAGGCTTAGGATGGGGTTTTTTGCCTTCCTCTGGATCAACTAGCAGTTAGGCAGTTAAAAAAAAAAAGGTTGAACTTGATGGACGCGAGTCTTTTTTCAGCCTAACTTACTATGTTACTATGTTACAAATAGCAAAGACCAATAGGGATCTGAATCTAGTCTGGGCCATAAAATGTACTGGAGTCACAGAGCCCAGACAATGTCTAACATTACAACTGGATGCCTTTTACCATTGTAAGGAATTGTGCAGACAAATTATTTGGCCATAAATGCATGTAGTACAAGGTACAATAAAATTCCGTGTAATACATAAAGTGCAAGACACGACAGGAACAGATATACAATGTAGGTGCACGTGGACATCGGAGCACTTATTACTGCTATTCTAGGGTTTTCCTCATCTCTTTTTGATACATGAAACTGCACATAAGACGCACATAGAGTAATGTGATCTTTATACCTCTGTATTAGAACTGGATGGACATTCCTCATGACCTGCAATAGGATGCGTTATGCTTTTTACTGGAGCTTTTAGGTTTTCGCTTGTCCCATCTTCCTCTATGTGGAGAGTTGTGAGTTGCTCTGCGTGAGGGTCACACCTATAAAACCCTGAATCTTGATTTTTCATCTGACCCCCTTCGATGATTGACAGCAGCTCCTCGCAGATTTCCTCTTCCTGGTCGTCCACCAATGGTAGGTTTTGGGGCGACAGAGCGTTTGTAGCGGACTCTATTTGGATTGGGTCGACAGCTACAAGCTCTGATGCATTAGAAGTGTCTGAAACGGTTGCAGGGGATTGTTTCCCACAATGCAGTCCTTGTATATCTGACTGTGCAACAAAAGTCTCTTCTTTTAGGCATGTATCACTACCAGTCAAAGGCTTTATAGGGATTTCACTCTGATGAACTATGGGACTGGAAACAACTGCATCAGGAAAGAGTGGAGGTACAGGAAGGTGAAAACTCAAATTGGTCTTTGGTGATGTAATGGGAACAAAATGTCCTTCTTTAACTCGGGAAGTAAAAGTATTTGAACTAAATGGTTCGGACTGGATTACAGTTAATGGCAAAGAGCTGGGCTTCTCTGCACTGGAAAGAAATTGGTCAGGAAAAGGTGGTAGGGTCGGGGCAGGTGTAGTTGATGGTGAAAAGCCAACAGTCAAATTTAACCATTCGCTGGTGACCGCATCTAATTTCCCCTTACTACTGTCTGTACAGGAAGATGAGTCAGGCCTTAGAGTAAGGGGTGGAGTACAGAGCTTCTTAGTTGCAGCCGACTTCAGAGATAGGAAGAAAAATGTAAGAAACACAGCAGAAAAAAATATAACTATACTGAATGTCAGAGAAAACAAAAACATTTAATTTAACAGGTACAGGTATGGGACCTGTTATCCAGAATACTCGGGACCTGGGGTTTTCCAGATCTTTATGTAATTTGGATCTTCATACTTTAAGTCTACTAGAAAATCATGTAAACTTTAAATAAACCCAATAGGCTGGTTTTGCTTCCAATAAGGATTAATTATATCTTAGTTTGGTTCAAGAACACATTTTTTTTTATTATTGCAGAGAAAAAGGAAATAATTTTTAAAAAAATCTGGATTTTTTTTTGGATAAATGGAGTCTATGGGAGACGGGCATTCCGTAAACCGGAGCTTTCTGGATAATGGGTTTCTGGATACCTGTACGCATGCCTAAATGATAACAATAGCACCTGGAATCAGGAAGCAAACCAGGGATGTAACCACACTGCATGTGGTATTGGTTGTCCATTCATAATCTGGGCAAATGACCTCTTATATCTAGTAATTGTACCTTGGTACCTTTAAATACAGCTAAAAGTCCTTTGGTTTTTATATCTAGTATCACACTAGAACAGTGGCTCATGGGCAACATGTTACTCTCTGGATGTTGCGCCCAATGACCTCCAAGCAGGTGCTTTTTTTTTTAAATTCCTGGCTTAAAGGCTAGATTTATTTGTGTAAAAATCATGTGTACTGCTAAAAAGAGTCTCCTGTTGGCTTTAAGTCTTCATAGGAGCTACAAATACCCAACCATAACCCAATTACACTTGAATGTGGCTCACAAGTAAAAAAAGGTTGGGGACCCCTGCACTAGATTATAAAGAACAATATGTTTATTTTAACTGAAGTGACTCCCCCTACTGTTGCACACTGGGATTTACTCCCCTGTGCTGAGAGTGATGAGGCCAATTTAGCAACAACTAGATTTGCCCCCATTCAGCTTCCATATAATATTTTTAATTATCATTTTTTTAAAAAAATGCATAACCGAACTCTTTCAATGCAACGTAAAGGATTGACCCCTTATGCTCGGCCACAAGAAGAAAAATAGAAGCCACTGGAAATGAGGAGGAATGGGGAGCAAGTGGCTGTAGCCATAATGAACTAAAGCTCAGATTATAAGATGGGGGAGCTCATACAGAATGCGTAACAGGCCTCATTTGGCTATATCAGATTGGTTTGAATGGCACACAGGTTGCACATGGCTGTATAGGTATGGGACCTGTTATCCAGAATGTTCAGAACCTGAGGCTTTTTCCGGATAATGGATCTTTCTGTAATACATTGTCTACTAGAACATCATGTAAACATTAAGTAAAGCCAATAGGCTGGTTTTGCATCCAATAAGGATTAATTGTATAGTAGTTGGGATCAAGTAGTAGGGTCTGTTATATTATTATAGCTGAAAAGGGAAATCATTTTTAAAAGTTTGGATTATTTGGATAAAATGGAGTTTATGGGAGACGGCCATTCCATAATTTCTGCAGGGTCAGACTGGGGGGGGGGGG
>CM044431.1:43889170-43955486 GCA_024363595.1 Xenopus borealis | reverse complement strand
GGGGGGGGGGGGCAGATAATGGATCCCATACCTGTACAAAGAAGGCAGTAATAAACGTATCCTCTACGTACAGGGCGCAGAGCAGAAACTCCAGTTTAGTGAGCCTTTACAAACCAAGTCATTTTCTCTCTAGCTCTTCTTCACTTGATCAATCAATGCTAATACAGCTTCACACTGTGCTACTGAATAAACTCTTGAACCTTCAGGTGTTAAAAATTACTACTCCCATCATCCCCTGCTGGTATTTCATAAAAGCAGGACAGTTTTAAATCTGCCGTGAAGTTACCTATATAAAAATAGCTGCTCACAATTCACCCCCAAACATAGTTGTGCCCTGATGACAAGTGCAGACTAGTGATGGGCGAATTTATTCGCCAGGGGCGAATTCGCAGGCGAATTCCCGCGATTCGCAGGCGAATTCCCGCGATTCGCCGCTGGCGAATAAATTCGCGAAACGGCAGCAAAAATTTGCCGCCAAAAAAATTCGCCTAAAAACGAGTCGCGCGTCGTTTTTGACGCGACGCGCCGAAAACGATGCGGCGCGCCGCGATTGACGCGACGCGCCGCGATTGACGCGACGCGCGTCAAAAACGACATGCGACTCGTTTCGCGAATTTTTCGCCAATTTGCAAATTTCTCTAGAAATTTGCGAATTTTTCGGCGAAGCGAAACGCGGGAGATTCGCCCATCACTAGTGCAGACGGTGTCTATTTCAAGCAAAGTGACATCCTAGTGATTCAAGTGTCCATGAAGACTTACAGAATCTTTTTCTAGCCATGGCAGGTGACTGCGGTACCAGATACCTCTTGTGTTTACACATGAACCGTGGTTTCCTATTTGCATTTTTTTTTATACCCAACAGCGCTCATTAACTGCAGTTTTAACATTTTTAAAAGGCCTAACATTTTTGCCTGACATCATAATGGGTATCCCCTGCTGTCCAGCACACTCATACATTCCCTGCTCATGCACATAGGCTCAGAATAAACTGCTGCTCCGCTTGCTCATTGTGCAAGTACAGGTATGGGATCTGTTATCCAGAACCCCGTTATGCAGAATGCCACGAATTACGGAACGGCTGTCTCCCACAGACTCCATTTTATCCCAATAATCCAAAAAAAAAAAAAAGATTTCCTATTTGTCTGTAAAAATAAAACAGTAGCTTGTACTTGGTCCCAACTAGGATATAATTAATTCCTATTGGAAGAAAAAACAGCCTATTGGGTTTATTTAATGTTTACATAGTTTTCTAGTAGACTTAAGGTACAAAGATCCAAATTATGGAAAGATTTGTTATGCGGAAAACCCCAGATCCCCAGAATTCTGGATTACAGGTCCCATACCTGTACTTTAAACAAGAAAATAATCTGTATAGCGGAGAATTACTGAAACAGGGGGTCTCACTACTGGGAATATATTAGGTAAAACACACTTTATTTATCCCAAGTTTAAAATACACATACATATTAAAAAACTGGACACGTGTGTATTTTATTTGTATATGCATTTTAAAATTGGAATAAATAAAGTTAATTTAATATATCCCCAGTAGTGAGACCCCTTGTTTCAGTAATTCTCCGCTATACGGATTCTTTTCTTCTCAAATGTATCTAAACCTTATTTTGGGGGGTGGGGGCCTCCGGGTGTACTTTCCCTTAACAATACAGGATAACTTCATGAATGCTGCAGCTCTAGCTTTGGGATATATATTTTCCCATACCTGTACTTTCATGTAAGTTCTTTCCCTCTCTGGGGCTCAGGGTTGGCCAGCCCCCCCTTTCCCGAAAATCTGAATCCACGAAAAAGTTTTGGCGCTGTGCAGTGCAGTCATGTACGCATGTGCGCCAATCGCTGTCATGTGCTTATGCGTAAGGTTCCATTCCCGCATGCTCAGCGGCGCCCTCACAAATGCCTTGACTACAGTCCCAGTGGGCCCTGGGCCCCCCAGTCAGACCCTTATGGGGCTCATTAACTGATACCTATAGCAATTAGCACCATGGCACCAGCTATACAACGGTCAATTCTTTACTCACGCATCACACTGCCTTACTAAGGTTGATTCATAGGAAAACGCCCCAGGACAGTTGCACATCATCATCATCACTTATACAATGCCAGCAGTTTACACAGAGCTTTATATTAATTTATATCAGGGGTCTTACAATAATTTAACAAAAGTGTTACCTCCTTGTTCTTGTATTATATACAGCAGGGGTGCCCAAAAGGTAGATTGGGGTCTACCAGTAGACCTTTATCTGGTGATCAGTAGATCTCAAGACACTGTCAACAAAAAGCTTGTCTAAATCACCCTCCTATTTCATGCTTTTTATTCAAATTGGTACTTGTTAAATATAGCAAAACACATTTTCTCATAAATCATTATTTTAGTAACATTTTCCATGGAACAGAATGCTAGCAGTGATATTAGGGATGTAGACCATAATGGGATAACATCACTATAAGTAGACCTCACATTAGCAAAGTATGGGCACTCCTGAGATAAAGCTTTTGGCAGATGAGAGAGCTATAGGCAGCAGTCATGCTACTATTAAGTGGTCCATTTACTATTTATGTGAAGGATTAGAAATTCGATCAAATTCGATCGGATTCCGATCGTACGATTTTATCAAATATTCGAATATGCAAATTTGGTCACTTCGTTCATCGAATATGCAAAATTCGATCATATTGAATAGAACGAATAGATCGAATAATCGAATATTCGATCAACCAACCATTCGATGATCGAAGTACTTCCCCTTTAAAATTTTCTTTGACTGCCTACTTCGCCAGATTGAACCTACCGAATTGCAATAGAAGCCTATGGGACCCCCCCCCACATAGGCTTCTTCTCTAAGTTTCATGTTCGCATACCAATCGTACAATCAAACGATTAAATCATTTGATTTGTACGATTTCTTCGAACAATCACACTTTTTTTTACGATTTTTTCGTAAAATTGTTCGATGGTACGATTTTATCGAAACATCGAATAGCGGCCAAAAACCATTGAATTTTAATACAATTTTATCGAATCGTACAAGGGTCGGATTTGAGGGCAAATAGCCCTGGAGAATTCGACCCTTAGTAAATCTGCCCCTAAGTGTAGTATCAAGCTAATATTATGTTGCTGGGCCAATATCATTATCCAGTGGATCAACTGATACCATATATAAGTACAGGTATGGGATCTATCATCCAGAAACCAGTTATCCAGAAATTTTGGGCCATATCTCATAAACTTCATTTTATCCAAATAATTAAACTTTTAAAAATGTATTCCATTTTTCTATGTACTAATAGTAGTTGCACATCATCATAAACAGTAGTTTGTACTTGATCTAAACTAAGATATAATTAATCCTTATTGGAAGCAAACCCAGCCTATTGGGTTTATTTATTTTTTTAATTCAATTTATTTAATGTTTAAATTAAGTTTTAGTAGACTGACGATACAAAGATCCAAATTACAGAAAGATCCTTTATCCGGAAAAACCCAGGTCCCAAGCATTCTGGATAAAAGGCAACCCCTGAGATTCTATATAAATAGCTGGTATATGCACAGCCTTGGGGTGACTGAAATTAAGCTACCATGCTTGTTGGAAAAATTTACCGTACTTTGGGTATGAAAATAAAGTCTTTGTGTGTGGAATGAATCATTCTATACAATGCAATAGTCTCTCCCTTGGGTGGCTTAACAAAAGTGAGAGGTGATAGTAATTAGCATACTCCCCTGTACTGGCGATAAACCCAGCTCAAAAGGACCTCGATTTTGTGTCTTGTATGTTTAATTGTGTACTTTAGTGCACAAAGAGACCATAGTTGGTTGAGTGTTCTCATGTATAGTAGAGCATTATTAATCAACAGACAATAAGTATGACGACTTACAAAATCATGTCTACATGTTAAAGGAGAACTAAACCCTCAAAATGAATAGGGCTAGAAATGCCATGTTTTATATACTGAACTTATTGCACCAGCCTAAAGCTTCAGCTTGTCAATAGCAGCAATGATCCAGGACTTCACACTTGTCACAGGGGTCACCATCTTAGAAAAAGTCTGTGACATGCTCAGTGGGCTCTGAGCAGCTGTTGAGAAGCTAAGCTTAGGGTTTGTCACAAATTATTGGCCTGTTATATAAACTGATGCTACAGGGCTGATTATTAAATATATTCTGATGTTGGTTGCACTGGTTTCTGTGCTGCCATCTAGTAATTATCTGTATTAATGACTAATCAGCCTTATATTGTGACATTTCTATTCTATATGTACTGTATATTGTGAGTGGGTCCCTAAGCTCAGTAAGTGACAGCAGCACAGAGCATGTGAATCAGTGAATCAGCAGAAAAGAAGATGGGGAGCTACTGGGGCATCTACTGGGGAGACACAGATCTTTACTGCTAAAGGGTTGTGGTTGCCTTGGGCTGGTACAGAAGCACAAAACATCATGTACAACATTTCTAGACTACATCTTTGGTGTCACTTTAGTTCTCCTTTAAGTATCAGTTCAATCCATATTTATCATATTATTCAATTAATTAGATCCACATGTGCATAAAATATAGCCCACAGGGTATATTCTAGATTTCCTTAATAAAGTCCCAAACCAACCAGTTCTGGCCAAAATGATACCTACAACAAGCATTCATTATCTATAATCAGAACATAGAATAGTCTATTAGTCTTGCCAGCTATACATAGGCCATACTCTTGCAGTAGCATATACAATAACTGCAAACCTGGTGTACTGAGTCATATTCAAACCAAAATTGGCCAACAATCCGGGACAGGCCTGAAATCTCAAGTTCTGAACTGTTACGCTTACAAACCCAACAAAGGATTCCTAGCTAGCACAAGGTAAAGCAGGGAGCTCTGGTAGCTATGAACTGGCAATAAAGCTGTTGCTGAAGATGTCGTTGTGTGCGATGAGTTAGAACATGGATGTCACCATAATACAGTTATCTATAGAAATGGTAGATTTCCACATGCATTAAGCGGTCACAGCACCACAGTAATTGCAAAAACATCTTACACCTTACACATTGATAGAAATTCTATGCATGTAAAATAATTTTACTAATGGGACAAAGTGACAAAATGTAGCTTAATTGTATCTGCCAAATTCTGGTGCAAAATGTTGCATTGGTTAATAAATCTCAGTTGTGCCAATTGTAAAATGGCCACAACACTGGCAATATACACCCCATTGCACACTAATCTTTGAAGCTAAAAATTAGGCACCTGGACACAGTGTGCAAAAGGACCCTTGCCATGAAACCTTGCCAATAGCAGCAATGTGATACAGGATTCCCTTTTGCCTTATTCATGTTAATCAGTGCAGTAGGCACATTAATACTAGGCACAAGAAAACTTGTAGAGCATGCTGTATGTACTGTATGTTCCACAGATCTAGCGGTTGCACCTATTATAGTAAAGAACCCTCTTTAGCTTTGTCAGGTTCAGTGGGTATGAACAAAACTAGGGTCAGACTGGGCCAGTGGGATACCGGCTACCCACCTGGGTTTGGGTGTTTCCCCTTTAGTGTAATTAAGGTATGGAGATGCAGAAAATACCCTTTACCTGGAAAGCCTCAGCTTCCAAGCATTCCAATTAATATATCTCATAACTGCTCTATGTGTATTAATGCCAGTAGCTTGGTATTTATTTTGTACTGTCCAACTTCTAAGTACAAGGATAGTTCCCAAACTACCGCTGCCCAATAAGTCCCTGCGACAACAGGTGTCATCTAGAAAGGCACAAGTTCATGATCCTGTTTTAGTGCACACCCCTTTGTTGCGCCTTTTTCATCTGTACAGCTGCACATGTGATTATTTATGTCTACGACAATACAAAATGTGCAGCTGTATCGAATGCAAAAAGCATATTATCTCATTAAACTCTAGAGCCAACAGCAAATCACAAATTGGGGTTTGATTATCATCGATTGTTCCAATAGCCGCTGGTAATGGGAGCAATGGCAGCAGCCAAGATGGTACATGGAAGCTTAGACAAAAGATCTGTTTATACCTGAATGAATGTATATCTTAAAACCTCGCTGTAAGCTTACATGTTTGTACACAAATAATAACAATATTTAACCAATAACACAAGATTCCTTACTGTGGCTGGACTTGAATTGTGTATCCTGTCGCTTGAAGTGCCCTGAGGTACTGGGCAATGGGGTGAATCCCCAGCACTTTTGGACGGAGCCTTTTTTATGATCTCCACATAGGCCACAGGGAAGATCCCCTGTCTGTTAGTTCCCACAATTTTACCTTCATACCAGTTTTGGTCAACTTTCTTAAGAAGCAAAACTCTATCACCCTGGAAAAAAAGAGAACATTCGCAGGTTGCAGCTGTTCTGAACCAATATTGCACAGAGAAGTGCTAAGAAAGAAATATAATCTTCATGGTTTGGCTCTAGAGATGCTGGGAGATATACTTTAGCACCAGCGTACAGCTGGTGACTGTCCCATTAATATTCAGCTACCATTTCTCATATTAATAAAGCAGCTACTAAAGTTCATTTACTGATTTAATGCAATACATATAAAAGAGCAATAAGAACAGTAGATAAAATTACCTTTTTGAGTGAAAGCTCCACGTTTGTGTCAGCAGTAAAATTGTATTTGGCCAGTGCCTCGCCAATCTCTCGTGCCTGTGCTGGAGGAGGGGGGCGCACTGGCTGAGATTTTTCTGTCGGGGTCATTTTCTACAACAGAGCAAATATATCATTAAATGTGAATGTGCGACAGTCATAAAATATATGGGAAGAAAGGGCTACAAACCTCAACATATGACATGGGAAATATCCCGATTCTCCCATGATGTTCACCTTCATACCAGTTCTTGTCTATTTTCCTGAGGATATAGACTGTATCTCCTTTACTGAAAGACAGTTCTCTGCAAAGGAAAACAAGGTACACACATCTAACCTGCTGTAAAAGCTCAATTTAATGAAAAACTAGTTTAAATTGAGGGCATTTACTAATCATATGCAAATCTGCATGAGTGCAATAACCCATGGCAACTAATCAAAATGTTTGTTTTTATTGATCATCCTATAGAAAGCTAATCAATCACTAGTTGATATGGGTTACTGCCAAGGTACAAATGTGCCCAGTGCTAGTAAAGCATTTTTTTTACTGTTCTAGTGGACATGTCAAGCTCAGTGGTATTGCTTAATATCCAATATACCATACTGACTGGCTATAGGACAGAATGTGATCGAATATGAATCTAAGATACATTTCCCCCAGAATAAATAATACATGTAGCATCAATTTTATTATCTAAAGGTACTGTCACACAAGTCACCTCTGCTTATTCTGACCACCAGAAATACCCATGCTAGAAGCAAAATTATAGCATTAATTCCCCCACCCCAACCACAATAGAACTTACTTTGGAGTCTGTGCTTTGAAGTCATACACAGCTCGAGCAGGCTTGCCATAGAAAACAAAAGACGCACTGCAATTAGTATTACATGGATTATTTCTCAATTACAATTACTGAAGCTCAAGCAGTCACTGATGTACTCAAGTATTCGACAAATTGCTCTTGTTGATAGCTCATGGCTTTTTTGCCCTTCTTGTCAACTGATTGTCTACTGTTTTCTGGGGACCTTGGGGATGTTTATATCTTGAATTAGCACAGGTCCATGTTAAAGGAACAATGATTAAATTGGATTTTATGTTAAAAGGTGCATCCGGTGTGCTCTAAATAATGGAAAAAAAACCTTATCCGGAAAACCCTAGGTTCCAGCTCTAGATCTAAGATCCTATAACTAAAATAGCATTCTGCCAGGTACCTTATATAACTTTTGTGATTTTTTTTGTGGTTTACTCCTAGCAGTAGAGATGGATAACCATAAGAAGAATCCAGGACCTTTAGTTCTGTGAGGAGCTGAGCTCTGTAAAAATGGGGCATGGTGTAGTGTAAGGGGTGTAGGGTAGAGGGTGGGCCATAACCAACATTAACCCACCTCTGCTCAGTAATTTATTTTAAACAAGAAAACTATATATTTTATATTTTTATCACACACCTCTCTCTCTTGGGCTCCCTTTCTTGCGGCGCTTCGGGTAACATTGGTGAAAGCGGAGGAATAGCTGCGGGGAGACTCTGGATCAGCTGGAAAATGAAAAAAAAATATATTCCAAATGAGTAAAGCACATCAGTTATGTAGATTTTCGCCTAAGGGACGATGTGTCATTGGTGTAGATTTCTTTAAACTTCTTAAATGAAAAATATATATAAATATATCTTTCAGAAAAATGGGCCTCTAAATTATTTTCAAAAAATGGCATCACTACAGAAGCTCCTGTCACAAAATAGCACTGCTGGTCGTCTTACTGCTGCACTGGCATTCACAGCATTCCTCAGAGGTGAATTCATTGCTGACTTTATTGGGAGCAAGGCAACAGCAGCTAAACAGCACCGGCTAATAAAGTATCCTGGGAGATGTAATATAAACAGGAAGGCTATTACTCTGCTCTATTTATGGTATACCTTGCAAAGTGGAGTTATACAAAAGTGACACGTGTATACAGTGCAATTGCTGGAAGACATGCATGAAATGGTAAAAAAACAGGAAAATTAGTACAATGGAAAAAAAGCACTATATGAAACACAAGGATTGGAGAGTCAGGACCTGCAGTAGTACATTACATGTAGGGATAGCAGACGTTACTACCAATCAGCTTACAGAGACCATTAAGGTGGGGGGAAGGATAAACTTAAAGGAAACTTTTATTGATATAAACATGCACCCAAATGGTAGGGAATACTTACTAACTCTTTTGCACAAACAGGGGCGTAACTAGAGAGGAAGCAGACCCTGCGGCTGGGGGGCCCAGGAGGTATAGGGGGCCCCATTAGGCCCTGATTTCAATATATATTGGTAAAACAAGACAAACTCTGGATAGTGGGGGGGCCCTAAAATTGATTTGCTGTGGGGCCCAATAACCTCTAGTTACACCACTGTGCACAAACATACTTTATTTTAATCTTATGAAGTTTGAGATTTAAATGGTTTATTAACTCTGCACTTTCAACCTCACATTCTAGCTACTCTAGCTTCTACTGGTCGGCTGTGCAAATTGCATTTAATGGAACTGCATGGGCAGATTTAAGCTGCTGATTAGGGTTCTTTAGACCGATTCAGCATCATATCTGCCTGTGTACGGGGCCCTCCTTCAAGCCTTACCAATCAATATCTGGCCAAAAATCGGGCAGATCTCAATCTGGCAATCTTAATTTTTCTGTTGGATTGAGGACCACATCAGCTCATCTATGCGGTCCTCTCTGAGACTTTTCATATCCCCTTCATTGCAATGCGATTGTTTGGCCCTGTATGTATAATCTGAAACTAGTAAGCCTTTTTTGATGAATATATATGACCAGTCAGACAAAGAGCCATAGTAATTGGGATCTTGCCCCAGCTCCAAGCGCAACTAAATCTGGGCATATATGAATAGATCTGCTAGTTTGGGGAGGTTATCAAATAAGTAAATTGTTGCCTGATTTGGCAACCCATGTGCTGGGCTGAATCAGGCTGATCCAATTGTTTTTCCCCTGGACAAAGAGCCTATGCCCATGTATGGCCACCTTAACAGCTTGAGTGTGTTGCTCCATGGAAGAGGAGATTTCCGTGGGTGTCAAAGCACCCCATCAGTCTGTGCCCTTAATGTTTGCACAGGTCACTGAATCTCAGGCATTTTTATGAAGTCTGTGAACTCTATTTTAAGGGAAATAAAACAAAAACTCCTATTCATATAAAGAAGTACAAATATACATTCAATGAGAATTAGTATTTCACAGAATAATATTAAGTCTAATTAAACAAACAGAATAACCTAGTACTACCTATTTTATGATATTAGATTCCATTTAAACTTTGATGATATAAGATGCCATCCTTAGTAGGTATCATGATGAATAATATAACCTGCATTGAACTGCTCTGTGCATCCTTGCTACTCTCAATCCAGCCTGGTAGAGTTAAATTCATGCTTTCTTACATAAAGGCACAATAAAAGATTCATTATGGATGATGGAGTTGATGGCTGTCATCTAGGCTTGACCCTACTGCAGAGATGGTAAAAATGAAGAACAAGAAAGAGGCAGACAACCCCCACAAATGTAAAAGTGCTTGGAAAGAATTGACATTATTATTTCTTGATTTCAAGATATTAACTAATATAATTCCATTGGAACAACAGCACCACCGGCTGGTCAGTTGTGCCACACTAGGCTACTGTCGGGAGTACATTTCAGAAGAAGAAGAGGAAACTCTTGTGATGTTGCCCTGCTTAGGAAAGACCAGAAAAAGGTCAGATAACTTTGGGCACACAGAATTTAGTAAAACCCCCACTGGTACAAATCCAATGTTAATGTAATGAATGTTTATAAAATAGAGAAGGGAATAGAAGCAAATGTATTCTTGCAAATGCATCTCTACCCACAGTCATGCTTTTAACATGGTGAAAAAAAGAAGGTGATCTTTTTTTTAATGAAATGAGTCAAGGTGGAAATCTCATGCACACAGTATATAAACAGATTGGAGCACCTTGAAAACAGAAAGAATTTTCTTGGGCATTGTTGTTAGTAGCGTCCATGTCCTGATAGGCCACACTGTCAAGAGGGGATTCGCAATCATTTCGGAACACTGGGTAATGAATAGCCCCGTCTTGAGGCAGCGGAGTTGAAAGAGGAAAAGCCTTAAGAGATGAGTTTCTTTCAGGAACATCTGGAAGGAGCTCGCTAATGAGTCTGTGCAGGATGCTGTTATCAGGCAAGCTACCTCGTCTCTTCTCTGCTTTGATTTGGTCACAGATGTCCTGCAGAGCAGAATCCAATGCTTCAAACACAGAAGCTTTACATCTTGTTTTCTCAGTTTGCCGTTTTGGTGTTGCACTCTTTTTCCTACGAAAAGGCACTGGGCTGACAAGGAATGCAATTTTGGAAAGACCTGAATCTAATTCGTGTTTCCTTGGAGACTCTATTTTCTCCTGTTTAGCCCTTTCATGTTTTAGCATGGTGGTGAAGCGTGTGTACGATGCTGGGCATCGTCCTTTGCAAGAATTAATGAGGTGCCGATGATGGTGGTGGTGGTGATGGTGGTGGTGGTGATGATGTCCAGACCCGTAAAAGCTTTCAGAAGATGTGAACGAGTAGTGGTCAAAATCACTTTCACTGCAAAAGGAGGAGCCCTCAATCTGGATAAAGTCACTCAGGTCTGAAACAACAGCATCTGGGTCACTGTCAGAGAAGTCCATATTTGACCTCGGTATCTGATCACTTGTTACCTCGATATGTACCGGCACAAGGCTTTTGCCATTGTGCTGTACCTGAGAAACATGCCTTTCTTGGCTTTCTTCATCTAGCAAAGATTCGATAGAGAATCGTCGCTTTGGGCAAGAACTATTAGTAGAAACGTCTAAGCTGACTGCAGAAAACATTTCATCCCCTAAATTTGGCATAGATTTGGATTTTTTAATCAGCTGCTCAAACTCTGATATCCTAGTTGGAACCATATCTCTCGGCACCTCTTCTGAATCAGCCCTCCACTCTGAATACAAGCCCTTTTGTTGTTCCTGTTCATACAGTAATATCCGAGATTTCACTGAACAGATCACTTCCGAACTCAACAGATCTTTGCGATTGATACGATGCATTTTTTTGTAAAGTTTTAGGAACCCAGGGGTGTTATGAGCAGATCTGTGACGGACCCTGGGTTGGTTTGAAGCACAGGAATTACCCCAGGCTAAAGGAATAGTCTGTGGTGATTTCTCATCACACAGTAGGGAACCCATGCTTTCTGATTTGGTCTGGGTATTACAAAAATTACTGTGGTCCTCTGCCAACAGATCATCACAGCTCCTTGACTTTATTTTTGGTGATGCTGTCTCCTCAGTGCTACTCCACACTTCAGCATTCTGACGGGTCATCTGCCAGCCATTCTTACAGTTTATAGGCTGCACTGTGTCATTGGGAACCACTAAATGATGACTGTAGCTGCCACAGTAATCTAACCCATTGGAGCCATTTTGTTTGGAAGCGGAGTACGTAAACAGGGGTGGATACATTCTGCTAACATCCCCACCTTCATAATCCATAAAGCAGCATGACAAGAGAAAGACAGTATCAGAGATTAACATACTCAGAAAGACAGAGAAAGAGAGTTAGTCATAGAATAAAAACAGCAAAGCCAAAGTATTGCAGCAGACAGAAGACAGGTAACATTTCCAGATGCCTGTTACTATGAATGCTACAATGTGTAGTTCCTAAAAGAAAGATCAGTGGTGTCCAACCTGCAACTCACCAGTATAATGCAATACCTGGGGGGCTGCAAATTTGCCACCCTGCTTTGAAAGGTCATATTTCTGACATCTACAGAGTAAAGTCATCAGTTAGTGATTTAGAGAAAGTAACATGGAAGTACAGATATGAGACCTATTATCCAGAATGCTCTGGTTTTCTGGATAACTGATATTTCTGTAATTTGGAACTTCATACCTAGGGGTATATTAATAGTAAAGTTAGAGATCGCCACAGCCCTCGAGAGTGAAAATAAGCCACTCTCCATTTACTTCTATAGGGTTTTGAAATATGTATTTATCAGTGGATGAGCTTTCACAGTCACCCATTTATAAATCCCATATAAATGAATGGAGAGTGGTGGAATAAACCCCCTAAAGTCTACAACAAAATCATGTAAACATTCTATATATATAAATAAACCCAATAGACTGCTTTTTGCTTCCATTAAGGATTAATTATATCTTAGTTGGAATCTGTGGTACTGTTTTATTATTACCGAGAAAAGGGATATTGCTTTAAAAATTTTGGATTATTTGAATAAAATGGAGTCTATGGGAGATGGCCTTTCTGTAATCTGGAGCTTTCTGGATAATGGGATAACAGATGCTATACCTGTATGTGCATGCTGAGGTAGAGCAAGGTCCCTAGTATATTTATACACATATACTAACACCTGCATCTTATATGGAATTATAGCACAGAAGCTATTTTTGTTCAGTGAAAGTCATTACAGCCTCTCTAACAGTCACATAATAAAGTAAAAACTGCTTCAGAAAATCTCTTAGTGCACTTAATAGCAATATCACTGAAGAAAGAACAGGAATAAAGCAGCACATACTTCATTTATGGTAAATTGTATTTTTAGAATTAAGCATTTACAAGTGCATCTGTTACATACGGGAGCAGCAGTGGTTATTTTATTGTCGTTATCCCATATTCTTACCGGCGGGTTTAATGAGTGTATAAACATGGATGTACACAACAGGTTATAAGCCCCTGCTGTGGCACAAGCCTGCTCGACAAATGAGTGTGGCCTCGCCATCACAAGCAATCACTATTAAATATTCAACTCAGCCTGGTCTGCAAGTGTTCTGCAATACTAACACTGAGAATTAAATGGATTGCTCACAACGAGAATTAAATGGATTGCTCACGTATTTCTGCTGGCAGTTACTAAGTTACAACACCAATTATCTTTCACTGGCAAGTTAATGCTACTTTATCAAAGAATTGGACTTTGTTCTCCATAAGGGTAGGGACAGACAGGGAGATTCGGGGAGATTCTGTCGCCTGCTGAAAACGCTAGGCGACAGAATATCCCCGAATCTCCCTGTCTGTCCCTACCCTAAGTGTGCACCACTGTTATTGTATATTGTGTATGGTAAAGAATATATATATCTGGACAGAACAGGGAGCTGATGGATATGAATGCGGCCCAGCTTGAAATGGTCAGTTCCCGAGGAAACATCATGTCACTAAGAATATAGGAGTTGGGGGGACTCTGCCCATTGTTCAGTTAGATGACTGTGTATTTAGTGTTTGAATGGAGGTTATTATACAAGAAAAAATACAAATATCCCTGGAAGACCAACACTTGAGAAGTAAAACAACAAACCCCTCATTTTGAGCTTGTGATATGATATAAAGAAAACATGTTATTTGCTCCTGTTTTCTCCTACTCAGCAACAGTCACTGGTGTTTTTCTTTTTGTCAAGAAGCTATTCCCAATGAAAATCCACTGGGCAGTGTTGCCATTGGATTTTTGTGAAATGACTGTTTTTTTTTTATTGCTTCTATCACTTCTACAATATAGAATTACCACTTAAAGGGGTTGTTCACCTTTCAGTTAACTTTTAGTATGATGAAGAGAAGTATATTCTGAGACAATTTGCAATTGGTTTTCTTTCTTTATTTGCGGTTGTTAAATTATTATGAAGCTTTTTATTCATCAGCTCTCCAGTTTGCAATTTCAACAATCTGGTAGGCAGGGTCCAAATTATCCTTGCAACCATGCACTGATTTGAATAAGAGACTGCAATATGAATAGGAGAGGGTCTAAACAGGAAGATAAGTAATGCACAAATTTGCAGATGTACAGATCATTTGTTTTTCAGATGGGGTGACCCCCTTTTGAAAGCTAGAAATAGTCAGAAGAAGAAGGCAAATAAATAAAACTAGTAAAAAATAAATAATAAAGACCAATTAAGTCGCTTAGAATTGACCACTCTATAACATACTAAGGGCCTCCTGTACAAAGACACATAAAAGGCTATATTAAAAGAATGAATTTCCATTAATTAGCAAGTATGCTTTGTCTTCTTAGAGGTTCATAAAATAAATTGTGAAGTTAACACAGATACGTGGTTAAAGCAGCTACAGTCTCTTTCCCAGGTATTGTATATACAGTATATGTACCAGTAGATGGCACTGTAACATTGAGTTACAGCAATCACCTTGTTCATCTAAGAGGATAGTGGTGCCTGGAACAAGCTCCCTTTCATGGACATATTTCTTACCTTTTGCCCTTGAGGGAGAGGAAGGAGAAGAGTTGATGTAAGTTTTTCTTGGGGTAGTGTTTTTGCTCTGGATGTCTATGCGGCTTAGGGTGTTCCTGTTTGCATTCTGGTCGCTGTGGGATCTCTGGTGGTTGACACTGGGCTCAGACTTCCTTCTCTTCCTGTAGTCGCTTGCTGAACTTAAAAATGAATTATGAATTATTAATTAAACTGAATATTGGCTGATAATTTTAGTTGTAAGGCTAATGCCGACATGATGCCACGCCTCTGCTATTATTGCACAGTTTATTGGTTTAGTATGTTGGGCCCTGTGGGGAACTGTAAAAAGCCTCAGTCTTTAAAATGAGTGTGAGGCGGCACAATATTAAGCCGATTTATCTTCAGCTCTGACAGCTCCTCTCAGTCTAACAATACAATAGCTAGCATAAATATAATTCCCTCTTCCTTGGGTAGATAGCTTGGGGCTTTCTTTGTATAGGAATGCCCTGTAATTAAGTTCAGTAATATGTCCATTAACGGCAATGAAGACTTCTTATGCTATTGTACTTTACCTGTACTATCTGATCATTTTAATAAAGAAAAAATATGATGCCCCCTCCATCGCAGATTGTTGATTTTTTACAAATATAGGCCACTGATTGTAAGAGATTTCTTCTGCTCCAAAGTGGTATAATCTGATGTCTCACTGGATACAACGCATTTGCTCTTAATAGGTAATATCCAGTCCCAGGCTGGAATCAGAGTACTCAAATGAGATACTCAAGGGAAACCCAGGTGGTTATGTCCCCATGGAGAGAAAAATAGATGAAAGCACAAAAGACATATTATATTGTATAGACAAATACAAGAGGTATATGGGATGATTGACGTAGTTGGCCAGCTTAAATATATTGCAATATATGGACAAACAATCCCTGTTTTGTTTAAAGGGTAAGGCATTTTTAGTAGCTGTATGCACAGAATGTCTCAATGTCTTAATTATATTGATAATGGGTTGAGTGCAGAGGACCTCTTGTATTTTTCTATTTGTATTTTGTGGTCACAGCCTCATTGCACCCCCGCCTAATGGTTTTAAAAATTAGTGGTGAGCACAACTTTTCCTTGTTTGTTATATATTATATTGTATAATGATTGCTAACGATTTCCATTTTATATACATCAGTTATGTCCAATTTACAGCCCTGCATTTGTTGTTGGACGGCAACTTTCCAATTTCAAATGGAATAAATTCAGTTTACCCTAGGAGGAACATGGAAGAAAGTGGTTGGGGGTTAAAGTGCTAATACATATAACATATATGTGTTCTGTGAAGCTTTGGGCTGCAGAGGATTCTTAAGCATGGGAATGTAAGGTTGCATTGGTACAGGCAGTCTTTGTTCTTAGGCAGCCACTATTAAAGGTCTGTGAGAACATTACAGTGGCAAATTAATTGTTACCTTGGAAATTACAAGATTACTCCTGGGATAGATTTAACTACAGAAGAAAATCTCTTTTTCGTGTGTTAGCTAAGCAAATCCCCACAGAACTCTATGGGGATATAAATTAAGAGATAACATTTTCTCATGCAACTCAAAATATCCCCCCTTGTTAAAGGGCCAGTAACATTAGGAAATTAATGTTTTTACATATCCATCATCATTATAAGTTGAAACAGGCACAAGCGATTGAGTGTGCTACATACAAGAGGAAATTGTGCCTGTTCCATTGGTAGGTACAAACTGTGCTCTGCCCTGTGCGCTGGATAAAAATCAAGCATGCAACACAAAGAACTTGTGGTAGAGGAACAACAGAGCCCTGTACTTATCACCATCTTTGACATGTAGCAGGTACAAGCCTTCTGAGCTCCTAGCATTCTTTGGCACCTCTGTCCTGCATGTACTGAATGATACAGAAAGTTGTTTTGTGCCAGGACATAACCCAGCTTGCCCACATGCTTCCCATAGATTATGTAGGGGAACGCATATATAAATGGGTACATCTAGAAAAAAAACTTCACTCTTGGTGTTACTGCTCCTATTATATCATGCCATTTCATGTTGCCATTGAGGTGAGTGAAGACTGAAATTGTAGTGTTTGCATTCATGAAAGTGCAGCATTTTGGCCAGTGTTGACTGTAGGTGTGACTGTGCTGATGGATGGGGAGTGGTATAAAGGGTAACAGATCTAGCCATTTGCAATCAAACCTCTCTGAGAAATTAAAAGTGTTTCATCTGTTACCTGGAAGGTCTCTCTATTCCTTTCTCTATTGAATGCTGGTACAATGAGGTCTGAAAAACAAAATTAATAATATATACATAAGATAAAAATATAATGATTTAACGTGTTGTACCAAGCCCTGAATTCTAGGAATTTCCCACACAATTTTAGTTAAAGGCATTCTGTCATGATTTTTATTTTGTAGTTTTTATTTATAAATTACGTTGTTTACACAGCAAATGATTCACTCTACAATATAAATTTTCACTCCTGATCCAGCAAGTGTGTTTTTTAAGTTGTAATATTGGTGTGGTCATTTGCTTTCAGAAAGAGCCAGCACTTTAGGATGGAACTTCTTTCTGACAGTTTCTTCTACTCAATGTCATTGAATGTCTCGCAGTGGGACCTGGATTTTACTACTGAGTGTTGTTCTTAGATCTACCAGGCAGCGGTTATCTTGTGTTAGGGAGCTGATATCTGGTTACCTTCCCATTGTTCTTTTGTAAGGCTGCTGGGGGGAAGTACAGCAGTAAAGAGTGACTGACGTTTATCTGAGCATGACTGGGGGCAGCTGGGAAACTGACAATATGTCTAGCCCAATGCCAGATTTCAAAATGAAAAAAGATTTCTCTTTTGAGAAATGGATTTCAGTGCAGACTTTAGCTGGAGCAGCACTATTAACTGATGCATTTTGAAAAAATGTTTTATTCCCATGACAGTTTCCCTTTAATATAAAGAGAATTGAAACATTCATTATTATCAGTCTCATGAGATGATGGTTGCATATTCCATTATTTCTTTGTTACTGATGCACACTGCTCAGATCGAACATTTTCTGTGCCCAATACAATGTTGCTTATGTGTGAAGGAATACAGAATCTTTGTGTTTGATTTCTCCAGCACGTCAGACCCATGTACAGTGCTTTTTGTCAGATCTAGTGTGTTAACTACCAGCCACGCATTGCTGCCCCTCGTAAAGTGCCACCTGAGGTAAATTTCTCAAAATGTATTTAACTGGAAATTCAGATATGTTAGCCAAATTTGGGTGTAGATAGGTTAAGACCAGCATTGGGTTTGCTACCTCAGATGGCAGGAGACCCATATGGGTCGCATAGTTTTCCTTTTTTCTGTTTCTCAGATAGATCTAGTCAACAGTCTCTAGTCAACAGGTTAACTCAATCATCTGACAAATCTTCAGGATGGTACACAGTACATTGTCTTCATAGAGCCATCAATTGTATTCACTTTCCTGATAACATGGGCAAAGGCAAAATATAAATTTCAGCCAGCTGCCCCTTGCAGGCCTTTGCTGACCTCTCTATACCAGATCCTTATGCTCACATCAGTGGAGCTTCTGACTGCTTATACAGTATATGTATATAAGCCTTACCTGACTTGAGGTATTTTCTCCTACTGAGAAACTCTTCCTCAGACTCTACTTTTGCAATATCACAATCACTAGTCACTACAGGAAAAGTCTTTTTAAGGTCCCCAACACTTGTAGGCAAGTAGGCAACTTGTTTCACAAATATATTGATATTAGACATTAGCCAGGATCCAACTGGTTCCTCAAGACTCCAGTCTGCCATCTCTTTCAATGTCTCCTGTTAGAGAAATAAGTCATTGGCCAAGCAGGAAGTGCAGCGGCCACATCTTGTCCAATCAGGATCAGTTTGATTTGACGCCACTCACTCACAAGGAAAACAGACATGAAATGATATCTTGTTTTTAACATAAGGTATTGTTAGGAGTTCAGAGTATCATAAAATGATAATGTTGTAGAAAGAGGACCCTCTGAAAAGTCTGTGGGGGTTATGTAATAAAAGGCACTAAGTTTGCCCAGGGGCAAATCCCCTTAGCAACAAATCAGCAGGTATCACTTACTGGTCACCTGTTTAAAAGCAAACACCTTATTGGTTGCTATGGGTTACTGCTCCTGGGCAAACTTACTGCCTTTTATTACATTTGGGGGTGTAAGTTCTGAATAATTTTTGTGGGCATACATTATGGCAGAGGTCATGCATAAACCCTCAGGAACTTTAATGAAGGGTAGAGATGCCAGCCAGAAGTACTATTCTTTGCCCACTAAACAGCCTTATTAAGCAGTTCATTCCTCTCTCAGAATGTGTGGATGATCACTGCTAACAGATATGGAATGCTGTTCTTAAATAGTTTGTACTTGTTAAGTGGAATCCATCATCAGGTGACAACAACCTTTTTTAAACCCAAGGCTTTACTTGCTGCCAAGATCGCGGCTAGAATTAGACATCATTTGCAGCTCATATTGACCGTAATGTGTATCATATTTTCCACATCTTTGTTCTAAAGATGGTTAAAATGTTTTACTATATACTTTACACTGGATATGGATAAAGATTTTAAGCACTGTGTATAGACTGTATATGTGGTAAAAGTAGCTTTCTCTAGAAACCGACAGATACAGTTTAAGGTCACTTTCAGCCACGATCATAGAGATTTGTGATTGCTGTCACTAAGAGAACCAACATACATTTGACCAGGTTATTCATCTTCAAAAAGTTGAATAAAACAAGGGCCAAAATTAGGGGGTAAACAGCAGAGACACCTACCTATGAAGCAACTATTTTTGGAAAAAGTATAGGGCATAATGCCAGAAAAACGGTTTAAAGGGGTTTATAGTAGTATTATTGTACTAATCCAATCAGTATCAGTGCCACAAACCTTTATAAAACATCTACATTGATTGCCCAGAAAGATGTTCCTCTGGTATCCACCCTGTGAATAGCACAGATTGCTACCCTTGCCTTGAGTAAACAAAACTGTTCATAAGGTACATTATTAGGCCAGAAAGCCTACAGTGGCTTTAACAGATATGTGGCAAGACTTTCATTGGCCCATTATTCAGTGGTCTCATTAACCTTTTGAACATATACTTTAGTAAATAAATGAATGGACAATATATGTATAATGGACTACTTGCCCTATAGAACAAAAACTAACTTATTCCTAACCAGCTAAGCAGAAACTACTGTGTCATAAGGCAAAGATAATGGCTTCTTTGTGACAATGTGGTTTTTCAGCATTGCTGCTACTAACGTCTCTAGCTATCTAAAATAAGACAAATGGCATTTTTGTGACCTTGTTGTTTGGCTGACCTTACTGACCATTCAATTATGGCCCATTTACATTCTTTCCTGTACCACACACAGTGAATTTATGATATATAGTTGCAGATTCTTTAGGACAAATTTATACAACGGATAAGTAAATAGAAGTAGCTGCCATCATCCTTAATTTATTACAATGTAGCCCAACTGACACAAAGACAAATAGATTGTGCACAGCCATAATGGACATAGAATGTATTATCTCTTATCTGGCAGTCATGAATTGTCCCTTGTAGGCATCCTCTGTTCAATGTATGTGGTGTATTGATTGGTAAATTTCATATGTAACCTATTTATTTCTGTGTCCCCTCCATTACTGTACCCCAATTCCATGGTCACTCCTCTAATCCAGCATCTCTCCTTCACTACTCCTTCCCACTCACACATTCCTGTAGTTTCATTCCTTACACAGGAGCAATCAAGAGGGGACATTTAGACTGCTCAATAGGACTAGGAATGAAATGTTTTTTTCTAAGATTGTGGTCCCATATCTGCCCTGTGATCTCAACCACCATAGAACAAGGTATATTTCTAATGGGAACAGTCCAACATTCCATTATGCCAAGTACTCACACTCTTATTTTTGTGCTATGGTGTACAGCCATGATGCTAACACTATTCGTGTTGTGACATGCACTCGCCAAGTACTGATTATTGTAGAACAATACAGCAATAAACTGAAGGAAATTGCTATTTTCCTTTATAAAGTAATGATTAAAGTCCTACAATATACCCTACAACTTTTACTTTCTGGTTAAAGTATTGCATTATCGTTAATTTAGCGTACGCAGGTTACTAAACTGTGGAGCAGCCAATATGTTACGGCTTCTGCTGTAGAGATGGCTTTTTGCCCCACACACTCTTAAAAACCTGTTAATTTCCAGTCTTTGCTGGTAGAAAAAAACCTGCTGAGAATGGAAGCTGAAGAACACAACTGGAATGTCTATACAGCTGGATGTTATAGTTCAGTAACAGATGAAAAGCTTGTGGCTCACCATGGGAGGTGAACAACTGATGGCCAGCAGGTAATGTCAAAGTCACTACCTTCTCCTATTAAGGGGACTCATCAAAAAAACAATGCACAGTATTTAGGATGGATACATTTACATTTATATTCAAGGATGTTTGCAACTGGGTTAGGAAAGTAAAATTATACATCCATCCAATTATAATCAAGTTCTGCAGCATTTCTGAGATCAAGACTTAGAGAGATGATAATGGGAGATGAGGGACTATAAGACAAGTGCCTGCTAAAGGGACACACATACTCGATCCCTGATCTAGCAGTATGATACAGTACTGAGAGTGATTTTTGGAAACAGCTAACAAACTAAGGGCTCGTCCAGATGAGAAGATTCGAGGAGATTAGTCGCCTGACGACAAAACGCCACGTCTTTGAGGCGACTAATCTCCTTGAATGGCTTGCTCGTATCTTGCACCCACTAGTGCTAAAGTCGCCGGTGCCTATTCACACGCGGCGATACGTTTTTTAAAGTCACTTGAAATTGCCTCGTGAGGCAATTTTGAGTGACTTTGAAAATCGCGTCACCGTGTGTGAATAGGCACAGGCGACTTTAGTGCAAGATACTAGCAAGCCATTCGGGGAGATTAGTCGCGGCGATTAGTCGCCAGGCGACAAATCACCCCGAAATCTTCCCGTGTGGCCTTACCCTAAGGGCTGGTTCCAGTGGCTTCGTTAACAATAAAAAGTCTCACTATACTTGCTGTGGAACAAACTATTTACTCCTTTCTCCTGTGCACTCAAACCATGCAAGCAAAAGATAAGATTCCATTTACCTCAGTAGACACACGAGGGGGGCTCTCTTGATAACAATCCAATATCTTTTTAGGAGGCTGGTGACAGACACAGAATGAAATGAAGAGGTGAGGAGATGACATGGATAATAATAATGAGAAAAGCACATTACAGGACAAATGAAGAATGCTACACATTAGTATAATGACTGTGATATTCAAGGCCTATCATTGTACATTATTAAGAAATGTAACTACAGTGGTATTTTTTTAAAGTAGTGTTAGCGGGTGGTGTATGAAATGTTGCCATGCAAACCATACAAAAGCATAAAACACGCATTTGGCATTCTTCATTTCTTTATACAATAGTGCAACAGCAAAGTCATTCAGTGCCTCAATCTGCGCTCAGTGAAGCAAACACACAGTCGTGATGTTGCAGTGAGACTAAATGAATGGTGGTGACAAATTTCCTGATGACGATGTATTGTATAAGTAGGTATAAGCATCAGTCTCCATTGACAGCCCCCAGTGTAACGTTAATGATGAATGATTTTAGCATATCTACTGAAGAAACTATCTGTGCATTTCTACTGGGACCTAGAAAACCAGACTGCTTGATGCTAAAACATTTATATAGGAAAATAATGGTACCTTGGACAACTCTTCTCAATTCAGACTGCAGTTTCATGTGAGCAAGCTCAAGTTGTTACTAAAATTAATGTAAGCTTGTGATTTTCCCACCCTAAACATTAATTCATGCATCTTTGAATATAGAAAGGTCTCCATGAATATTGATATTCGTGCATGTATGGTGGGAAATGAGTCGATCGATATTGGTAGGAGACTTGTATATCGTTCGGCAATCGGGCTAGATGGAAAATCTTGATTGAGTACCTATGAAGGCACCCAAACATTGGCCATTGTTAGTGCTGAATCGTCAGATACAGGTGGAACTCTATTGTTTCTACCTGTATATCTCACGATCCAGCTCTATGCATCTGTATTGAAACAATATTTTCCGAAAGATCTTTTCCAAGAAAGATTGTTAATTATTACGTCTATGGCCACCTTAATTTGCTTCCTGACTTTGAGATGGCAATCAGACCAGTCCCCGGATCAACTTTGTACTAACAGCTATTTTCAATAACACTGTATTTTCTTACCTGCTAAAAAGTCATCCAACCCCTTCTTAAAGCTATCTAATGTATCCAGGGCCGGATTTACATAACGGGTGCCAATAGGCCCACTGCCGTTTGTAGCCCCCCCATACTCTGCCCTTTATTCACAAATTTTCATCATAAGGACCGGAGCAATGGGGATTGGTGCATGTGAAATTTTAAAACTATCGTATCTCCTGTGCATCCCCAGTGTTTCTGAACCAATGTGGGTGTGGTTGGGCAGCATGCCACCCCCTAAAATCCTGTCACCCTAGGCCCGGGCCTAGGTGGCCTTTCCACAAATCCAGGCCTGAATGTATCAGCCATTATGACTGATTCAGGGAGAGATTTCCACATCTTCATAGCTCTCACTGTAAATAACCCATTCTGAATATCTAGATGAAACCTCCTTTCTTCTAATCTGAATGGGTGTCCTTGTGTCAGTTGGAAGGAGCTACTGGTAAATAAAGAATTTGACCCCAACTTGACCAGTCTCTTTTCATAACTGAGACTTTCCATACCCTGTACCAGCTTAGATGCTCTTCTCTAATTCAACTGTATCCCGTTTAAGCACTCGAGCTATGCTAAATTTGAGATACAAAACAATAAAGGAGTGCCTTAACCAATACACGTGGAAATATATTTTAAAGGGTAGTTGCCTAAAGTGAGCACTACCAATCATAAAAACAACAATGCCTCTATGCAGACAAAATAGTGAGGACAATTTAGAACAAAAGACTGTATGAATGCAGAGTTAAAGTGGAAAAAGTACCACAGGAGATAGATATATAGATAGTCAGCACTATGAGTCTGCCTAATCCTAGATGGAATCTTGGGGGCAAATTCACTAAAGAGTTAAGCAGCTAACGCCAATACGCCAGCGTGACGTCATTTTGGAACTTCGGCGATTTACTAATGGTCCCTGGCGTAACTTCGCTAGTGAAGAAGGCATACTATAGAGCAACTTTGCACCCTTATGCCAGGTGAAGATGCACACTGACAAAGGGACGTAACTCATTCACTAAGATGCCAATTTTACTGAACGTTTCCACTTGCGCTAGACTTTTCTTCACCAGGTCAGACCTGGCGAAGTTCAATAAAATAGATGTCAATGTATTTTTTATCATATTTAACTATTTATTCAACCTATGCACTAGCACTTAATTCAATCAATTTGAATGTATGTATGAGATTGTTAGGGACTCACAAATAGTGTTGAGAAATTGTATTAAATGGGAATTTCAGCATAAGAATATTTTAGTAGGAGCAGGGGTTCTTTCTTTTCTTCCTAGCTCTTTTTGGAGGTTTCACCCAGCTAACAACAGGTTGAGAGCTTCCATACCAGACCAAAAGTAAGATATCAAGAATGGCATGCTACTAAAGGTCACCCAAGCAAACAATTGCCCTTTACATACTTTACTATCTTTAGCTTCCTTTTTACATGCCAGGAAATGGCACATGTAACTTTTCTTAGGAAAGAACATGTCACAAAAATACCATCAACTGCCTGATGAGACTTTCCATCATATTCAATGGAAATCATTGAGCTTAGGGCACACACCAGGCACTAACTCCCAAAAACATATGGGCTGGGGCCTTGCACCAGGGCTGGACCGGGAATCAAATTAGGCCCTGGCATTCCAAGTACACAGAGGTCCAAACAGCCCCCACCAGACCACTAAATAGTGACAAAATAGTCTATGGCATCTTACAGAAGTCCCTCTGGCATTTACCAGAACCCAGAGATTTCCAGTCTGGGCCTGCCTCACACGATCCATTGCTCACTTGTACCATGAGCACCATGATGCTCACTATCAGTAATTGGAAGCAATCTAAGGAAAATCACTGTTTTGACACTTTTCTTTTAACCCTGCCCCTGGATTAAAAAATTATTACCCTTACAGTATAATAATTTTTTTGCCATCAAGCTAGTCTTTTCTTTGTGTGAAAAAACACTAATTTGCAGGACAACACACATTTTTGGGAAAACATCTAAATAAAAAATTGGGAAATTGTCAATTTGAAGTGAAAATAGAGCAAACTGACCGATTTTTTTTCCTTAGCTATGACAATTTTTAATTGGTTTAATTGGTTATCGTCACCATTTCTTCTTAGCAGTAGCTGCACATGAGAAAACAAGATGCTAACTAGTTTTTAAACTGTAGCACTTCTTTGCGCTTTACTGAACTAAGCAAATTGCACAAATCTGTTTGTTTTTAATTTTCTTCATTCCTGATCTGTAATGGAATGAAGGGAGTGTGTATAATTACCCAGATAACACAACAATGCCCATAAATACACAAAGACCTACTCTGGAATTTGCTGAACTGATATGAAACAACTATCATTGTGATAAATGTGTTTTGGAACTACCCTTTCCTTACCAAGAAAAATGTGGTATTATTAGCAATATTTTTCTTTTTGGCATGGATATATTCATTGAATTATAATATTCATTAGCTTATTTTACATGCAAAGTCACGTGGATGGACTGCCCAGTTTCAATTGGTCGTGTGACATCCCTTGTGGATGTGACAATCACCGCTGAACCTTTGCTTCCAGGCTAGGACTGGCAATATGTGGGTTCTGGCAAATGCCAGAGGGGCTGCTGTAAGATGCCATAGAATGCCAGCGCCTATTTCGAGTGCCAGTCCAGACCTGTTTGCTTTATTCACAATTATGTATTTCACATACTTTTATGACACATAGCAATCTCCATGTTGGAAAAACACTCTCTTGCGGGTTTGGGCTTCATGTGCAGATCATGCATTTAAATTTAAATATACTTAGGGCCAGTGCAGCTCCAATGTGCTTGAGCGCCTAAAGCAGTCAAACGCTTCAGACAATGTCACGCTGATCTTCTTTAATAAATATAAAAAGTTGTTTTTTTTTTTAATTTCCTGACAGTCAAGAAAGTTTTTATATATCTAAAAACTGATAAAACTTTTGTATTGCACAGCTTGGTCTTTCATAAATCTGTTCTTTAATGCGTTAAAATAAGGGCTGCAAATAAAACGAAAAATGTCGTCTTATTTCCTTATATGCCAGTATTTAGCATTTTGGAGTAAAGATTTGGCAATTTTTCTACTGGCCCCTAAGGATGCTGTTTCCTAAACAGAGGGGCTAGCAGAGTGAAATATGTAACAGATATTATTATGTCTAAATGATACACCAGTGTTTTATTGGTCAGGGGCCCTGAACAAATACTCAGGGGCAGATTCGAAATTCGACCAGGGAATAGTGGGGAATTAAAAAAATTCGAATTCGAATTTTTTAGCGCAATTTGATCTATCGAATATGGAAATTTTCGAACAATTTTCAAACGATCGATCAAATTTTTTCTATTCGATCTAAGGGAATGATCCCCATTTCGAAAGGTTTAATCTGGCGAAGTAGGTGATCGAATTTAAATTTAAAGGGGTCGAATTTGGTCTAATTTGCCTAATTTGCATATTCGAAATTCTAATCTTTTTGAAAATTCGATCCAATAATCGAATCCTTCATGTGAGTGCATGTGAATTTAGTAAATCTGCCCCTTAACCTCCAAGAGAGCTTGGAATACAAAAGTCTGGACACCACTGCCCAAAGCTATGAATGGATAAGATTTAGGTTGTCCTAGATCAGGGATCCCCAACCTTTTTTACTCGTGAGCCACATTCAAATGTAAAAAGGGTTGGGGAGCAACACAAGCATTAAAAAGTCTCTTAAGGTGCTAAATAAGTGCTGTGATTGACTATTTGGTAGCCCCTATGTGGACTAGCAGCCTACAGGAGGCTCTGCTTGGCACTATACTTAGTTTATATGCTATTAAAACTTACTTCCAATCCTGACATTCAAAAATAACCACCTGCTTTGAGGACACCGAGAGCAACATCCAAGTTTTTGGAGAGCAACATGTTGCTCATGAGCTACTGGTTGGGGATCACTGTACTAGATATTGCTGCAAGCTTAAGGTGTCTTGCTCAGCCTAAATACTGGACCAGAAAGATAATTGTGAACCCAAATAATTTCAAAACCACTGCATGAAAATAGAAGCACTTCTCACATGCTGATTTAACCCTCAGAAATCCCATGCAGTTTGTAGATTGTGTCAAGATTTTGGGAGCTGTATTGTCTAAACATCTGTATTGGAGCAGTTAGGGTTGCATAATTTGGGCCTTTAGGCTGGGGACAGATTCAGGGAGATTCAGTCACCTGGCGTTTAATAGCAGGCGACAATCTCCCCGAACGTCCTTCTCCCTGTCTGTCCCTAGCCTTATTAAATAAATGGTATTGTTCTAACTTGAAGCTGAGTACTCAGTGCCTAGAATCTGCCATAATAAATTAATCCATTACCCTTCAGAATAGGATAATGATTTGATGCCTATGAGATGGTGCTGAGTCAGAAGCAAGGTACTGTAGCACAAGGTGGCAGTTAATGTGGAACGGGGTGCTTGATAAAATGCATGTCATTAGCTCTTTGAGGTTAGCTTTTCCGTCCGCCTGCTGTGGTGTAAGCATTAGTACCTAACCTCACTTACCGGCCGTCCAAATTCCAGCTCTGAAAAGAATTTATACCATGGCTCATTTTCTAAATCTATCTCATCTGGATTAATGCGCCCATTCTGTAGCAGGAGGGAAGGAGGAGGGAAGGAAAAGATACGCTAAGAAAGAGGTGGAGATTAAAAGTAATAAACAAAGAAAAACAAAAAAGAACAATATGGGGATATAAGATTAATAACATGTTTGCTCATGGGGGGGGGGATAACATGGAGGTTGAGGTCATAAACCAGGGAGATCTACAGTATCTGCTGCACTCCAGAATCATGTTGGGATTCAGTGAATCCTTTCTAGTTGATTTGGTATTCAGTTGAAACCTAATGGTCAGTCTACACGAGCAGATTCGGGGAGATTAGTCGCCCCAGCGACAAATCGCCTCTTCTTCAGGACACAAATCTCCCCGAACTGCAGGTAGACTCTCCCTGAATCTGCTCATGTGGACTGACCCTAAAATTGTGGATTATGTGCATCAGTAATTACCAGAAAAACCTTTATACCTATCAATATCTTATTGGCTCATTTTGCCTACTGATGAATGGGCTTAATGAGTGTATGAAGTGCACAAAAGGATACTATAGTTTCCAGACTAGAATACCAGGCTTGAAAAAAAGAAACTCTGCTCAGTGCTGCTTTCAGATCAACATGGGTAGATAAGAGTCAAATGAAAATTCTACATAATTACAATGGGTCAATATTGTAATTATTGTATACAGCAAAGCTTGGAAACAAAGCCAATTAAAATCAAATAGAACTCATCAAGGAAACAAGTATTTCTCAGACAAATAAAAGCCTCATACAAATTAACTGTAATAAAGCAATGCAGTACAGTGGATTAATGCCTTCCCAAGTCATGCAAATATGTCTGCTGCCCTCTCTGGGTCTGCAACCCCCCACCCGCAGCACCAAAGCACAGACCAAACTGGTGCCGATAGCACCTTTGAACTCATGCCATTCTGTTCCAATAAGCCATACCTTTTTATTTGTATAATTTTATCCACAGAGATTTGTACCTTCTCAGTTTCAAGGCCATTACCAGGATTTATCGCACCATGATGCTCTCCATTCAAACTCATATTAGTGTAGAACCCTAATTTCTGATTTTAAATGAATTTTTGTCGACCTAGGTCACTTGCAAGACACACAAACACTTGCAACAGAAGAAGCCTAAGTAGTAAGGCAGCCTATTGGAAACCAAGCACAAGATGAATATATTACAATTTTACTGTACTATAAACCATTGTACCAGCCTTTGTTTAGCTTGACCCCCATGCACCAATATACACTGATCTTTCTCAAAGATCAGGGTGGATAATATGATGCCTTTCAGAAAACATTGCCTTTTAACTCTGTCCTACTGAAGCACAGCACAGATTGGGCACTTACAGTCTTGCAAGGACTGCCTGATTTATATACAATACAAAGAAACTAGATTATTCATTTTACTGTCAGAGATTTCTAGGCCTCTTAAGTGGTTGATGTTTAGAATAAACAAGAGGTGCAGGAAAACACAAACAAAACATTTTGTTGACTAATGGTACTTAAAACCTACAAGCAGATTCTTCTTACATGAAGGAAATGTCTGTTTTCCCCTGTGCTTGCCTCGATTCTACAGGATGATTAATGGGGCATCATTCTAAGCAAATTAATAGGATACAAAGACATCTCTGTGCAACTCTGGACTAAGGCAATTGCTTGCATACTCTCTATAGAAAGATGCCCACAGCAGCACAAAGGCCAAAATTCCTGCAATTTGGCATCACTGAATTCCAGGAACTGATTACCTACATTGGAATTATCCATATCGCAGCCCTTCTGATGCTATTTATAATTTAGTCTGTGGGACAAGACTATACTCCCACGACACTCGCTTCTAGTTAAAAACTACAGAGACTCTTGGGAAATCTAAGACATGCCATTTATATATGTTTCTTTCAATTCAGTGTTTATGTCGTTTATATTTTTATATATTTACTTTTAAAAGAAAAATACAGCTGTTAATGAACGGGCTGTAGAGTAAACACGGCTTGGCAAAACTCCCAGGTTATTCTGAACAAACCACACCTGCTGCACTGTACCTTTAATTATGGAGTTTCCCACATCAGCTGAAATTGGAATGAAAAATAACCACTGGTTGGCATTAGACATTTCTTTAGTAATGGAAACATTTAAGGCTGCTAAGCTAATTCATTATAATAGCAAGCACAACTTTCACCTGTCTGATTTTAACCCTTATACAAAGTGATGGTTTCTTGGCTATCCTATTTTAAAAACCAACCAAATGTGGACTGTACCATTTCCTCTTCTTGTGTCCCGGCCGTCTATGCACGCCAACAATTTTTAGTAGTATCTACTTTTGTAAGGCTGCTTAGTTTTTAATTAATCCAGACCCTGAAAGCCAAACACATTTTATGACTAGTGATGGGCGAAACGGGCGCGTTTCACTTCGCCTATAAATTCGCGAATTTCAAGAGAAATTCGCGAATTGGCGAAAAATTCTCGAAACGACGCGCGACTCGTTTTTGGCGGGGAATTTTTGCCCGCAAATTTTTCCTGGCGTTTCACGAATTTATTCGCCAGCGGCGAATCGCAGGAATTCGCCGCGAATTCGCCCCTGGCGAATAAATTCGCCCATCACTATTTATGACTATTACATTTTGGTGATTTGAAGGGTAAGAAGACAGTAACCTAGAAAACGTAAGTTAAAAGATATAAAATAGCTAAGATTTAGAAAGTCAAATGCATACAGTGTGAAACAAAGTTCCCTCTCAGTCATAAAAATTGATGACAACATATGTAACCCAAGCCGTGTGCAAGAAGTTTGGTGTATATAAATTGGTTTATTCCAGAGTGTCCAGTGTATCAGAATGATGCTGCCAATACCCAAGCTCAACCTTTGATAGTGGATAAACAATCTGGAACCAGGGAGTTTATTAAAAATACAAGATTTTTTATACTCCAGAACACAGAGTAGACTCTTAAGGTCAGACCACAAACCATCCTTGTTTAGGTTAAAACATAAAATAGCCAATGTGAAGTCAGCAGACTATTATATTTGGCTTCTGTACAATTACAGTGTCGTATAATTTTTAAAACAGAAAACAATATTAATTGAATCCTAAATTGCAGAACTAGGGGGAATTTGTTTACTATGTAAATCCCTTCTTAGCACCCTAAAGCTGGCCATACATGGGCAGATAAGGCTGCTGATATCGGTTGTTTAGAAGGGGCTTCCTACAGGTCTTCACAACCGATATCTGGATACGGTATCAATCAGGAAGGTTGGATTTTCTTCCGACCAACCTGTCAGAAGTCCATTGCGCTTGTCGTAATCCGATCGTTTGGCCATAGGGCCGAATGTCTAGATTACCCCGATATAGCCCTGCCAGTTAGTGGCCATAGATCTTTGCATCTATGGCCAGCAAAAGGTGCAGATTTAGTGCACATCTGAGTTTAATACAGATACTCATGTTAGATATCCAGGTAAAAGGATTGACCTTTTAACTTTCTAAAATTGTGCTCATTCTTTCTCAGTTTGATTTGTAGTTCTTTTCAGAACACCTTTATTGTCATTATATGAAGAGCAAGGAAAAAAGTCAGGCATAATTATTGCATATTTAAAAAATCTAAACATAATTTTGTATGAAAATGTATTTACATTTTTTGTTCATCTTAAAAAAAGTAAGGTAAAGTGATCACCATAAGAGAACTAAATCACCACTCAGGAAGCAGACCCTGTGGCTGCAGGGGGGCCCAGGAGGTATGGGGGGGGTTCCCATAAAAAAATAAAGAGCAATTTCATCATATATTGGTAAAAAAGCACAACCTCGGCTCTGGATATGTTGGGGGCCCTAAAATTAATTTGCTGAAGGCTAGCAACATCTAGTTACACTATTGCATCCACCTGAGGCCAAGCTAATATTTTTATTTATGCCTCAGACATAATCATAAAAATGCTAAACAAGTTCCTAATTAATGGCAACCTACCATATGCACAATACTGCTGAACTGCACATACAATTAGATTAGACCAGGTTAGATTTAGTCCAGGTTATAGTGGACCTTTTTCAATAAGGCTGCAGTGGCTGCATAGCTAGATTAATAATATTGGGTAGTTTCTGGAGGGAGATGAGCATGCATGGGAAAGAAAAATATAGGGCAGAGTAAGACAATTACGAGACAAGAAAATAAAGTAATTAATGAAGAAGACTGGAAGGGTTATAATAATGAAGAAACAGATAATAGTGGAAGTTGTAGAAAAAGTTAAGTGTCTGACAGCTTGAACTTTTTTTTCTCCCCTGTGGAACAGCTTGTCTATGCAACCATGAAAATGAAGTTTGATCTTATAAAATTAAATGAATACTTTCACTTGTCTGGTGTCTCTGACTTTCTTTTGAGGTTAAGAGCATTAAGACAGCGTCTGCTGCATCTGCAGTTAAACACTTTACAAACTAACTATACAAAACAGAGTTCACAGTAGGATATCTATTGCAATGCTCAGAGATGGACTAAATAACCCTAATGGTGGAGATTTGGGGAGATCTGGCTGGTTCTTCTGGATGAAAACCTCCCCGAACTGCCTTTGCGTGTCTTCCATTCCTCTGTAATGAAAAGTCGGCTCAGCTAAGCACACTCGGCGGTTATTTTTCCGAAATCGCCCGAAGTTTCCATTCGGGTGATTTCGGACAATGAGCGCCAGCGTGTACTTAGAGCAGGTGACTTTTTATTACAGAGGAAGGGAAGACATGCAAAGGCAGTTCAGGGCGGTTGTCGCCCAGAAGAACCAGCGATTAGTCGCCAGGCGACTAAATCTCCCCTAATCTGCCAGTGTGTCTCCACCCTAATAAGCAAGGTGAGACAGAAGATGATAAGGCATGTATATTTAAATACTACTGGTTATTTCACATGTACTGAAAATAGGAATTACTGGGCTGACAAAAACAATTGACAAATGTCTTTGTCAATCCACTGGTCTTTGTTATATACATGTATTATGCTGCTTTCCATACATAGTTAAGACCAGTAAGGCCAAATAATTGAAATACCTCATGTAAAGTCAGATATAATTTGATCCAACATTTTATACAATATAAAAAGGTGTATAGCGACAGCTAGGAATGCATTTGACCTCAAAACTCCTTGTTCGCTAAAATAAACAGGCAAACAGGGACCAGTCTAAATGTTCATTTTGGTCCTGACAAAGTGTAAAACCATTACTTTGTGTATGGGTCACTACATCACCTTTTCTTCACAATGTCACAGTGATGTAATCACAGTCCAGCTAATAGATCAAAACACAGCCTATGGTGTCCTAAATATACACATATGAGATCAACATTCAACCTCTAATATAACTTTGATGTGTTTGCAGTGATATAAACAGGTCATTCAGTCAGATCATTGTACCTTTGGCCCAACCAATTTGATATCTCAAAAATAGGCCTGTGTGAGTACTCATTTCTTTTCCATTCTAGGCAAAACCCTACAGCTTTGCATAGCAACAGATGCCAAGGTATTGCAGTCTTTTTGTCTGTAGTAGATATAATGTGCTACAAACTAAAGGATGTGCTCCATTTTATGGAATGAGTGCTATTTCAATTCATAATCATGCTCAGTTCTTACCGGGCGCTCATGTTCAAGGATAGATGATTTTCCAGGCTCATATTCAAAGATACTTCTTGGTTCAGAGCGAAATCTGCGAGTATCTACTTTTCTGTCTGGTGGTTCCCATTCATTCCTATATGAAAAGACAATGCTTACATTAAAAACAAGATTATTGTCTTCCTGAGGCAGTGTGCTTAGTTAAAAGCCATTCCCAATTTCCTTTCTTGAACTGTGGGTTGGAACCCCACCAATTACATCCAATATTGTACCAAGAATCATTATCCAGAGCAGGGATCTGCAACCTTGGCCCTCCAGTTGTTAAGGAACTACAAGTCCCACAATGCATTTGCCTTTATGAATCATGCATTGTGGGACTTGTAGTTCCTTAACAGCTAGAGAGCCAAGGTTGCAGATCCCTGATCCAGAGGGAAAAAAAGGACAAAGCTGCTAATATGAAATGTTGCTTACTGAAGGACATTTACAATTTCAAAGACTTCAGTAACATGTGAGAAAGAAAATGTATGAAAAACAAAAGCAGGCATACCTAATAATATTGTGAAATTGTTATGAAAATAAAAACACTTATTACAGGAGTATTGCTTAAAATGTAAATGTCAAGAAGACATAAAGGACAGATAAGAGATACAGTAGTTGGAGGGAGTAGAACATAAAGCTGTATATTTGCCAAGTTGTGGGAAAACGTATTAAACCCATTCATCACCATCTAAGACTCAATGTATTATCTTATTGGAAATCTGGAGTCTTTGGCCACTGACCAAGAAATGACTGATGCCGAACTGGAAGGCTTGCTCTCGCTGTTTTGTTTAAGATGCAAAGCACTGTTTTGTTTTTCATAGATTTGTCTTGTATGCCTCTGACTAAGCACATTGTTAGTTATCGTTGTCCTACATAAGAATAAAAATTTTGGACACACTGGAATTTCTTCATGGCTCTGATAATATATATATATAATTTTAGATTTTTGGTTTAGCCTTACAACAATACATATTTAAAGCGCGAGATGACCCAACACAGGAGTTTTACTTTAATGACATTTGAAGAGCCCCATGTTTTTCATATACCTTCTAGATCATGGGCAATGAGCAAAGTACGTCCAACCCCAAAGACTGCCTCCCATTTTGCAGAATTGACACTCAGGACTGAACTGGCAATCTGTGGGTTAGGGCAAATGCCAGAAGGGTTGCTATAATGTGCCATAGAAAGTCAGTATTTAGTAGGCTGATGGGGGGCAGTCTGGGCCTCTGTGTGGGCTGAATGGGCCCTGTTTACCTGAAATGCCTATTTTGACTCTCAGTCCTGGCCTGTTGACATTGCTCATAGCAGCACTTAAATAAAAAACAAATATCCATGAATATAATACTTATGCAATAGGTGGTTAGAGCAATTCAGCCAGAACAATACTGCAGTAACACGCTCTTGAACTAACACAGGTTTTTCAAACATGGATACGAGGTTTCATGATGCATACTTATCAAGGGAGGATTGTTCCCGTGGTCTAAGAGGCACAGCTGGAGGAGGCACAGGAACAGGAGGAAGAGGGGACGACTCGCTGAATACATCAGTGCCATTGTCTGAGACACTTTTGGAGAGAGGCCGGTATGTATGTGTCTTTGCAGCAGGATGTGAAAACGTAGGAAGAGTTGCACTGTAATTATCTGTTGTTGCAAATAAACATGCACAACTCTGGTCAGTAACCATGTTTGCATATGATAATCATTATGGCATTTCAATGTATTAGTTTACTCCCTGAGCTATAATCCACAACTGGAGGATAAAAATATCTTGGTCACTAACCACTGTCCTACTACTGCTCTCTTCCATGGTTCCATAGGTTTCCAGGCTAGTCTTTCTACATATTCTACATTCTATCTACAATGTCAAACATTAAATGGCCACTGTAACATGTTTCTGTTGAATTGTTTTATGCACTGGGGGATCACTTTGCTGGTTTTGTTATCTTTCTGTACAAACTATATGCAAACCGTGGGTCTTTCTGTTAATTGCAGCCTGCTGGCTACATCCAACATCAAATTGATATTCTGAGAGCTATGGAGGCTAGAATGAAAATGCAGGTTTCTTAAAAACTGAAAGAGAACATTCTGCATTCAGCCCCCCGGGCAGGGGTTCCAAACCAGTGGGGCAAATCAAAAATGGGAAGCCAAATGACAACAAGGATTGCTTAAAGGGCAAGGAAAGTGTAAAATAGAATAAGGCTAGAAATGCTGTATTTTGTATACTAAACATAAACATGAACTTACTGCACCACAAGCCTAATCAAACAAATGATTTATGCTTTCAAAGTTGGCCACAGGGGGCTGTCATCTTGTAACTTTATTAACATCTTTGTCTGACACTGGCACTGCACATGCACTGTATGTTCTGTGCTGCTTAGGGATCATCCTAAATGATGAAAAAACAAAGCTGTTTGAGTTCTGCATGGCTGGTAAGTAAGGCAGGAGCTCCCCCTGCTGCTCATAAGTATGATTGTTTCCCTGCCAGAAGTTAGGGACCGTCTGACAATTCCTATCCTCAGCACTAAATGAAGGGAGAATTTCATTGCATACAGTCAGGTTTCTTGTAAAAACGGTACACATTTTTAAATTAAAGTATATTGGAGATAGATTTCTTTTTCATTAAAGAAAGTAAAAATGGGATTTTATTTCTTTGCCTTTCCTTGCCCTTGAAAGCTACTATTTTATGCATCACTGGCTTTGTTTTACTACAATAGGGGGCACAGAAGCTAAATAAAGTCTGAATGCAGGCCTTAAATATAAAAAAACATGTACATAGCTATGTGAAAATCAACAGGAGGAAGAACAAAGAATATTGTATGAATAAGGTTTATCTCAGCACAATGAAAATAAAAAGAAAGCCCCCCAATGCTCCATTCTATATAAAGGCTTCACTCTGGCAGATGTACTACTACTAACTGTATATTAGGAAAATTATTAGCTTTTGTTTAATTGGCTGTTTACTTTTATGTTGCTGCTCACAACTAAAACTAAAGTGCTGTCCAAATAGAGTACATTTGTTATGCAGAACTTCTTATTAAATGAATAGACTGCCCACATCCATGGAAGTCACTGTGCCAAGAATGTTTTGTCTCTCTCAAAATGTATCTGTAAAATTTCAGAAAATAAAACAGTGACCTACCTGTATTATATGCATAGGCTGTGCTAGGAAAATCCATGTCATTTTCTGCAAAATCAAACAAAACAATTCCCTTTAATAAAGCAACATGTCATCTTTGCAACAAAAAAGTATGACATATGAGTTTAACCTTCTCCTTTATGCTTGATGGTTCACTCCCTGTTATGGCTCATCTACCCTGTGAGTGATGGCATACCCATTTGTTCTCCTTGCTTTATATTTGTCCTTGTCATAATCACACATTCTTATTCTTGTGGGTTCTAGAACAGAAGCCAGCCTGACTCTGTCGGCAGCAGCATGGCTCTGAAAGAAGACACATCTACATTTGCAGACAAACTCCTGCTTTCAAGCCTCCTGGACTAATGATATATGACTTCCAGCTCCCTAAAACTCTGAATAAATGCTGGGTTTTATATTTGTTATGGTCATAATATTTAATCTCTAAGAAGAGATAGTTGTATTAAAATTTTAACTGAAGAATTCACTCTAATTATACAAAATGCATTGTTATAGTAAAACATGTCCCCCCCCCCCGACCGTCTTTCACTAACAGAGCAAGCAAACTTAATTGGTGGAATTGTCGAGGTTGATTTTTTCAGCTTAATTAAAATTTATATTTTAGCTGTGTGGGCGGTGTTAAGGTAATGGCTATTATAATAAGTACCATGGAGCTTTATTGTCACTAAGCTTTTACTTTTCTTTGTAATTCTGAGAATCCCATTAGTCTCAGTGCTTTATGGTTTATGGCAGTTCTGTTCAACTGGTGCCCTCAACATCCCCCATTGTGTGGCCCCCCACATGAAAGTCTTCCTGTTGTGACTGATTAACTTGTGCTTTAAAATGTATCAGTACTGAGATTAACTGATCCCAGCATTGTTTACACCTCAAATTCAGACTATAAACGCCTTCATTGTTCACACATGTAACACCTCTGGCCCTTGGTACCACAGAAGTTGGACAGCACTAGTTTATAGTATAAGATAGGGGAGCTTTTACTAACTACAGACAGAATGGGGCCATAAGCGATGATATAACACGTTTAGAGAGTCTAATTGTCTTGTCCTAATCGAATGGTCAAAACGGCTGATGGGAACAATAAATTCTTGGACAGCACAGTATATTGCGGCTAAAAAGCTTTGACAAAGGGGGGTTAATGTTTTTGGTTTAAAATTATGGCATCAACTTTTAACCACAATAACTTTTTTTTCATGAATGCATTTCTCTGTCTTCCTTTTTTAAAGGACAACTAACCCCTAAAAATGAATAGGGCTGAAAATGCCATGTTCTATATACTAAACTTATTGCACCAGCCTATAGTTTCAGCTTGTCAATAGCAGCAATGATCTAGGACTTCAAACTTGTCACAGGGGGTCACCAACTTGGAAAGTGTATGTGACACTTACATGCTCAGTAGGCTCTGGGCAGCTGTTGAGAAGCTGAGCTTAAGGACCCCCACAAATCATCAACCAGAACATTAGGTTGGTCTGTAATATAAGATGATGCTACGGGCTGATTATTCAATTCTGATGATAATTGCACTGGTTTCTGTGCTGCCATGTAGTTATTATCTGTATTAATTACTAATCAGCCTTATATTGGGACATTTCTATTCTATGGGGCAGATTTACTAAGGGTGGAATTTCGAAGTGGAAAAAACTTTGAAATTTGACCAGTGAAATTTTTTTTGGGGGGGGGGGTCATTTTTTATAGACTGGGCATTTTTGTTTGAAAACGGCCGTATTCGATCGAATGAAAAAATCGTTCGAATTGTTCACTCAAATGATTCGAACAATTTTCACCAATTTTCACCTTCAATTTCTCAGAACTTAGAAAAAAATTCCGGACACGTTCTGTGAGGTCCCCCATAGGCTAAAATGACAATTCGGCAGCTTTAAGTGGCTGAATGGTAGAAGGATTTTTCAAGGGCCAGTACAATTTTTTCAATTTGTAGCCCAAAATTACTTAGAAATTCAAATTTTTAAAATTCACATTTTGTTCTAATTTTCACTTCGACCCTTAGGGTCGATTTACGAAATTAACATGAAATGATCGAATTCGATCATCGAATACCGAATTAGAGAATAGATCGAATCATCGGATATTAGATCATTCAATGATCGAAGGAATCAAAATTTTAAAATTGTTCGATTGCCTACTTCGCCAGATTGAACCTACCGAATTGCAATAGAAGCCTATGGCACCCCCCCATAGGCTTCTGAGACTAAGTCCTGCTCGAATACCATTTGATCGTTCGAATTGTATGAATTTTTTGGAGGCTCGAAGGAAATTTTACGATTTTTTCGTGAAATCGTACGATCGGTATGCGATTGTACGAATTCATCGAGAAATAGAATAGTGAGCAAAATGATGGTCGAATGCTTATCAAATTTCAAATTTGATCAAGTTAATTTTGGGGAATAATAGTAAATTTGCCCCTTAGTAAATCAGCCCATCATATGTACTGTATATTTTGAGTTGGTCCCTAAGCTCAGTAACTGACAACAGCACATGAATCAGTGAATTAGCAGAAAAGAAGATGGGGAGCTACTGGGGCATCTTTGGAGACACAGGTCTTTACTACTGTGGTTGCCTTGGGCTGGTATAGAAGCATAAAACATCATGTACAACATTTTTACCTACTTCTTTAGTTTAACTTTCCTTGTCCTTTAAATGAGCATGTGGATGTTTGGAGGAGACACCCTATAATATCATGTAAACAATACAATACAAGGAACATTCTCACTACAGGACCTTACTATGATAATGAATAAGACACTTGCTAGGATGATTATGTTTTAAGTACAGTAGAATCCCCATTTTACATCCACTGATTTTAAGTTTTCCCTCATTTTACATTATTGTTTTGTGGTCCCGTCTATATATTATGCATAATACATTTCCCTGCTTTTACATTGTCCTGGATTTTACATCATTTTTTTCTGGTCCCCTGAAAAACGTAAAATGGGGGTTCTACTGTAATATTAATGTAGTTGTATCTTATGCCATAACACAGCACTAATCCTTTTGCTTTAGATAACTATTAATATAAAAGATAAAAACATTGAACAGCAACACTTTAATAAGCCCAAAAACCCTTAAACAAGCCCATGTAATTTAACAAAGCTCAAGTCTTATTTCTTAGGGAGTGACTGTGGACATACCTGGTTTATGAACCATGTGAATCTGTTTGAACATGGTCTTATACCAATCCTTTGGTCGGTCAACCGTCTGGCAAAAAAAAAAAAAAGGATCACAGTCAAGAAATGCTCACAAAAGGTGTGTAAATCATTTAGAAATATATGCCATACCAATAAACTGAGAAACACAGAAAGATCATCAGTCATTGATAATGAATTCTCTCGGAATAAAAACAGTACATATCTTCAGATTTATCTATTCAATCCTCTATCTCTCTGTCTTTCTTCGGCCAATGTCTGTGAGCTTGGTATTGGGTGTGTTAGATAAAGACACATTGAAATGTTTCCCTGGCACAATGCTACAATAACTTATCCAACCTGTTGAACCACAATAACAAATGCATTTCATCCTGTTATGTTTGTTTGGTGCAATTAGATATCATCAGTTTCTTCACTTAAATGTTATTTTCCTTTAATGACTTCCCCAGAGTATTGTGAACATGAATGTGCTTGACACAAAAACACAAAGAATTAAATTTTGAAAAGAATCTCACAGCAGCCATTGTTATTCACCACAATAAACCATTCCATTCAGAACAGAACTTTCAGGGTTTCATTTAATGTGCCCACACCCAATCCATACCAGTAAAATCCTAAAGAAATTTCCATAAATTTCCTACACACACAACTTTCCCCTAACACGAAACAAATGTGCCAATATGGGAATCAAAGGAAAAGGAGGCGGATATGTAGAGGTGGTAGAAAAGATGGACCACCCACCAAAACCCCAGCATGGAAATACTTCAAAGGCAGTGCTGGATGGAATGGAACTATAGACTGGTACTATGCTCCTTGACTTGACCGATTCTGTTATTTTAAAATAATTTTTGTTGTGCAATGCGCTTTTCCTTGGTGTCTTGCTCTGGACCCAAATTCTCTAGTTCGATGTTATTTCAAGCTAGTGATATTTATTAATTCTTGTAAAATAAGAATAAAAAGTACTTAATTTTACAGCAAGGTATATATAATGGATAATTGGGCAGATTCAAACTAATGCAAAAAAAAACAAAAAACACCTGCAACCTAAGGAGAACCGAGGATGGGTACTCCTGTACACGTACTCCCCGGTGATCCAGTGCATGCATGAGGGGGTTGGGCTTGCAAGGGCGCACTAGGACCCAGCAGGCCTAGGGGCACCCAAGCCTGAAATCTGGGCCTGCAAAAAACATATCTCAAGAGATATCATGAGATATATCATGTGATCAGTTTTTCTCACTGAAATGCATCTGCCTCAAATGACCCTCTCTGGGCATCAGGGCAGTCAAGGCATCAAGCAATACCTCAGGTGCAGTAGAGCAACAATAACATGCATTCCAGCTTGCATTTACAAACACAAGGAAAACACAAAGGCACTGCTTGGATTTCTGCAGTTCACATAATTTGTGCTCTGTAATAAATGAACCTACACTCAGCCAATACTTCCAGCAGAGAATGCCCATGAATTCCCCCAGGGTCACAGGTTTCACTGCTTTCAACACTAAATGCAGAAGCCTGAACTACTGGTTTTCAATAACTGCAAACTTTTTTGCTATGGAACAAATGAGTTTTTCATTGTACAGATACAGAAACACAGACCTATTCTGACATTTTTACTATAGTTTATTTATAAAGTGCCAAAATACACTGTGCTACACAATGATTTATAAACAGCACAGAGTCATACATGACAAACAATTAAAATGACAAGCATAAATCAAGGGACCTTGTCCAAGACAAAACATAATGATAATCGATAATGTATTTTATTGTATTATTTCTCACCACCAGTACTAAGTCTATTCCAAGTATTGTCTAACAAAAGTCTAGTTTATTGGCATTCAGCTTTGAGGCAGCCTTTCTGATTTCTTTTTTATTGTCGTTGTCTTAATAGATACCTGCTACAAAGATGGCCACAGTAGAATAACGGTTCTCTGTCTGAAAGGCCACACTTTTGTCATTTGCATTAATTACTGGAACAAGCCATCAATTATGGTGAAGGTTAGCAAGCATAGTCAGTACAGCTGGTCCTACCACATACAGGAGTTGTGCAGCTTTGTCTGCAATTAGATCCTTATACATACTTATTAGATTTCAATGAGTAATTAGCCAGGCAGCAGCTTTGTGAATTTTGAGCAGTTTCATGAGAACATGCTATTAGCACACCCATAAATAAAAGGGCTCATTTACCACTATACTGAATCTGTTCTTACGTTCCATGGCATGCTTAAATCTAGTGCCCCATAATCAAAAGCCTCTAGGCATTGCAAAGTCACTTTTGCATATTAAAAGTGATGGCAAGAACAGCTGGCTGAAACAAATTTTTGTAACAAATATAAAGTATGCAGTTAGATATTTTTGCAAATCTAGATAAAAAATCATCATATCTTACAAGTGTTCCAATGTACTACTTAATGCAGCTAAAGGGGTTAATGTGATGAAAAGCACAAACTACACTAACTTGTCAAAAGGAAGAAAGAAAAAAACAATTGGCTGGTATGGGTTACTAGACTTTGAAGTGCTTTTAAGTGAAACCCATGGAACTGACATTATTTGTAGAGTTGGACTGGGGGTCCCATGGCCCACTGGGGCTGCTGCTTTGTGGGCCCCCTACCCCCTGGCCCCCATCCTAGACACAAAGACACCTTATGCCGCCAGTCCCTATAGCCCCCTCCGCACCCCCCTCCTTGTGTACCTTTTCCTGCTTAACTGTGACCAGGGAGGTTAGGGAAATCGGCAATAGCAGGTCTGGGCCGGCAGCCCACCAGGTTTTTCTCAGTGTCCCGCCGGTCCTGTCCGACCCTGCATATTTTACTGAAACTACTTGTTACTGTATGTTCAAATGATGTCACATGATGTGGACACAAAAGGTGCAATACATGCTCGTCAGAAAAAAATTATAGTGTAAATGGAAAATTACTGGCACTCAGTTGCTACAGAGAATCTATGACTCGCTTTATAAATAATGCCAATGCATGCTCAATTTTGCATTTGAGTGCTTTGCCGTAATGAGTTTAAAGCCACATTGCCCCTGTGGGAAATTAGCTGATTGACTGTGATTGTAGAAAGCAAGCAGCTGAATGTGCATCAGCAGGGAGAGTCAGTCCAGTAACTATTATAGGTGTTCTATTGACAAAACTGAAATAACAGAAACCATAGACATTTCTTAATAAACACAAGAGGCAAACAGTATGTTCAGCACATGCCCTATTCATTGAGCTCATATTGAAAAGGGGTTTCTAGAGTTCCTTTAAGTCATAGCGATGAAGCAAGATGTATTAATGAGTTTCCATGTGTGGTTACCAATGCACAGTGTACCCCAAGGTAGCAAATGAAAACTCTGTAGATATATATATACTGAAGCTACTCTGTTGCTTTGAATATACTCCAGCACATTTATGTTCTTTTCTCATCTTGATTGGCTCTTTCACTTTGCATTCTGTGGAACCTTTTCAGTACTATTTTAATAAATGGTGCTAAATATGACACAATACTCACAGTGTCTCACCCTACTAAATCAAGAGAGAAGATTCTGTCCTGCATTCATGGGAGTCTATTTCACATGCAAACCTTTAACTCAACAAAACAAATAAGGCAGGGCAGGCTGAACCCGATTAACCCACAGTTGTTTCTGTCAAACATTCTTTATAATTATACCACGGTGAGGAAATTGATCAAATAAGATTTTAACAAATTGCTAAGTGAACACCCTTGGTGCCAACAAGTCTAATCAGTAAGGTGCCCTAAACCCAACGTCAGACAAAATAGACATGAGTTTGATTTGTATTCTAATTATCTTATTCATTGTTTTTTTCTGGACTGCAATACAAACATACAATTCAATTACTGGAGGTACCAGTTGAGCCAATCAATGGCTGATGAGGAAAAGTACAGTTAGCTAAAATATAATACAAAGAATGGTGTTTAGATTCATTTGTACATAATATATTAAATACCTATATAAAGCTTTTATATGTATTTTAGGCCTATAAAGGTCTTTGGAAATATACTGTTATAAAACTAGCAAAAAAATTAAGTTTTAAAATAACTAAAATAACAGACAGCATTCCGCCATTTAAAATTGTACATAGGGAGTACATGGGTTGCCATTTGGCTGGTGGTATTTCACTGGCCTGGTAATACAAATTTACATGCAATGGATTTTCTGGTAAATTTGTATTAACTAGTCAATGCATCCCTGGCCTACCTCCAATCCGAATCTTTCTCCCATTCTTGTTTTCATGATCTCTAATCCCCTCCCAATTCCAGGCTTGATAACAAGACTATGCTTGCCTGGTGACATGACTCTATCCCATGTGACATCACAGCTCCACCTATTTACATCACACACTCCCATGTGGACCAGTCCCCCACCCTAGCTGGTAAAGTTTATATTTAAAGGTTCAGTGTTGGACTGGTGTGTCTGGGGCCCACTTGCCTTGGCCCCCCCTCCCTTGGTGGAACTCTTGGTGAACAAGTGGATACACTGTTTAAAATTACCTATTATATTGTTTTAATAAGGCCTCAATTACTGGGCAGATTTGGCAATTTACACCAACATGGTGCACAGGCAGATTTTAATACCTGGCCCATTGATGCACAGACCATTATCAATAATACATAAAGTCAATGATTGTTACGTCACCATACAAGAACAAACAATCAATGACCATCTTAAAGGAGTAGTTCAGTATGAAAATAAAAACTAACTAAATTGGCCGTGCAAAATAAAAATAGTTAGTTAGCCAAAAATGTATAAAGGCTGGAGTGACTCGATGTCTAACATAACAGAACAAGACACTACTTCCTGCTTTTCAGCTCTGTAACTCTGAGTTAGTCAGTGATTTTAAGAGGGGCCACATGGGACATAACTGTTCAGTGAGTTTGCAATTAATCCATAGTTTGCAGCTCAGATTTAAAAGCAAACAGTTATGACCCATGTTCCCCCCAAGTAACTGATTGGTTACGGCCCCGTAACCAATCAGTGGAAACCAAGGGACAGATTCACTAACGGGCCCCTTGGTTTCCAAGAGCATTTTTAACTTTTTTTTAAATTAATTTTTTATTTTTTTTTAATTAATTTTTCATTAATTTTTTTTTAGGTAAACAGGTTTGGGGAGGCTTAAGACTCCCCAATCCTTGATGAAAATCTGCCTATGGCCCCACAACTGATAGAGACCATGCCTGTTAATTCCCAGATTTAATCAATTAAAAAAAGTAAGTATCGGGAGATGATGCTGAGTTACAATTCTCAGAATCCCTTGAGAATATGTAGTTATCAGAAGGTGCATATAATGATTAACAACTGGAGAGCAACCTATCAGTCATGCAAAAGCCCTATATATGCCTTCATTTTTTAATTGTTGTTTTAACACACAAAAAATACATCTGTGCCTTATTCTATTACTTACATAATTGTGATACCTGTATTATTTTGGTCATAAACAGAACAAACCTTGTAAAAATTAAACATATTCTAAGGGACCTTTCATGCTATTAACCAATTAAATTAAATAAAATGCCTCAAGGCAAAATGAATAATCTGGCAGTCATAGCAAGCACTGCAAAACAACTTGGCATACAGACTAGTAATTAGCATTTGCCAATCTTTTTTTTTGGCTGCCAGTGTTGCATATGTTTTATTCTCTCAGGCAGTAATTGTTCAGTTTTTGTATTTTAATAGAGACCAGCTTAAAGGGGCTTCTCTAGCGTGCAGAACAGTGTATTAGTGAAACGCTTGTTTCAGATCTGAATTATACATTGAGAAAGAAACCGTGCAATCAGCTATTAAATTGTTAGTTAGGATAAGTAAACCTTTAAGCGAATGTAAACTTGATGAGGGTGCTAGTCTAAGAACTGTTGCAATGTACATGGATTATTATTTTTTTTTAAATTCTAAGATATTAAAGGATACATGTACTGTTATTATGAATTAATTTTGTTACACCAGTGCTACCTGCTGGTCATTTTCTGAACATTCTGTCCACCAAGTAGTTAAGGAAGTTGTTGGGAGAAAGACATTTAGAGTGTAAGCTTCACAGGGGCAGGGATCAAGTATGGAAACCCACAAAACATCGCATTTGTAGGTCTATTTACTCGTTTTTGAGGTTGGATGTCTGGAAAGTGAGCTTATATAAGAAAAACAAAACACAACAGAATATTGGCGCCAAAAAAAAGTTGCACCCCAGTGAGAATCACATTGTTCCATTCACTTTCATTGAGGCTAAAGAAATGGAAAGTTTCAACAAACCCGGAAAAATAAATAAAGTTGTTAGAGAGAATTCTCATTGAGGAATTGTTTGGCGTTTCTGGTCTTTTGTATAACAGCAGGCTCAACTGGAAAGTGTTTTGTTTATCACCACTCTTTTGTCTATATGCAATATTATGCAATAAATAACTCTTTGGTGTAGCATTGGATCAGTGCTTTAAACAAAATATGAAGGTCTAGAGTTCTGCTTACTTTCTTATAGAAGAAAATTAGATTTGCAAGGCAGACCCTAACTAAATAAATCTCATGCTTTGAAAGTTTTATTCCTTCTAAAACTTCCCTGCCACAGATGTCAAACTAACAGGCCTCTCGTTTCTTGGCTGAAAACAGGATCCCTCTTTGAATAACAGCATCAAATAAACAATATGCCAGTGTATTGGTACAATGCCAGATATTAAAGAACTATGAATAACTAATTGTTCTTGCAGCTACATTGATATTTCCCTTCTTCACATGTTCTGGTCTATTCTGAACATTCAGACACTTATAGGGGAATGTAATATGAGTCGGTAACGCAAAAACTATTCGCAATGTGAAAAGGTAAGTCTTTGTGCAAACAAATTTTACTTTGCGCGAATGCAATGCGAACCTGGAAACTGTTTAGCGACCATTTTCGCCAGTGGAAGGCCATTTGCAAATTTTATACTTAGCGCTAATGCACTGTCAATGTAATAAAACCTCTTACTGAAAAAGTCGCAATGTTTGCTCCAAAAGATTTCAACACCTTCAAGCACTACTTTAGAGTGCGCAATTATAATTTGCAATGCACAATAAGGATTTGCAATGCAATAACCGTTTAAGGAACAATATTACATTGCGAGATGTGGATTTTTACTCTTATTGGTGTGCAATGTTTTCCTCTTTGCAACTTTAATTTCATTCCCCCCTTAGGGGATTATTTATTAAAGTCCACCAATTGACTCCAAATAGGAGGTCCCCCATAGGCTAAAACAGCAATTCAGCAGGTTTTATATGGCGAATGATTGAGTACATGATAAATTCTCTATTTCCTAGTTGAAGTACACAAAAATAGCTCTGAATTCGACTTTCTTTGCTTTGAATTTTCACACAGACCTTTGATAAATCTTCCCCTAAATGTTGCAAAATTCTCTAGTTTGGAGCCTGCTCCTGAATTACTGAGCTGCCACACTCAAACACCAGAGACACGAACATTCAACTTTAAACTTAGATTTTGGAAAAACAGTAAAAAATAAACAATAGAAAGTAACTAAAGTCTTTATTTTTGGGGAACAATCTGAAAACAACTGAACTGAAAAAAGTGTTTGGAACCTCTTTAAAATGAACATTCAATTTACCTACGTGTGTAACCTCATGATTATTATTAACATGTATTTCTATATCGCCAAAATATTTTATAGCGCTGTGATAAGACCGTTCCACTTAATGTACACAGAGTTGCCCTTAATCTACTAAACCTCTACTTCTATCATTTCTGCTTTCTTGGATGTCACTGCCATAAGGTAGTGTTCAAAATCCTGTTTTCACCAGTTCCCGTAAAGATCTATGAAAAGCAAGCTAGTTAAATCGCACACAGCCATGGAGATGGGGCTCTATTTAGATAAAGTAACCTTGGCATTTCAAAGTGGAGTTCTGCTGTCACTGCTATGCTGTATGTGCTTTAACTATTACATTTCCTATAGTTCTTGGAGGGTAAAAAATAGGAAGTAGTAACACTTGAAGAGGGGTGTTATGACTGCAACTTTTTTTAAAGTCATTACTGTCTTTATCACTACTGTAGAAAACTGTCTCATATTTAGTGCAATCTTGTGTGGCATTTTGTTGTGTTGAATACCTGCAAATAATCACTTCTTAGAAACTCTGTTTCAACTTCAGTGATTTCACTTTTGATGTTTCAGCATGTACTCTACCCACCCCCCACCCACTATGTTTAGTGATGTGAGGAAAGTAATGATATTCCATGGAATCTCTAGCTGGTCCTGACCTGTCAAGCTTGGTTACTATCTAAACCTTCATCTGCATGCAGACAGCACCAGCATGTGTCTATCAGCGGGTATGAAACCCACATCAAGGATAAACTGCCTTTTTTACATAACTGTTATGTCAATACTCTAGAGAGATTTTAGAATAAAAGTTAAAACTAGGCTTTTGAAAAATGAATTACAGACCAGGAAAGAAAATAAGCTGGCAGTTATTGATTTTATTGTGATCCCACAGTGCCACAGGGAGATGAGAAATTACATTTTCTACAGCAATATTTCTTTTCTCTTCTACTAAAGAATTAAAGAGTACTAATACATAAAAGGTTCCCATTTTTGGAAAGACTTCTATCAGTTTTATTAAATGAATTGTTCATTTTCATGCACCAGTGAGTTTGCAGCTATAATAATGAAGAATCTGGGGATTCGCAAGCTGTGTCCATGCAATTGCTGTTAACGTACAACTGACAGCATTCCAATGTGTATGTTTTTGCGGCTGATTACAGGTTTCCTCAATAGACGTCTTTAAGATGATCTCTTTAATATGGTCTAACCATGTTATATTCCAGAACTTTTCCTAGCCACATTTAAAAACTTTGTCCTAAAACCACCAATGGGCTAATGTAATAAACTGTCATAGAAAATAGTGATCTAGGATCCTATGGTTCACTCCCTCTGCCGGTGCCCAAGATCCGCTCTCCTTCAGATGTATCGACCAGAGAACGTAAACACAAAAGAGGACCAGCACTAAAGACAGCTTGAGAGTAGACAAAAAGGAAAAGATTGACTAAAGTAGTGTAGTATTCTTGACCTTTGGTTTAAATGGTGTTAAGGTGACCACACACTCTGTAAGAGGAATGTTTTTTCTCCTTCACCTTTATGGTTATAACCATCACCTTTTTTACCCAAACAGTGCGGGCATGTATACAAACATTGTTAAGTAGGTGGGTACTTACAAACGTTTAATATTTGTGTGGACCTTCAGATATAATGTTGCTTTTCACAATGGAGTCTGCTTGTTCTCTCTTGAATTCCAATTATTCGAAGGAAATGCGCTTAAAATAGTATAAAATCTTCTTTAATAAAAAAAAAAAAATATATATATATATATATATATATATACAAAAATTGCACTCACATTTTCATGTATTGGCGTTTTTAAAATAAAGTCCCCATGGTGTCAATGTCTGGACAATTCGCAATGCAGTCTGTTGTTTTTTCGCCAGCGTTTTTCCACAGCGTGCAGTCCTCAGGCATACACAGGTGATGTCACAGCCTAACGTGTTTTGTCTTGCGACACTGAAGCTTTGAGGAAGTCGCAAGATGAAACGCGTCAGGCTGTGAAAAACGCAGGCGAAATAAACAACAGACCTCAGATGTAAACGGGTGACGTCACACCCTGACTAGTTTCATCTTGCGAATTTGAGGCTTTGCAAAGGCTTTGAGGAAGTTGGAAGATGAAAAGCCTCAGGCTGTAACACCACCGGTGTGCGCCTAAGGACTACACATGGAAAAACGCAGGCGAAAAAACAACAGATCGCATTGCGATTTGTCTGGACTTTGACACCATGGGGACTTTGTTTTAAAAACGCCAATACATTATTAAAATGTGAGTGCAATTTTTATATATATATTTTATTAAAGAAGATTTTTACGATTTTAGGTTCAGTAAGGTTCACAGGTAATGGATACCAGTGGTAAAGTGCACAGTCGTACTGGGCCAGCCCAGACTCACTATTGGCGCTGCTCCTAGGGTTGTCACCTGTCCGGTTTTGACCCGGACAGCCCGGTATTTTGAAGGGCTGCCCAGGTCAATACTTCCTGCCTGGTTTTCCAAACGGCGATCGCATCGTCATAGCTCCGCCCCATGACGTCACGGGCCCACCCACCGACGTCACGGGCCCGCCCCCCTGTCCAGGTTCAGCCACAGGAACAGGTGGCAACCCTAGCTGCCCCCCCAACCTCCTTCACAGCCCCCAGTTGCGAGCAGGAAAAAAGGTAGGTGCGGGGGATCGGAAGGGGGTTGTTGGTTGGGGTGGGGGGGCCTAAGGTGCCGAATGTGTCTTCTCCACTGGCCAGTCTGACCCTGGTATAGTGCCAATCACTTCAGATGTTTTCCCTTTGAGTTGGAAGTGCAAAATTTGTATATTTCATGTTTTTAAATCATTATTTTCCAAAATCCTAATGATCTGCAATTCATCCCGTCACCTTACAGTCGGCAGTTATCACTTCTTACCGTTCTAATTGCTGTTGGGATTCCAGACTCATCAACAGGGCCAATTCCTGGATAGTGTGGTGCCTTAATTACTGTGACTTTCTTCTCTTCCTCTGAAATCCTGCATATAGGTATTGTACTGCTGCTTCTGCTCACATCTGATGGGAACAGCTGGGAATATGACTCAGTGGAATCTGCAAATAATACAATCATTCATATCATTGTTGGGTCTATAATTAAATAAGGGTCTGTAACCAATATAAGCAAACGTAAATGTGTGTTTCATTTTGTGTAGTTGCATCACAATGGTGTGTATGATAGGTGACTGTCATTCATGTTAAAGGACCAGTAACATCAAAAAATGAAATTGTTTTAAAGTAATAAAAATATAATGCAGTGTTGCCCTGCACTGGTAAAACTGCAGTGTTTGCTTCAGAAGCACTACTATTGTTTATATAAATAAGGTATTTTGTAGAGGGGGCAGCCATTGAAAGGAGAAAAGGCTCAAGTTACACAGCAGATAGCAGATAAGCTCTGTAGAGCATAATGTTATCTGTTATCCATTACTTATCCTACGCCATATAGCCATTTTTCAATTTCCGCCATTACTACTTAGCAGCTTGTTTATATGAACTATAGTAGTGTTTCTGAAGCAAACAGATCAGTTTTAACAGCACAGGGCAACACTACATGATATTTTCTTTACTTTAGTAGTGTTTCTGAAGCAAACAGATCCGTTTTAACAGCGCAGGGCAACACTACATGATATTTTCTTTACTTTAAAACACTTTCATTTTTTGGTGTTACTGTTCCTTTATGGAGGAAAGTCCCTTGACTACTGATGATAGGCAATGAAATCATGGGATCACCCTGTGGAGCAAAATGTATTTGCGTTAAAAGTTTTGTGTAGGCGATTGTTCAGGACAGTAATTCTGAATTCCTTGCATAATTGTGGGTATAATATGACTATTTGCCTGCTGTTAACCACTTCTTATGTTCTTATTTAGGCCTATCATTGAGGAATCTAATTTTGTTATTCTAACAGCATTTTCCTTGCCAGGGTCCGACTGGGGGGTCCAAAGACCCTGTTAGTGCACTCACACTACTTTTTTGCTGCAAACGAGCAGTCGCGGCAGGAACAACTAGGGTGCGGATCTGGGCCGGCAGAGTTCGCCAGAGCCGGGTTTTTCCTAGTCTCCCACTGGCCCAGTCTGACCCTGTGTCCTGCCCTTGGCTTTTTCTTCTGCTGCTCTCAGTGATACGGAGTACAACGTTTGGTACCGGACAGGAGGTGCTAAAATTTGCATAGGAAAGTTAGCAGCAAACAAAGGTTTGATACAATCCAGTACAACGAAGGCTTTCGCACACCCTTTAGGGAAAATAAGCAGATGACCTGGTGCCTCGTGTGCAGAGGATGCGGCACCCTCTAAATAGTCCAATATAGAAAAAACACACACCGGCACGCAGGAGTTTGAAGTTTCGGAGGATACGCCTCCTTTGTCAAGGAGCTTGACAAAGGAGGCGTGTCCTCCGAAACGTTGCACTTCCGCAGTAAAAGGTAGTTGCAAGGGTTGTCCCTGCACTTCAAACTCCTGTGTGCCGGTGTGTGTTTTTTCTATATTGATACAATCCAGGACATAGGCATTCACTTAAATGCCCTTAAATGCTGGGAGATTCAACTGATGTCCCAAATAAAGGGAGCCATGTTGCCTGCATGTGATAATGCAAGCCACAGTAGACAAAAAAACAGCAATTCGGTGAAGCAAGTGATATTTTAGTGGCTAGTGCAGCACCTAGCAGTGAAAAACACTACCAAAATATTTTGACACATGGGGCAGATTTACTAAATTTGTGTGAAGGATTCGAAATTAGATCGAATTACACTTGTACGATTTTATCGAATACTCAAATATGGAAATTTGGCCACTTCGATCATCAAATATGCAAAATTATATTGTATCGAATAGATGGAATGATCGAATATTCGATCATTCGACCATTTGATGATCAAAGTACTTCCCCTTTAAAATTTTATTCGATTCGTTCGATCGTACGATTTTATCAAATTATCGAGTAGCGGCCAAAAACCTTTGAATTTTTCTACGATTTATATTAGAAAATCGTAGAAGGGTCGAATTCGAGGGCAAATAGCCCTCAAAAATTTGGCCCTTAGTAAATCTGCCCCATACAGCAAGGGGCTGATTTACTAAGGGTCAAAGTGAATATTTGAATGCAAAAAAATCTATATTCGAAGTTACATTTTGAAAAACTTCGACCATCAAATGGTCGAAATTCGAAGTACTGTCTCTTTAAAAATACTTAGATTTTTTTACTTCACCAATTAAAAGCTACTGAAGTGCTATGTTAGCCTATGGGGACCTTCTAGACCATTTTTCTAAGTTTTATTTTATCGAAGAACAATCCTTCGTTCATATACTAAAATCCTTCGATTCAAAGAATTTTATCGTTCCATCGAATGATTTTTCTTCAATCGCAGCAATGCCAAATTCGGTGAAAAATCGAAGTCGAAGGATTTTAATTCGATGGTCGAATTTCGAAATATTTTCTACTTCGAAATTCGAACTTTAGTAAATCAGTCCCTTAATTAAGAACTTCAAGAATTTTATTCCCACCCAATAAGGAGTTTAGGCTGTTTGTTCACTGTAGTCACACAACATCTTTTCTAGCCATAATTTTAAACATAAGGAAAATAAAAGCTTAAGGCCATCAAAAGCACACTAAATACAACATGCACTTAGAATGCCAAAAGAAGGTTTATTGTCTGGGCTTGGCACACTTTTGTTTCTGTGCCTTTGTTTGTGCAATTTGCCCTTATATGAATAAATTGCTTTTGGGAGGACACATTTCATACTGGTGTGTATATTACACTGACAGAAACAACCAAAAGCACCAATGTCTTGCAATCATTTTGTTTTCCAGCAATGGCAGGTACAGGATCATAGGGTCCAAGGCATGCTAGAAACTCTTTCCATCCCTTTCATTCTCCCGTTGTTTAAAGGGGTGGTTCACCTTCAAGTTAACTTTTAGTATATTTTAGAAGGGCCAATTCTAAGAAACTTTTCAATTGGTCTTCATTATTTATTTTTCATAGTTTTTTAATGATTTGTAATTTTCTTCTGTTTCTTTGCAGCTTTCAAATGGGGGTCACTGACACCATCTAAAAACAAATGCTCTGTAAGGCTACAAATGTATTGTTACTGCCACGTTTTATTACTTATCATTCTATTCAGTCCATCTCCTATTCATATTCCAGTCTCTTATTCAGATCAATGCAATGCAATGCAAACCAAATTGCTGACACTGCAAATTAGAGAACTGATGAATAAAAAGCTAAATAACTCAAAAACCACAAGCAATAAAAAATGAAAACCAATTGCAAATTGTCTCAGAAAATCGCTCTCTACATTATACTAAAAGTTAACTCAAAGGTGAACAACCCCTTTAATGAGCTCTAAGTCCGTTCTCTTCCTTTCGTTAACAATTTTGATACATGTATTTGAAATTAAAAGACATACTAAAGAAAGAATGCATCTGACCCAGAACAGACAATAATACAACTATTCCAACTGCTGTTTATCAAGGAATGTGTGACTGACATGGCCTTCATACTACCTAATAAAGTTCTGTGCTAATATCTAGTAAAAGCATGAAAAAATAAGCAAACACTAATGAAACACAAGCTGTTCCAATCCACACATTCTTTTATGTACATATATTCTCCATAGAATAACATACATTTCCCCACAACGTTACTCTGGGTTTCTTGTATAAGCTTTTGTATTTCAGTAGGTAGTTTTGTTCTGTATACATTGCCTATGAGTAAACTGAAAGAGGAATATTGTTTCATACCTAGAGTAATTTTCTTTTCCTGGTCATCTGTTATGCAAGCTCTATCTCAGCATAATAACTGGCAATTTCTAGCACTTTATTGACCCAGCATTTTGTCATTCTGTGGGACGGGTGCAAAATGCTAGAAATGAACCCCCCCAATCAAAGTTAATGAAAATAATTGCCAAAACCATGTACTGAATACTGATAAGCCTAGCACAAGCCAAGTTCTGAAGCTGTGTCTTTGAATTGGGCTTATTTGTTGTTTTAAAGAAGAAAAAAATACAAAAAAACATTATGCATGGCCAGTACTCATGGCCCAAAAACATTTAGAATTAACAGGGATTTAACAGTTGGGGAAACAGAAGCAAGAAGCACAATAAATGAATTCAGATGGAGCAATGAAACCAACTTGGGTTAGAAATCATCTAAACTGTCTCAAAGGTAATTGGACTAGATGTATGTATGTATATGGCTCAGATGAAGCGTGATGAGTTTGAAACTCTTTCATCATATGTTATTGCAACTACAAGCACCATTATTACAGCCAACCACCACAAAGTTCTCTCCACTGCTGAAATCTGCCCTTTCAGCCAACAAGACATATCTTTTAAACTGGATTCAATGCCAATTAGGAAAAAACACCTGCACCAAGCATTCAGGTTTATATTCCAAACATCCATTAGTTATTTAAGGGCTCTTACACACGAGTGTTTTTAACTGCGCTCCCCTGCGTTCCGTTCTGCTGTGTTCTGCCGCAGGGGAGCGCAGGTATAGACGCACTCAATGCTTTTCAATGGGGCTGTACTCACACGAACGGATGTAGGTGCCGAATGCAGGTTCAGACGCAACATGCTGCATTTTTCCTGCGTTCGGCGCCTACATGCGTTGGTGTGAGTACAACCCCATTGAAAAGCATTGAGTGCGTCTATACCTGCGCTCCCCTGTGGCTTAACGCAGCAGCACACAAGAAAAAGTTGTGCTCACCACTAATTTTTAAAACCATTAGGCGGGGGTGCAATGAGGCTGTGACCACAAAATACATAGACAAAGACAAGAGGTCCTCTGCACTCAACCCAATATATTTAAGCTGGCCAACTACGTCAAAGTCATCCCATATCTGGCCAGTCCTACTCTCAACGCAGCAAAACAGAACGCAGGGGAGCGCAGGTAAAAACGCTCGTGTAAGAGCCCTTAGAAACAGAAGAGTAATTTATAGGGAGCACTTCTTTTTTATCTGTGTCTGTCTACTGAAGCATTCAGCATAGGGTTTGATTTCCAAGCTATAATCATATTCGGCTGCAAACGACAGAGGTTTAATCCTTTTCTTTTCAGCTGTGTTTTTATATAATATGCCAGTCTGTGCATTTGCTCTCATTTGTACTCTTCAAGATGAAAAGGGGAAACGTTTGTTTCTGTTTGAGGAGAATAAAGATGAAGATGTAAAAGGATGTTGCCTCCTTTAATGAAAAAAACTTTCTTGACTGTCTTAATTAAAGGCAAATCCCAGTAGATCGGACAGCATTATCCAAGTAGAAACAGCAAACTGGAGGTCAGAGTACCTTAAAGCTTACAACACATTCCCAAATGATTTGAGATCTTGGTCACTATTCATAAGAAGACATTTAATGAACAATAGCCAGCTTAATTAATTTTAGAATATCCTGACACAGGTGAGGAGACTACATAAAATTAGACTGGTGCTGTGAACTACAGGCAAGATATCTAGCTTTCAGTTCTGTAGAAATTGCTGATTGCTGCATAGGTGGTTCATCACAAGTTAGACAAATTACTTTTTGAAGAGGACTACTGAAAAGGGCTTGGTTCCCTTTACCTACAGTAGGGGAACTGAAAATAGGAACAGAATAGAAACAAGAAAGTGCCTTGGAAGCAACGCTTTGGCTCCTGCAAATTTCATACTGACTGTTCCCAACAATGAGCAAGTGTCTTAATAGACCAACAGCTGGAATCAAATGTGCATCTCAGCCCCACATTTAAAAAGGTCCAAACCCACAAGTATTTAAATGAGAATGTCTATGTTTATAGACTGGCTAGGTTGAGTAAAACAAAAATTCTAGAGGCAAAACAGCTGCACGCTCTTAAAGTCTTTACAAAGATACATCATAAAACTGCATCAGTGTAAGTATTCCTGTGCTATTAGCACAAAACACACAGTATATAGCGGCCCACAAATAAATTGCCACATGGGAATTTCAAGTATATATTGAAGAGTGTCATTCATTCATATTCATTCAAACTTACTGTCCTTGGTGAGCAGTATATATACACTATAACAATTGTTCTTTAATAGAGTAAAATTCAAACACAAAGTTTTTGAGTTTGTCTAAATTGATTACCCCGCTTCCATGGGAAATTAAGATCTTGCCAAGGCTTTGGATGCCTAAAGGTAAACCACTTTTTGCTGTCCTAGTCTGTTTTGGACAACCCGTAGCCCTCCAGATGTTGCAGAGCTAATGATTCTGAGAATCCCTTGATGATGATGATTGGAGTTGTCATTCAACAACCGCTGAATACCACAGGAAGCCCTTATTGTTTTTTTTTTTTTAATAATTCTCTTCCCATTTATCTTCAGAACTTTCACATGGGCACATTTATTTATATTGCAAGCCAACAGTTCTATTTTCTTCCAGAGCACTTAGCAGGGCTTTCTTTTAGATAGTGATAAGATGAATGAATTCCCATCATGTTCCTGACAGTACAGCTATGAACACTGGCATACAACAGACTGCCAGAGGCACCTGGAAACCTAAAGTAAAAGGAATAAACAATAGGGCAGCAACTTGCTGGTGCAATGCTATATAATGATCTATTGTGAAAACCATCACTTCTTTTATTTGCTGCTTTCATTACTTCATACACAGTGTTCTGATCCATAAATGCTTTTGCTTATATACAGTAAATTATGCTTCGCCGCTGTGCCATTTGTAGAGAGATGCCGTCCGTTTCGAAAGAGGCAGGGTATGTATTCCCTGTAATCGGATTAATAAATTTGCTGCTCAGTTTGAACTGGTCATATTGATTGCTGAGGCAAATAAAATGTGGTTTTAAACTGAAGATAAGCATCTTTGAAACATTCAGACTTACAGATTTTTTTTCACATAGAAACTGAAAAGTTGAGCAGCTTCCCAGTCTGTGATTGTAGCTGTTTCTGCCTAATGTTGTTTGGTACAGAGTTACTGGCAGGCTGTGTAAATGGTTCTCCTCAGGCAGCAAAATGATTGAATGGATATGACACCCTTACTTGCAGAATTGCTAATTTCATTTCCATAAGAAAATAAAAATAAACAATTGGGTGTTGCAGTCATAGTCCAGCATGAATACACAGTACTCGTATAAAGGCTTCCCTTGTTTTCAATATGATTACTGGAACTGAACGTCTATGGTACAAAACAGCACCAAGAAACATGTGATGGGCTTAGTATTACAAAGAACCGCAAGTAATCACACTGCATTGAAACAAAGAATGTCCCTCTCATGGATACCTTTTCTTCATAACATGCACTGCAAGGGTAGCTGGCACCCAACACAAATTCTTTTAAAGTGGTACTCATCCAGAGACCAATGTATGTCACTATTTGTATCCATCTCATGCACTAGAAACTTACCCATAATGGCACCATGCTGCATGACCATGCTGGAGTTGAGAGACCTGGAAGAGGGGTAGGTTGGAGATGGAGAAAAAGTCCTCTGATAATGGCTCATTGGACTAGCTGGGCTGCCTGAACTTCCATTAACTGTTACTGGAGTCTGTGAAAAGGGAAGCAGAACGTTCAATAAGAAAAATGAAAGGACCAGGACTGTGTGACACGCACATTCCTTGATGACCTGAAACGAAATCAAACTGTATACGGCACAGTACTCGCCTTTAGACAAATACATCAATATCATGAAGGCATGCTTCCCTGTTAGTGGCACTACATGAATTTAACAAGCTCCCCCTGCTGATTGGATGTTAGCACAAGAGATCATTTAATATGCAACCAGCAATAATGGATTAGTTTGTTATATTAGAGAACATAGCATAGGCTAATTGTGCTAAGATTCAGTAAACATATAAAAAGCACAGCAGAAAATCCATGCAGTTGCTAGTTCTACAATATCTCTTACAATTCAAAATGTTTGGGTTCGATAAAATATTTTTCTCATTTTCCTGAATATCTAAAACAAGGTAAAAATCAACAAAGCAATACAAAATACAATGCAATATGATCTGTCCTGAAACCATTTAAAAGAATACAAAGTAATGTGGCATAAAGGGAAAAAGAGGTTATTCACCTCTCTAACCAGTCCTTAATACAATTTAAATCCCCAAGGTCCTATTGTGGATACCAATAAATTATAAATAATTTAAAAAGGTGTAATTAAAAACAAGTTAATGTTCAGATTTAGAAATTTTATTTACCCTTAAAAGGTTCTTAATTAATCAATCAATCAATCAATCAATCAATCAATTCAGATAAAACCTGGTTGGCCAGGGCACAAAATTAATTCAGTACAAATTCATAAAAGATAATTTTCTGATTTATAAATCCCCATAATAAACTAGGTTCCCATATGAACCTTCCTTTGGGACAGTTTACTGATTGGTCGTACCCCCAATCTCCAAAAAGGTCACAACTTAGTTCTCCAAGAATGCTTTTAGATTTAAAGAATGAGGCAAGTAATACTCTTCTTATAGCATAATCTAGAGTATTGTTATGCACCAGAAATGCACATAAATATTTATGGGGCCAAAGGGTATAGCATGGTGTCCCCCACCATCTTTCAATCACATGTCCCCCCCACAATTAATGGAGATTGCACCAGATCCTTCATTCCGATTCTAAGTTGTGAGTAATGTGCATTTCTTCTGTGAAGCTGTTCTTAAAATAGGTGCAACTGAACGCTCAGTGGAAGAGCCCCTCCACAGGTCTTCTCTGTGAAATCTATGGAACTACTTTGAGACAGGTTATTGTTTCTCCTACTCAATGTAACTCTAGAAGTTGCAGTGGGACCTGGATTTTATATTTAACAGGGAGCTGTTATCTTGTTACCTTCCCATTGTTCTGCTGATGGGCAGCTGGGGGAAAGAGAGGGGATGGCATCACTCCAACTTGCATTGCAGCAGTAAATAGTGACCAAAATTTATCAGGGTACAAGCCACATGACTGAGAGGACTTGGGAAACTAACAACATATCTAGCCCCATGTCAGATTTCAAGGAAGGTTGGGGAGAAATTATCAGCAACTGAGGATTTTGGATTTGAATTTAGAGATTTCTACGAGTCCAGTCAGGTAGAAAGGTTTACTGTTTTATTCAGTATGACATAGCTAATTGATTTACTATCAAGAAGTATCAATGGCTGAAGTGCTCGTCCAGGCTGATTTGATATTGCATTTCTATATTATGGATCAGCACAGAAAAATAAAACTCCATGCAGGGAGGTCACCGGATCCCTTGTTTGTTACTAATAAATTATTGTTGCTGTACAGTGCTTTGCCCTCAAGGAGCGCTATACAAATAAAAATATACATACATACATACTTCTGTCTTTAAAAATATATTTGAATCCCAGATTAAAAAGGCTCCAGATCATTAAGCCCCGTGCAAACATCTGATTTTCTAGCTCAGGGGTGCCCAGACTTTACTAAGAAAATTTATAATTAGTGATGTTAAGCTACATATGCTGCACATTATGTTTTTGGCTATTGTACTACCTAAGGTGATCACAGCCCTTTAGCTGTGAAGATCTGGGTCAATGAATATTCCCCCAGGAGTCCCTCGTATTGTTTTATATTGAATTAAAAACATGCTCTGTCAAAGCTTAGAGCCAGAGTTGCTAGAGTTTAGAGACCAACACAAAATATAGAGTGTATATAAAATATAAAAGTCACATGCAGTGGAGCAACTATATATTACTGGGCCCCATAGCAAATGTATTTTCAGCCCCCCCAAAATGTTTAGCGGTTGACATGTTTTACAGATATTTATTGAAATGGTATATGAATTAACATCTCATGGGGCCCCTATATCTTTTGGCCCCCCTGCAGCCACAGGGTCTGCATCCTCTGTATTAACACCCCTTGGTCACATGCTATATGGTTATTAGTAATCCATTCAGATTTGTATTATGACAGCTCAGAAACCAGTGCAGTTGGCTTCAGAATTTATTAATCATCCCAGTAGCATCAGCTTTTATGATTAGCTTCTCAACAACTGCCACCATTACATTGAGCATGTGCACAATCACTGACAATCCTAACAAAATCCAAGCTTGGGGGCTGCTGTGCACAACTTTGAAGGCCTGAATCATTACTGTTTTAAAGTTACTGAAACTGTAGACTAGTGCAGTAAGTAAGTAAGAAATCATTTATAACCATATTTGGGAATAAATGGGTAGATACAGTTTTGTTCTCCTTTAATTGCCCAACATCAGTGCCCACCCTTTTACATATTCCAATCCAACAACATTCCAACAGCTAGATGAAAGCTTTCACAAAAGAACAGAGGGTGACAATACACTAAGGTGCAGATTTATCAAGGGTCGAATTCGAGGGTTAAAAAACCCTCAAATTCGACCATCGAATTTTGGATGAATTTAAAACCTTAGAATTCAAAGTATTTTTACGCAATTCGACTAATCGAACGATAGAATAGAAAATAATCGATTGACCGTTTAAACCATTCGATTTAATTTTTTTATTTGATCTAAAAAACTTAGAAAACCCCTATGGAAGCTTCCCATAGGGTTTAATCGCAATTTGGCAGGTTTAATCTGGCGAACTAGGCAATCAATTTTTTTTAAAGGGTAAGTACTAAGACCATAGAATGGTCGAATGATCGAATAGATTTTTATTCGAATCATTCAAATCGATCGAAAAAAGTTATTTGAAATTCGAATATTTTTGAAAATTCAATTTTGAATCATTCATGGGAATTTAGTAAATCTGCCCCTACGACATGGGGAATGAGCAGTGAAGAAATGCAATGTCTGTTTGCCTTATTAGGATTTTCAAATATACAAATATTTATTATTGCACACTGCTCAAAATGGTGATTTGTATTGGCCTCATTAAATAACAGTTTTGAATGATAATGTAAGCTTGTTACTAACACAATTTAAACACACCACCGAGGGTCTCAAACTTTGGCACAAACTCTAACCCCTCAATATTCAAGGCTGAGTCTTGTTTATTAATTTGTATTAATTGTTCAGAATTAGATGTAATTGGTGTTGCTATAGAAACATCGGGGCGTTGAATTAGACACAAGGAACACTGTTGATTTGAACTAGGAGTCTGTTACTTTATGAGAGCATTGCAATACAATTAGCAGCAGAGCAATCTGGCCAATGGTGCAAGAACACCAAACTTGATTAAAGAAATCAGAAAGCCAAGTTGGTCAGCAACCCAGATCGGCGTGTATAGGGTCACTGGTCAACCTACAAATGTAATGGCCTCAGTTCATGAATTTCCTCAGGCAATGAATCATTCCTTTGCTGATGGATCAGTGCAATTTGGCCATCTATGAGTGTATTCATACAGAACCAATATCCGCTGTACATACTGTGGGGACAACTATGCTGTTCTGAGGCCAGCTCACTTGTTAATGTTTAAGCCATTCACTACTAACTCTCATATAATTAAAAATGTCATCAATTGCAGCTAAATACAGATGCAGATGATATATATTCGCCTTTGCACTGTTGACAGTTCAAGTATATTAGCTCATTTAGCCAAATGCTGTGTGAAAAAACAAGAAGAGAATTATACTTGTGCAGTGTTCTATGTATATACCCCCTTGCTCTGCTGCTTGGTTCACCAAGATTAAAATACATTCAGCATTTGCACTGCCGCTAGGGTATAATTCAAGTACACACAATAAATATTGGAGATATTTAAAACATGGGTTGATCCACCTGACAAGCTCACAAAAGCTGGAGGACTAAAGGCTGGATATCCCTGTGAAAAGATTGGTTCACCAACCTGTGTTCATAATAGGGATGCACCGAATCCAGGATTCGTTTTGGGATTCAGCTATTTTCAGCCGAAACCTTGTGCCTGGCTGAACCGAATCTGAATTTTAACTTGCATATGCAAATTAAGGGTGGGAAATCATAACTTTTCATCACAAAACAAGGAAGTTAAAAAAAAATGCTTTCCCATGGTTTCCTTTCCTGTCCCTAATTTGCATATGCAGTTAGTTCGGTATTCAGCCAAATCTTTCACAAAGGATTCGGGGATTCGCCTGAATCCAAAATAGAGGATTTGGTGCATCCCTAGTTCATAAAGCCCCAATGTATCACATGACCAAGTGTGCAGTTTACAATGTTAATTATCCTCTCCCAATGCAAACCAGGCTTTCTAAACCTACACTGCCCACTTGCCATATAGGGGCATCAAGAACAACAATATATTCTTTCTGTCCTGAAAGTATAATGCAGCTTCATTGGCTGCTATTTCAGGGTTCTGATTGAAGGGATCAATTTACAGAGACCATTGGCAAATGTCCAGTCTGGTAGTTCAATAAAAGGTGGACAGCTTCTAGTGGCCATTATTCCAATCCATTCTTTGACACTATCAGGTAGACCTTTGCCCGTCCAAATGTTTAATCTGCCAATACCCCTTATTACCATGTGTATCAGCAAATGTAGCTCTCATTCATGCCATCCACTTGAACAAAAGGAATAGCATTTCACAAAACAGATCAGTTATATAAATGCCAGGTCATTCCATGTATGGCCACCATAGCCTTTAAAAACCATTTGGAAAATATAAAGCGCTTATGTGCTTGATAAATCATCTATATCTGCCAAGCATAACAATACCTCCATATTAGTGAATGGGTTAATTGTTTGTATCAGCAAACAGCATCAGTGTCTGTGAATCAATGCAGCAAGGAAACAGAGGAGCTACTGCCACAGTACTGCACAGCAAGACATGCAGTCCATTTGAAAAAACACATGCAGCATTATTGCAGGCCCATCTTATTTTTGCAGTCAAGAACAGGTGTGTAGTATTCTGACCTCCTGTAATATTCTTCATGCAGCGGGGATATCGACTCTAATACCTAGTCTCAATGCTCTAAAAAGGCAGATGTATATTAACACATACACCCTCTTCTTAATATTGATTCACAGGCCCCTTACATTTTGAATTATTCTTGTAAATTCTACTCAGTTGCAGAAACACTGATCAAATTGGTTTTAAGTAACAATTAGGTTAGGTTAATGGTCTACATTGTGGAGGTGCTGACAGTCATTTAGAAGTGTTAGAAGTAAACAGAACTGCAAATATCAAGGATCAATATACCACTTGGGACTCTGTAGACCATGTTCCTGAAGGATATGCAGCCGTGCGTCCAGAATAGTAAGCCGCAGGTACATTGAATGTATCAGTAGAATGTGCTGTAGAACGTCGGTGACTTTCTGGTTTATCCTCTGCCTTTGTAGCAAGGTTGGAAGCTATCGCCACTGACAGAGAAGCTGTGTGCTTTTCGGGTGATTGCCTATGGACCTCTGGCATTATGGTGGGAGGTGGTGCTGGGGCTAGTGGAGTACTGTCCTTAATAAAGTGCATATTAGATTGAGTTTTATTTGTAGGGGATTCTTTAAGGATTAATTTAAGAGTGGAAACTCTCCGTTGTTTGGAATCCTGACTGCTGTCATGGTGAATGAGCTTACTATTTGTATCCTCAGCTTTCATATTTAATTTGGAGAAAGAAATGTGAGGATTAGAAGTGGTATGAGTCTGCATGATATTTTTGCTTGACTTAGCGGAATACAGGACACTTTCCTTGGTTGTTAGTGACTGAACACCTGATTGGGTTAGCATTGTGGGTACTGAGTTCTCATTATCGGCACCCTGCGGGTAAGTAGCTGATCTGTAATAGCTTCCTTTCCTTGGAGGAGGCAGAGGTACCTTTTTTTTTCAAATGGCAACCACACAGCAGAACATTATCAAAGAGAGAAAAAAAAAAGACAAAGCACACATTAAGAAGGCAGATTAGAAAGAAATGTGTTATTTGCAAAACCTGTACTTGGCCATAAACAAAGCAATGACAGTTTTGTAGTAAGAACTCTGAACAAGCAGAATTCTCTCCCTGAAGCAGATATCGTAGACAGTTTTAAAAAGGTGTTGCAGCTGAGAAATAGAATTGTATTATTATAAGGGTAGGGACAGACAGGGAGATTCAGGGAGATTTTGTCGTTTTTAGCAGGCGACAATCTCCCCGAATTTCCTTCTCCCTGTCTGTCCCCAGCCTTAATAGCGCTCATAAATATTTGGCGCTATATAAATACATGTTAATAATAATAATAATAATAATAGTAATAATAATAATGTTGTTAATAATATTAGAGGGTTTTAACCAGGGAACTGTCTGATTGCCATTTTGCAAAAATCATTCAGCAGCAATTTACAGGATACTTCTCATATTCTCCCCTTACTGTATCAGTGGATCTGGCATCTAACAATGAGTCCTTGTAACAAAAAAAAAATTGGAGTTCTTCCTTACTTACTATGTGTGTACCATTCCTATACTGGTATTGGAACATTCAGTTTTAACATTGTTATTATTGGTTAGAGTTGGGAACATCTGTTCGAAATGGTTTGACCGTATCAGTTGCAGTATGTTTGGATCACATGTCTCTACAATACTCATAAAGCAGAATGACACATAGACAATTTGCACCCTTCTTCTACTACGTTCAATGAATAGCACCTAGGCTGAGCATACTGTAATCTCTATTTCTTGAGCTAAACATGGCAAGTAGGGTTGCCACCTTTTCTGGAAAAAAATACCGGCTTTCCTATATTTTTATGGGTTTTCCCTATAAATAACATTGGCATCAAGGCTAGGCCGGTAAAATACAGGCCAGGTGGCAACCCTAATGGCAAGCAGGGAAACTGAACCTACTCCATGTTTGGTCCTTGTGAGGTAGATAATTAGATTCCCAGTGCATAGATATTCGCCCTGCATATTGAACTCCTGTTAACAAAACAGTCACAACAAAGGGTAGGGGGGGTTGTTTACTGGTAATCTAATGATCTATCTCACAAGGACTAAACGTGTAGCTTCAATTGCCCTGATTAGCTCATGAAATAACAAAAACCACAGATCCAAGTCCTATACAATGAACAAGGGGTGTACTGCCCTTTTATGCAAGTATATATATATATCTGTTTACTTAGCTACATAGATAAAGTATTTATAATGTACAGGAACATTAACTTGATTGTAATAATATCCAAATCGCAATCACACACACCTTAAAAAAATGGTTATATATGGAAAACATAAAATAAAAAGAAATACCCTGGGTGAATGTACAGTCCCTCTTATAAGGAAAACTGAATGTAGCAGCAGAAAGCCTCAGTTACCTTACATTACTTTGATTAACAGGACTGGAGGCTGTGAGGATTATGCAGTTTAGCTAAGAAAAATAATTTGCAGGGAAGAACAAAAACAGACAAACTATCACTCTTAAGGATTTCTGTCAGTCTGTATCATCTATTATAATGTCCAATAAACAAAAATATGTATAGTACTGTTTCTGCACAGTTATATGTGGAACAGTAATCACTGCATTTTTCTAAAGCAAACATGCATAATTCCCAAAGACATATGAGCAGGTGTAAAGTGGGGTCATCTTTCATCTTTTTTGTGTTGATTTCTGATTGGCTGCTGTATAAACCTCTATAAAACTGCTGGTCCCACATTAACCTTCAGCTTGAATTTGCTGTGTCTGTTGCCAAAAAGAGCAAATACCTTTAGGTCTAAAAATAAGTCATCACAAAGTTGGAAGCTCATCATGGTACTTTATTCACTATATATATATATATATATATATATATATTTTTTTTTTTTTTTTAAATGCATGCATCTTTGACTGATTTGGCCATCTAAATCCATCAATACATTCAGCGGATCTAATCATTTGGCCCTTGGGCCAACAATCGACTCATAACTAGCATCTATGCAGGCCCAATGAATTTCTAAAACTGCCCAATAGATATGTGGCCAATTTTTGCCCAGATATCTGTCAGGAAAGTGATCAGGGAGGCACAATATATGTGCACATAAGCAGACGTGGATCGAAGGGGTCGAATCGGCAGCTTAAATCTGCCCATGAATGGCTGGCTTGATACACCTTACAATATTATATGGGATGTTAAGAATGCAATCTTCTAGCAGTATTTGACCTACAACTCCCAGACTGTTTTAAGAAGTTTTGCCAGAGGATGCTGTGAGTTATAGCCCAGAAATGGTGAATATTTTATTCAATGAAACAGAAGTCACAACTTTTGCACTAAAGTAATACAGCAAAGCCCTATTTATAACAATTGTGCATAGAAGGAAAAGGAGAAAAAGGGGAAGCTACAAATGTCGAACCATTCGAATTATCATGGCACCATATATCAGGAGAAAAGAGTCTTATTCATTCAATCAA
>CM044431.1:43807043-43887409 GCA_024363595.1 Xenopus borealis | reverse complement strand
TTTTTAACTTAATTTAGATGGATTTTTTAACATAATGAATTAAAGGTTAAATTTTATATACAATTTTCGTACCTGATTGCCTAAACCAATTGGGTGGCAATTAGCTATCAGTATTGTTACAACCATCCACTTCTTCAATCAAATAACAGGAATGGGACCCATTCATGTTAAGTCAAAAAATTTTTTTCCCTATTAAATCACGGGCACAATTGCACAATGTATTTCACATTATTTATTTCTTATACATTTAATTTCAATCAAATTCACTCAATTTTCCACATGAATGAATTTACACTGATTTATGAACTTTGAATCAATTTTTCCATATGATGAACTATTTATTATATTCTTCTAATGAATTTTTTCACACTTTGATCTGATATGAATTCATGATCAATCTGTCTGGGTGTTCTACTATATAAGTACAGTTGTATTTGATTGAATGAATAAGACTCTTTTCTCCTGATATATGGTGCCATGATAATTCGAATGGTGCGACATTTGTAGCTTCCCCTTTTTCTCCTTTTCGTTCTATGCACAATTCAAATAATGGAAGCTGTCAGCACATTCTCATTAGGCTAATTAATTCATTATATATGATGTGTTAGGAGGTGCGGACACACAACTATATCCAAATTTTTAACCTATTTATAACAACCCATCTAGCTTATCCTTCTGCATTAATGTATAAGTATAACATGATTCCGATTTTGGCTCTGGCAGTTGTGAAGCTCTTCGATGATACAACTTGGTTGATATGTATACACCTCCCCACTGTGCCACAGGATACAGAATGTTTAGATTACACTGAGCAAGACAGCACAAACAGAACACATTTAACAAAATGCAGCACATTTCTCTTTTTTTTTGCCAGAAATACCAGACATGTTTATCATGTTTCTTTTCTTTATGTTAGAGAAGTTATACATAGTATTTTTCTGGATGCTTTTGCTGTATGCATTAATAGAAGATGAAAATTCCAATATTTACCTGGGTCGGTGATTTCTTTTCTTGCAAGTTTGGCCGGACACTTCTAAAACCTTTGGCTGCAAGGGAAGAACCACCCGAGTCACCATTGAGACCATCTTTGAGGGTATCATTATATGACCTCCAGACATCTAGAGTCAAATCAGACCAGGTTCGTAATATAAGTATAATTTAAAAGTACATTGTATGTAGCTAACATACAATGTAGGGCAGTCTTAGAATCAGAGGGAAACCTTTTGCAGGAAAAAGATGATTCTTAAAATGAACTGCCTTGAGCAATGGCCATAAAGGCAACACAGTGGGGGCCATTTATCAACACTGGGCAAATTTGCTCATGGGCAGATACCCATAGCAACCAATCAGATTGTTGCATCTACTGTTCTACCTGCAGCTGCCTGATTGGTTGCTCTGGGTTTCTGCCCATGGGCAAATTTGCACAGTGTTGACAAATGAGCCCCACTCTAAATAACTTCAGAAATACCTGTGCACAATAAAACAAAATATGTGCATATGAAATGATGATAGCATTCCATTTAGGGTAAGATTTGGAGAGTAAAAGTCTGTTTGCTCTTCTACACAAAAGAAAACACAGTTTAAAGGCCAGTTAGGGAGAGATGCCTTTTCGGAATTGTGGCTGAATGACTAATATGCCAATATCTCTTTTACCTCTTCTCTGTAATGCTTTTTTTCTGAAAATTATATTCCTTTCCTTTCTTTTGTCAGAGTTTAGAATATCACAACTTTATGATAAAAATATGAGTAAGAATACCTGAATCTAATGGATAAGAATCTTGACCTATAAAAAAAGAGAATTACAATTAACTGATATTCACTGCTATTCATGTAAGAAATAAAAATCATAAACGTGTGAACATTTAGGAAAGCATTGATAGTGAAGCCTTGTATGAACTTTCAATTGTTGTCAATAGCACTTTAAATAAAGTATTTTTTTCTGAGGTATTGCCCCCAGAAACACCATATAAATAATACTTACTCTTTTACTGCACAACATATTCATAAAATGTGCCTTCTTCTCTGCTCAGCTATGCACTCATAATGAGCAAATTAATCATTAACTGGTGGGAAAAAGCAGTACACACAATACTTTGGGTGTGTATTTCTAATATTGTGAGATCTCTCTAGATTATCAATATACAATCCCCCTTATTCCCTCATTTGGTTTTGTCAGTAGAAATCCATTATTCACTGTGCAAACAAAACATGGAGCAGCTTCAATTGGCTTGTTTGGTAGCTTCCTTTATGAGTTTCTAGATAATTATTGTTTTAATACAGGATCTGTAATTATAACTGTCAAGCTTAAGATGCATTATTAAACATGTAAACTACAGTACATCATTTTATTAAAATTAGATTTTTTAATTTATGATATCTTTCAGTAGTAGTTGTATTAGTATCAGAGACAGGTTGATCGAAGTAAAGAAGAACCAGACAATTAAGGCTTCGTTGACAGGTTGGCACATGGAAAATTCAAAAGGCTGGCCAAGATCAAAACTTGATGGTATTAGTTAGTTACATAGTTAAATTGGGTTGAAAAAAGACAAAGTCCATCAAGTTCAACCCCTCCAAATGAAAACCCAGCATCCATACACTCATCCCTCCATACTTTCAAATAAATTATATATGTCCATATCTATACTAACTATAGAATTTAGTATCACAATATCCTTTGATATTATCTCTGTCCAAGAAATGATCAACGTCCCTCTTATGAGTATTAACAGAATGAGCCATCACAACATCACCCAGCAGTGCATTCCACAACCTCACTGTGAAGAACCACCTACGCTGCTTCAAATGAAAGTCCTTTTCTTCTAGTCTGAAGGGGTGGCCTCTGGTGCGTTTATCCTTTTTATGGGTAAAAATGTCCCCTGATATCTATCTATGATGTCTTCTAATGTACTTGCAAAGTGTAATCATGTCACCTTGCAAGCACCTTTTTTTCAGTCTACCCTCATAATTTAAGACTTTCATCCCTCTATCCAGATTAGTTGCATGTCTCTGCATTCTCTCCGGCTCATTTATAACTGCACTGCATACTCCAGGCCTTACCAGGGACCTATAAAGAGGCATAATTATGTTTTCAGCCCTTGAGTTAACGCCCTTTTTTATGCAAGACAGTACTTTATTAGCCACACTGCCCAGAATTAGACAACTTGTTATCTACAAAAACCCTACATCCAGTTTCCCAACTTAAGGTGGCCATACACGGGCAGATAAAAGCTGCCGACAGACTGTGTCGGCAGCTTATCGGCCCGTGTGGGGAGCCCTCCTATGGGCTTTCATGATCGATGTCTGGCTGAAAGTCAGCCAGATGTCGATCGGGCAGGATTAAAAATCCTGTCGGATCGCGGCCGCATCTGTTCGTTGATGTGGTCCCGTGATCCGACCGCCCGTACTGATCCGAACGGATCAGCCCGATATCGCCTCAAGGTGGGCATATCGGGGAGAGATCCGCTTGTTTGGCAACATCGCCAAACGAGCGGATCTCTACGTGTATGGCCACCTTTAGTCAAATCACTCTGCAAAGTGGGTGCATCCTGCATGGAACCTATAGAAACATTTGATCTAACCCTTTGTGTCTAGAGCATTTTACTAAAACTTGGGTGCACCCCTTCACAAACAAGCAGTACCAATTTTGTTTGTAATAATAGAAAAAATATTAAGGACTAAAATTTTATTTATGTAATTATATTTGGATGTATGAGAATATATATATATATATATATATATATATATATATATATATATATATATATAAACACTGGAAGAAGGTCAGCACTCTCAGGTCATAAAATAATTGAAAAACATTTATTTAGGAACTACGGACTACTACTTTTTGTATGTACGGTGTACACACACATATATTTTTATTCTTTGCATTTAAAGAGAGAGAGAGAGACTGATTTTTATTGTCTCATATATCTTACTGATGCTGGAAGATAAAATTGCAGGCTTGAACTTGATGGACAGTTGTCTTTCTATAAATGCATATGAACTATGTTACTACGTATAATTAAGAATGAGGCTTTTGGCACCATACGAAAGACTGTTAGTAATCTAAAGGTTAAACAAATTATTTAGCATAATATTTTTCTGCTGCATGACTCACTCGTGACATTTACAAACAGAAAAATATTGCAATTATATGCATATTAGATACTTTCTCAAGATATAATGTTACTGTGATGTATATATTGTTTATAAAAATAAAATTGTTTGAATCCTTCATTTATGGAGCAAAACAATTACCCTGTATACAATAGAATTTATATTTCAATTAGAATTTGGGTGGCGGTGCAGTGTACACCATTATCCGTGTACCTTGATGTTTCATTTAAAGATAAACTCTTTGCAACTCCTTTTTTGCTGATTTTTACATTAAAGGAGAAAGAAAGCCTTGGTGCACTTGGGGGCAGGCCTGGACTGGCCATCTGTGGGTTCTGCAAATGCCAGAGGGGCTGCCATAAAATGCCATTGAAAGTCACTATTTAGAGGGCTGGTGGATAGCTGATTGGGTACCTCTGAGTACTGAAATGGGTACCTCTGAGTACTGAAATGGCATGGCCTATTTTGACTCCCAGTCCAGACCTGCTTGGGGGTGCCAAATGTTAGGCACACCCAAGTGATTGTATTGACTTACCTGAAACCCCGGGCCGGTGCTCCTATCAGCATAAAACTGCACCGGCCTCGGGTTATACCAGTGAGCACCACGGAGAGATCTTCTTCTGTCTTTCTCTTTCTTTCTTTCATGTGTAGTTGAATGAAAAGCCAAACTTTCACTAAAAAGTCGGCTATTTCGTTCAACTGCGCATGCCATGGTCCTGGGAAATTTTAAGAAAGAAGACAGAAGTGGATCACTCAGTGGAGCTCACTGTTATTACTAGTTTCAGGTAAGTCAATACAATCGCTTGGGGGTGCATAAAATTTGGAACCCCCAAGTGCACCAAACGTTTACTTCTCCTTTAAAGCAATAGCGATATTCACTAGGGACATGCCAATTATTTAGGCACCCACCTCCCCAGTGGGTATCATCACTATGCTTGTACCCTTAGCCAGGGCTCTTTCTATGTGAGTGCCACACTACATGTTTAATTTAAATTTCCCAGTGGTTCTTTGTATTGTGCATGCACACTATACGTGCTTCCCATGTATCCCTTTTCCTAATGCAGGGGCATGGCGTAACCAGTATAGTAAAATTGGCAAGTTTACTCTACTTGCGGGCCCAAGACTGTCACAAGAAACCATTGGGAAATTGATCAAAGATGCTCTTATAGAAGTTATGCAAGGCCAGTGCATTTATTTATTTCTCTATAAGGAAAACAACTTTTGCTACAATTAATAATACCTATATAATTTTGTGTCATCAGCAAACATTGAGACATTACATTTAGTGCTGAGTACTCTGTAAAGCTTAGACCCCTTAAATAGGTAATTACTGATTTTGCCCAACTAGAAGTTGCCAGTATATAACACACAGTAATTGCCTGCTTCTTCTCTAATCTAGATGCTCTACACCTACATCGTGCAATTTATACCTTAACCTCTTGTGTGGCACCTTATGAAAAGCATTCTTGTGAATTTCGCAGAATTGTAATTTATGATTTCTTAGAAATGGGAGAACCAACCTACTAATGAATCAGTTAATATAAAAAAAATAACGGTAAGAGGTTGTTTTTCTTAGTTAAAACCTAATTTATGGGTGCCTAAAACTGGCTGCTGTGGGCGGGAGACCTATAGGTATCAGACAATAATTTTGTACTACAAATACAGTAAAGTGTTTTTCAAAATATTTCCTGTTTTCAAGGTAGTCTGTCTGATACTGATGTGTTCCTAAGATAACCCAATAAAAAACTGGGTTTACTGCATGGAGACCATTGGAGTCAATATTAAAAACAACATTTAATAATCCAGACAAGCCAGACAAACAATTGCAGTAGGGTTGTACCTGTTTACCTGTACTTGTTCATACACATACAGGTAATAAAGGCTGGTAACTTCCAAAAAAAAAAAAAAAAGGAAAATTACATTCGGGGGGAAAGCTGGTTATTCTGCATTCTAAAATTAACTCTTTATTGGATAAACATCAGGCATATAAAATTCGGTTAATGAAAATTAATATATAATTGAAAAAGATGTATACAGGTATGATATTCATAAAATATTTTTTATTCATATAAAAATCCTTTTTCTCTGTAATAATAAAACAGTACCTTTTACTTGATCCCTTGGTTATTAATTCTTATTTGAAGCAAACGAGGGTAATATGGTTGCTTTTATTGATAGCAACAAGTGAATATACACAAATAATACACAAGAGCCATGAATTTCCTGTAAATTATCCCTATAAAAGGTGTTGAGTGAAGTCATTGTTATAATCAGAGATTAGCAATGTAATTTCTATGACATGACTCACTGAAACGTGTGTATTATAATAAATAAAGTTCCCCCAGTAGCAAAATATTAAGATATGAGAAGTCACCTCGAAGTTCCATGACCTGTATAAAAATACTCGGCCTTTGGCCTTGGTAACTTATAATATTCTTACATTTTACAAGAGAGAGTACATATAATGGTTCCATGGAGTACATTAAGGGAAAACTATACCCCTCAAACAATGTAGATCTCTATAAAAAGATATTGCATAAAAAAGCTCATATGCAAAACCCTGCTTCATGTAAATAAACCATTTTCATAATAATATACTTTTTAGTAGTATGTGCCATTGGGTAATCATAAATAGAAAATTGCCATTTAAAAAGATAAGGACAGCCTCCTGGGATCAATGGTGCACACAAACATACCAAACAAACTATACTTGTTAGGTCACATGAGCCAATTAACAGACAAAGTTGTGTCTTTTGCTTCCACACTTCTTCCTGTTAAAGTTAGGGTTTAAATATTTCTGGTCAGGTGATCTCTGAGGCAGCACACAGACCATCACTAAATGGTGGTTCAAGGCAAGAGATGTAAAAGGGCAATATTTACTTAAATATATATTCCAGTTTGGTAAGATTCTTTAATATGCCACTTAATTTGATATAATCTGTTGTTCAACTATTCATTTTGGGGTATAGTTTTCCTTTAATATATTTTGCTAAACCTTTACAGCAAATTAAAAATAAAAACAGGTGAACACTATAAAGTGACATGGTTGCTATATAAATAAACATCAAAAGCTAGGTCTGATATGAATAGGCCACAGCATTGCTCTGTGGTTTTGTTGTTAGTTGCTATACCTGACGCCAAAAGATTTGGAGAACTCTGTACTCTCTTCACAGCTGTTAGTGTTACAGACATTGCAGCACGTTTGCGAACACATCCGCCGCTATCTGGAAGCACACAAAGTGATGTTGATGCAAGCACAGGGCAAAGCAAGCACATGCAAGGGTGCAGCATTGGTACAATGTTCCAGTAAAGGCTATACAAAAACACACAAGGGAAACAAACCAGCAATGCTGTTTAAGGTCTTCGGTTAGTGGATGCTACAATGGGTGTCCATACATTAAATTTGGTACGATTACAGAAAACATGTTCAGCAAAAGAAGGCCATAGTCCAAGCATGCAAGAAACAAAAGCTCTTTTTCTGTTATTCTCTTGTGAATATCCCAAAGCATCTGAAGTTATAGAATAGTGATCAGCAAGCAAGTGTTGGTGAACCACAACAGCTTTAACTGTCGGGAAATTGTAGTACAACAATGTGAGAGGCCCCCACTTGCAAGTGCCTGGCCTAGAACCTCTAGCTGCAATATGTACTTGCATGTTTGAGAGAGAAGATCTTGTTATTTATTAGGAGAAGAGTGTATGCCTTTGTTAGCCAATCTTGACATTTACTTAATGCTAAATGAGAATGAAAAACACCAGCCCAGCAAGTGAGCAATTAAGAACTGTAAGCTTGCATGGCAGCTATGCAAAAAAAAATAGCATTAATATAACAGCAAGCAAATTGTTAATTTCCATTTACTATAATGGAAATAAACTGAACACACCAAAAGCATTCTGAGCAGCTTAGAATCTCCCGATGCTCAGCAGTATGTTACAATGACTCAGGTAACAACAGAAGGCTTATAATGCTTCATGAGGACCTACATTCGTTGTTAATATAGTTTCTTTAAATATAAAGAGATCATTTGAATTTAAATAATCAGATATATAATACCTACATGAACTATACGAAAACAACGAGAGAGCATAACAGACCTAGAAAATGTTACTGACTCTGTCAATGGCTTAAGAGCAGTCCTGATGTCAATTTACGAATTAACACCATTTATATATCGTTTCATACCTGTATTCATCTTGAATCTGCAGGTTTAAAGGTCTTCAGTTTGCCTGTAAATAAAAAAAGCAAGGGTCATTGCAAGCTCAGAAAGAATTAATTTCAATACCAAATTAAAACGTGACAATGTGAGTCATGGACAGATCAAGCAGTGTTGTTGGGGATTAAACCTATTTTTTATGGAAGTAGAAGATTATAACAGTCATTTTAATTTTCTAGCACTTGTAGAACAGTAAATATGCACATACACCTGCAAATCAACCTTATTCTGCTTGACTTTTTAAAGCTGACAAAGGATTGCATTCCATGGACGAGATTTAAGGATTTGGACAAAAGGATAAGCTAATTGCATAAGATAAGCAGTATCAAGCTCTTGCGTTACCCACTAAGAGGCCAAGATATTATGGAAAGGAAATGAAAGTAATGAGTACTGCTCTGTTAATTAGCAGACAGGGCCCCCAGCTATCCTCCTGTGTATATTTTTTAAGTAATTAAGTACAGGGATGCTTTCTGTATGACAATAATAACTGCACTTTTTGTAAGCGAATAACATGATAGTGGGATGGATCATTACATCTCAGGCCTGCTATCTATAAACCCACTAGTAAATGAGAGGTGGTAATTAACAACAAATTGCAGTAGGATTCTCTAAGATCTTATTCATTATTACCTTAGCAAACCTCTTAACATCTGGGTTAAAATATCAGGAATTCTTGAAGCACTCATATCTACCCATACCACCATACTCCACCCAGAGACACCTGTGATCCAAAACCATTTGCTTGCACTTGTGATCACATTCCCTTATATGTTAATGGAGCACATCTCATTCAAAGTCTACCACCTCTCTTTCTCACTAGAATGCATGCTTGGTGTTATAGGATAGCTAGCTGCTGCTCTATGGTTTGCTCCATCTGTCTGTACTTTTTACTTGTCGTTATAGTACAATTTTCTTATGAGAAAATGTGAATGTGAGGGATCCCATTACATTCCTAGAAAACAAAAATCTATTTATGTTTCTTAAATGCATACGATTAAAGCAGGGGAAGGGAGATTAATTTAGTATGTAATAGTAAAACAAAAAGCTACTTGTATTTATAAATGCATACAATTAAAGCAGGGAAAGGGAGGTTAATTTAGTATGTACCAGTAAAACAAAAAAAAAGCTATCTGATGTGGATTTATGCACCCCATGGCTCAGTTTATTATACAGTTTAGTAAAAAGGAAAACAATGCACTTAAAGTTTATGTGTCCCAGTTCACAGCTATCTTTGAGCACTGCCACAGTCAAACTCACACGAAAGGAAACAGCAGTGCATTAAGTGCAGGAAGTAGCCAGGATACTTTCAAATGCATTTTTGGATTTTAAGGCATAATTACCAAAGGGTTATGTTCTTAAATCCAACATTTGCTTTGGTTTCCCCTTCTTGAATAACAATGTCACAAACAATTGTCAAAAGTTACTCTCCTAGCTTTATCCAATTATCCAAAGTGATTCAAAATTCACTCAATTTAGCCTACAGACTGGGTCCCTTTCTATTGAAGGTACAGCAACATCAAAATCCAAATCAAATCCAATTAGGATACTTTAAATTTTTGGTGCTACAATTCCTTTAAATCACCCTGGGGCCTAGTTCAACAGCTCTAAAGTACAGTTACTGTAAATCTAGCAACAAATGGGATATATATATATATAAAATATATAATATATATATCCCAAGATATCCTGGATCTAGTCTATGTAAATGTGTATGCATTCAGCTGTGTAGAACTTTCCAGCTCTTCACCCTACCCAGAATTTCAATCCATAACTTTTACAATAAGTACTGATGAATAACACATTATTAGCTGTTAGTAAGATTGTATAGGTGTGCAGTGTCTTAATGGATTCCAACACTGATGTGATCTTAGTACAAGTTGATCCAGGGACTGGTCCTGTTGCCATTTTGTAGTCAGGAAGGAATTTTTTGCCTTCCTCTGGATCAAATAGCAGTTAGGCAGGTTAAAGGGAACCTGTCATGGGAAAAAAAATTTTTTTCAAAACACATCAGTTAATAGTGCTGCTTCAGAAGAATTCTGCACTGAAATTCATTTCTCAAAAGAGCAAACAGATGTTTTTATATTTCATTTTGAAATCTGACATGGGGCTAGACATTTTGTCAATTTCCCAGCTGCCCCAAGTCATGTGACTTGTGCTCTGATAAACTTCAATCACTCTTTACTGCTGTACTGCAAGTTGGAGTGATATCACCCCCTCCCTTTCTCCCACCCAGCAGCCTAACAAAAGAACAATGGGAAGGTAACCAGATAACAGCTCCTTAACACAAGATAACAGCTGACTGGTAGATCTAAGAACAGCACTCAATAGTAAAACCCATGTCCCACTGTGACTCCTTCAGTTACATTGAGAAGGAAAAACAACAGCCTGCCAGAAAGCAGTTCCCTCCTAATGTGCTGGCACAAGTCACATGACCAGGGGCAGCTGGGAAATTGACAAAATGGCTAGCCCCATGTCAGATTTCAAAACTGAATATAAAAAAATCGATTAGCTCTTTTGAGAAATGGATTTCAGTGTAGAAGTCTATTGGAGCAGCACTATTAACTGATGCGTTTAAAAAAAAACATTTTTTCCCATGACAGTTTCCCTTTAAAATAGAGTTAACAGGTTGAACTTGATAGATGAGAGTCTCTTTTCAACCTAACTTACTATGCAACTATGTTACTATGTTATCAACAGCAGGTGTAATGAAGCAGAGCTAAGGAAAACCATGGTTCTAACCACAGCTCCATCTACACTCCAATTTTATCATCAGGCAGATGTTGCAACGTTTCATGTCAAAATAGACTTTGCAGTACAGGTATGGGATCTCTTATCCGGAAACCCGTTATCCAGAATGCTCTGAATTACACAAAAGTTTTGATCAGTCAGATCACATACTATGAGAAAAGTCCCAGGCACAGGGGTCAGATCAGATCTTATCTATGACAAGTATTCCCTCAAGGAATAGCTACCACTGAGTGGTATAAGTAAGATATGACAGTTTCACTGGAAATGATATAGAAGTATCACATTGTTGTTAATAAGCCATAGAGGTCCCAACAAAATATTGTGAAAACACACCTACATATTGGAAGCAAAACCACATTGCATGTTTTGTGAATAATCTAGAACTACTCTACTTTAAGACCCTAAGAACTTGAACCCAAGCACTTAAGACACACATACACATGACTTTTAAAAGATTAATATAATATCCTGAGAACAAGGAATGATTTCTCCCAGCATATCTTGAGGAATCAGAAAGTACAGACGGGGCATGAGACTATTTTCCGAGCCAGCTTTCCCAAGAAATGTTTGCTGCTCTGGGAATTCCCAGCATGCTAAAATATTCTTTCACACAGCACCTACAAACACTCCCTTCAGTATGAAAATGTCATTATGCTTTACCCAAATCCGATTAAAATAGCTGTTACAGCAATACTGCATCTTTTCCCCATGAAAAAAAGCAGCAGGGAAAAAATAAGTAAATTATCCATTTTTGTCATGTATAAATAAAATCGGCACTGGTATGTCATACCCTACATGGTTTCCAAAGGACTGCTGCATTCCTGGATCTTATTAAATGGCAATTAGTGATGAGTGAATCTGTCTCATTTCCCTTTGCCGAAAAATTAGCGAAGCGGCAAAAAATTTGCCAAATGCACTTTTTTGACCTAATGCATTAAGAAGTCAATGGGCTTTTTTCTTATGGCGACTTCTGTAATGTTGACATTTTCGTCTTGTCGCAGCAAATTTTTACACTGCAGTTTTGTGCAAAAAATTTGCAGATTCTGAAATGCCAAATTTTCTAAGCAAATCCATGGCAGGCCAAAAAATTACAATTTTTACTAATGACAATGCAATCAACCTTCTATGCAGGAAAACATGACTGAAATGTGTTTACATCACATAAACAAACTTTTATTTAAATATTACATACAGTAGAAACCCCATTTTAAGTTTCCCCTCATTTTACATTGTTGTTTTATGGTCCCACTTATATATTATGGACAAAAAATTTCCCTGATTTTACATTTTCCTGGATTTTACACCATTTTTTTCTGGTCCCCTGAAAAACATAAAATGGGGGTTCTACTGTACACTGTATGCAACTTAGACAGTGCTGCAATCTTTTGTCTATAAGGACAGAGACAGATGAGAAGATTCGGGGCGACAAATCGCCTCTTCTTCAAGCGATTAACCTCCCTGAACTGACTCCCTGCCAGCTAGAATCTAAATCGCCAGCGGGATGGTATTCGAGCGCTTCATTTTCCGAAGTCGACCGAAGTGGACCCATGAGGAAACTTCAGGCGACCTCACCCTACGGGTGCTATCCTGCCAGCGATTTATATTCTTGCTGACAGGAAGGCAGTTCAGGGAGATTAGTTGCCCGAATCTCCATGTGTGTCTCTGCTTTAAAACGCAAGAGTCTTTATTTACAGGGACATTTGTATTCTAAGGGCTAGAGCAGACGGGGAGATTCGGGGGCATTTTGTCGCCTGGCGACTTGTAGCCGCGACTTGTAGCCCCCAAACCTCCCCGAATAGCCAGGTCCTGGGGCGCACCGGCGTTACTTGAAAACGCCTGCGCCTATTCACACGCAGCGGCGCGATTTGTGGAATGCCCCCGAATCTCCCCGTCTGCTCTAGCCCTGAACAGTGCATTTGTCAGTGCATTTATCACTACCAACTTTGGTAAAATGAAAATGGTAATTAGGGGGTGTTGCCACAAAAATGAGCATGGTCTAAACATTTCACCGTGCTACAAGTGCAAAAATTTTTTGTTCTTTTTACTTCCAAAATGTTGGGAGGTATGTGTACACCAGGTTTGGGCTGGGAGTCAAAATACTGTAGGCCCTGGCATTCCAAGTACAGAGGGCCAAATAGTCCTCCACCAGCCCACTAAATATTGAATGTCTATGGGACCCTACAGCAGCATTTGCCAGAACCCAAAGATTGGTGTACACACATGGATATTGTAGTTGCTTGTTTGGTAAGTAGATGGACTGCTGATCACTCCAGTATCAAATACTTTCAGTCTTGAACATGTCATTTTTATCTATCTGTGCTAAAACTAACAAAATTTGATTATAAACTATGCAGGACAGGGAATCTCTGTATAGTGCTGCATGAAATAAGAATAAATATAACAAAATTATTTACATTTAACACATTATTCCTGCAGATTTGTACCCACTTTAGCCATACCCACCTATTTTTCTGTTCAAATAGCATAAAATGAGGAAATAATACCCCAAGGCTGTAGCAGTATAGACGTCCTAACAAACTGCTCTGAATGTATCACAGCCGTCTCACCAAGTATTACATAAATACAAATACAGTTCCAATGACAGAGTAAGTAAACAGGCACGTCTGCATAAAGAGGCATATCTTCCTGCCTATAAATCAGATGTGGTTATCAAACAGAGCTAAGCCTAAGGAAGATGAATACACAATTAATACAACATACAATATGTATATAAATACTACTGGAGTGATATATGTCAGCCGGAAAACATGCACTCACCTGACAGTGCCGTTTCAGTTTATCCATGTGCCTAAAACATTGAGTGCTTAAAAAGTCTCCTTAGAGACCAGCACAGAATGCAACAGAAAACAGCTTCTCTAAATAGCACAGTTCATAATGCTCAATCATGGGAACCTGCTATAAATTCGGCATCAGACAAGGTTGGTTCTTCTCTGGGATCACAAGTTTTTATTTCCTCGTTCTATCTTCCTCTAAAGTCCAAGCATGGGCATATGTTGCCTCAGTACCCTCTGTTGGAACATTGTAGCTGTTTGTGGAAGGAATTTTCCCTGGCATACTGCACTGAAGACTTTGCAAACAATAAATATTTGAGAGTATGCTTGTTTTTCTGATGTTTTCTTTTTTAAGATCTGCCAGCTTTGATTGGACATGATCAAATGTACAGTATAGCCAGTTTATTGGTTGAAAGGAACAGTATGCGGGTTGGACACCCGTGATACAGAACTATAACGTTATCTTTAAAAGATGCATCTACACTACTTTGTTTAAAAGGCCACAAATAAGTAAGGAAGATAATGCAATACAAAATGAGATGCCACCTATTATACAGGGCTCTGAGAAACATTATAGGACCGATATAGTCTTCAAAATCAAGTCTGTTCTAATGGAGATGGCCCCAAATGTGCCATGTAATGACCACCCTCTACTCTGGTTTCTTGTAAGAATTATAAACTCCATAGTATGCCTGTTTCTCATGATAAGGAAGCTTGCACCCAAAATCCCTACCATAACAGAAAACTCATTGTAAGTGAAGTTCCTACTACAGATCTATACCATTTCCATTTTCTGGAAAAATTTTATCTAGAGAGCTCTGAAAACATGGGAAGGTCATGTCCCATAGACTCCATTTAACCAAATTATTTGGATGTTTAAAGGGGAACTCCGGCTTCCAAAACAAAATTGTAATAACACAGAAATCCCTAATATGACCATCATGGTTACCTGTTTCTTCAAAAAGTATGAATTAATACAATTTTATATACTGAAATCCAGCTATTTAAAAGTTCTCTTTGTGCATCATTTGAAATCCTGACAGGGAAGGAGGGACTAAAACACTGATGTTACAAATTCTCCCCAGCGTACAGACAGCATGCAGGAACTGCATAACCCACAATGCATTGCACTGTGATGTTCCTTTCCTTATTGAAATCATGCGTGCAGGGAATTGTGGGGTTTGGAGGATGCAGGCTGAGGACGGATGGCTGCTGATACAAAGTAACAGTAGTCAGCCAGCTCAGCAAAGTAGTCAGACAGATCAGCAGGAGAGCACGGGGCTAGGCTTAGGGAACTGTCAGAAACCATTAAAAAAAATCATGAAAATTGATTGATGTATATTGCAAAATTGTTTGAAATTATGTTTACGTTTCAAAAAGCTTAGTTATGTTTTTGTGGAGTTCCCCTTAAAAAAGTAATTCCTTTCTCTGTAATAATAAAACAGTGCCATGTACTTTATCCATATTGGAGGTAAAACAGCCCTATTGGGTTTATTTATTGTTTAAATTAGTTTTTAGCAGACTTAAGGTATGGAAAGTTCCCTTAATCAGAAAACCCCAGGTCCCAAGCATTCTGGATAACAGGTGCAATACTTGCATTATAGAGAAAACTTTGTTGTAATGCATCAAAACAGGAACATGTTATTACAGATTCTCTAACTCTGTACTAATTCACATTCAGCAGTATTGCCAGTTTTCATAGTCCACTTTACAAGTCTGTCCGTTTTTTTTTACTTATTTAGATTACAATCTTGAATACGGTTAAGTAACTGAACAAATACTGAGTCCCGTAATAGCATCTTGTAAAATGCCTGGCATTCACTATGTAACTGATTTATATGCAGTTCACATATTTTCAGCCATCTAAAACCTGAGCGAGTCCAAAGTTTTTTGTTCTGTTCTGATAAACCTTCTTTGATTGCAACTGGAGCCAAGCAAAGGGGCTACAAATTATTATTGAAGACACCACATTCCTGGAGTGTTTGGAGGCAGCTAGAGGAGACAGAACCTGCACAATTCTTTGTCAAGCAGTAATCGAGTCAGAGGTGGCAGCCATGAAATGAGAGCTATGGAACTCAACACTAGTGCAATTCATCCGAAATGTCAAGATGATTTCTTGCATTTAAATGGGTGGGAGAGGGCTCTTTAGTGAGTTTGGTTTCCTACTTAACAGCAAAGGCACTAGGCAGAAATAAGCATTTACTGTACTTATGTCAGGTAAGGCTCTGTGTATGATGAGACATATAAGTGCTTCTATTATAGACATATATACAGTTTATCTGTGGATTTAATAAGGAAATAAAGTCCTAGAGAAAGAGAGGATATAAGGAGTCCCACTTCAACCCTTGCAAAGCAAACAATTCAGTTTCAAGATGATGTGTGCTGCCTCTGTCCCATACACTATGCCAAGGGAGCACCAATATTTTCAGCAGCACTAGCCAAATGATTTGCTTTGACCTGCTGTTGACAAGTACAGGGCACCTAGGCTATATCATATTTGTTTTGTAAATAAACAAGAGAACTTATAATTATATTTGACTATATAAAAGATGGCCTCTTTCTGGGGAGGTTCTGCAGATCTTCATTATTCTCTGCCTATGAATGAGACCATTGGTTGACAATGAATGCCACCACAATGGCTGAATGTATTATCTTATGTGGAGTGTCTAGTCCAAGCAGTTATCAAAAGCCACTTGACCTCAAAGAAATAACTGATTAGTGATGCCTGGGACAACAGTGACAAATGTTTGAGGCCAGAAAGGCACAGAAGCTTCCTTTTAAAATGTCACTACCATGATGTAAATGGCACTGATGTGGACCAAACTATATATTATATATATATATATATATATATATATATATATATATATATATAGATATAGATAGATAGATAGATAGATAGATAGATATAGATAGATATATATAGATAGATGTATATATATTTCTATACTCATATTATTTATACAAGTAAGGGACTGATATCCAGAATTCTCAGGACCTGGAGTTTTTCGGATAAGGGACTTTTCTGTAATTTGGATCCTTATACTTTGTCTACTTAAACATCATTTATGTATTAAATTAACCCAATTTGACAGTTTTGCTTCCAATAATTCATTATATCTTAGCTGGGATCAAGAATAAGGTACTGCTTTATTATTACAGAGAAAAAGGAAATCATTTATTTAAAATGTGAATTATTTGCTTGAAATTGAGTCTACGGGAGAATGCACTCCTGTATTTTTTCAGAGCTTTTTAGATAACAGGTTTCCAGGTAAGAGATCCTATACCATTCCTCCCAACATTTTGGAAATAAAAAGAAGAGGAAAAACATTTGTCAAAATGTTTTCGGCCACGGACATTTCGTGGCCATGCTCATTTTACAAAACTTGGCAGGTTATGAAAGTTTGAACATTTTTCTATGGTTTTTTCCGTTATTACAGTTTTGCTAACTTTTCCCAAGGGACCTACCTCCTTATCTAAATTGTTACAATTTATTTATCTCAAAATTGTTACAAAGTATCTTATTTTCACCTGGTGGCTGGTCTGACCTCTCTGCCAAAAGCCAATTACGGAAAAAACTTGTTCAGTGCAAAGCAAGTTGGGACTTTCCAGGAAAAAACGAGTTCTGCATTTGCTTAAAAAATACTGCTATAGTTTATATAAAGAAGCTCATGTGAAGCCACAGGGACAGCCATTCAGACTGGAAATAGGAGAAAATACACAGGTTACATAGCAGACAACATATAAGCTCTGCTGAATACAATGGTATTTTTCTGTATGAAGCAAAAGAACCAGGGTACATTATATTTTAATTGCTTTTATACCCTTTAATTTTTTATGTTACTTTTATAATTGGTTTTTAATTTTCAAAAAGCAAGCATCTTCATTTTTAATTCTCATACTCCTGTACAGATAAAGCAAAAGTATGACTTGTACAGTATGTTCTACACTGGCCTTTACAGTATAAAATACATGTAACCATTAGAACTTTCAATGCTTATAAACACTGTAATAAAAAAGGTCCACTAGTGTCAAAAATGGCAGGTCTGAAAGGTAACCTATTTTGGATATTAAAAGATGTAGATAAGAAAAACAAATGTTCAAGGGTTTGATGCAAATTATCCGACAACTTTAACAAATGTTCCATGTGGGGTGCTGCCTCCTTAGGGCAGAGACACACATGGAGATTAGTTGTGAAATCCTTACCGCACACCTCCCTTCCACAGTACTGCAATATGGTGCTGGTCCACCGTTAACCCTGCCGGGTTCCTTAGCAACGTACTTCTGTAAAAAACGGTCCGCACACACTTCTATAGCAGTCGGGGAGTGAACCCCTTTTATTTCATGCCACCTCAATCAACGTTTCGGGGGGTAGTACCTCCCTTCTTCAGGATACAACTTGTATCCTGAAGAAGGGAGGTACTACCCCCCGAAACGTTGATTGAGGTGGCATGAAATAAAAGGGGTTCACTCCCCGACTGCTATAGAAGTGTGTGCGGACCGTTTTTTACAGAAACACATGGAGATTAGTCATCCGGCGAAAAGTCGCCTCTTCCTCAGAGACTGATCTGCCTTCCCCCCGGCTAGAATCCAATTCGCCAGCAGTATGGCACTCAGAGCGCTTGTTTGCCGAAGTCGCCCAAAGTTTCCTTGTGAGGCAAAACCAAGCACTTTGAGTGCCATCCCACTGACGATTTAGATTCTAGCCGGCAGGAAGGGGAGATAAGTCGCCTAAAGAAGAGGGGATTTGTCACTGGGCGACAAATCCCCCCGGATCTCCACGTGTGTCTCTGCCCTTAATCTGCTAGTCCCAAGCAGGCAAAGTCTGCAAATAAACATAAAAAAAGGTGCACACTCCCATCGTGCAAAATTGTATCAGCACCTTTAATCAAAGAAAGATGTATTGCACTTACAATTTAAGGAGAAAATGATTGCTCATCAATAAAGTCTGTTAAATGTGTTGCCCTTTTTGGATTGGATTTTAGATATTATACATGAATTAAAGAAGCTTTCTCTACCATTTTGTTAATCAGAAGCAACAATGTTTTTTCCTTAATTTGCAAGAACCATTTAGTCTGAGGACCAATATATTTTCTTTTTTTTTTTCCGGGTGGAAATATATAAATACAGAAGTCTGGGCAGTCAACCAGACTTTTTCATCCGTGCCATATTTATAGCCTCTGCAATCTATTCATTAAAATTCCTTCTCCAAAGTTATTTTGATACCTCCGTGTTTTCTTGGCTGGGCATAGTGCAGCAATTCATAGGGCTCACACAGTAGGCACAATGCTGGACTGCTTCTACATATTTTATGAAACATAAAGGTTACTGAGCCAATCTTTATTAATTATTTAAAAGCTGCTTAGTTTGCTGTTGCTTATTCTGTTGTTGTCTAAACCCATTCCATTTATTTCGTTGAGGGGGAACGCGAACCACGTAGTGTAAAATTGAATATTTTGTAAGACATGACAAAAACACTTCTCTGATTCTGCAGCTCTACTGAATCCATTACTGATACTGAAATAATGCAAGTACATTTAGAAGCATCAAAAATGCAACAGATATAAAAAATAAATCAGACATCCCAAAAATTTATACAAGGCAAAAGGAAAGCCCAGTGACATGCTGATAAGGAAGAACATGGCATTTTGCATATATTCTTCTTGAATGTTTACAAGGGAGGGTTTCATTCATCCAGGTCATGATATACAGTATGTAGTAATGATATGCATCTAGACTTGCTGAGTAACTGAAAACATTTCACCACTCATCCCAGTAGCTTCTTCAGTTCTCCATTTGATTATGGAGTAAGGTATGGTTTTTATTAAAGAAGGACTGTCATTAGAACAAAAGACATCTGTAGGACGGAGCTGAGTTGTAGTAAAGGTATAGGATCTATTATCCTGAATGCTTGGATTATTGGATAAAGGATGTTTCTGTAAATTGGGTCACCAAAATAAACCTGAAAGATTTAGCACATTTGCCGACTTGTGAGTGCCATGTGATTTTCTTCATGTTATTGCTGTACTTTTTATTATTAAAGAGAAAAGGAAATCATTTTTAACATTTTTATTTATATACTTAAAATGGACTCTATGGGAGAAGGGCTTCCTGTAATGTGGAGTTTTTAGGTTAATGGGTTTCAGGATAAGGGACCCAATACGTGTAGTATCTATAAATACCAACCTTTTACAAAGTAATGCATTCATCTTTTTACTTCTTTATTTCTTAGAATATCACTTATTCTCATGTATTCCCGACACAGCCAGGAGCTTGTTTATTGGGAATACTATGCCCCATAAAGATGCACACCTGCTAGTCATCTCTGTCTATTAAGATCTGTAAGGCTACAAATATATTATTATTGCTACTTTTTATTACTCACCTTTCTATTCAGGCCCTCTCCTATTCCTGTCCCTACACAAACCAGTGCATGGTTGCTAGAGTAATTTGGACTATAGCAACCAGATCGCTGAAAAACCACAAACACAAAAAACCACAGATAATAAAAATGAAAAACAACAGTACAGTCTCAGAATATATAAGTTAATTCAAAGCTGAACCAGCCCTTTGATATTAGGACATATCATGCCAGGTGCACCAGATTCTAATTTGACATACAATTTTTTTATATATTGCATCAACCAAAATTCTTGTGTTTTGTCAAACTAAGCATCCCTGATCTGTTTTTAAAGGGCACCTATCACAGAAAAAGTGTCTTCCCTTCACTGAAGTTGCAAGCTAATAAAGCCCACACTCCAGATGGGGAAACAACTGTATTATTTTAAGAAAATGCCCCAAATGACTGCCCCTTGCAAAAATGCCCCTCACAAGCATTCCTGGTGCAGGCAGCCATGCACGAGCATCATTCTTTAACTGTATTAGTTTCATGTGTTATTATGACACAATTTGACTTGTTTAAATATTTTATCTGCTCCATTTCAGCATCTTCTTATAGGTCCTGAGTTGCTTCTGTAATAAACAATTTGGCTTTAGTTCATTGCTGTCAGTTGTGCAATGCAAACTGGCATGAATTCTAAAGAGAGAGGCAATTTAATTTCCTTAAATGTAGCATTTTTTTGTTACGCTCTGCTCAGACATGAGAGCCATTTAGGGCTTGTGTACAAGATTTGCTTTCCATGGACATTCAACTAATGGATAGGACTCTAAGGCATTTGCTGGCATCTGATCCAGAGAACAATCTCTCTCAAATAAGGGAATGTCAGATGTTTTATCTGCTGCTGCTGCTGCTCTTCACACGTTCTCTGCACAACATAAAAGAACATCGCTTTGGGGCCAGTGTTGAGAGAATGATTTCCCACTGCCAATGAGACTTTCATAAACTAGGACATATGAATGCAACATGTACTGATTTTTTTAAATCTCATTTACTGTTGTGAAAAATTATTTGTTCTTAAAATGGCATAACTACTTAAATATTATGATGAATTTTAAAGTAATGGCATGTATACATACAGGATGCAATTCTTGTAAGCATGCATCATTTATTTAAATATTGCTACACACCTTCAGTATAATACAATACAGTAAAATACAAACAGGGAGAACAAATATTGTAATAAGTAAAAATATTTATTTACAGCAATATAGGGGCTGATTCTCCTCAAAGTAACACACATTTAAAAAGTAAAAGTAGTAACCACCGCTGTATGTGACAGAGGGATTAAAAACGGGGGAGGAGTGTGTTTGTATGTAAAGCCTGAATTAAAGGCAGGCACTAAGGAAATAACCATTGCTGGCACTGTGAGGGTGTGGAATCCCTCTGGGTACAGATTTTGACTGAGAAAAGGTTACAAAGAAAATTATCATTGGTGTATGCTATAAACCACCTTGTATAAGTGACGAGTATGAAGCTCAGCTACTTCTACAAGCGGCTTCACAACTAGGTCAAGTTATTATTATGGGTGACTTCAATTATCCGGACATTGACTTGGGTAATGGGGTTGCCAAGACAGATAAAGCTAGTAGTTTGTAAATATGCTAAATGACAACTTTTTATACCAGCTTGTTCAAGAACCTACTAGGAATAACTCTCTTTTGGATCTTGTAATAACTAATAATACTGAACTCATCTCTAGCATTTGTGTGGATGAGCATTTAGGAAATAGTGATCATAACATGGTCTCCTTTGAGATTCTGTTACAGAGGCAATTCTATAAGGGAGTAACTAAAAACATTTAATTTCAGGCATGCAAATTTTGACAGTATAAGGGCATCTCTGCAACATATTAAGTGGGAAATGCTTTTCACAGGGTTAAACACTGAACAAAAATGGAAAGTCTTTAAAATGCTGTTTAATAAATATACATGTCAGTATATTCCGCTTGTAAGCAAGGAACGTTGTTGCAAAGCAAAACCTTTTTGGTTCAATAAAAATGTTGGTGTTGAGGTGGGTAAGAAAAAATGTGCTTTTAAGGCTTTCAAGTTAGCTAAATAATCATTTATAAGGTACAAGGAGGCCAATAAATCCTGTAAAAAAAATCAGGAAAGCTAAAATTGATATTGAAAAGGAAATTGCAGTAAGCAGTAAAAAGAATCCAAAATTATTTTTAAATATGTTATTAGTAAAAAAAAATAGGACCTTTATTATCAGAGGGGGGTCAGCTGGTTGATGAGAACAAGTAAAAAGCTCAGATTCTGAATGCATACTTTTCGTCTGTCTACACAAATGAGGAACCCGCTAATGAAGGTTTCCTTATTAAAAGTCCCAATTCTAATAATACATCTAATGATGCATAGTTCACACATGATGAAATTCTAAAGAGACTAGAACATGTTAAGATAAACAAAGGTCCAGGGCCAGATGGGATTCATCCCAGGGTAATTAACAAGCTTAGCTCTGTGATTGCCAAACCTCTCTACTTAATTTCTCAGGATTCATTGAGGTGTGGCATGGTGCCGAGAGACTTGCAAATTGCTAATGTGCAGCTGCTATTCAAAAAGGGATCATATTCTCAGCCTCAAAACTATAGGCCAGTTAGTCTGACGTTGGTGGTAGGAAAGCTTTTCGAAGGATTAATAAAGGATAGGATACTGGACTTCATAGCAAATAACAATACTATGAGTTTGTGTCAGCATTGTTTTATGCGTAATATATCTTGCCAGACTAACTATTTTTATTTTAAGAGAAGGTAAGCAGGGACCTCGATTCTGGGGTGGCAGCAGATTTGATTTACTTAGACTTTGCTAAAGCATTCGATACAGTGCCACAGAAAAGGTTACTGGTTAAATTGGCCTGGAAGAGGTTGTTAGTGCCAGAGGGATTGAATTCCCCTTTAATGAAAAGCATCATGGTTTTTTTTTATAGATAACACGTTGTTTAATTCTGGGCAGTGTCATTCTGTAGCTACTAAAGCAAATAAGGTTCTGTCTTGCGTAAAAAAGGGCATAAACTCAAGGGATGAAAACATAATTATACCTCTTTATAGATTCCTAGTAAGTCCTCATCTGGAGTATGCAGTGCTGTTTTGGACTCCAGTCCTTAAGAGGGATATAAATGAGCTGGAGAGAGTGCAGAGACAATCAACTAGTTAGAGGGATGGAAGACTTAAATTAAGAAGGTAGACTGTCCAGGTTGGGGTTGTTTTCTCTGGAAAAAAGGCACTTGCGAGGGGACATGATTACACTTTACAAATACATTAGAGGACATTATAGACAAATATCAGGGGACCTTTTTACCCATAAAGAGGATCACAGCACCAGAGGCCACCCCTTCAGACTAGAAGAAAAGGACTTTCATTTGAAGCAGTGTAGGTGGTTCTTCCCAGTGAGGACAGTGAGGTGTGGCATGCTCTATGATTACTATGAATGTAACTATGATTTATGAAAGGTTGAATTTTAGAGCTATGTGAGCTTTTTTAAACCTCGAATTAACTCACAACTCGAATGGTTTCTAATTTAATAACAAAACTCAAATCAGCACGTTTCGGGTTATCTACAAAAAACATTAATTAATTAATCTAATTTTTTAATCTGAAATTAATCAAGTTTTCTGGTAAAAACTTTAAAAAAGACTCAAACATCACAAAGGCTATTAACATCTTCAGATGGCTCAAGGGACTGCCATTGATTTCTACATTACAGTGACATATTTTAGATTATGTATTTTTAGATTCAAGCTATATCCAGGGTGCGGGGTATAATAAATCTTGAAAAATTCAAGTTTAAAAAAAAGAAAACTCGAAAATGAAAAGCTGATTTTGACAAAAAAAACCCCCAGCAGATTTAGCATAAAAGACAATGGCTAAAGGCCCCCATACACATGCCAATAAAAGCTGCCGACAGAGTCATGTGTTTCCATCTGACGGGCTTCCCCAATCAATATCTGCCCTACGGTCAACCATATGTTGATCAGGCAGGGTAAAAAATCCAGCCGGATCACGGCTGCATTTGTGCGTTGATGCGGTTCCGCAATCCGACCACCTGTATTGGATGCATTATGATCCAATCTTTGGGCCCTAGCTTCAGGTTCTACTCTTCTCTAACCTCCATTCTCTCTAGCCAGGTGGCCACCTCTCAGATTATTTCTTCCTACTTGACATTTTGAGTATTAGCTGGATTCAATATATTATTTGTTTGCTGCCCCGAGTACGTGTGTGACCTGCAGGTTTACCAGCTGTTTCTACCTTATATTCATTTGTTGTTTGTTTAATTTGAATACATCTATCTTGCAGCCTTCCCAAGGAAAGACTGTTACCTGCTGCTGCTTCCTCCTTCTCATTATATCCTCAACATCTAAAAATCAGGTACTACACTCCCAACTTAAAATGGCATGCTAATTCCAAGAACAAGATGTGTGATATCCTGGAGAAACTCAACTGGTAGGCACCTGGCTGGCTTTAGCCTGTTAAGTGGAGCAAGTGGATAAGATCAAGCATGCTGGGGTTCCCTCCATGTTTCTATAAACATCTGAATAAGATATGGCTTATTGGTTGCTCACACTAGTCTAAATTTCCAAGAAATACACTTCCTGTGCGATAAATGCAAGCAGAAAGTCTGTCCAACAGGGGAGAGCCTGAGGGCCAAGGTCACTGTCAGGGAACGCTAGATTCCAACAAATGAGTAAAAAAAAAACAGAATGCAAGAATATCAAAAATATATATACAGGGTATTGTTTATAACAGACACGGATGGCAGATTAAAAAGGCTTTAAACAGATGGGCTAATAAACTGGCTCATTACCTGCAATTAGTAGATACAAAAAGAAGCAGTAAAATGTCATACATTTACAGTAATCATTGCTTTATGCCTTACAGGTACCTATACAGAAACCATGTCAGTGCCAACAGAAAATAATCAGACTGGGCAGGAAACAGAAAACAGAACAGCAGTAGACAGGATTCCCCTGAAATGATTAATAATGGGTGTCTTACCCCATTTATTTTAGCTGTGTGAAAATCACACATTGTTTTTAAAGAGACTGTATATACAGCCTTAATGTGTAGAGTGGAAGATGAATTTTAGCTTTCAGAAATGTTACACACAGTCTGGCCTGGACTGGCAATCTGTGGGTTCTGGCAAATGCCAGAGGGGCTGCTATAAGGTCCCATAGAAAGTCAGTATTTAGTGGGCTGATTGGGCCTCTGTATACCTGAAATGTCAGGGCCTATTTAAATTCTCAGTCCGGACCCACACACAGTGTTCCAGCCCCAAGAGTGCATTCATCCATATCCTACACCTCTTACACAGATTGCAGCAGTTGTGCGGTTGTATTCATCCACGTGCAGTGTTCCTTATTGCCTGCAGAAAGTGATGCATTCCCTGGCCTGCGCTCAGGTCACTGCTAGTTTTCCACTCCGTCATCTTTCTCTTTCACTCTGGGTAAGGCTTTGGGCTAGGTCAGCATTTAATGAGAATGCAGAACTTTGATAAGTCACAGACGAACATCAGTTGGTCAGTTATTTGCTCTAAGGGTACCGACACACCTGGAGATTTGTCACCACATTTACATCTGCACTACTGCAGACATCAAGTCTCCCTGTAATGCTTTCCCAACAGCAATAAAGTAAATCAGCAATGGGAAAACATATGCTTGACAAAGGGAGTTGCAATGAACTGAACAAACACCCATGTATTATATGGAAGGGAGTTCTTAGTAGAGGAATTATTGGGAAAATTAAAAAGGTGTTATAAAAGGTTTATTTTCCCTTCGATATAGTTACATAGTTAAATTGGGTTGAAAAAAGACAAAGACCATCAATTTCAACCCCTTCAAATTAAAACCCAGCATAAACACACACACCCCTCCACTCTTTCACACAAACCGTATATGCCCATATCTATACTAACTGTAGAGTTTAGTATCAAAATAGCCTTTGATATTATGTCTGCCCAAAAAATCATCCAAGCCTTCTCTTAAAAGCATCAACAGAATGAGCATCACAACATCACCCGGCAGTGCATTCCACAACCTCACTGTCCTCACTGAGAAGAACCACCTACACTGCTTCAAATGAAAGTCCTTTTCTTCTAGTCTGAAGGGGTGGCCTCTGGTGCGGTGATCCTTTTTATGGGTAAAAAGGTCCCCTGATATTTGTCTATAATGTCCTCTAATGTATTTGTAAAGTGTAATCATGTCCCCTCGCAAGCTCCTTTTTTCCAGAGAAAACAACCCCAACCTGGACAGTCTCTCCTCATAATTTAAGTCTTCCATCCCTCTAACCAGTTTCTCTGCACTCTCTCCAGCTCATTTACATCCCTCCTAAGGACTGGAGTCCAAAACTGCACTGCATACTCCAGATGAGGCCTTACTAGGGATCTATAAAGAGGCATAATTATGTTTTCATCCCTTGAGTTTATGCCCTTTTTTATGCAGGGCAGAACTCTATTTGCTTTAGTGGCTACAGAATGACACTGCCCAGAATTAGACAACTTGTTATCTATAAAAACCCCAAGATCCTTCTCAATCAAGGAAACTCCCAACACACTGCCATTTAGTGTATAACTTGTATTTGTATTATTTTTGCCAAAGTGCATAACCTGCATTTATCAACATTTTCCAGTTTGCTGGCCAGTTTCCCAGACAAATCACTCTGCAGAGTGGCAGCAACCTGCATGGAACCTATAGTAAAATATGTTTGCTTTGCACAGGGTGCAGTACAAATAAAAAATTGCTGATACAAAGATACCAAGATGCATAATATAAGGCACACAAATGCACATCATATAACCATACTGGTAACAAAATAAAAGTATATAGCCTGAATATAAGTAGAATTCAATACACATGCATTATGCTTTACAATTAATGGCACCATATTAAAGCAGAATGTGAAAATGGTGTTAAAGTATAAGTAAACCTTTAAAATAAGTTAGTGTAAAATTAATGAGGGGGCTATTCTAAGAACTTATGTCATTTACATTCATTATTTATTCTTTTTTTTAATCCAAGATATTAAGGGATACATGTACTGTTCATATGAATGAATTTTGTTCCAACAGCGCCACCTGCTGGACAGTTTCCCACCAGTCTGATCACCAAGTAGTCAAGGAAGTTGTCAGGACAAGCTCTGATGTTCATCTGCTTAGGAAAAAAAATATAAACCTTTCTCACATCTTTCCTAAGTAGAAGAACATCAGAGCAGCCTCTTTCTTTCTCCAGACAACTTCCTTGTCTACTTGGTGGTCAGACTGGTGGGAAACTGTCCACAGGCTGAGCTGTTGGAACAAAATTCATTCATATTAACAGTACATGTATCACTTAATGTCTTGGAATAAAAAAATATATATATAATGAATGTAAATGACAAACGTTCCTAGAATAACCCCCTCATGAATTTTACTTTCACTTATTTTTAAGGTTTACATGTCCTTTAAATAAGACAAAAATGTAGAATATATTCACACAAGGCTCCATTTATTTGCAGTAAACAATAAGGTCACACGGCGTTTCTGCAAAATCCTGATCAAATAAACAGTTATGCTCTTACAAACAATTTTGACTTTTTTTATGCATCCCACCCTAGATTTAATGAGCCATTTAATCTCAGCACTGCTGAACTGGAAACATTTTAGCCACTCAGGAGACAGCATATTACATTTTAAAATATGGTATATTTCTCAGTATTGCAGATGACTGGCTTATATTACAGAAACAAACTGAACAGATGGGAGAAAGGACTGTAGGCGTAAGTGTGAAAAACAGCAGAGTAATAGCACAGGCTCTGTTCTCCCTATTACCTCTCAAAGATTACCTGCTTCACTATATAGCATAGTTTAAAAACAAGAGAATCCTCTCTAAATACAATACATAAGAAAAACACATTATTAGTTGGATTTCTAAAACAAACTGCATTGTTAGGTAAGTTACAAATGAAATAGAGTTTGAACAAACAGTTGTCTGCTATGGTTATTTCTGTAGTTCTACTGCATGTTAGGGTGCTAGGTGAAACAGGGGGTCACTTATGGTAGATAATCCATTGCGACATCACTGCCAATGTCACAGGACTGCTGCTTGTCATAGCCTTTACAGGTAAGGAAAACCCTTTATCCATAAAACTCTGTATTATGGAAAGGCCATCTCCCATAGACTCTCTTTTATTCAAATAATCCACATTTTTAAAATGATCTCGTTTTTCTCTGTAATAATAAAACAATCTTGTACCTGATCCAAACTAAGATATAATTAACCCTTATTGGAAGCAAAACCAGCCTATTGGGTTTATTTAATGTTTACAAGATTTTCTAGTAGACAAAGTATAAACATCCTTTATAACAAACATGCTCAGCACAGAAAGTTATTGTAATTTTCTGGCGCTTGTAAAATGAAGTTAGCGTCCAGCTTCCCGTGCTGTCCCTGACAATAAACATTTCTGCATATTTATTATAGATGGTGTTGCTATTTTAACAATGTTTTGGTATGTAAATATACAAGGAAACACACAGATCATTAAGTGATTATGGGGTAAGATCTGGAAAAGTCTATAGGAAAACAAGCAGGCATTTGTACAAGAATTACAGTGTTTACTTTATTAAATATATCAGAAATAATGTAACCCCTACATTCACCCAGGAGTTGTGAGACTGTGCAAGTCTGATGCATGAATGCTACTTTTACGTACAAGGATCTTCAATACATTTATACTGAACAATAAGTAGGTTATTTTTAGTGATGGGCGAATTTATTCGCCAGGGGCGAATTCGCGCCGAATTCCCGCAATTCGCGAATCGCCAGCGAAATTTCGCTTGGCAAAAATTCGCTGGAAAAAAGAGTCGCTGGAAAAAAAAGTTGACGCGACGCGCGTCAAAAGCGTGCCGCGACTCATTTTGCGAATTTTTCGCCAATTTGCAAATTTCTCTGGAAATTCGCGAATTTTTCAGCGAAGCGATCTCGGGAGATTCGCCCATCACTAGTTATTTTCCATTATAATCCATAAAGTTTTTCTGGTGAAGAAATATGCTGTGTGTAGGTGCATGGGAAGAGGGGTTGGAAACAGGGCCGTTTTAAGGCCTTTGAAGACCCTGAGCAAAAAGCCAATGGCAACATTTTTTTGTGAAACCACACCCACTTTTGACCACACCCCCAAATGTCACACCCATTTAACAAAATATTGTTAATTTATGCCAGTATTAAATGGATAATCAGAATATTAAACGCAGATCTGACAGTATACTACATTTACTGCAAAAAATTGATAATCAGCATATTAATCCTAGCAGTATAATCACTGTAGAAATTACCAATGAGCATAGTGAACATATAAAATATAAATGAACAGAGTGGCAATTTCATGTATTCTTCCAGAATTTATAGCAAGATGGTACGGTGGCGATTCCTTGTATAAATTCCCCCAGAACTCATAGCAGGAATAGCAGGATGGCACAGAGATTATTTCAAATATAAATACCCCCAGAAGACATAGCAGGATAACACAGAGATTATTTCATATATAAATACACCAAGAAGGCATAGCAGGATGGCACAGAGATTACTTCATATATAAATACCCCCAGAAGGCATAGCAGGATGGCACAGATATGATTTCATATATAAATACCCCAAGAAGGCATAGCAGGATGGCACAGAGATTATTTCAAATATAAATACCCCCAGAAGGAATAGCAGGATGGCACATAGATTATTTCATATATAAATACCACCAGAAATTAGGGGGCTAGTTGTGACAGTGGGCCAGGCCAGAGGGATCACAGGATGGCAGATGAAAAACATTTTGTTTTAAATATTTATGCAGTCACTGACAGTGGGTCCCAAAATGAGTGGGCACTGTAAGAAGTGATAAAGGGAAATCTCAGAGAGAGAATTCAGAGAGAGAGAGAGAAAGGGAAGTCAGAGAGAGGGAGAAAGCAATAGACATAGAGATTGATAGACAGAGTGAGAGAAAGATGATAGACCAGGAAGAGGTTAGAGAAGGTGCGCGTTAGGATGACTGGCTCGGCTAGCTCGGCAAATGTGCGCCGTACCAGGTCGGGGTGTGTGCAAGTGGATCAGCGGGGAGGGACTGGGACCTTACAGCTATTACATTTTTTTGTAAAAAAAAAAATACATTTTTAAGTCAGCAGTGGGCCCCAAAATAAGTGCCCACTTATTGAAGCTGCCCTGGTTGGAAACTAGGAGGCAGATTCCCTAAAGGGCAAAGTGACTGATGCTAGTAAAAATTTGCCAGCGTGACGTCATTTCGTTACAGGTGAATTTTCACTCTAGCGAAAGAGTGTTACTTTACCAATTTACTAAGGTGTGGATTTTACTGAATGTTACCTCTTGTGCCAGACTTGCAATAGAGTAGATAGGAGTTCATTAAAAAAGTCCCAAAAAATGCTTTTTATTGCAATTTTTACAGGGTGATAGGCTGCAAAAGATTGTAGATTTTTATTGGGGTACCTGCCTAGATTTCCCAACATATGACACATAAACTATATGGTGAGCACATGTGTAGGGCAATATAACAACTCTATTTTATTTCATTAAGGTTTCCCGGGCTTGTGTAACGTAATGTATTTGCTGCAATATATACGTGCACTGAAACTTCAGTTCCCGTCGTATGCAAATTAGGCAACACTAGCGCAACTTCGCTTCGCTTGGCAAAGTGTTTGCCGCCCTGGACGAAACTTCGCACTTTATTGAATTAGCGCTGTCTGAGAGAATTTTCGACCAGCGAAGTGTTTTTATGGCTTTGAAGCGGACGCTGGCGACAGGCCCAGACTAGCAATCTGTGGGTTGTGGCAAATGCCAGAGGGGCTGCTATAAGGTGCCATAGAAAGTCAGTATTTAGTGGGCTGGTGGGGGCTGTTTGGACATCTGTGTGTGCCGATTGGGCCTCTATGAACATAAAATGCCAGGGCCTATTTTGACTCTCAGTCAGGACCTGGCTGGCAAAGTGTAGGCAACTGTTTTGTAGAGAGGGCCCAAATTCAGCCACTATGCCATACCTCCCAACATTTTGGAAATAGAAAGAGGGAAAAAAACTTGCTGTAAGGAGTGTTGTGAAAATGTATGGCCATGCCCATTTTTGTGACCACACCCCCTAATTACCATGTTTATCTTAGAAAAGTTTGAACACATTTTTTTGTTTGTCTGTTTTATTACAGTTTTGCTAATTAAGGTGAATTTCCCTTTAAATTGCAAGTCACAGTTTCCCCAAGAGACCTGATTTTAAATTGTTACAATTGTTTCTTTGCTTATTATTATTATTATTAACATGTATTTCTATAGCGCCAACTTATTTCTTAGTGCTGTAATTGCTTATCGTGAATTATTACAAAAATATCAAATTGCACCTGCCACATATTCAGCCAGGCACAAGGATTTGGCTGAATCAGAATTCTGCTGAAAAAGGCCAGATTTTGGCGGAATCCTGAGCAAAGACCGGGACTGTTGTGAAGCATAAAATATATTAATCAAGTGAGAAAAACGGAGAGATCTATTGGTTTTATCTTTTATTATATGACATGTCACTAAGCAGAATTATAACACAGAAGTACAAGTAGAATGCAAAGTTGCCTATAAAAAAAAACATTTCAGCCTGGGCTACAGTATTCCTTGTAAATTAGGGGTAGTTTGGACACTGGTACAATAATTATTAGTACAGGTATGGGACCTGTTATCCCAAATGCTTGGGATCTGGGGTTTTCCAGATAAGGGATTTTTCCATAAATTGGATTTTAAGTCTACTAGAAAATCATGTAAACATTAAATAAACCCTATAGGCTGCTTTTGCTTCCATAAGGATTAATTATATCTTAGTTTGGATGAATTACAAGGCAGATCCCATAACCTGTATTAGTGATATATATAAATTTACATCAGAGCTGTCTTGAAACCTTCCCCCCTTGTATTTACTTATTTATGCTATAGTGTAAACCAGTGGTGTCCAAAAGGTTGATCAGGATCTACCAGTAGACATTTAGCTGGTGATCAGTAGATCTCAAGACACCGTTAACAAACAGCTTGACTAAATCACCCTCCTGTTTTATTCTTTTTATTCAGATATTTATTCTTTTAAGGTTAAATAAGAAATAGTTGTTTTTTTAAATATAGTAATATAAATTCTCTTATAAATCAATTTAATATGTAAGTAATATCGTCCATGGAACAGAATGCTAACAGTGATATTATGGATGTAGATCATAATGGGACAACATCACTAAAAGTAGACCTCACATTCAGTGGCGTCTCTGGGGCTGCCACCGCCTGAGGCAGCAGCCCCGATGCTGCCTCACCCATCCCATCCCGCTCCATGCTTAAAAATCAGCGTCAGAGCGGGTCAAAGGGGGGCGGTATTGCTAGTGCATTGAGCACAATTGCACTCTCTGCACTAGCTGAGCCGAATTTCCAGGTTAAAAAAGGAAATTCGGCTCTTTAAGTTACGAGAGGGGGCTTTTTGCTGCCCCTTGTAACTGGCTGCTCTGTGCCGCCTGAGGCAAGGTTCTCACCTTAACTCATGGCAGGAGTGGCCCTTCTCCCATTAGTAAAGTATGGGCACTACTGGTGTAAAGATTAAGCTAAGCAAGCTACAGGCAAACCATGGGTCAATCTTGAAAACTGGCCCAACACTCCTCCCTGGGCCCAGTACCTAAGTGTTAAATGTTAAATTTAACACAATATTTTCCCGTCCATTAGGACTGGTTGCCTCAGTGGCGGGCAAAGAGGTGGTTGGAAAACCCTGTAGTCAAAGGTAAATGCCTCAGTCTGATGACTTATCAAATAAATAAATTTTTGCTGGTGAGTTTGGCTGTGTGCATGAAGAGTACTAATTCACAAAGCCCCTTTCCTTATCAAACCTCCGACAGACACTTCTGGTCCTGTTTTCTTTTCATTTCGCTGTGTCTGTGAGTTAGACAAGCATGAATGCTCATTGAAAGTTAAAAGGAGCAATAAATGCATGAAGCGCAATAAGTAATGGATGAGTGATTTAATGCTTAAAACTTCAGTTCAATGAATGAGCGGATGGAGACGTCTTATAAATTATTGGTAGTCTAGCTACAACCATGAGCCAGCAATGCAAGATACTCTGTTATGATTTACTGCAGTTGCAGAAACAAAACTATTATCCAGTTGTAGAACAAAACACCAGGACAGAACAAGCTATATAAATCTGTCCTATAAAAAGATTCTTATATATTGCTCCTTTATCTCTGCAAGACAGAGGCACGAAAACACTAAACTGGAATTTAACACTGGTTTCAATAGTTTGTCAGGTGACTTTTTTTTGTGTCGTGTTAGCCCATTGAAAAAGTTATAGGGTAGAACTTTTGGTATGAAGCATAACAATAGTGGTGTAAAGGGGATACCTTTATTGGACAACTAAGATGATAATCACAGGAAGCTTTCAGAACATTGCAGTCCCTTCTTCAAAGCTGATTACAGGCAACACACAGCATAGAAGCCGTTATGTGACTGGGGATAGATGAGTCAACAAGGCCCCATGATAATAGTGCTGATGTTCCATTAAAGTTTGACGTAGAGCGTATAGTATGATGTAGAGAGTGTTATCAAGAGACAATTTGCAATCGTTTTTCCTTTTTATATTATTATTGTTTTTGAGTTATTTAGCTTTATATTTAGCAGCTATCCAGTTTGCAATTTCAGTAATCCGGTTGCTAGGGTCCAAATTTCCCTAGCAATCATGCATTGCAATTGCAGTATGATTAATAAAATGTAGCAACAACAATATATTTTGTAGCTTTACAAAACATTTGTTTTTTTTAGATGGGGTCAGTGACCCCATTTAAAGGCATTTCAAGAATTATTAAACACAATGAAGACCAATTGAAAAGTTGCTCAGAACTGGCCATTCTATAACATACTAAAATGTACGTTGAAGGTGAACTACTCCTTTAAGGGTTTGTGCAGAAGACTCCACTAAATGGAACAGTCAGAAAAGGAGCATTGGAGAAAAACCAGCACTGTGATGTTGCCCATAGCAATTAATCAGCAATTACATTTCAACAGTCGCCTACAAGTTAGAAAAACAAATGCAAAAGCAAAGCTAATTCTTTGTTATATTTGTAAGTTTTCTTTGGCAAATGAAAATCAATAACAATTTTAAATAAAAAAAACAATAATACACCTTCCACCTTTTATATCATCATAAACATTAAAAAGAATGGACAAAGTTTTCATACTATATTCTGGTTTTGCCAAACATAAGACAGGTTAGGTTTGTCCTTAAAGGGTGGGTAAACATGTTTTTTTTCAAAACGCATTACATAATAGTGCTGCTTTAGCAAACTTCTGCACCAAAACCTGCTTTTTAGAAGAGTAAATGGATTTTTTTTATATTTCATTCTGAAATCTGACATGGGGCTAGACAGTTTCCCAGGTGCCCCCAGTCATGTAATTAATAAAATTAAGTCACTCTTTACTGCAAGTTGGAGTACTACCACCGCTTCCTTCCCCACTACTAGTAGCCTAACAGCAGAACAAAGAGAAGGTAACTAGATAAGAGCTCCTTAGTAGATATAAGAACAGCAAGCAGTAGTAAAAATCCAGGTCCCACTGCGACTGCTCCAGTTACATTGAGTAGGAGAAACAACAGCCTGCCAGAAAGCAGTTCTATCCTAAAGTGTGGCTCCTTCTGAAAGCACATGACCAGGCAAAAACACCCGAGATGGTTGCCTACACACCAATATTACAACTAAAAAAATACACTTGTGAATTATTTGCAGTGTAAACAGTGTAATTTAGAATTCAAAGTGAACCATAAAAATCATGACAGAATCCCTTTAATTAACCTGAAATATGGCTGCAGTCAGGCATATAGTGCTTGCTCACAACCTTAAGAAAGCAATAGGAACATAGCTAAAAGACAAGCTGAAATGACCATTTGGCCCTGAAGACACAACCAATTTGTAAAATCACGTTCCCTGTAAGAAGTTCACTGGTAAGTGCTAAGGAACAATACTTTCTATGGCGCTAGATGAAAGTGAAACATAACAGCTCTCTTAAAAATCATGTTCTGTAGGTGTTTAGCAAAAGTGACAGCTTAATCACAACACAATGAGTAAGGCTCCCCATCATCATTAGCTCTGCTCTGCTCCTTCACACAAATCCTGCGTGAGGTTTCCAAGGAAATCTGTTCAGCTCTTTTCAGTTTCTCTCAGTTAGCACTAGATCTGGTGAATTAGTCATTTACAGAACAGTTCAGCACTCAGGGGGTTATTTACCAAACTTCGATTTTTTCTGGTTGAGGTTTTTTGGGCAAAAAAGTCATCTCAAACCTGCTGAGGTCATGTAGAACTCAATAGCAGATAATGTGAAAAAAAATACAGAGATTCGAGCATGAAATCTGATAAAATTTGTACGACTCATGCGAATTGTTTGGTCGATCTTGGTTTAATAAAAAGATGAGATAAATTTGAGTTTTAGTAAATAAATAACAATTGTACAATTTTGGCTTATTACACTCTTCCCCATCCTTGCCAGTAGCGTCAAGTGTACCTGTCACCACATTTCTCTCTATAGGGCTGAATCCACCAGCTTTGACAAACACTCAATGGATCCCGATACTTTCTTGGCCTCTGCCAAACCACTCCATAGCCTAACACTCAGGGCCGGGCCAAGGGGTAGGCGCATCTTTGTTTTGTGCGTGCATGTTGCACCTTTTTGCGCATGCGCAGTCACGTCTTTCCATGCATGCGCGCATTGGGTGCTACTACTGGCCAGGCTGCCTAGGGCGCCTGGCCATGTTGGCCCGGCACTGCTATCACTACCCTGATCCTACTCACTTCAACCCTAACTCGTGGGGTAACCGCTGGGAAGCTATTCCCACTCATTCTTTGGTGGGGCTTTTAGCTGCCCATACTCAATGCTCTGATTTGTCTCAGGCTGCTCAGTCTGGTGGGACATTGGGTCTCATACTTATCAGGAAAACATTACAGTCAAATGTTTTGCTGTGCTGTATACTCACCAGGTTATCCACACATCTGTAGACCTAATTCATCTGATAATAAAGCTGCACAATTGCACTGGAAACTCTCTTCCTACATGACTGAAGGGGATGATTCTTCATCTAATCATTGGAGATGATTAGCGCTCCATGGCAAAATCCACACTTTGGGGCAGATTTACTAAGGGTCAAATTCTTGAGGGCTATAAACCCTCAAATTCGACCCTAGTACGATTTTTGAAGTAAAATCCGACAAAATCGAACATCGAATTTGTAGGATTTTACTGCTATTCGATTTCTCAATAAAATCACACGATTGAACGATTTTATGAAGAAATTGTATATATATATATAGTGATTGGGTCCTACCGCTGTCTTCAAGGAGGGTGAACTGAGGAGATTGCATTTGGGCTACATGGTATAGGTTACAGGGGGATGCACAGCACAGGTAAGGTTGCCACCTTTTGCCCAATCTGGGGACATGACATAACAGGGGCGGAGGAGACGCACCGGGGCAGGTTGTGATGTCAGGGGCGAGGCTATCAGCAGGCCCAGATTTACAAACGCGGCGCCCCTAGGCAGTCTTCGGTCATGCCCCCCCCCCAATCCTCTGCTTACCTCGCTACCATAGCTACTTTCCCCCCCAAAATTACATGTACAGTACAGGCAGCCAGCTTGTAACAATATACAGTATGTATATGTATATATATATATATATATATATATATATACAGTATATACAGACATCGATTTTTTGGTTCTATTGCACAACAGTTAATGATTCTAGGCTTTTGCTAAGCTATTTAAGTATTCAATTTAGGAACAATAAGAAGAAAGGAAATGACTCAATATACACAAATTCTTTCTGAGATAACTTTGCTCCCACATACATATCTAATGTGAATTGGCATATTTATTGAAACTGTTTTGCTATGCTCAGACATGACTTGATTTATTAAAGGCACCCACTTTTGTGCCATCACAAGCTGTTTGCCCAGACCTCTGTTGAATTTTCTGACAAACACGAGGAGCGCATTGACCTAACATTTGCACCGATGGTTGATTCTGATGGCTGACATTTATGATAAGCAAATCTACCCAATGTAATATAGCTCAGACCTAACTGAATCTGTCAGCTGAATGATAGTCTCATATTTTCTCATATTGATGTCAACTAAAGACCTTCAGGGTTGTATTTTGGATAGTGTTTTTAGCTTTGTTGACCTCTCTTGTAGAATAGCAACAGTCAATACAACCCTTCAGTTGTCATCTCTCTTGATAGTTATACTGCATTATTGTGATTGGATTATTGTGGAAAAATTTGGAAAAGTGTAATGATCAGCCACTGAAGTCAAACAATTGGATGGGATCCTGTATGGTGGGGAACCTGGGGTATGTATCTGAAAGTATAGTAGTACAGACTAGGAGGGGACAGGAGCACAGGAACAAGGCTGTGATCTTGGAGGGCCTCAGGAACATGACATCAGAATTTCAAGATCTGGGCTATGAAGCACAACAACCAAGCAAGGAGCAATTGTCAGGGACAGGCTTATAAAGGGTCCTATTTGCAAGATGAAGAACACATGGGACTAATGAGGTGGGCAGAGACAAGGGAGCAGACAGAAAGGACACAATGAATACATGAGTAGGAGGACTGGTCAGAAGCAGCCATGAGAGCCTCCAGTGGCTCAACCAGAAAATTTCACAGTCCCAGGAACACACATCTTATAGTTCAAATTCCGGCTGGTCCTAACATAGAGTTTATATGCCAAGGATTTCCCATACCAGTCAGTTGAACTGAAGAAGCTGCTCGGATGAGTGGTGATTTACTTCTACTAGATATACCATGACTTGGCTGAATAAAAACATTCACAGAAACTCCTTCAGCAAGGTTCAGTATGGCTGAAACTTTTTTTTCCCCCATTTTATGAGCATGCAGGGAAAAGGGTAAACCCACTCTCCCACCCAGAATTTAAGGTAACAGGTGGGACTATTACAAGTTGGACATTCCTTAGAGTTGGTAATATTTATTTATATCAAAGCAAAGGAGGTGGCAGTAACTCATGGCAAACTGCTAAATTTTTGAGGTTACCACATTGTTGAGACTTGTTAGTATCAATTTAGGCCCCTCAAGAACATTGATCCATAACTTCAATTCCAAAAGTGACTGGAAGAAGAAATATAATGCCAGTTGGGAACTCACAGCCCATGTAGTCCATGAGTCTTCAAGAATGAATGGAAATCAAACAAAAATGGAAGGCAATACCTGTAAATCTATAATTTTCAATGATATTTGTTGTCCATTGAATGATATTCCCTCTTCTTTAAGGAGAAATTTTGCCTAATCAAAAAGTTGTAAATAATTTATAATGGATATCTGAAAACAAATTTGATTCTAATATATATAATGCTGCAGGATAGAAATGATTCTGCTATCTATTTATACAATCTACACATATAGGTGTTAAATTATGTTCTCTGTTATGGTTCGATGATAAAAATGGCATTTTCATGACTACCCAGTGATGTCTTGCTGGACTTGAAATCCTGACTGCTTGGAAATAGCTACAAGAGCAATAAATTCAACACCAGAAAAACATTAGCATATTGTGCAGGTCATGAAAATGAGTGGAAATAGCTTATCAGCTGGGTTTATTCTCTCCATGTTTCTTACCTAGCAGTTTGTATGAGGGCATTTGTTCTGTGTAAGATGACCCCCTACAAGACAGCAGCTAAATTGTTATTAAGAGCAATTAGCATGACAATCTTTAAAAGCTAAAAACAGCCTAACCCGTAGCAGAATTTCACTGCTTAGCCATTCCCTTGGCAATTATTATGGTTAAGGACAAACAGATGGTTCTTAGTCACTTGGGAATGAAGATGCTGCTTTATTTTATAGTTACTTTGAAATGAGGCACTTATTATTCTGAGGGACGAACACAGGCTGTAGCTATAGTTGGATGTCTACCCATGGGAGATTGCCTGTTTGCTCTTGTTTGCTCTTATTTGCTATTATTGTCCTAAGCTATACCCATAGAGTAGTGTATTGAAATCAAGTAATAGATTTCAATTAAAAGATGGTATTCATTGAAAATATGTCTGTTCCCATTCTGTGAAATACTGAGAAAATAAATCCCTTGCCTGCATGAGAGACACTGTTGGTGGGACTGTGCACCACATGTTCTTGGCATTTATCCACAACCCTTTCATTAGAGACTGCTGATCCAATGTAAATTCCATCATTTATAGTGCACTCTATGCCCATAGTGGGCACCTGGAAATTAAAGGGATATATCATTCATACTTGTCACCATATGATGGCATCACACACAGCACAGATTTGTTTTTAAATATTTGATGGTATTGATTTCACTGGTGCATTAACTGGTAGATTTTCGTTTCTTTCTGAAAAGATTATAACTGTAGTATCTCAGTAGAGTAAGGGCAGGCCCAGATTTGTCATTTTTTCATTCAAACAGGCGGCGGGAAGGGAACAGGCAGTTCGGGGAGATTGTCGCATCGCAGAAGAGACGTCATCCAGATACTGGATACTGATTCAGTCATTCTTGGCTATGTCAGTGGCTAACTTTTCTATCTATGAATCAATTGTCTGACATACAACAGGTAACATATTAAAATATATTAAAATTATATAATTCAAGGTAGAGAATCAAGTCCACCAGCACGGGGGACTATACCATATACTATCTTATAATATCTTTTTGATACAGTATGCCCTTTGGATCTGGGGGCTATATACCCTGGCCCTTATGACTACCCATATGTACTCCATGAAGTGGATCTATAAAATTTGGAAATTTGGATGGTTACATGCATCCTATGAGCCTACAGCTACACATCACTGATTAAGTGCATGTATGTCCTAATCAATACTATATGGGGATATGCCAACTTACACCTGATCACTGTGTGGTTAAGTTTTTGCCCTGACCTAAGGCAATTATTTAAGACAGAACACTGACCCACAGAACACAATACTATTTCTACCAAGCTTGGGTTACAGTTAAAGGGGTAGCTTGTAGTGATGGGCAAATTTATTTGCCAGGGGCGAATTCGCAGCGAATTCCCGCGATTCGCTGCTGGCGAATAAATTCGCAAAACGCCAGCGAAAATTCGCGGAAATAACAAGTTGCACGTAATTTTTGACGCGGCGCGTTGAAAATGACGCGACGCGCGTCAAAAACTTGCCGTGAACCAAAACGGGGTAGATTCGCCCATCACTAGTAGCTTGCTTTAAAATGACATTTTGCCCATGTATAATAAAAGGAACAACATTTGTGCAGGTGCAGTAACCAATAGCATCTCAATAAGTGACCAGTGAGTGCTAGGTGCTAAATGGTTGCGTTATGCAATTAGACCTTAAAGGGGAACTCTGGCTTCCAAAACAAAATTTGGTAAAGAGGCCCACATAGCACAGAAACCCCTAATATACCCATCACAGTTACCTGTTTCTTAAAAAACATGAATAAATGAATAAATGCAATTTTCTGTGCTGAAATCCAACAGTTTAACAGTTCTTCTCTTTCTGCATCATTTGAAATCCTGGGGGTGAAGGAGGGACTAAACACTTACTAATTGTAACAACTTCTCCACAGCTTACAGACAGCATGCAGGAACAACATAACCAACAATGCATTGCACTGTGATGTTCTGTTCCTTATTGAAATCACATGTGTAGAGCATTGTGGGGTTTGGAGGATACAGTCTGAGGACAGCTAGCTGTTGTTACAAAGTAACAGTAGTCAGTCAGCCAGCTCAGCAAAGTAGTCAGACAGATCAGCAGGTGAGCAGGGGGCTCGGCTTAGGGAATTGTTCCAAACCATTAAAACGAAAAGTCGGCATATTTTTTATTTGATGTATATTGCAAAGTTTCTTGAAATTATGTTTACTTTTCAAAAAGCTCAAGTTATGTTATGTGGAGTTCGTTTGCGCTTTTTTTATTCAAATAACCCTGTTCATGTAGCAAACATGATTACCATAGCAACCAGAGTGTAGTTTTCTTGTCAGAATAGAAAATGCATAGGACTTGAAAAAAATGATTACCCTCACAGTGACTGCAACAACCATGCATGCATTTAAAGAGAATACACGAAGAGGTTTAGAAAGAATTAAGGCCACTTTTAGTATTGTTCACACTATAATATAGTGATAGTATATTAAAATATGAGCATCGCCTTTAAGACTAGAGTTCTATTTAAAAGCAGGATATTCTCCATTATTTGCAAAAAAAATATTTTTGCATCTATAAATAAGCAATATACATTGTGTGTAACACATAACATATCTATTTCCAGGGTGACTACAGATAAGCTTTGTGGGAGAAAATCAGGGAGGGGAGTCATGTCTAAATGGAAAGGCTGGTTAGGTTGTTAATGTAGGAAAGAAAACAAAGGCAGGTAGCAAGTCAATACCGCTCTTGTGTAAAGGTTGCCAGGCCGTCATAAAAAGCCCATTCAACAGCAACGGGACATAATACTAGGCTAAGCTTCTCACAGGCCCTGGTGAACTTATCCTTATTTCAGGAAACAGTAATACTGCTCTGCTGGGAGCTGTAACAATTTCAATGGGATCTCTTGTGAACTACTATAAAAGCTCTGAAATACACAGGAATGTTGGTGGGAATGGAATTAAAGATCCATGTGACTGATGGTTGGAGGTGTCTGTGTATAGTATTACTATACCTTTGTTCCAGGTGAGACAGTGCAAGTAATGGGTTTCCAACGCAGCTCTGATTGCACAAACAAAATCTTACAAAGCCCATTTATTAGCTTCACAATCACAATAAGGACAGTCATTAGTTGACCAACGAGTAGCAAAAGTTCTCTGGGTCTGTAGCCGCAAGTAGAGACATGTTCAATAAAAAGTTACATTTCTTTGAAACATTTCCAATAAAAGGTTACATTTCTTTATCTCTTTTAGCAATTAAGAGTTTACCAAAAACCCTTCACGATTCACCTGATCAGCAAGGAATTATATTTAGAGTAACTGTATTTTAACCAGAAATGCACAGAATACATAATTGCTGCATTTGCACACAAATGCTTTATTTATTTATTTATTTATTTAAAGGAGCGCACAGAGAATGGGGAACAAATGAACAGTTCTCCTTCACAAACACGAGTGTTGAGTGTATTTATTATATATTGATATGCACAGGATTCTATGGTATTAATTTGCTTGCCTGAGTCCAAGTACTGTTGCCAAGGCAGTGACATTTATTCTTATGTAACCCTTTGCCAGAGAATGGGGAACAAATGAACAGTTCTCCTTCACAAACACGAGTGTTGAGTGTTTATGTTTATCATATACTGATATGCACAGAATTCTATGATATTCATTTGCCTGCCTGAGCACAATTGCTGTTGCCAAGGTAGTGACATTTATTCTTATGTAACCCTTAATACACTTATTTTGTTAATTTTGCCTTACTGTACATGCTGAGCAGAACTTGGATATACACTGCAACTTCCAACCATAGATAAAGGCATTGCGTTATGTAACTGCAATCCAGGAAATTAAACATCCTGGGGCTCATTTATAAGCACTGGGCAAATTTGCACCTGGGTAGATACCTATAACAGCCAATCAATAGTTAGATTTTTTAAGCCAGTTGCAGGTTGACCAATGAAAGCAAACAGTTGATCAGTTGCTATGAGTTACTGCCCAGGTGCAAAATTGCACTGTGTAAAATAAAGTTAAAGGGGTGGTTCACCTTCAAGTTAACTTTTAGTATATTATAGAAGGGCCAATTCTAAGACACTTTTCAATTGGTTTTCATTATTTATTTTTTTTATAGTTTTTTAATGATTTGCAATTTCCTTCTGTTTCTTTGCAGCTTTCAAATAGGGGTCACTGACACCATCTAAAAACAAATGCTCTGTAAGGCTACAAATGTATTGTTATTGCCACTTTTTATTACTTATCATTCTATTCAGTCCCTCTCCTATTCATATTCCAGTCTCTTATTAAAATCAATGCAGGGTTGCTAGGGTAATTTGTACCCTAGAAACCAAATTGCTGACACTGCAAAATAGAGAGCTGCTGAATAAAAAGCTAAATAACTATAAAACTACAAACAAATAAAAATTTAAACCAATTGCAAATTGTCTCAGAATATCACTCTCTACATTATACTAAAAGTTAACTCAAAGGTGAACAACCCCTTTAATTATGTTATATAGTAAGTGTATAGCCTATTTGCAATTATGGTTTGCATTACTTGCTTATATATCATGGGAAAAGGTACAGTATATAACATAGAGTTATAATTTATATAACACACAGGAGCCATGAATATTCTGTAAATAATATCCTTCTAAACAATTCCTTGGGATGTTATCACTTATAATGAGTGCTCACTGATGTAATTTCTGTCACACGACTAATAAACTAATAAACAATGTACCCCCCAGGAGCAGAGCAGGAAGTCTTTCTAGAAAATACAGTTTTATAGGAAACAAATTAGTAGTAAGTGCTGAACTTCTGTTCTACAGTATTTCACCAAGTTTCATGGGGGGGGGGGGGGGGGGGTGCCTAATAATTTTGTACCTCTGTATCACACCTGTGGATGGGCACAAGATATGTGTAGAGAGTGTGATTATAGTGTGGCTTGCTGCTAGTGTAGCCCATGGGCTACTCCCTGCAACTCCCAGAAGTGTGTGTTGGCCCCTTTAAAGGGGTTTTTCACCTTCCAAATACTTTTTTTCTCTTCAGTTTTCAGATTGTTCACCATAAATGTATACTTTTTTCAATCACTTTCCATTATTTATTTTTTACTGTTTTTCCAAAATCTAAGTTTAAAGTTGAATGTTGGTGTCTCTGGTGTTTGCACCTAAATTACTGAGCTGCCAGACTCAGACTCGATACAATTTTGCAAGATTTAATTGATACATTTCACAGCAACATCTGTGGAGTATTAGCAACTATTGTATCAATTCTAACAGCTGCCTGTAATGAAACCCGGAGATTCTGCTCAGCAGGGACAAAGACAAGAAATGTATCCATTAAATGTATCAGTTTAGAACAGTTGGGGGGGGCCTCCCAGAGCTGCTTTAGAATGTGATAAATTACACTTTTCACTTAATATTAGAAAAACGGTTACAAATAGAAAATAGACAGTAATTGGAAAAAGCCATTATTTCTGGTGATCTATCTGAAAACAACTAGTTGTTTGAAGGTGGACAACCCCGTCAAGCAGCTAACCCTCAGGTGAATCCTGTGAGTGTCCTGGTGCACAAATCAACCAGGTTGAAAGTAACAGCAGTCCTGAGGGTTGTATCAACAAATAACTTATTTATTGAACAGTGGATCTTTCAAAGACATTCAATGCAGACAGTGAATATCCTTCACACTTAGTAGTTGTAAACTCAGATCAGTCCCTTAGGGTGCTACAGCCTATACTGAATGTTCCCCGGCACTAGGGATCCCACAGGGTATCTTACTCCTTGGCACTGTCCCTGCTCCAGAGCTCACCCACTCGCTAACTACTAACCCCAAGTACTCTCCTTGTTAGAGCCAAAAACATCTCATTAAATGCACTGCCTCTAACTTTCACTCCTAGAGTGACTATTACACAAACTTCTACCACTATATAAACTTTCTCTAACCAGGGCCTGTCACCTGCTCAGACCCTCTCCTTTATTCACTTCCCTGCAAGGTGGGATCCAGTTCCCTGAGCAGTGGGCATGTGTGTGCTTCCCCCTTTTAAACACTGCAATCTACTGGGCAAGCAATGAACTACTAGATCAAATTACAACAGACTCAATAAAAAGGGCAATAGCTGCCTGAGTAAATCAATTGATCACTTAGGTGACCAAATATAGGGGAAACTGCCTGAACAAAACATTTAACCCTCAGAGTCTCAACACCTTTTACACAAAGACCAATACCAAAATACAGGATGTATAGTGATGGGCGAATTTATTCGCCAGGGGCGAATTCGCTGCAAATTCCCGCGATTCACCGCTGGCGAATAGATTCGCGAAACTGCAGCAAAAATTCGCCTCAAAAAAATTCGCCAGCAAAAAACAGTCGCGCGTCGTTTTTGATGTGACACGCGCCAAAAACGATGCGTCGGAAATGATGCGACGCGTGTCTCGTTTCGCAAATTTTTCGCCAATTTTTCGGCGAAGCGAAACGCGGGAGTTTCGCCCATCACTAAGGATGTATTGTGCCTTATCCCTAACCAAGCCAGAAGACTCTTCCTTTGCCTAATGTTTGTGACTAAAGCTGGCCATAGACACAAAGATACTATGACACAAAACAAAGATTCATGCAATTTTCAGAGTTTCCCCACATCTTTTGCATCATGGCATTAGGTCAGTCAGTCAATAGGACAGGTAAAAGCTCGTCTGTCCAATTTAGGGCTATAGTCTGACTCTGCACATCTGTGGTCATCTTAACTGAGATAAGAAACTCAAATTGCAATGACATGTCTTCTCTTACATGTCACCTCCTGGGGTTTGCATGTCCTTTACAGCAACAGCCAAAGATTGTGTTAAAATTAAATTACTGCATTCCTCTGGACATATTTGGATATGAACTGCTCTTTAGCAACATCTTTATCATTTGCATTATTTAGGCTTTATGCATCATTTGGTGTTAGACATGGCAGAAAATATTAAATGGGAACAAAGTAATTGTGCTTGCCTTGTATAGTTTACCTCCTTAACTGCCAGTCAAAAAGGACAAAACTTTTTCAGAAAAGGACAGCTCTTTCAAGGTAAAATGCCTCTGTGCAACATTCTATATTCTTCTATAGTAGCTCTGCCATGAAAATGGTCCTGTCTCTGGAGGGTGTAACTAGAGGTTATTGGGCCCCACAGCAAATCAATTTTAGCCCCCCCCCCACTATCCAGAGTTTGTCTTGTTTTACCAATATATATATTGAAATCAGGGCCTAATGGGGCCCCCTATACCTCCTGGGCCCCCTGCAGCCACAGGGTCTGCTTCCTCTCTAGTTACGCCCCTGTCTGGAGCATCTGTATGTCTACTTCTGGGCCACGCCAAACTAACCAGGACCAACTGGACCACAGGAGGACTTTAAGTCACTGACTTTCATTCAGTTCCGACAGTGTGATTTAGAATGAGTAGTACACATTGTCCAAGTTCACACCCAGATGCAGTGTAAACCGAGATGGATTTAGAAATATTTTGGGCATTAAGTGTTACTGCCTAGGGCCTTGCACACAGTGGAGCCCCACCAAGTAGCAGGTGTAGGTAGAAATATTTGGGGGCAACAGGTATGGCATGCAGGCATCTCATATTGATTTCTTTGTATTAAGGAATACTTAGTCACTCTTCAATACAATTTCCAGCACAAAGTACAAACATGCTATACAATCCAGTGATGGGCAACATGCAAGAATTCAGGGGCCTCCCTATTGGCTTCTGTCTATTTACTAGATTTGCACATTACTTTTCATAGAACAATGGATTGTCAATTTGATGATTTGAATACCAAAAATAAACTAAATGTGGAACCTGATCATAGTCTTTTTTTCTTCTTCTTTTAACGAAAACGAGAAATCAAGACATGGAGAAGAGGACAGATAAGGTTTAATATGTAATCTTTATTTTTTGAGTTTCATTTCTGATTTAGTGTTGTAATTTTTCATTTAATATGTCTGTATATCACCAATGACTATAACATAAGTGCTCCCCTCTGCGTAGGAAAGCTTTAGAATGCTACTTGAGAAAACAATCTAAATAAAATTATGTTTACCTGACACTGTTTATACTGTAGATCTAATAAAAACATTTTAAAAGAATAATGGAATACCAAGGAGAAAGCAGTCTCTGAATATTAAGATTCGTCATTAACATGGAAATGAAATATGTCAGGACTATAAAAGTGCACAGGTGGGACGAATGGCAAGGCAAATATTGCTTCTATTGTAAAGCAAATAAAAACGAGACAAAGTTATGAAGGTCATACAATGTTTATATTTACTCTGGGTAAGGGTAGAAAGGTTCTATACACTCAAGGTTATTGTGCCATTTCTTAGTAATAATTTACAGTGGTTTCTGTATAAAAATGAAGTCCTTGCGATCAGTAAAAGGGGCTAAACTGGCGACATATAGATCAAGTATCCTGAAATCCAACTAAATATCCTTGAAGACAACTGAATGTATATTACCACAATTTGGCAATTAAAGTGGATGGGCAAATTGCATTGACAGGCTTGTAGACCAGGAGTTCAGATAACTGTTGAGTGTGGGTCTATGCAGTTTCAGTTGTCCAAAGACAGCATACAGAATCAGTTCATCATAAAAAATAAAACCACCAACATGGGTTTTGTGTTCACATTAAAGTCAGCCACCCTCCCAGTTACTATAATTGGTCATCTTCTTTCTCCTGGACAGTGGGACCAGGTAGTTTGGCACCCTAGGCAAGGGGTTCAATCAGCACCCCCCCACACCCCATTCCGTATGACCATTTCCCACCTATTCACTTTTTCGAAAATAAAGAAACCTTATAACACATTAATGAATCAAACTGTACATGTAGGTCACAGCCTCATTGCACCCCCGCCTAATGGTTTTAAAAATTGGTGGTGAGCACAACTTTTCCTTGTTTCAAACTGTACATGTGCCAGCCAGCAGCTCCCAAAAAATTGCCCCTAATCTGTACCTGTGTCAGCAGCATCCAAAATATTGCTCCCAATCTGTATGTGTGCCAGCCAGTAGCACCCAAAATATTGCTCCCAATCTGTACCTGTGCCAGCAAGCCAAAATATTGCCCCAAATCTATATCTTTGCCATCAGCATTGCCCCCTAAGTCTGTACCTGTGCCACCAGCATTGCCCCCCCAAGTCTGTACCCGTGCCATCAGCTATTGCCCCCAAGTATGTATCTGTGCCACCAGCCATTGTCCCCCAAATCTGTACCTCTGCCACCAGCCATTGCTTGCCAAGTCTGTACCTGTGCCACCAACCATTGCCCCCTAAGTCTGTACTTGTGCCACAAGTCTGTACCAGCCATTTCCCCCCAAGTATGTACCTGTGCCACCAACCATTGACCCCTAAGTCTGTACTTGTGCCACAAGTCTGTACCAGCCATTGCCCCCCAAGTCTATACCTGTGCCGTCAGCCATTGCCAGAGCAGCAAAAATATTGCCCCAGATCTGTGCCAGGCAAAGAGGGAGATGTGGACTGAAGTAGAGCAGAACGCTTCTGCTGGAGACAGGGGCAAAGTTAAAACTTAAAGAAATAAAAAAAAATGTGTTCCCTTCTAAAGTGCGCACTCCCTATGACTGCACCCTAGGCGGCCGCCTACTCTGCCTACCCCTAGTTCCGGCCCTGAGTGGGACACTATATTGTTTTTAACTTTCCTTTTCCTTTAATGGCTGAAGAAATCAATACGAAATATGCGTTGCTTTGCTTTAGTAAAACTAAAAGGAACTGAAGTTTAAGGATGCTACACATCACACTGGATTAGAAAAGGGAAAGTGTAGTTTCCTTTTGTTGTTTCACCCAGGAGACTTCAGTTCCTTTGTTCAGTGTATCCAGTTCACCTAGCCTGTTTCTAAATGCCGACTCCAATATTTTTTTTACAGTGAAAGAAAAAACCCTGTTTGATGCTTATGACCTAGACATTAGAAGATCTGCTCTGCAGCTAAAGACTGGTTAATAATGGTAGCACTTCAAGCTCAGCTGGCTACTATGAAAAATGATGCGGGAACAAATATTCTTCAAAGTTATGATTGTCCTTTCCACTCTGAATCAGTCAAACATACTGAAATAAAATGAGCCACTCGTAAAAGATAATTATCGTCATGGGCATCCTAAAGGAGCATCTTCACGTATAACGGACAACCATTGTTGTCAAATAAAACTTTATTTTGCAAATTAATTAATAAATATGTTTTTTCACCATGGATGGATTCATGCTATACTGCCTGGATAAATATGTACAGTGCCCATGCTTTGGGACAGCTGGAAATGTAGGTGCTCTGGTGAGACTCACTAGGCATAAATAAAAGCATGGCAATCCAATCTGCTAGGACAGTGGTTCGCAACCTGGGGGTTGCAACCCTTTCACAGGGGTCACTTAAGGGGTTCCAGGAGCAGGTTCATCTCTCTCCCCACTAGCTCTGGGCCAAGGTTGTAGCTCGTTCAGTAACCTGTGTAGGGAAGCTAGTTGCACTACAACTTTCTATATCCCCTTAGTAGGGACTGCCATAAAGCTCTCCCTGTGCATTTAAAGCGGGCAATCATATTTGTAAAAGTAGCATGGTAATTGGGGGTGTGGCCAAAATATTTTGCCGCACTATGCACGGAAAACAAACCTTCATGCAGACACACTGTCTCCTGTACTTTCCTAACAATTTGCTCTTGGCTGGCAAAGAAAATATTTTAATATTTTATGCTTGGGGGTCACCACAAAATGAGGACCTGTATTAAAGGGTCACAGCATTGAGAGCAGGCAAGAAAATCCAGCACACAGATAATGCTCAAGGGATTACTCCCGTGTTTAATGTCTGTCCAACAAGACAACGTTTCGGGGGCGTACCCCTTCGTCAGGTGCTCAAAAAACTCCCACAACCCTCCTTAAATGAGTGAAGTGCTGGGTCACTCCCCTCCAGTTAAGTACATTCAATTAACATAATTCGAAAAAAAAAATCATTTAAATGTCCATATAAAGTCCATATAAAGTCCTTCTGATAGAGAAAAGGTTAAGAGAAAATAGTTACACATGAACCAATAATACCCAATAATACCTGTTGGACAGACATTAAACATGGGAGTAATCCCTTGAGCATTATCTGTGTGCTGGATTTTCTTGCCTGCTGTCTATTTGGAGGGGCCGTCCTCCTAAATCCATGCACCAGTATTATTTTTTTGGGAAAGGCCAGGTGTGCGTGTGCATCTTTTTTGCCTATACAATCACAGCATTGAGAACCACTGTGCTAGGATAAAAGTGTTAGAAGCCCAGCACAGAAGTTTCAATGCAAAACAAGATCAAAGTACTTCAGCACTGAAGAGGTTAAGACAGATTTAGCCCTGGAGGTTTGTTTGAACACCCTGATGTTTTTTTAATATGATGCTTTAGAATTCTTCACAAAAGCATGCTGGCATAGAACACAGCCTATTCTAAAAACAGTTCAACTAAAAAAGATCTTATTTATACCATCATCGACAGACTAAAAACTAGGGATGCACCGAATCCACTATTTTGGATTCGGCTGAACCCCCCCCCGAATCCGTTGAGAAAGATTTGGCCGAATACCGAACAGAATCCGAACCCCAATTTGCATATGCAAATTAGGGGTGGAAAGAGAAAATCATTTTTACTTTCTTGTTTTGTGACAAAAAGTCATGCAATTTCCCTTCCTGACCCAAATTTGCAGGGTTCGGATTCGGTTCGGCTGGGAAGAAGGATTCAGCCAAATCCTGCTGAAAAAGAACGATTCCTGGCCGAGTCCCGAACCAAATCCTGGATTCGGTGCTACTGTGACTTCATAACCCAAGCCTCAAATGTTTTTGTTTTGTTTCATTTATCCATTGTTGTTTTTTAGTCCCTTCTCTACAAGGCCGTTTTGGAAGAAATGTTATAAAGATTTTTAGTGAAGCAGTATCCAGTTGCATGAAATTAAAGGAGAAGGAAAGGTAAATCACAAATAAAGCTCTATACATTGGCCACAAAGTGGAGAGATACAGGAATCGTTGCTATATATGTTTTTCCCTTTTTCTGTAATACATGATTGTATTAAAAATCTTTTCAAGGTGCAAATAATAAAAAAAAACCATCCCTCTTGCTATACAAATCGGCTCTAATAGGGCTTGCACATGGGCAGTCGAAATTTGGTAAGCCCTGCGCATGCGTACCAGATCCCCATGCAACCGGTGATAATCAGGATCAGGTGGTACAAGGCAACGTCAACGCTGACCTCTTGTTCACCTCCCCTTCATGGCACAGAGATGCAGCAGAGACACACCTTAATTGTTTGTGCCTTGAATTGTTTGTGGGACGCAAGAGGTCATGGAGAAGGACTCAACTTAGCAACAATTACAGATAGGTAATAAAAATTACCTTTCCTACTCCTTTAAATATCCTTCAAATGTGAAAAACTATGGTTTCAACTGTCGGTTTCAACTGTCAGTTTCAACTGTAAGGAATGTCATTGGGAAATGGAAGGCCACAGGCACAGTTGCTGTAAAATCCAGGTCTGGCAGGCCAAGAAAAATACAGATGCGGCATATGCAGAGGATTGTGAGAATGGTTACAGACAACCCAAAGATCACCTCCAAAGACCTGCAAGAACATCTTGCTGCAAATGGTGTATCTGTACATCAAGAACATCTGTATGACAGGGTGATGACAAAGAAGTCCTTTCTGCACTCATTCCTTGTTGTATGCAAAAGCTCATTTAGACAAGCCACACTAATTTTGGAACAAAGTGCTTTGGACCTTTGAGACAACAATTGATTTATTTGTGGATAATAAATAGCATTTGAAGGAAGAAGAACACCGCATTCAAAGAAAAACACCTGCTCAATACTGTCAAATTTGGTAGAGGCTCCATCATGCCGTGGGGCTGTGTGGCTAGTTCAGGGACCCTTGTTAAAGTCAAGGGTCGGATGAATTCAACCCAATATCAACAAATTCTTCAGGATAATGTTCAAGCATCAGTCAGAAAGTTGAAGTTACGCAGTGGTCGGATATTCAAACAAGAAAATGTATAAATTTCAATTCCACATACCCACAAAAGGACAAAAGCTAGTTCTGTGAAAATACTTTTGTTCTGCTTCACAAAAAGTGTTTTTACCGAAGTCACTATTCCTATGCTTTAAACCAAAACCCTAAACAAACTAGCTGTTTGTGCACATCTCCTCTAGCCCCAAAGGGGTAGTTCACCTTTAAATTAACTTTTGGTTAATCACATTTCTGTACAGACAATCTGTAATTAATCTTTAATTTTTTTAGTTATTAAATTATTTAGGTTCTGGTAAAATAGCAGTGTCTATTACAATACAACCAAATTAACAAAGGAATGTAAAAACCCCTCTAATTTAGAATATTTTTTTTCCTTTAAATCAGCCTGAGCATAAAGAGGAAGAGTCTGTCAATACACAGATTCAAATAGTTTGTACAGAGACCTTCGTGCCATATCTACGCACAAATCTGAGAGCTGTGGGAAGCAGCTCATCTACCAACATGATAAAGAATTCTCCTGGATAAAAGGTTTCTCAGAGACTCTTATTTCTCCATGCTGTATTGCACGAGAAAATGCATGTTTCAACTGAATGAATGCTTGAATACAGCTCATGAAAGCATATTTACTGCCTTCATCTCAACAAAAAGACAAAGCAGTAATTTCATTTTAACAACATATGGGCTATGACACAAATATATCCCCAGTTTTATATACAGTGCTCTATATGTAAATACAAACCATAAACAACATATTCTGACAAAACAAGAACTCTTGCAGATATTCCCAAATTAAAAACAGAGATTTTATCCATGCCCCAGTCTGCCAAGTCTACTGCCAAATAAAACCACAGTCTGCCTGAGAATCAGTTTCCTTATAGTGAGTTTCTTATAAAGAAGATTTTGAGGGAAAACATTTGACAATGTTTTCTTTGTATATGTATAGAAATACTTCAGACAAAGTTATAAAGCATGATTGATTTTTAGTTTTACAACTTAATAAATAAATATGCCATAGTATTTCCAACACTACTTACTTAAAGAGATCCTGTCATTTTTCAAAATGCATCAGTTAATAGTGCTTCTCCAGCCGAATTCTGCACTGAAATCCATTTCTCAAAAGAGAAAACAGAATTTTTTATATTTCATTTTGAAATCTGACATGGGGCTAGACATATTATCAATTTCCCAGCTACCCCAAGCCATGTGACTTGTGCCAGAACTTTAGGATGGAACTGCTTTCTGGCAGTGTGTTTTTGTTTTCCTTTTCAATGTAACTGAAGGAGTACATTACCTATCTGATCCCCCATGTTCCTGTATGAGGAGGCTGCCATATTTGTGCAGCAGGAGTCCGTTAGCATTAGAAACTGTAACAAACAGGCTGAGATGGGACAGTCAGGTTGGTTTAGGAACTTCAACTAACAATTTTATACAAAAACAAACCTCTCAGCAAAAAATTATCGACATGACCTATAGGTAACATTTAGGGGCAGATTTACTGAATTCACATAAAGGATTCGAAGTTCGACAGAATTTTCAAAAAGATTCAAATTCTCGAATGTTTTTAGAGACCACTTCGACCAGTGAATTTTGAAAATTCGATCAAATCAAATGATTCGAATAAAAATCGATTCAAATATTCGACTATTCGACAGTCGAAGTACTTCCCCTTTAAATTTTTATTCGACTGCCTAGTTCACCAGAGCTACCGAATTGGGGTTAGTTATTTTTGATCGAATAAAAATAGTTCAAATCGATTGTTTTGAACGATTTTATCGATCGATCGGATATTTCCTTTTCGATTGTTCAACCAATTGAATTGCGGTAAAATCCTTTGAATTCGATAGTCGAATTCGAAGGATTTTTATTCCCCATCTATTCACATGGTTTTTTTAACCCTCGAATTCGACCAATAGTAAATCTGCCCCTTAATGTACATTCATATGTTAAAATTCATTTTTTAGTGTCAGTATCACTGAGCAATTGAAAAAACAATGTCATTTTGGGTGAATTATCTGAAACCAGCTGAACTAAAAAAGATTTGGAAGGTGAACAACCTCTTTAATTCCTTTTGAACATTAGCCTCTGTCAGTCCTGCCAGGCAACTCTTACATCATGCAAGTTAAAAGAACAGTAACACCAAAAGAATTAAAGAGATTCTGACACCTGAAGTCAAACTCTTTTTTACCTCTATTATAATAACTGGCTTTGAAAGCTACTTCTAACTTTGCCATAAGGTATTTGCATGATACTTTTACATTACCTGTCTGATCCCCCATGTTCCTGTATGAGGGGGCTGCCATATTTGTGCACCCGGCATCTGTTATCATTACAAACTGTAACTAACAGACTGAGATGGGACTGTTAGGTTGGCAAAGTAAGAGTGTCAGGGTGTCAGAGAGTCGGGCTTAGACACTTCAACTAACAATTATATACAAAAACAAACCTCTCAGCAAAAAATGATCAACATGACCTATAGGTAACAATTAATGTACATGTATATGTTAAATTTAATTTTTTAGTGTCAGTATCACTTTAAGGTGTTTTAAAGTAACTAAAACATACAATTGTTGCTATTGCTTTAGAATCACTACTATACTTTATATAAACAAACTGTTATTTAGAAATGGGGGGGGAGCCATTCAAGGCTTACGTTACACAGCAGATAACAGATGCACTCTGTAGAATCCCATTGTATTCTATTACAGACCTTATCTGGTATCTACTAAGCAACCTGTGCCCCTTCTCCTTTTTCAATTTGAATGGCTGCCTCCATGGCTACACAGCTGCCTATTTATATAAATTATAGTGGTGTTTCTAATGCAAACACATAACTTTTACCAGTGCAGGGCAATCATTTTAATTACTTTAAAACACTTTTATTTTTGGGGGTTACTGTTCCTTTAAATGGCAAATTAAACTTCCTATTGTTTCCTCTAACTCTCTCGCTAGCAGCAAGTATGACCTTGTATTTTAGAACTTTTTAAAATTAAACTGCAATGTATATCTATCCCAGGAATGTAAGTCCAGAGATCCTTTTGCAGCCACTTCAAACTATTTCTGGCAGCTCCCTATCTGCCGTGTATTTGATGATAACATTCTCTCGTGCTTACAGCTGTACTGAATATTTTCAAGTGGTTAATGAGTGGCCGTGAGCTTTAGTTTTAAACCCCATTGTTACTGTGAATACCCAGGCCAACATTGCAGTGGTGTAATGAAGGAGAATTAATTTGGAGTATGGACAAAAAAGGAACAAGGAACGACATTTGCACTGTTGACTGCACAATTATTCCATTTTATGGTTATGATTCATGGGAAGCAGAAGTCTCTTGAAAAGGACCCAGCTGTTTATCATAATTATTTCATAGTCACTTGTGAATATTTGTGATTGAGCTATTCTCTCCTCTGTTTTACATTATGCATACTCAGTGTATAGGAAGCAAGTCTGTAGGGGTCGGATATTTCAGCAGGAATGGTCAGCATACTAAATAAGTAAACATATAAATAAGCAGACATATTAACTCTAAAATACAAGTTTGTCTAATGTAAAAATGATTTTAAATTCACATAAAAATTTCCACCAAGTGTAATTCATTACCTGATAAAAACATTTTATTGAGCTGACTAAAGTACTGACCTATTTTATAAGCTATTATGTGAACACAATGGCTCACTGCAGTGACATTCATTGATCTTTGGGTAATGTTGTCAAAGGATTTTGATCAGTGTCCAGGGGCTGCTAACTAAGAGGCCCTCCGACCAGTGATGGGCGTATTTGTCTTGTTTTCCTTCGCCGAAATATTAGCAAATTTCCTGCAAAACTGTGAAAAATTTACATTGAAGTCAATGGCCGTCCTAATAATTTTGCCACTCGACTGTTTTAAGCGTGCATCAAATTGTTGCAGGCGTCATATTTTTTTTGACACAGTAAATTTTATTGAATTTATTAGCCAGCTGCGAAACGCAACAAATTCGGCAGTGCCCACTGACTTTTTTTTTTTAAGGTGTCCCGCTGGCCCAGTCTAACCATGATTTTGATCACCAAAACTGTCCCAGAAAAAATCAATGGTTTTATAAACACCAAAAATAACTACTATCGGACACTTTCCACTCTTGTGATAGAGACTTCTTCCACTTCAATGGCACACACCAGTGAGCATCACTTGACAACAAAGAAATCAGTGGAATCTCATGATAACCTCTACTTTATGCCATAGGCAGTGAGATTCCCGTTCAGTAGAATATGAAGCAGTTGCCAGCAGACTGTCTTTTGACCCCTGTAATCTCTCTGGCATGATGACAGGAGTTTGAATGTTCAATGACAATTTTCTTTGAGAGCAGTAAGTCTTAATGGAAATTCAAAGCTTATTTTAAGCTTTGCATTTGTGGATTTTAAAAGTTACTGTTTTATATAAATCAAACCATTTACTTAGCATTGAGGTTGGAAAAGGACAGGTGCCTAAAGTTCATGCTTTTCTTCAAGTAAAATGTGTCTAACATTTACAGTAACTGGTCCAGAGGAAGAAAAAAACCTCTCTCAAGATTTTCAAATTTTCCTCGGAGGGGAAAAATAAAAAAAAAATCAGACAATCACCCCTGTGTCAAATTTGTAGTTAAAGTAGTTCTTGTAACATTTCACTTGCTTTTTTATTTAATTTTCCTTCCTAAGAGTTCAACTATTACAAACTGGGACAATTAAAATGAAAAGCAATCTTGGCATATTCTTGAATGTGCATGGGGGCTCATTAGCCATATGGACTGACGTATTTCAAATCAGACTATTTCAAGGAATATAGTCTGGATATTTTCACAAACGAAGCTCAACTGAGCTGAAATAATTAAATAAAGGCTGTATACTCTATACTTGTCTTTGCACAAAGCCTGTGATGCTGGCCCATTAAACTGTATCATAATGTTCAGTGAAGCATGATATCCTATACAAGTCTGTTTCCTTCTCCATTCTGCTCCAAAGGGATTACCCGCTCCAAGAGAAAGTAACATGTATTGTGCCTCGCTAGAAGAAAGTCTTACACAAAAAGAAATCAATCCTTAAATGGTACCTTATGATTCCAACATTTATGTGATACCGCTAACAATCCTTTAGCCATATGGAGTTAATAGTTATTAGAAGGGATTAACATACCAGAAAGCCTTAATCAAATTCAACTCCGCATTTAAACTTTGCAAAAGAGGAGTGTGGCTTTTGCCAAGGAATGGTACATCGATGAACATCCATTTTGCTTGAAGGAACCGAAACAGGATCCAAAGAAACTTTTTTCTTTAAAAGTAGTTCTTTACTACAGCTGTTATGTGTTTATTTTTTGTTACATGAAACCTCAAGCGACTAAAGCAATTCAGACCAATAGAACTTCAGCAGCAACCTTCTGAAAGGGACCAAGTGAAGGTCTACTAGATACAGTCGGTGTTATTGTTATTCTAGACTTTGGAGTTAGTCAGGTTGGTGGAATATTCAGCTGGTATTTTTACCATTACGTGTGACAGATTTAAGAGCAATGTACCTAGGCCAGAGAGAGCAAGATCACATCTAGTAGTGAAGGGCTGACCAGACTTACAGATTTTTATGATACTATCATCTCAATATCTGACACCGCAACACCATCTGCTACAGATCCATAGAAAATTATACCTAATGACATATATTTAAGAGGAAATATATACGGTTATAAACCTAATTTCATTTAATTAGGAATAATATGGAGCCACTAGGAGTTTTAATAGAATTTTTGTGCACCATACTTTGCTTGAGGTCTATAAATCAGTAGCAGAAGATCTGCTGATACTGTAGTTCACAATCTGCCTTTTGTGCTTCCCTGCAATAGGGAAAGTAACTTGTAACTACGTAACTTTTCCGACATCTTTCTGCTGGTTCCGTAAATCCTGCATTGGTGAAAAATGTAAGCACATTTAAATAGAATTTGCCATTTAATAATGGAGGATTGACAAACACAGTGTTGGACTGGCCCACAGGGATACCAGGAAAACTCCCGGTGGGCCCAGGTGTCAGTGGGCCTCTTGCTTCTAACAATTTGGTCTATTTCATGTTCATTCCCTATTTCTTTATGTGGAAAAAGAGGCTTAACAATGGAAGAATAGAGTATAGTAAGTAATAGTTAAGTGAGGAGAGAAGAAATAATAGTTTAGAAAGTTGGGCCCCTGGTCTAAGGTTTTCTGGTGGGCCCCTGGCATCCCAGTCCGACACTGGACAAACCCTTAGAAATGCCAAAAAGCACCTTTCCTGGCATATGCCATATGCTGAGTGTTTCCAAAACCATACCTCCCAAATGTCCTGTTTTGAATGGGACAGTCCCACTTTTGACAGCTCAACCCACAGTCCTGGATTTGTACTGAAATGCCCCGAGTGTCTCTTTCATCTGCTGCACTAAACAGCCAGAAAAAGATATAAGCTAAGAACTAAGACTTGCAGCTTAAGGCTTAGTCCAGACGGGGAGATTCGGGGGCGATCCGTCGCCTGGCGACTTCTCGCCGCAACGGATCGCCCCCGTATCTCCCCGAATAGCTAGGCACCGGCGAGGCTTAAAAGCGCCGGCGTGTGTTCACACCAGGCAATTTGGAGCGATTTTAAAAATCTCGCCGCTCCGTGTGAACACGTGCCGGTGCTTTTAAGCCTCGCCGGTGCCTAGCTATTCGGGGCGATACGGGGGCGATCCGTCGCGGCGAGAAGTCGCCAGGCAACGGATCGCCCCCGAATCTCCCCGTCTGGACTAAGCCTAAAGGCCAATTCACCTTCTTTAGTAAAACTGTAATAACATATAAAAACCATAGAAATGTATTCTAACTTTCATAACTTGCCAAATTTTGTAAAATGGACATGGTACTTAGGGGGTGTGGTCACAAAAATGGGCATGGTCAAAAATGTTCAATTTCAATTACGGCAAATCTTTTTGCCCCTCTTTCTGCTTCCAAAATGTTGGGAGGTTTGCAATACTTTTACATAGTATGTGGTGACAGGTGATCTCAAGCATTTAGACCACTTCTGTTCTCCACTGCATTGCAGCAGAGGTCAAAACATCCCTTGTGCCATAGGGTTAACATTGAACCTGAACCTTAAGTACCTGATACAGAGCATTATACTCCCTTTAATCTACCTGCTACTTGTTATCTTTGGATCCGATACACAAACAAGACATTTTTAGATACAAGTATTTTTTTCTTTTGAATTATTGGGTTACAAACAAATAGCTGCATTCATTCTTTATGACAGAGTCATGTGAGCATAACAATCATTCCTGAATTACTAAAAACCTCTGAGCCACCTCCAGTTCTTGGTTTACTTGTATTACAGATAATGCCTTTTAAGGCACTTGTGCTTTCCACATTTTGAACACAAATCTTAATGCTTGCATAACGTTCTCTTACTTGTAATTACAAGCATAACTCATCATAGCAGGAATTAGTTTTTTTTTTTAAATCTTGCCCTTTGGACGACTATTACACATTTGGTTTAATTCATGGACAACTGCTGGCACAGGAAAAAATGTCCCACATAAGAAAACACTGAAAAAGCCAACCATTATCTTCATTTCTTTACAATTATACAGGTGGAGCGTGGGATAGTGTAAGGTTTGTGCTTTGCAGCAGAATCTTTTCTTTTTTGCCCGTTTTCAGCTTATTTGAGCATATGTTCCAAGATGTTCCATAGTATGGCTGGGCAGCTTGAGAATATTTACCCTTTATTGATGGAAAACTGAAGGTCTTTCAAATCTTTCAAGTATATTCTAGAGGACCCCAGCTCACCATGATTGCTGTATCTCTGGAAAAACAAATGCTTGTATAGGTATGGGATCCGTTATCCGGAAACCTGTTATCCAGAAAGTTCTGAGTTACAGAAAGGCCCCATTATAATCAAATAATTTACATTTCTAAAAATGATTTCCTTTTTTTCTATAATGTACTCCAAACTAAGATTTAATTAATTCTTATTGGAGGCAAACCCAGCCTTTTGGGTTTATTCAATGTTTACATGATTTTCTAGTAGGTGTGAAGATCCAAATTACGGAAAGACCCGTTATCCGGAAAGCCCCAGGTCCCGAGGATTCTGGATAATAGGACCCATACCTGTATTGCATTTGATGTGTTAGCAAGCTACAAGTAGATGTTTATATCAAATACCAGTGTCATTGGTATACTGTATCACTGCATCCTGAACTCTGTAGAATCAAAACAAGGAACGAGATGCTAATGTAGCCCATATTTTCATGAAAAAAACAATAAAATATTTGAAATGTTATTGCCAAAATGTACAGGAAAAAATAATGAAACTAAACAATGAACACATCAGATCTAGTTCCAAATCCTAAAGGATTTTCCTAAACATAATCAGTGGAAAGTCTATTTTGAAAGCTGTGGTTATTAAGAAGAAATAATACTAGTTCTATCACAGGAGTCAGTTACACAAGGTCTATGTTTAAGTACAAAATGTTGGTTTATTTTCCAAATATTTTACTGAAAAAAAAAACTGTAAACCCTGCCAAACTCTCTAACTCTATTACTCTACCGCACACTTACTGAATTAAAAGCCTGTACAGCATGACGCACTTTGTGTATGAGAGTCAAATGAAAGTTCACAGCATCAAGCGTGGTTTGTTTGAGAAAATGATGTTAGGTTACTCCAGTTCTTATACAGTGATATACTAATTTTACAAAACATGGCTGTGTCTGATGCCAAACTAATCTTTGTCATTGGGGTTGGGGGTAATGTAGGGTTGACTGAACTGGTATAAAGGAAGGCTGATTAGATGGTTATGTTATGCTACATTGGATTGTTACATTGACCATACCTTGGCCTATATCAGTGGTCCTCAAACTTGGCCCTCCAGCTGTTAAGGAACTACAAGTCCCACAATGCATTTGCCTGACTGTGGCTGTCAGACTCCATCATTGCATTGTGGGACTTGTAGTTCCTTAACAGCTGGAGGGCCAAGTTTGAGGACCACTGGCCTATATGCTTGGGTATCTGACCATTTAACCCATGAGAACTGATAGCATACTGTTGGGCTTACACAATATGTTTTCTTTTCTAGTGTTGTGCTTACAGCCCTAACCCTTGGAAGAAATCAGCATCAGGTACCTGTCGAATCATCCATGTGGCATACAATGAAAATGTGTTTTGGTATATGTATGGCAGCTGTGAACTACCTCCCTGATATTGTCTTGTGTTTAAAGCTTGAATGCTCATTGGCCGTTCCTCTGTACTTCAGACTGGGAACTGATATACTTTCTCTGTTTCTATGACCTATGCATACTATTTCACGTTATTGTAGGGGCACACTGCATCTTTATTATTTATCATGAAGCCACATATTTAAGGTGTGGCTGTAACTACATTACATCATCAATAAAAGCAGGGTTGGACTGAGCCAGCGGGACACTGAGTAAAAACCTTGTGGGCCCCACCATTCCAGGCCCACACCTTTTTGCAGCCAGCACTTCCCCCTGATCTCCCTCCCCTCCGACCCCAATCGCAGTGCCTCCTACAGTACAGGTATGGGAAGGGACCTGGAGAGGAGTTGCCATTGAGGATGAGGGTTTCTAGGGGGGTTGTGGCAGAGGCAGGGAGGGCAGGGTGGAGGCCCTGTAATGGAAGTCCCAGTGGACTTTTAGGGCAGGGGCACAAGAAGCTACTGGGGGAGATTAGTCGCTCAGTGACAAATCACTTCTTCTTAAAGTGACTAATCTCCCCAAACTGCCTCCCCCACGGGCTAGAGTGTAAAACACCAGGGGGATGGTCGCTCAAAGTTTCCTTGTGACTTCGTAAAATGCAGTGTTCCAAGTGCCATTCTGCCGGTGATTTACCTTCTAGCCGGCGGGAAGGAATTTAGGGGAGATTTGTGGCTGGGGGCAAATAATCTCCTCCTTAAAAATTATTTCCATTTCCTAGCTAAAATATGATTAATCCTTATTGGAGGCAATACAATCCTATTGGGTTTATTTAATGTTTTAATTATTTTTTATGAGACATAATATACAGTATAGAGTTCCAGATTATGGAAAATTCCATTACCCTTGAAAACCTCAGGTCCAATACTTGTACTTTGTCTCCCCACAGATGGAAAGTAAGCCATGATACTCAATGAACCCTTAGGATAAGACTGCTTTACAGTAATCTGGACACCATGGAGAGCAGAGGGACCTCAATTTCCAGAATCTATCACTTCAGAATGATGGAAGTGTAGGATCTCTTTGTGAGGATAAAAGATGGGGATCTGGTCTTTTCGGCACATATCGACTTTCATAGATTACATTTATAATTATTTTTGGAAGACCAGTTTTTTTTTTTACATAAACCAGACTAAATGACCTACAAATTAAATCTGAGAGCATATACAGTATATACTTGCATGTTTAAGCCTCTATTTGGCATGCAGTTCAAAGATTTACTATGAAAAGTAGAGTTAAGTCGGTACTTGAGCTTAAAACCAGCACAGAACCCATGGGTCGTTCCCATTAAGAAGATTTTCCCTTTTGTTTTTTCCCTTTAAGGAAAGAGTAGCTTAATATTATCTAACGTTGCATATTCACCCTTACTGCCTAATCCCAGTCCCTGAGCACATTTTACAATAAAACAGTTCAGTAAGGGATTATTAGTGTTAGTACTGGGTGTTACTTGCAATTCTAGATCTGCATTATGTCAGTGAAATCAGACAGCAGAGAAAACAACTAACAAAAGCATAATGTGCTATTAATCTCATTAAGATAAAAGCTCATTTTCTCATTAAAGGCCCTTCAGAATGGTCAGTCTCAGAAATGATTTTTTTTACCTTTTAATAAAAGTTACAATATTGTATAACTAATTGAACTTGTCTTATTTTAAACCCTTCCAATATCCCTGGATAAATCAAGTGTTGGAAAGATCTTCCGCTTCTCATTTGGGAATAAGTTAAAGAAACAAAAAGTGTCTACATTAGAGTTTTGCTCCAGTGAACTGAAAACATTAGAGTGTTCCTGCAAGTCCAACACTACAGGTTCTTGGGAGACTTCAGACAAGCAGGGTGCGCTCTCTCTGTCACAGAAGTGTCTCGGAAATTAGCAGCCCTGACATGCTACACTGACGGTGATGGTGATTGATGAACTGGCCACTTCCCTTTATACAGTGCAGATTACACAGACCAAGTAGCAAGATGAAAGCATATGCTTCAATGACAATGTTAACTCTTTGGTCACACCGTGACAGAAGAATGCCCCAAGAATTTACATGTAAAATTGTCTTCTTTTAGTTGATTGACCACAAATGGGTGTAAATCTACTGGGAGGTAGTTCTGAGGCCTCAGATTCTGTAACAACTGAGGGGTAAAATAGTTTTTTGCAAACAGTACACAATTTAGGAGTTATCCACTGAGATGCCCTGAAACAATCTGTTTTAAATTAAGGCCAAATGGTCGTGCTAGCCCCACTATATAAAAATGCAAGTCGCGTAAATTGCAATAAGCCAAACTGTGCACAGCCATCCATTTAGACACAAGCTCACACAGAAGTGTTTATGTCAACGGGTGTATAAACTTTTATCTTTATTTATAGATATATATTTTCCATCCCTCTTACGTTCACCATACGTGCAAGGATACCATCATTAGAAACAAAGGTTTGTACGATTTTTGGACAGTGTGTGGATCGTCCTGACATTTTTCGCACCATGGCGATCGGTTGTTCAGTGTATAGGACAGGTTAAAAATTTGTATTGGCGAACAATAAGATCACTGCATCAGTTGCCTATCTGATGATAGAGAAGTAAGAACAGCACCTGATATATTTCTGAATAAAAAAAACCTTTATTGGTGCAAGGGCATTACAGCAACATTTCAGGCCATGCAGCCTTTTATTATGCTTACTGACATATAGTTACCAGTGCTATTTATACTCAATTACTCAATACTCTGACTATATCAATGGGAGAATGTACCTACTATTTGTCGGACATAACTTTTGTACGATTGTTGTCTGTCAGTTAATGGCCTGAGCATTGTGTGGTTTGTTCTCTACTACTTTATATTAATCTGAATGGTTAGTTGAAGATCGGAAGACTGGCACAGACAAAGGTTTGTCCGACATAGGCTAACAATCAGCTATAACCAGATTTAGGCTGGCAGAGTCAACCTCTCCCACACCCTGTTTGATGTTTAAATAGGGCAAAAAAGCCATGTTTTATATACTGAACTTATTGCACCACCCTAAAGTTTCAGCTTCTCGATAACAGAAGTGATCCAAAACTTCAAACCTGGCACAAGGGTCACCATCTTGAAAAGTGTCTGTGACACTCACACGCTCAGTGGGCTCTGAGCAGCTGTTGAGAAGCTAAGCTTAGGGGGTTGTCACAAATTATCAGAAAATGAGGTTGACTTGTCATATAATCTGATGCTAAAGGTCTGATTATTATATTATAGTGCTAGTTGCAGTGGTTTCTGTGCTGCCATGTAGTAATTATCTGTATTAATTACTAATCAGCCTTATACTGTGACATTTATATTCTATGTGCACTGTATATTGTGAGTGGGTCCCTAAGCTCAGTAAGTGACAGCAGCACAGAGCATGTTCAGTGAATCAGCAGAAAAGAAGATGGGGAGCTACTGGGGCATCTTTGGAAGCACAGATCTTCCCTGCTAAAGGACTGTGGTTGCCTGGGCGTGGTACAAAAATTTCTAGCCTACTTCTTTAGTTTAGCTTTCCTAGTCCTTTAAGGAATGGAATCTAGGATTTTAAGACCCTCTGCTTTTCAGAGAATCTGTCCACTGCCCACCCAATCCCCCTCAGTTTACAGTGAGCAGGAGTGTTCTCACTTGACCCACTATGAAGTAAAAGAACTAAGCATGGGGGGGGGGGGGAGAAGAAACACCCCAGAATCTTTAGAAGATCGTCAGGAATACAATATGCTTTTTTGTCTAGTCTGCTAATGTTGGGCTTTATTCTTTATATAAAGAAACATAGGAAAATAACACAGCACCCACCAAACCAATTGTGACCAAAACATGTAGGGTTTTTGTTACATGAAGGATATATACAAGGGATACTAAAAAATTTCCCTCTAGCCTTTGGGTATAAACTATTTATGCATTTAATCACACTTTGGGAGGCAAATCTATACTATGTCCCATATCACCTTGCAGAGGTAAAGCTTCAAGGTAATAACTTTTGATATTAAATGATCCCGCGCACCAAGGCCATTTGCTTACAACAAAACAAGAACATGGTCCTGCTTCTAGCAGACCAAAGCAGGGATGGCACTGAAAATATACAGCACATGTAGGGTTTTCCATTTCAGCAGTGATTTATTGGCGTTGTGACACTATATCTGGCTGCTGAAACCTATACGGCCAACATGTTGCTTTTGCCGCCCAAGTGAATTATTACTGTGACTATGTGCTGTGAATACTGACTGACATTTTACATTTTGTGGCATAATATTATGGTGCTTCCCATTCTCATCCAACCAGTGGCAATGTTTACAGTTTATTGCCTGGAACACTCCATTTGCTTAATGGTTTTTACCAAATCACAAATATATTTATTTTGGGTGAAGCCATTTGGGTGGACTTTTAGGGAGGGGAGGACCAAAAATGCAATGTAGGTTACTAACTAAGCCAGTAAAACTGTAACACATTTCATGCAAGCTTCCAACATGTAAGACATCAGTTTAAATACAGGGAAGCAAATAGAACTAAATTTTTGCAGTGTTGTAATGTACCACAAAGTCCACACAGCTAAGTACACGGCCCAGACTACAAGCTTGCGTGCTTGATGAATACATGTCATGGCAAGGTTAATCAAGGCTTGTTCTGTTCTCGAGAAGTGGATCCCATAAGAGCAGGTAAAGAGAGCTGGTTTCTTTTTGTTATTTTTCCCAGTCCATTTGACACCACCATTGGAAAGTTCACAAAGACATCACTGTGTCGAAGAAGCTTTGCACAAAATGTTACTGTTTGCAGCACTGAGCTTAGGGGTAAAGTGAAGCAAATAATAGGCATTCCGGCATTCCCAAGAGGCTCCTTTCTTATACATGATGTTAGTCTGCTCTCAACAGATTTTGCCTACCTTCTCTGGCCTGCCCAAAGTTGACTATATACTAGTCTGCAATAAACAGTGCAGAAAACAATGACTCATCTTCCCATCCAGAATCTACAGAAGCTTCAAGTATTGAAGAGTAGGCAATGTATTTGAGTGCTGAAAACATCAAAAGTAAAAATATTATCTGCTGGTATTGCACAGCGTGGGACTGTTAGTGAGCTTTTCCATGTACTGTCCGATGCACTGATATTAACAGATACACAACATATTTTTATGGCAATGATGAGATTATATAAAGATATCCATGGGGCACCTCAGACATATAAAAGGTTCTATGTTATATTTTTGTGTTTTGCCTGGAATCAAATTCAGTTACCTTAATAATATGCATTCCATCTTGCTTCAGATCTTGGAATTTAGTTTGGAATTCAACCAAATTTCATAAAGCTGGATTCAGAATATCAGTCAAATTTGCACCTGGCCAATATTCCATAGCAGCAAGTCGGTGATTTTAGCTAGCTGCAGGATGAACAATTAAAGGAATTGTTCAGTATAAAAATGAAAACCGGGTAAATAGATAGACTGTGCAAAATAAAAAACATTTCTAATATAGTTAATTAGCCAAAAATGTAATGTATAAAGTCTGGAATGACTATATTGTCTAACATAATAGCCAGAACACTACTACCTACTTTTCAGCTCTCTTGTTTTCCACTGACTGGTTACCCTGGTGACCAGGCAGTAACCAATCAGTGACTTGAGGGAGGGCCACACGGGCCATAATTGTTGCTTTTGTATCTGAGCTGAAGGCTGGTGATCAATTGCAAGCTCACTGAACAGTTATGTCCCATGTGGCCCCCCGTCAAGTCGCTGACTAACTCAGATTTAGGGAGCTGAAAAGCAGGAAGTTGGATCCTGGCCATTATATTAGACATCCAGTCACTCCAGACTTTATACATTACATTTTTGGCTAACTAACTATATTAGAAACATGTTTTATTTTGCACAGCTTATCTATTTATCCAGTTTTTATTTTTACACTGAACTGTTCCTTTAATGTAGAATGTTGGTTGGTTGCCATGGGTTACTGCCCAGATTCAAATATGCATAGTGTTTATTATTAGGGGTGTAGACCCTGTTAGGATTGGGGCTACAGGTAAACCCTGATTTCAAATATAATGTTTTTTTCAGGCCATCCCATCCCCCCAAAAAGGAATGAACTGTAAAATTTGGGCACTTCAGATTTCACAATCTAAGGAGGGCTGAAAATTTTTTAAGGGGCCTGGATCCCCTGCAATTCTACAATCAAACTATACCTTTAAACATAGGTATCAGATATCAATAATGCTGAAACATTTGAGGTCCCACATTAGCCATTTTGCTAATAAGCTTTGCGGTTAATGAAATACAAGAATGTTAAGGCATTTAAGAATTCGTGTTTAGCACTAACATAAATGTAAATGACATAGATTTCATCAGGTTTACTATACACAATGTTGTTCCTCTTGCTTGCCTTTTCTGAGTCAAGTATTAGTCATCCCTTAAAAGAGTTTAAACCCCAGTTTTTTTCATGCTACAAATACCTTTGTAGTTATCACACCTAGCCTTGGTGCTATGACTGGAGGGTTTAAACCTTATTGGAAGATGACATAGCTGGGTGGGATGTTGAACCTTTAGGGTAAGGGCGCTTGGCAAGATTCGGGCCTCTTCGTTGGGCTACATTCTCCCCAAACTGCCTTCCCGTGCCATACCGCCGGCTTGAATGTAGAATCGCTAGAGGTATGGCACTCGCAGCACTTCATTTTCCAAAGTCGACTGAAGTTGCCTCACGAGGAAACTTCAGGCAGCTTCAGAAAACGAAGCAGCGCGAGTGCCATACTGCTAGCGATTTTACATTGAAGCTGGAACGGGAAGGCAGTTGCCGTGTGCCCTTACCCTAAAGGTGGCCATAGACGCACAGATAATATCGTACGAAACGAATTTTCGTACGATATTCGGTGCGTGTATGGTGGGAAATGAGCCGACCGACATCGTCAGAGGATTAAGATATCGGTCGGCTGGTTGATCGGACTGGACGGAAAATTTTGATCGGATGCCTTTGAAATCACCCTGAACATCGGCCATTGTTAGTGCTGAATCGTCAGATACAAGTAGAATTCTATTGTTTCTACCTGTATATCTGACGATTCAGCTCTACACGTGTGTGTTGAAACGAACGATCTTTCTCGGAAAGATCTTTTCCGAGAAAGATCGTAATTGTTACGTCTATGGCCAGCTTTACCCATAGCCTGGATTAGATAGTGATCTGAACAAATACAGACAATGGGAGCAGTGCAAAAAGATTATTACAACATTGTGGAAAGCTATGTAAATATTTACAACTATTATTTATAAACTTTTTTGTGCACTGATAAGTAAGCTTGAATGTGCTTAGAATATCCCTGACTAGATTTAAATCCTGCTTTTGTCCCTAATGTTGAGGCAAATGCATTATGAATCAAGTCAGCAATGGGGAAGGACATTAATGTGGATCTGCAGAGATTTCTGCACAGACGTGTGCAATAAGTGTTCTAATTTAGAAGGAAAAGAGTTTGAAATTGACACTGATTGATAGAAAATGAAGATAATTAATAATACACTATTTTTAGGGTCCCACGAGATTGAGGCTATGCACTTCTGCCCTTAAGTGTCATTGATAGTGGGTAGGTGATGCATACTTGTGGCTAATTTCCACTCTGAAGAATAGCTTGGCTATGCAACACAGAAAGATTCCACATGTCAAAGCATACATTCCAACACACAGTGATTAGAAGCAACCGGCAAGTCATTTCCTTGTCTACTAGGGCTTGGGGACCTGTGAGCTGGTGCAATTTTCATATTACCCGACCCACTTATCCCTTCTATACAGTCATTTGCCTAAACTGCATATTAACTAGTCCCTTAATCTTTAACCTTTCCTGTACTGACCAAAGGGCCTCATAAAGTACAGGTATCGGATCCATTATCTGGAACCCTGTTATCCAGAAAGCTCTGAATTACAGAAAGACCATCTCCTATAGACTTCATTTTATCCAAATGAACCAAATTGTTAACAATGATTTCCTTTTTCTCTGTAATAATAAAACAGTACCTTGGACTTGATCCAACTAAGATATAATTAAACCTTACCAGAAGCAAAACCAACCTATTGGGATTATTTAATGTTTATGTGATTTTCTATTATCCTTATGATATGAAGATCTAAACTACAAAAAGGTCCTATATCCAAAAAAAACCCAGGTCCCAGCATTCTGGATAACAGGTCCCATATGTGTAACAATGCACAATGGTAGTGCTACTGCAACACTGACAATACATTGTTAGAGATTTGCAAGGGTACATGAATTTCATGACTTTTAGTTTACACATGCAGACTTCCAAGCCAACCAGTTGCACAAGGAAACAATAATCTTCCATTAATCTTTGAGGGTTGTATACAAATAGATTTCCATGTTACTCACAAGATCCATCCATGCTTCAAAATGAAAAGCAAAGCCCCATTCCAGCAATACACTAAAACAACCCCGATAAGAGTGACAGCTCATTTTTTTTGTCAGACACTTTGTTGGCAGTAAAGTGCAAAACTTTGATGTGTATAAGAACTAGGCCATATAGTTTTCAGAAATGTAACAATTTAAAGGAAGATTCATATAGTATTTGCTTGAGTAATAATTGAAATTTACAAGCAAAATAAAAACTGTATTTGCAAACTGACAAGCCCCAAATTGTACAGTATTTACATATTGACAAAATCAGAGTGACACTCATAAGCTATATACAAACATTCAGACTGGTCAGCCGTTTCACAGTGGATTCTAAAGTGATACTTAAGAAAAAGACCAAATACAATTGCATTTGATTGCTTCAAATGAAATAATGATTGTGGCCGATGATTTCCATTGTGCCTAAATCCAGGGGCAAGTGTAAAAATGGATGCAAATTGTAATGTTTTGCTCACAAAAATTTCCGAACAAGTGCTGGCCTCAGTACTTGCATAAATGCGCAGTTTATTAGGTGCAAATTAGTAGCGTGTGTAGGAGTAATGAACAAAGGGAGTCCTGAAAGTAACATCTCCTCAAGGCAGGCATTAATTATTGGGCTCACATGCCCATGCACCCTACATGTTGCACCTTATCCAGCAAACCAGATACAACTGGCATTTTTGACACAGTTCAATCTCCAGTTGAGTATTTAGAATGAAAGGTGTATGGGATGGCAGCCAACACATAACAGAGCAAGGTTACCTCCTGTTACTCTTGTTAATATTTTCCCTTAGGAATTAAACCATGCTCTGTATGTGTATACTCTTATCGGAGAGATTCTTCTCCCATCTCATCATCTTTCCAGATTCCAGTCTAAAGAGAAAATGCTTCGGCCAATGCACTTGGGCTGTTAGTGTGGCACTATTAGCTCTATAAAGTAGACTCAACTGACAGCATGGCACAGAGAAAGCCGGAAATTTCACGCGTTTCACTATATTGTTGTTACAAGTAGGAAGTCGAAATGGAAAGCAAGGTGGTTACAAGTCTAAAAAAAGAAGGCATCCTAAATGAGGCTTGGCGTCTCCTGTCTTATGAAAGGACTCCAGAGCGTAATGCTTCATGTGCCTGGGATAGCTCAAGTGTTTAGTGATACTAGGTATCACCATACACTGGGGAAGGTATTTACAGACGACTCATGGTGAGACGGAAAGCAGGACCTGTGTGGCAATGACCTGCTTAGAAATTAATCTCTCCTTAATATTTTTAAGAGGTAATTTACTTTCAGACTGAATATTAGTATGGTCTAGACGGTGGCATTCTGAAACCATTTGTAGTTGGTCTGCAGTTTTTCGGTAGGGTTTTGTTTTTATAACATTTTTTTGGTTTGCAGATTTAAGCATTATCTGGTTACTAGGGTACCACTTACAGGACAGGACAAAAAAGGGGTCACTTTTCACTAGGTTTTGTAGACCAAAGCTACCAATCAAACATTGGCCTACAAGGAGAGGTGAAAAGAAAAAGCTACAGGCTGATCTGTTGCTATGGGATACCGGTGTAAACTCTTTTTTATTACATAACCCCATAAATGGCAATTTAACGTTTTAGGTCCAAACACATTCCAATACCTATTGGGCTAATGCAAGTTTGCCTGCGGATATAGATGATTGCCAATAAAATCAACAAGGAGAGATTCCAAGCACAATGTTGATGAAACACATGGGATAATGTGTGTGCCATAGCCCTTAAATTTCCAACTTGTACGCCTTCAGATAGTCAACAGGAAGGTTGGAGTGGCAATGCAGCAACAGCTGGAAGGCCCCATGCAGGGGTGCTCCGCCAATGAGGTGAGTTGAGGCACTCGCCTCAGGCGGTAGCGCCCCCCTGGTTACCAGGGGGAGGCAAAAATGCTGCTCCTGGTAACAAAGAGCCGAATTTCCGGTTTTCAACCTGGAAATTCAGCTCTTCTAGTGCTGGATCGCCCCTGGCCCCAGGTTCAACACTTTTGGTTTGGGAATGCATCCCAAATGTCTATGCCCATGTTTCTGGATTTCACTATGCAGACACTTTTGTATAGCCCATGTATGTCATGTGTATATTTCCTTTGGGAGAGGTGCACTATCAGTTCCTACTTAGGACACACCCAAACACCACTCTGAGCACTGGCGCAGGAAATTATGCTATTTAGGTTAGTTTATTTCCACCCTGTAGTTGACAAGCAATGCATTAAAGGAGAACCAAAACCTTCATTATAAAATCCCCTACCGTACATAGACCCCCTTCCTGCTCCCCCGTGCCTAGGTATTTCCTACGGTAAATGTCCCTAACTCTTTACTTACCCCTGGGTGCAGATTCTGTGCAATGGAGTTCATGGGCACCATCTTCTTCTCTTCGATAATCTTTGGGAAGAGAGTAGCAAATGTGCAGTTTGAGCAATCTTCCGGTTTGCGTCAACTGGGCATGTGCCGAAAGTGACGGAGATTGTGCCGTAGAAGAAGACCCAAAGAGAAGAAGATGGAGCTCCTGAATTTCACTGCACAGAATCTGCACCAAGGGCTAAGTAAAGCGGTAGAAGCATTTACCGGGGTAACACCTAGGCTGGGTGGGGGGAGCAGGGAGGGGGGTCTGTGTAGGGTAGGTGGTTTTATAATGAAGGGTTTGGTTCTCCTTTTTTAAGGCTGGCCTTTTATTATCCGTAAGGAAAGACACACAGGGTATACCAATAGCAGAAACACAATGCACCATGAATATTAAATAACAGCCAATTAAACCTGAAACTGACAGCCCATAAAGGCAGGTAATTGCACACCGGTTGGTAAAATAAACAACCAACTTGTCTAGAAATTATTTTAAAGTATGTCAGTCAGCTGTCAACCATGTTCCCCCAGCTGCTGTTCAACTGGAACTCCCTGCAATCGCCCAACAACAGCTGGGAGAACTGGTGTTTTCAGTCGCACTGCAGCTGGGAGTTCAGCAGTAGATGTAGGTTGTGGGAGTTGTAGTGCAATGACAGCTGAAAGTTGTAGTTTAACAACAACTAACGAGCCAAAATAAACTTGTCACATCATTTGAGCATTTCTGAACAAAAACAAACATTAATGGTGCCGGGGCTTAGCACTAAGCAGCACTTGGCAAACACACACACAGACACAGGCTGCGGCAATAAATAACCCAGACTCACGTCTGCTTCTCTACACCAGAGGGATAAAGAGACAAGTGGATAAACCCCCCCCCAAGAGCATTTGGATTCGGCCACTTACCGAGCAGGTGCGGTTGTTTGAGCGCTTGGGGCGAGTTCAGCGCAGGCAGGAGGGAGGGTGAGCTTGGATGAAGCCGCAGCAAAAGGTTTCTGTCAGCTCTGCGAGTTGTTTCGCCTTTGGGCAAATCCAAGCGGCTGTGTAGCAGGAAGAGAGACACACGGTCAGTGTTAGAGGAGGAATTGCAGCTGCTACTGTGCAGCGAGAATGTGAGCTATTTCCAGCAGGAGACGCCGGTCTGCCTCAGCCTGAGACCTCCCTTCAGTCAGTGCTCTCTAGGGGGCTACCTATCCTGCTGGGCAGCAGCTCTGTGAGGGATGTGTCACCTTGCCTGTGTTACACTATACGCATGCACAGCTATTGGGTGCATCACTCTCCTGCCCCATTCACACAATATACAGTAGCAGTTATGTGAGACTGTGGGGGGAGTCACCTGGGAAGCCTCATCCACACGAACACATTGTTATGATCAGGCCCAGGCTGGCAATCTGTGGGTTCTGGCAAATGCCAGAGGGGCTGCTATACAGTCCCATAGAAAGCCAGTATTTAGTGGGCTGGTGGGGGTGTTTGGGCCTCTGTGTACCTGAAATGCCAGGGCCTACTAATTCTCCGGACCTGGTTATGATCATGGGGCGCCTCCAGGTATCCCCCCTCAAAAAAAAGAGTACCCTTTGTACACAAAATGAGGGAAGTGTTGTATTTTTGTTTACCAGTAGCCAACAATCAGCCAGGCTTTAAATGGGTTGTTCATCTCTCAATTAACGTTTAGTGTGATGATGTATAGAGGGATACTTTGAGACAATTTGCAGCTGATTTTCATTTTTTATCATTTGTGGTTTTTGAGTCATTTAGCTTTTTATTCAGCAGCTCACTGGTTTGCAATTTCATCAATTTGGTTACCCTAGCAACAATGAATGGATTTACATAAGAGACTGGAATATGAATAGGAGTGGGCCTGAATAGTAGGATGTGTAAAAAGAGGCAAATGATTAAAACTGGAAAAAAAAAAGAAAATATAATGGCCAGTTGAAAAGTTGCTTAGAATTAGCCATACTAAAGTTTAAAATCGATAGGGCCACTGCATGATCTGAACAGGGTCACACTAAGCCCTTGTGGGCCCCACTGGAAACAATGGGCACTCCCTCCTGACTTCCACAAGGTAGAAGTAAAATTAGGGGTAGGAAGGAGTATTCGTTGGATCTAGGGGACTTGACAGTGGGCTTTTGGTTGCCTATACCCAACCTTACTAATTACATTCTCCATAAGGGCAGAGACTAGGGTTGCCACCTTTTCTTGAAAAAAATACCGGCCTTCCTATATATTTATCTTTTTTTCCTATTAATAACATTGGGATCAACCTTCAAAAATACCGGCCAGGCCGGTAAAATACCGGCCAGGTGGCAACCCTAGCAGAGACACACATGGAGATTCGGGGAGATTAGTTGGCCGGTGACAAATTGCCTTTTCTTTGCCGGCTAGAATCTAAATTGCCGGCGGGAAGGCCCTCTGAGCGCTTTGTTTAGTGAAGTTGTCTTACAAGGAAACTTGGGGCGACTTCGGAAAACAAAGCGCTCTGACGGCTGGAGATTTAGATTCGAGCTGGCGGGGAGGCAGTTCAGGAAGATTATCTCCCCGAATCTTCTCGTCTCTGCCCTTAAGCATAATGTCTTGCCTGTTGATCAATAACTGATTCTGAATAGCACTCATTCAGACAATGATAGGGACAGGCAAAACATCTCATTGGCCAATGAATGCACTGAACCATGAATAAAGTCCTCCGCTGAAGGCTCCTCATGGGTCATTTGATCTTTCTGTAGGCCCAAGGGTCTAATAAATAGATTAGCCAAATGTGGAGCACCACTTGGGTGGACAGATTATTCAAATGCATTCTCTGTTGAAAGCCTGGCCAAACTAGCATATATTTCAGAACAGTATCAGCTGAACGTACTTATTTTTTTCTCAGTTTAAGCATAACCTCTACAAATAATATCAATTAAGAATGTGTCACAGTAGTTAATAGTAAAGTAAATGAATGAGAACAATTGCATGGGGGGGCACAGTAAGTAGCTTTACTGCCTCACAGTATGGCAGTGCTGGGGTATATTTCTCCCACTGAGTGACTTTCCTATGCATGTACCAATCTCCTCCTACAGTCCAGACTCATACTGGCAGGACATTTGCTATCTGCTAAGATTGACCATAGTATGTGTGTTTGTGGCAGGGGCATTAGATTGTAAGCTCTGCTGGGGTAGTTATTGATTTCAATTATGAAACACTCTCTGTAAATCACTGCTTAAAATGTTATTTGCTGTTTTCTTCATGTTACAGAAGTGCAGGGGACAGTTATGGCAAAGTGCCATTATCAGGTTAAATTATGCAAGTGACCTTTTCCCTTCATTGTTTCAGCGAAACTCACCGACCTGAATTTGAAAAAGCTTACTCTATTTATGCTCTTTGTGCCTGCATGTAAAATACGAGGGTTCCTGCTAGCAAAGTATGCCGAATATTTGGACTCAACAACAAGGAAAAGTAATGCAGATATGCAAATCAGATTAAGAAGATGAAATACAAAGCATGTTTCTGCAGGCTTGTTCTCTTAATCAGACATTTAAAGAAAGAAAATACAGCAAAGCAAAAAACAAAGGAAAAAAAGACGAGGTAGTGGAAAGAACATGCACTTATATGTGTATTACACAGGTACAATATGCTAAAGCTCTTCAGTGTATTATGAATCCACTTATCTAATGACTTCAAATTCTACTAAAGAGTTTTAGCAATAGCAAATGTGGCTGATGTTCTTACTTGGAACTTTATTTAAGTACTTTAAGGGATACTGTCATGGGAAAAAATGCTTTTTGCAAAATGCATCAGTTAATAGTGCTACTCCAGCAGAATCCTGCACTGAAATCCATTTCTCAAAAGAGCAAACAGATTTTTTAATATTTAATTTTGAAATCTGACATGGAGCTAGGCATGAATTCAGTCACTCTTTACTGCTGTACTGCTATTGGAGTGATATCACCCCCTCCCTTTCATCCCCAGCAGCCTAACAACAGAACAATGGGAAGGTAACGAGATAACAGCTCCCTAACACAAGATAGCAGCTCCCTGGTAGAACTAAGAACAGCATTCAATAGTAAAATCCAGGTCCCACTGCAACACATTCAGTTTCATTGAGTAGGAGAAACAGCAGCCTGCCAGAAAGCAGTTCCATCCTAAAGTGCTGGCTCTTTCTGAAAGCATGTGACCAGGCAACCTGACCTGAGATGGCTGCCTACACACCAATATTACAACTTCCTGGTTCAAGAATTACATTTTATATAGTAGAGTGAATTATATGCAGTGTAAACTAACTAATTAGCTAACTAACAATTAGTACTGTGTTTGGACGCCCCTCCTGTCTGACAGCAGCTCCTCGTGGCACGCCAGTCTCTCCCCACCTGCCAACACACAACTATACCTTCACACGATCGTGCGCATATTCAGAGACCTCAGGAGTACGGTGTTTAAATCATCAAATTGTTCGGCTTTATTCAGATGCTTTTAGGGATTACATGGGGGGGGGGGGTTGTGGACACTTCTAGCAGCTTGAAACGCATTAGAGGTGTCCACAACCCCCCCCCCCCATGTAATCCCTAAAAGCATCTGAATAAAGCTGAACAATTTGATGATTTAAACACCGTACTCCTGAGGTCTCTGAATATGCGCACGATCGTATGAAGTTATAGTTATCTAACAACTAGTACCTGTACTATTTGTGAATCTACAATAGTTCCTGACCACAATCCATTGCTACAGTATGTGAGCTACGACTACACTTATGCTTAATGAAAGTGGCCTAATTAGGTAGGATGGAATTGTTCTGGAATTGTGTAAGGGTTGGACCTAATGGCAGTTGCTTGGACGCCATCTTGAATTCCAATATTGTGTCATGTCATGGTAGTAAGGTTTAGCCATTTTTGGATGGCCACATTTCTCAGTGTCAATATTTTTTCAGATCCGAAGGGATTTTTTAGGATCGACATCTGCCAGATTTTTGTCTAGATATCGATTTGGGGAAGCACATAAGAGGGTCCATAGACTGCCCAATAAACTGCCAACTTAATCTGTCTGTAAAATAACCTAACTTTGACATAACTTGTTGCTATTGATGATGATAATGAATTGTATGAATTGATGATAATGAATTGTATTTTAAGGGGAAATATATGAGTATATATAGTATATAAATAGTATGAGCAAACTGAATTGGACTTAGGTTGAAATTGTTTTCCATTAGTAGCATAAATGTGCAACCAAAGAGTAATTTTACACTTAATCCACCTGTTTTGATCATTAGAGCAATTGTGGGGGAAAAAGAAGGGATTTAATAAGATTTGCCATCCAAATAAATTCCTTATATAATGAGATCCTTATCAGTAGTAGAGATGGAGTGGAGAGCATTCAACAGAACTCTATTTCTATTTAAGCTAAAACTAGCTTTAAACAATTTTATAAAAGCTGACAATTTGGTCCCTCCAGAATGAAGTGACAGTTTGGCCAGTGTATAGGGCCCACTGACCGGCTTAGCAGACCAAACCTCAGGCAAATATCACTCTGTAGTTCCTGCTGTATGATCCATAGGGCCACCCAGAATGTGTTAGCCAAAGTGAGCCCAAATTTGCTTGTTTGAATTAAAGAAAAAAACATAATTAAAAAAAACATTTGGGATGTTTGTATTAAAACCAACGCATCTTCAAGGCAAGACCTATTATCTGGCTTCTGTAGATTGATCTGATTAATGCATTAACTCCTGGGAGTCCTATACTGTATGTTGTGGTTTGCTCAAAATTGTGTTTCAAGACCTATTCTTTGCAAGGAATTGTTTAACATTCCCAGTTAATTGTGCTGGCCTACTTCATGGGGAAATATCATACTTTACATTCTTGAGGAAGTGTTTGCAAAAACTGTCAGCTCCTTGTTTTGTTTTGCTTTTGTTGCCATTCTTGGCTTGCCGTTTGATTCTGCATGTTATGAATACACCAAAACAATGAGGCTCCTCTTACTAATGACATAAGACTGTTTCCACTTTGGAGCTTATTTTTTGTTTCTCTGACTATTTTTGACCAATGGTAACTGGAAGCTCTTACTGCCTTTCGTATGTCATTAGAAACCACGGTCTATGAGGTCACACAAAGAAGATATTCTTGTACCTTTCAGTCAAGTATAGTAAAATGTAACCTTTGGTGGAAATAGGTTGGCAATAAATATTTTAATTTGATTTTTTAAGAGGTTTTCCTCACAAATATAAGACACACTAGGGAGTGGTCTGGCATTTTTGGGCAAAACTCGATTTTTCTCTTTTTTTTTTTTTTAAACTCAAACTTTTCTAGATTTATTAAAGCCTGATGTTGCAAAATGCCCAAATATTAAAATCTGCCATCTCAGACCTGCCGAGGTTGTGTATAAGTCAATGGTAGAGGTCCCTATGCTATTTTGCAGTTTCTGTGTTGAAATTAACCTGAAATTCAGATAATTTCGGGCAAAAATCTAAAAAATTCTGGCTTTTTTTTTTTTTTTACCAGAACCAATTAAATCAAGCTTTTTAACAATAATATACAAGTATGGTACCCTTTATCCAGAATGCTCGTAACCTGGGGTTTTACCGATAATGGCTTTCTGTAATTTGGATCTTCATACCTTAAGTCTACTAGAAAATTATTTAAACATTGGTTAAACCCAATAGACTGGTTCTGCTTCCAATAAGGATTAATTATAACATAGTTTGAATCAAGTACAAGCTACTGTTTTATTCTTACAGAGAAAAAGGAAATCATTTTTAAAAATTGGGATTATTTGAATATAATGGAGTCTATGGGAGACAGCCTTTCCATAATTCGGAACTTTCTGGATAATGTGTTTCCGGATAACGGATCCCATACCTGTATATGGTAAAATCAGGTATGGGAGTTTGGTTGTGGTTATTTTTACATTTAAATAATGAGATAAATTTGAATTTTAGTAAATTAAACTGTAAATACATTTATATTATAGTAGAAAACAATTGTGTTAATGGAACTAAATATATATTTTCTACTGTTACCCTGAATTCAGTTACCCCAAGAAATTTGTATAGGGTGTTGTGCTGAGAGATTTAGTTCCCTAGCAGCTGGAATGCCTAAAGATGTCAGTTTTCACTTTACATGAATCCCTGTTATTATTACACAGTGACAGCTGCAGGAACAAGTCTTATAATAGATTTATAAGCAACAGTGGCTTCAGAAAAAGGACTCCCTACTTGTAAACCATCAGTTAATATTAATTGGCCAAATAAATATCAAAATACCAATTTTAAAGGCAACATTTCTACATCTGATCTACTTTTAAGCAATGTAAAATTTCTTTGGGGCAGGGCCCTCTGTAAATCAACCAATTGTGACAGTTGGAAATATCTGTAGCACACATCTGCTCAGACATCTCTGGTATTTTAGTGATCTATTACATCAGCTACCATTTGTGTGCAACTATTTTTCCAAGTTATTTTTCTTCTCCTGTAGCAGGGGTGTCCAAAAGGTAGATAAGGATCGACCAGTAGACCTTTAGCTGGTGATCAGTAGATCTCAAGACACTGTCAACAAACAGCTTGAATAAATTACCCTCCAGATTCATTCTTTTTATTCAGATATTTATTGTGTTAAAGTTACAAAAGAAGTTAATGTTCGTTAAGTAAAGAAATTTACATGTTTTCATAAATCAATAGTTCAGTAATATTTTACGTGGAACAGAATGCTAAAAATGCTTTTATGGATGTAGATCATAATGGAACTGCATCATGAAACGTAGACCTCACATTAGTAAAGTATGGGCACTCCTGACTTAGAGTTTATAGTGTGTACAGAATAATGCAGATGTTATATTATTATATACATAATCTTATGTAGATCAGAGACATGAGAGCTTGTTTATTAAATTAGGTACAGGGTGCAAAGTGTAGAAGAGTACTGTAACACTGTAGCCCAAAGCAAAATGTTTGCCCAAGGTGCAAAATAGCTGTGCATACAACACTGCCAGCATAGGTGGGTGGTCATTTATATGCACAACAAAGCACCATCATGCACCAGGGGAAAAATAAACTTTACTCACACTATACAAATTATTTAGATTTTGTTTCCTTCAGTCTAAGAATTTACAATCACAGCATTGCTATTAAGGCATGTTTTGTACCCCAAAATCTCAAGCGTGTAGTAGAATAGGGGAAATTGTTCCTATGCACAGGCTGCACAATACTAAACCACAAGGAGGGAGAATGTGAGGAGTGCAGAGACATCCAGGAAATGTTGAATGGAGGTGATGTAAAGTTATGCTTCACTGCCAATTGAGCAGACTTGTATTATTCAGCTTTTTATGCCCTTTGCAGAGCACCAGTCACCCCCTTTTTATTTTACCAGACCAAAGATGCACTCTGGTTGTGGGATACAATGGTCTTTTTTTTAAAAAAATAGCTTCCTGGTGCGGGCTGCCATGTTGAGTAGTGTACATGCGCATAATAAGCAAGTTTCTTGAGCTGATGTCGTGCATAATGATCAATTTGTGGCCCTCGCTCATTATTCACATGCATGTGAGTTAACATGGCCACCCTAGAGCCACCAGGGGCTTTTTTTTTTTTTTTTTT
>CM044431.1:43758629-43806892 GCA_024363595.1 Xenopus borealis | reverse complement strand
TTTTTTTTTTTTTTTTTTTTAATCACTATTTTATCCTCCAACCTATGGGGTTTACAGGATTCAGGGCACACACTGCACTATTACCCTAGGCTCATCTAGTCAATTTGACCATAAGGAGCACACATTTGCCTTCTTTGTGCTTTACACAAAATTGGTATGTTCAGTGCATACACCAACATTAAAGTATTTGGTTTTATGACTGCAAACTGTATCTAATTTGAGTGTAACTAGGAGAAGTTTTAACGGGTGCCACTTTCCTGGATGAAGGAGGAGCTCAGCTAGAAGGACTGAGTGTGTGATTAACTTTCTGGATTTATATATGTCTCTTTTCTATTCATAATGAAAATCTGGCAACAACCTGAAATCTGGTGTACTGCACTGACCTGCTTCTGACAGCCCTAAAAATAAGGGGCCCATTTACTAAATTCGTGTGAAGGATTCGGAATTCGATTTCAAATATGCAAATTAGGTCTCTTCGACCATCGAATTTTGCAAATTCAATCGAATAAAATTCTATTCGACTATTCGATTATTTAATGGTCGAAGAGCTTGCAATCCCCCATAGGCTTTTTTTCTATTACCTGTTCGAATAGAAATCCTACGATCGAACGTGAAATTTCGTTTGATCGTTTGAAAAAATCGTGAAATCGAATAGCGCTCAAAACTAGTGAATTTTTCATACAATTTTATCGAATTTAAAATCAAAATCGTATTTTTGGTGAATTCAAGGGTTTTTAGCCCCCGAATTGGTGAGTAATGATAAATCTGCCCCTAAGTGTAAGAAAAAAAGCACAATAAAGATTTTGGGATGTCACAGCAGAAAGTTTCCAACATTTACAAGCAACAACACAAAACATATACAGTATATGCATTACATTTTTACCATCTCACACTTTTTCTACTGTATATACACTGTAGGTCAATTCATTTCAAGGTAATAGCTTCTTAAACTGTACTTAGAGCCATCATTCACAACAAAAACTACTAGTGGTTCTACACTTGTTTTACCAAATGTCAAATGTTTTGTTTACATATAAAACGTGACTGCTATTTAATATCTAACTAACAATGTAATCATTGACTTGGTTAATGCTTCAGAAATTTCAGCTATTTGAGACTTGAAACACTGAGCCCAAATATCTTTGTCCAGTATATACAGATATTTTTGGATCAACAGTAATTCAGTAATTGAGATAATAGAAGCATTTGGGAATCTCCTGTTAGCACAGATTTTCATAGTAGAATAACATCATTCCTACAGTATGTGAAAGACCACACTCTTTTGATATTGAGTTTAGGATCATAATATAAGTAATATAAAAAGGATATTTGATAAATCAATGGATATTAATATTTTATGCATAGATATTAATATTTAGTGGAAGTTATACGCCAGTCCCTTTCTATCATAATGGATACTGTTACTGCAAGTATTAATTAATTTGAGGACATGGCCTGTTCTATCTTTCTCCTGGTTTATATAGTTAACAGGCTAATAGCCTAGTCATGTGTTAGTCAACCTAACTGCTTTTGCCTGCAAAGAACACACTCATGCTGTGAGTCACTGACAGATTTTACATGTTGGTTTATTCTAACATATCATAGTAGGAAACAAATGTTAGGTCGAGAAATCAACTGCAGTAATTAGAATCAACACCCAGGAAAGCTCACTTTTTATTAGGTTGAGGAATCGAACAAGTATACTACGTAGATATTTATATATCAATAAGATGTAAGAAAAAAAAATAATAAAACCTATTTGTCAAAATAATTGGTAAGCATCCGCTACAATGTCATTGTTTTGTATTACTGATGGCTGCACTTTAAATTGGTTATATTGTATTGAACTCCGTGATTTCTCACAGCTTAAAGCCCTGCAGCTCATGCAGTTTTTAAGTTTGCAGCCGGTAATTTTAATTTCTTGTTATTGCAATGTCGCTTTTTATTTTACAGAACACAGGTCACTTTTCATGTGCATAGGTTTCAGATACCTGCTGGTTCAATAGTTATTGAGAGCTACAATTTCCTTATTGCCACAAAGTGCTAACAGTTATATATAAATATATACAGTATATAAATAGCAAAGGCCAGCATATATCTTACGATTTAAATGATACAACTTCTGTTAAATGACGAACAACATATTTTGGCTCTGATTTCAATATACATTTTTAGTCTGCATTAGAAGAGCATAAGAGTCTTTTCCCATACGATTATGTGTAAGTAAATATATGTTTAAACATGTAGGGACCCAAGTGGTTACTAGCCACTATGGCTTTAAATCTCTACTAATTCATCTCCATCCTTACCGGGCAGACGCCCATGGGGATTATGTAAAAAATAGCAGTAAGATTGCCCAGGAGCAGAAACCATAGCGACCAATAAGCAAGTAGAATTTACTGGTCATCTTCTTAAAATCAAAATCATATTGGTTGCTATGGGTTACTTGTCCTGGGCAAACTTAGCGCCTTTTATTACCTATGGGGACATCTATCTAATTAGCATGTCCATATTACTGGTTATTAGCAGGTAGAAGTCACAAGCTACTCCAATGGAAATAAGTGTGGTGAAACCTTTATATGATCTGGAATGCTTGGGACCTGGGGTACGTTGGATAAGGTGGTCTTTCTATATCATTATCCCATTATTGCTAGAGCTGTGCACTTAATTCCACTGCACAAACAACTTGCTACAGATTCATTACTTGCCTAATATTTGTTCTGTTTTCTCTACATTATGCCATTTTTATTTAGTAATCACCATTACTTTTTAATATTTTTTATGGGAAACAAAAACACTAAACTAAACCTAAAAAACTATATCTATTACCTAAGCTTGCATTTTCATTCAATGTTGAGTTTTGATCTTACTAAAGAAAAATGCCAGTATGAACAAGCCCTCGATTTTAGCATTCCTAGAGCTTCATAAGGGCATACTGAATGTAAAAGTCCCACATCTTGCATTCAGTGAACAAACATATAATTATTGATAATAACTTATGCCTCACCTACTGGTTTAGATGTTGCCATGATGGTTATTGTTAGAATGTGACTCATCAAATATTTCATTAGATCAGAGCCCAAATGTATAGGGAGGTAATATTCCAGCATAAATGTAATAATAAAGATGCAATGGCAATTCCCATTCCCTATCATACCTCTCAATTGAGGTAGCAATTAAGATACCAAATAAGAAACAACAAAAACTATAGATTTTTTTATGATTAAAGCAATGGGAACAAGTCCTATTCACTGTGCCCATGAATAAAGGCTTATACTGCCCCTTAAAATTTAGATTAGCTACTTTTGGGGTAGAAAAATGTGCTGACTTTATTTGGTTTTGGAGCCTTTGCAGTGTCATATTGTGTTGTGTATTTCTTCAATAGATCTACCCTAACAAAGGAACCTTTGTGTGTCTTCATTGCCTAATATGTGTGTAACTTTCTGGGAGTCTTTAGCCCCAACCTGCTTTGGTGGGGAGTTTTCTACCTGATTTCAGACTAGTAAAATTACAAGGTCCTACTCTAGGGGGCAGATTTTCTAAGGGTATAGTGGGAATAGTGGGGAATTAAATTTTTTTAGCACAATTCGATTGATCGAATTTTCGAACGATTTTTAAACGATCGATCGAATTTTTCTACTTCAATCTTAGGGAATGATCCCCATTTCGGTAGTTTTAATCTGGCGAATCATTCGTATTCCAATATTCGATGGTCGAATTTGCCTAATTTGCATATTCAAAGTTGGAATCTTTTTGAAAATTCGATCAAATATTTGAATCCTACATGTGACTTTAGTAAATCTGCCCCTAACTGATTGACCATAAAAAGGTATAAACACCCTATACATTGTAAATGACATTCACTGTTATAAACCCAAAACGTCTTCTGTGCTTGTTGCCCCAAGCATCAGAAATTTTCCAAATTAAAATATTTGTTGCTCTATATTTCTAATGTTTCTGTTCTACTGTCCTCTTTGGCAGGTCCTAGCTTTCTAATCTTTTCCATTTCAAGGTCACATTTCCTCTCTTTCTCAATGTCACATCTGACCTTCTCTGATGCTAAATGGCATCTCAAAGCACAACCTAACCATCGATCAGCATTCTAACCATCCATCAACATTTACATTAAAGTAAAACTGTCATTGTGCCATCATTCCTGTTTTGAGAACCTTTAGTACTTCAGGGCAGCATTCAATTGTGCACAGTATTCTGTTCATAAGAACAGTTTATATAAAATGACATGTTGTACTGTACTGTGAACTTCCTAGAATCGTAGCTCTGCTGCATAATCCCATTGAGGCATATCCATGCTAATCAAATTAATTCCACAGTCTTCAGAATAGACAATGAAAAGTTTGACAAAAAAAAAAAACAAAAAATCTAAATTTAATTTTTTTTACTGTATAACTTTCATAAAAGTCAAGTGAAGTCATCAAGGGTATATAAACAATAACCAACATTTGCTCCATAGTATGATCTCGGTGTATCACTATGGCATAATAATAATAAGATGACCTAGTAGCTTATTTTACGAACCAGCTATGAAAATAGAATCTAGCTTCATGATTACTTGACAATACAAAGATTTGTACCTTGCTGTGGCAAGCTAAAAGGCACTAATTTGTTACTGCCATGTAAGAGACAGCAGTGGGTTGGACATGGGTATCATTATCTGCAGTTCTTTTAAAAGTGTAGTGTAGTTCTGTACATAATACCTAGTCAAGGTAGGCATTAAGATTACTTGCACTCTAGACGGCTGTACTTTGAGCTAGATACACCAACAAAAGCATCTGGAGCCTTCAAGTGGTAGGCGCAAAGTATAGTGTTTAACACACTAATACCCACAATCTAGTGCCAGTTTATAAATAAGCACTTCTACTCTTAAGTGTAGTGTAATTACAACAGATGTAATTTTTTTCAATCTTCCCTGCAAACATGGTACCCTCTTGTACAGGTCCGGAAGGAGGCATGTGCCTAGGGTGCAATAAAGAGGGGGCACCAAGGACGTACCTCTTCTTTCACCTACCCTTAGTATGGACACGTTCCCCCAACGGCTCTTTCAGGCGTGCTCCTCTGTGTGTGCTCCCCACGCACATCGTTACATTGGGCTAGTGCTGAGGAGGGATGCAGTTTCCAACTGGGTTGCTTTGGGAGCCTGGCTGGCTTGGCCTTGGCTAAATACCTTGCATTAATAGACCTAGCAAGACCAACTGGGCCAATATGGAGCCATACTCAAAATTCTCTTTCCTCAGTCATTTTTTGAGCTGTAGCTGGAATGAATGGAACCATGAGCTGTCTAGCATCCCATAGGCTAACTTTTATATATAATTGAAAACAGTCAGTAGGAACACTTACAGGAACAGTGTAAAGTGTTGCAAAGCTACGTTTAGCCATACAAAAGTCCTTTAATTCAACACTTTGTGTCTGAGGCAGGCAGTTGCCCCCCCTGAAATATATAAACCAGCAGAGAAAATTACCCATGTCTGTGCCATTAGCCTTAGTAAATGTTCTTTTTGTTGCATTCTGCTCGTAATGTTAGCATTTCTGCTATTCATATTACCCAACAATAGAAAACTCTTATCTAGGAAATGCATGAATAAAAAATCTTAAGGGTGGGAAATTCAGGCTTCCTCTTTCTCACAATGATAGGCAACAGAGATTCACCATTTAAAAAAAAAAAAAACTTTCGTTCTTTAACCTAGATTCTTTTTAAAGGAAAGTAAACATTTCTGTATCATTTTAGTCACCATATGTTCTAAATACTTGCTGTATTTTAATATTTTCGCACAGAATATACAGAGACGATGACTGGGATCCCTGAATAAAAGCTTTTTCCAACTGCTTGAAGAAAACTGTGAGGCCACTTGAGTATAGTTGTCTAAAGCTAGGGGAATTTCCTCCATTTAATTGTCAAGTTAATGTAAGTAAAAGTCAATAGATGCATTTAGTTATTGCCAAATAAGCGTTAACCGGTGGTTTCATTTTGTGCTGAGGGCGTTTGCTCTGTAACCTCTCATAAAAAATGAATGATATACACTTTAAATATAGTACAAGCATAGTATTGACGTTACTGTCCCACATCTGCAATGTAATGTTTTTCTTTGTTCAGGAATAAAAATGACAAATAATGGCAACCTTGCTCCAGACATTGGACTTGATTATAAAATGTATTTGTAGGCCCCTTTTCTCACGTGGTTATCTTGAAGAATATCAGTGTTTTTTAACTGGTTAAGGAGGTAAAGTGGCAATTGGCTCCCACTGTCAGAAAGGGATAGTCCCATAGAATACGGGTGGGAATTGTGTTCAGCTGCTTGGGAACTCCAGGGGGTGGGACTTGGTAAACTTTTGAAACAGAATTCATACTTAGTTGGTTGGTAGTGCTCTGTCCATCTGCACTCTCTAGTTTTGGCATATTTATCTATAAAGATTTTGTTGCATAGTAGAATTAGTTTATTAATCCTGCTCGGTGGCAGTATAATGGCCTAAATTGATCAGGAGTTGATTAAATAGTATATACAGGTATGGTATCTGTTATCATGAAATCCATTATCCAGAAAGATCAGAATTATGGGATGGCTGTCTCCCATAGACTCAATTTTATTCAAATAATCAAAATGCTTCAAAATTATTTCCTTTTTTCCTTTAGTAATAAAATAGTAGCTTGTACAATTAATCCTTATTGTTACTAGAACATGGACCTTTTATCCTTAAAAGAGAAGGAAACCCTGTTGGCACAAAACACCTCCAATTCATAGGCCCCCCTTCCCTCCCCCCAGGGGAAAATGCCCCTAACTTGTTACTTACCCCTCCTTCTAGGTCCTCTGCAGCAGAGTTCATGGCGCCATCTTATCACAAGCGGTCTTCTTCCTGTAATGAGTGGCGTCTTCTGGTGCACGCACAGTTGGAGGAATTTGCAGGTTCCTGATTTACTGCGCATGTGCCCAAAGTAGATCAGGAACTGGCAAATGCCTCCTACTGCTCATGTGCCAGAAGATGCCGATGGATCCAGGAAGAAGACTGCTCGTGAGAAGATGGCTCCATGAACTCCGCTGGAGAGGACCTAGAAGGAGGGGTAAGTAACAAGTTGGGGGCATTTACCCCTAAGGGATGGGGGCCTATGGGGGGAGGCGTTTTGCGCCAACAGGGTTTCCTTCTCCTTTAAAGGGATTCTGTCATGATTTTTATTATGTAGTTTTTATTTCTAAATTACACTGTTTACACTGCAAATAATTCACTCTACAATATAAAATTTAATTCCAAGTGTATTTTTTTGTTGTAATATTGGTGTGTACGCAGCCATCTCAGGTCATTTTGCCTGGTCTTGTGCTTTCAGAAAGATCCAGCACTTAAGGATGGAACTGCATTCTGGCAGGCTGTTCTTTCTCCTACTCAATGTAACTAAATGTGTTGCAGTGGGACCTGGATTTTACTATTGAGTGCTGTGCTGTTCTTAGATATACCAGGCAGCTGTTATCTTGTGTTAGGGTGCTGCTATCTGGTTACTTTACCATCGTTCTGTTGTTAGGCTACTGGGGGAAAGGGAGGGGGCGATATCACTCCAACTTTCAGTACAGAAGTAAAGAGTGACTGAAGTTTATCAGAGCACAAGTCACAAGACTGAGGGCAGCTGGGAAACTGACAATATGTCTATCTCCATGTCAGATTTAAATATGAAATATATTTCAGTGCAGAATTTTGCTGGAGCAGCACTATTAACTGATGTGTTTTAAAAAACATTTTTTCCCCCTGAGAGTATCACTTTAAAGTGGAGATTCCATAATGACTTTTGCAATATCTGGCAAAGAAAAAAAACCATGGCAAACCATAATGATGCATTTGTAGAATAAATTAATTTGAAGCTAAAATTATCTAATATATATAGATCAATTCTACATGTGAATTGAATACCCCAGAAATGTATGTCTATCACTACTTTAGAGCCACGGAGGCCTTTAATGGTTACAGACAAGCTCACTGCAAAACTCCCTTATGTCCAGTGGGGTTAATATATTTTATTCCTCACTTTGGCAGCCTGATAGTACTTCTGAATACTGCCAGTGCTTTGGCTCTGTCAAGCACATTTTACCATGGAAATTTATTTCAAGTGGACTCTTAGACTCAAAAACACCACAGGAATGTTCAGCGTTGCCCCATCGTCTAGGATTCAAGAGAATTTCCCACAAAAGCAAAGAAATCTTGTTGGCACATTCAGCAATCTCATTTATGCATGCTTCAGGGACTGGTCTTTCCAAATCAGCCCCAGCGTATGAATCAAACAATATATGAATTATTCCTATCTTTCCTTCTCTATGATACCTACAGGGTTCGAGCCTGAATGACACTATTGCAAAAGCTTATTGCGCAGTATGAAAGTGCACCATTTATAAATGTTTTCTTTCCTGAGTACAATGTTATTAGTGTAAAGCATAGAAATTCAGATAACCAGCTAAAGTGGATATCCAATTATGGCTTTTCTAAAGCTTACATCTTCTGTGCATTAGTTGAAGACGCTATACATAGCTAATATGGCATGGAAGTAGCATAAGCCCATAACTTATATATCCTGATTGTCAATCTCGCTTAATTAAGGACAATTAATGACCTCTTTAATTATCATTAACGACAGCCTGTACACCTAACTTAACCAAGCTTTTATTATTATTCAATATCTACATATTATTAATATTCAATTTCAGGGTTTCATAATTTTATAAATTTATTATAAACATTTTTTTCTCAATTATATGAATATATAATTTTGCTGTGTATAAGATATAGCTTATAGATAGTGTGGTAGTGTAGAGTTGAAGCCAAAGTCAGAGGGAATGCAGGTGCTTTCAGCTAGCAGTTCCCTTCCTGAAACATGGCTGATAAAAAAAAAAAGAAAGTATATTACAGTGTTGGACTTTCCAGACTATTATTCCTCCTCTCCTCTCTCTCAACTTCTTTATTCTCCTAGTCTTTTATAACTACTTACTATACTCTATTCTTCCATTATCAAGCTTCTTTTTTCCCATAAAGAAATAGGGAATGACAAGGAAATAGGCCAAATTGTTAGAAGCCACTGACACCTGGGCCCACCGGGAGATTTCCTGGTATCCTGGTGGGCCAGTCCAACACTGGTATATTATATATATATCAGGGGTCCCCAACCTTTTTTACTTCAGGGACCGGTGTCAAGGCAAAACATTTTTCAAGGACTTGGGTGGGGCTCGGGGGGTCAGGAGGGGGGTAGGCAGGGGTCATCAGGGTCAGGTAGGGGGGTTGGTGTCTGATTCGGCGTGCCGTCGTCCAATCCTGGTGCATTTTGGCACACCTTGTAAAGGCTCTGCGGTCCGCTTCTGGGCTGCAGCCCAGTGGTTGGGGACCCCTGAAATATATTTTATCTATATTTCTATCTATTGTATCTATACATTCAATTTCTACACATATATTTGTGTAATCAACAAATTTGTTTAAACAAGAAAAGTATTCATTCTATATTTCTGCAGAAATTGCATTTAAAAGGGTGGTTCCCCTTTAAGTTGACTTTTAGTATATTATAGCATTGCCAGTTCTAACCCCATTTATCTGACTGAAACTGCTGTATTCTGCATAGCTTATCTATTAAATGCTACATAAACCTGGGCCCTATAGCCCAATTTTAAATTGAATGGCTGCCCGCTGGCTACACATTAGCTTATTTATATAAACAAGGAGAACACAGTTTTTGCTAGTGCCTGGCAACATTTCATTATATTTAAACCACTTTCATTTTTTTTCCACTGGAAAGGATTGTGTACAGTAAATAATATTATTGATCAACATAATTTCATTTTTTTTATGCTACAGAGAAATGCCACTGTTATTTCTCCTTTTATTATTTGAACAATCTCTGTGTTTTTCTTTATAAGTGCACTTATTCTTTATAAAGTTCTTGTTAACCAGATGCTTGTATACACATTCTACAAGCTAACAACTCAGCTGTAGCACATGACGTAGCCACAGATCAGACCGCAGGAGTGAAAAAGACACAGTATACTGTATGTTAAGTATCTAAGTCATCATGAACTCCATTCCAAAAATATTGTGATCAAACAATCCTGACATCCTATTCAATTTTGATCTTTTATTATTGCCTTTGTTATAAAAGGAGAAGGAAAGTAATTTTTACTCTGGGGGTGCCAAAAGTTAGGTACTCCTAGGTGATCAAATTTACTTAACTGACACCCTGCACCACCTATTAGGAGAAAACTGCACCAGCCCAGGGTTATTCCAAAGAGAACCACGGAGCAGTCGTATTCCTGCTTCTTCTTTTTTCAAATTTCCCAGGGCAGACGCATGTGAAGTAGAACGAAATAGTCGGCTTTTTCATTAAAGTTCAGCTTTTTGCTCTACTGCGCATGCACTTCTCCGAGAAGAAAGAAGAAGCAGGAAGATGATCGCTGGTTTAAGGTATGGAAAAAGCTGAACATATTTTACAGTAATTAAAGGGATATGTTGAACTGTGTGCCTTTTAATTCCTGAAGGAAAATTAAAAAAGATTATGTGCAGTAATTGTTAAATAGGTGGTTACATAGGTTTACTATCCTTTATCCTACTGCTAAAATAATTCACTCTTGCCCACAAAGCTAAATTAGGTGTTGGCCAACTAGGGTTTAAAGGGGATGTCTTCTATTTAACTTTTTTTGTATACTGAAAGAAAATATAATTCGGAGCAACTTCACAGTTCACTTTATTTTCAGGTAAATTGCAGTTAAAGCAGCTTTTGTATTTCCTTGGCTAGTCCCTTCTGCCAGACTACAGAAACAAAGTGTCAGGTTCTGATCAAACAGCATGCAGGGCATTGTGGCAACTGGAGGAGAGCTGATACATTGTTTCTGAATGGCAAGAGTAGTCAGGAAGAGGAGGAGATTGTAGGGCAGAGACAAAAACCCTTTTTAATAGACATTACAGTTACAAGAACATCTAAAATCTTAGAAAATATTTTTATTAATGTATATTAGAATTGCATATCCATTCACTTATCATAAGAACCAACTCTGACCCAAAACCTTCATGTAGTTAGACAGACGAGTGGGGAACTGCCATTTAATTTGATTATTTCTGCAACAGTACAGAATTATTCATTGTTTGTATATAGTAAAGTATTTCTAGTTCCATGAGATAACTCATATATTAAATTTTATATAAATTTTATTTTCATGATTCGCTTACAATATCAGGTAACCAATAACCACCTTCTTGGTAACACTGATTGCTAGTAATGTTTAAGAGGAGTGAATGGAAAAAGTACTGCACTGCCATGAATAGAAATGGATAGGTGCCTCCCCCCGATACAGGGATAAAATCCATCCTTTTCCAATTCTAGTCTTATTTGTAAATCGAAAGTTGAACTTGAGATGAATATTCTATCCTACCACTAAAGCAGACTATGATGGACAATCTACCCTAAGTATCACCATGGCTAGTGTTAGATGCTCCAGTCTAGACAGACGGCTTCTTGATATGTGTGAAAACAGTTAACAGACCTTCTTGTTTATAAGAACATGAATAGTGGCTTAGGTGCAAAGACAAGGGCAACTACCTGGATACTAGGAGTCCTTGATTAGGTTCTCCTTTTGTTATCTTAACCATTTGTCAAATGAGTACATGACACTTAAAAATGAAACGATACACTACAAATAATAGTGGGAAATTACGAAATGTGTAAAGGCTAAAATCTTTCTTTAGAATATCATATCAAATACAGGTATGGGATTTCTTGGCATTGGGCTGAACCACACATCACATGCTCACATCTTTACAAAAGACAGCGATTTCATAAATTTTTAGCTTTGGACACAGTAACAAAGTCATAGACACGTATGTATATATAATTTTCCATCTGGATCATTGTACCATAGATGTAAACTGCTGAAATTCTAACAAACAAAATGTATCAGTGTTCATGACCATTGTGGCTGTGATTGTGATGGGATTAATACTGGTATGTATACGCTTATTATTAAGGGTATTTATTTGGCAATGAGGGTATTTACATAAAGGATAATATTGCCTATAATCCCGTTTTTTTACATCATGGTTTGAAATATCCTTGCAGAATGCTGAAGGCCTGGAGTGAAACAGCAGAACCCTATTCACAATCATGTGACAAACAATTTAGAGGTAAGGTAATAATCTTCCACAAAGCAAGGTATGTCACAATCTACAGCACAATTTGCTTTACCAGTCACTTACTAACATGTGACTGGATGCTGTGGGTTTTTAGACCTGTTGAAACTCTTCCCCTCTTAATGCATTAACCCAAATGTTAGGAATATGTTAGAATTGAGTTTTTCTTTGTAGTTAAATAACTGTAATCCAGGAATAGTTTAAAAAAAATTATAACTATGGCCTCACTCACATGTCCAAAATGGGCTTTTGAAATGAAGAAATATTTTGGTAGCTTTTAGGTGCTGAGGGTTTTCTTACTCTCAAAAGCCCGTATGGGCAAAGCCGCCATCGGGGGACAAGTGTCCCGGGCCTGAAGGGGGGCCCGGCAGTGCTGCACTTTAGAAAGAGCCATGCCCCCCTTGACAGCGCCGTAGACGACATGCGGCCGAAATGTGGAAGTGCCGAACTCAGACGAGGTCCCGAAGTGGCGAAAACACCCAAAGTCACGAAAACTGCCGACAGTGAAGTCCTGAAGCGGTGAAAAGACCTGAAGTCACGAAAGGAGGCGAAATTGAAGTCCTGAAGCCATGAGTTCAGTTCTACTGTTCAGTTCCAATTTTAAAATATTTTTTGGGGTCTTCATTTTTTTTTACTTGCGGGGGGGGGCTGGCGGCAGTTTTCTTTTTTTTTGTTTTTAATATTTTTCGGGGCCCTAATTTTTTTACTTGTAAGGGGGGGCCCTGACGCCAATGTTTTTTTTTTTTTTACTTATTTAGCACTGATGTCTGTGTGGTCTTTTGACTGTGTTGTGTATTTGGCGGGATCAGGGGTGGGGCTTGGGTTCTAGGGTGGGTGGGGCTTGAACACCAGGGTGGGTGGGGATTGAACAACAGGGTGGGTGGGGCTTGAGCACCAGGGTGGGTGGTTACCAGGGGGCCCCGTGATTTCAATATGTTCTCAATACCTCAAAATATTTTCATGTTCTCTTGATAAATCCACTGGGATTTGGAGGAGCTTCTTTCCCATTTTCAAACTAATTTCTAGGCCACAAAGAAAACTGCTTTCTTGCTGTGTTTCTAATAGAGTGTGAGAGGCTTAACATGACAGAACTAGAAACAAACTCTTTGGGGACAAGAGACTGACTTAAGGATTCCAGAGGGAAATAATTTAGGGAAAGAATTAATGTACCTTATTACAGATTCAATAGGACAAGGACATGTATGAGAGCATGCTTCTGACAAAACAGGGTAACCAAATGTTGCTGTAGAAACAAATGTATAGTTGTTTTAAAATATATAATAATTATAGAAAATTTTTATTTAGGGAGTTCCCTTTTAAGTAAAGGGGGGTTTAAAAACAGTAATGTTTTTTGAAGAAGAAGCAGAGGGGTATTTGAATTCGGGAATAACACTGTTCCCATCACTAATTGTAAATAAGTGAACAGACAAGAATTTTTTGCTAATCTAGAAGATCAAACTAAGATGCATATTTCAAAATTTTTCTAGGTTAGTTGATCATCGAGTTCTAGTTTTCATTATTGGAACTACACTGATTAAATCTAAACTGTTCTATGACAACAAAAATCCCATTTAAGGATGAGCCTTGTGTTCCTGACTGTGTATCAGTAGGTCGGCCTTGGGAAACACCCAGTAATTTAATGACAAAGCCCGAGGCTGTCCACAGACGTTTTAGAAACCATGGCTAGATGCTTGTTCTGTAGTTCCCGCTTCTGCTGAGCCTCTGCATCCTCTTTTTATGTGACAACATATTTTGCTGGTTTTGTAGATTATGATATGTGTGTTCTATATATATTCAATTTCATAGTTATACATGGGGCTCATTTACTGGTGGGACAGTACAACATGCAAAACGGTTTGCAAAGGGCCATGTTTTTTGCAGTTGCACACTGTTCAGCGGGTTGTGCTCTTAGACACAGGTCTTTGTGCTCTAAAATAGGGTGCAGAGACCACCAATAAGTGTTACCTTTTCAACAGCAACTAGATTGCTTGGCATTCAGATGAAAGTCAGGGAGTTCCAATAGATGCAAGGTGCTAGGTGCTTTGAATCTGAAACTGCTGCATTCTACACTCTACGTTCTGGAATTTTGAATCTGTTGTAAAACGCTGAAGAGTAGAAAGCAGAGATCAATGGATGCTTGTGCATTAGCGCCTGTGGATCACAAATTAACCCTGAATAGTTGCACTGCTTACAGGTTTTTATGTCCAATTGAGAAAAGCATTCTATGTATAACAAAGTTTTGCCCTGAATATATGTTAAAAGTCAGCTGTTGAATGTATTCTTTGTGTCAATTAAATAAAAATGTAAAAGAACAATGTTCAGCCTGCAGTCTCCCAGCTGTTGTACCCACATTCCTCAAAAGCTGATAGGATGTTGTTGGATTATTTTATAAAATAAATGCAGGTGCACAAGCCTTGGGTCAGCACCATTCACATCAATGGGAGTTGTCAGCTGGTAAGAGTGTAATAGGATAATTTAGAGCTTATTAAATAAACCCCTTAGCATGTTATGCAAATGTATATTTCAATTTAACCTTTTTTATTCCAGAGAAGATTGCACCATGAGACAGGCCCCTCTTGATGTCTCTGCTGCTGAAACCAATTATTTTGTACAATATTGAATTGCAGCTGATGTGCTTACTGCTTGGAAATTAACTGCATCCCATTGCAGAAATGTGCTCTGCAGATGTTATGCCAGGGAAGGTGTTAAAATTGGATAATCCCATCACTGGGCTCAGTATGGATGCTGACAGAGTAAACACAATAGCAACTGTTGTAGTGGCTAGTCATGTGTTTTCCCCCCATAGACTTACTTGGCATAATTGTAAATAAAGTATAGCATATGTTTGTGTTGTAGCAATATAATCTTTGTACCATACGAAATATGGATAAGGCCTAGTTGGGTAAGCTTCTAAAAGGCAGTGAAATATAGGTACAATGTAAGGATCAAACAGAAAATTCAGGGTGGGGCTTTTTGTGTCTTTTCATGCAACCTTATAACAAATCTTCATCCCCTTTCTATTAGCCTCATAACAATGAAAAGCTCAGTGGTGTAACACACCCAGTGCCATCACAGATGTACACCCCCTGTTAGCACTTGGCTCTTAATCCACATGCTTAATATAGAATTCTTCTGTTCACTGCCTTTAAATGCATAACCATGATTTTTCATTCTAATCCAGTATACCATACTGCAACTATTTGTTCACAGAGGTACATTATATATTATATGCTTCCTTAAATGTTCACTGAACTAAGTGAAAAAATATGGTGTTTTTATTTGAATGTAGGGTAATGTAGATGGAGAGATGCTGTAACAGTTGGGAATATAAAAAGAGCTGCCATAAGCTGGGGGAAGGGTACATTTCAATAAATCAATAGCATCTCAATGCAAATTAGGAATAAAGAGGTTGAAAAGCCCCTAGTCATTAAAAACGCAAAGGACAGTCAACACAGGAGTTGCAAAAACATCCAGGGTAGAGGGACAGGGGGCCTGAGACCTCAGCATGACAAGGACTTCTTCGGGAAATATGTTGCTAAAGGACATGCAGTGTTTAACAATGTGATATCCATCCTAGGTGTCAAACCCACACCCTCTGCAGGTGGCTGTAGTCAACATCTAGTAGCAAGTTGAACATCCATTGTAAGATTGGGGTTCCAGTCTTTCTTCACTGTGGCCCCCACATTTTATCTCCAGGTTTAATACAATTTCCTAGCACTGGGATTACCTCTTGTGCATACTGTAGTCATTATCAACACCCACAAGCAAAGAAAAAAGTAAGACATAAGAAATGTAGATAGTGCACAATATATCAGCAACCGAAAGGCTCTCTACTCCCTATTGTTTTCTAATGCACAAGCATTGGGGCACCAAAGTGCAGAGTGTGATGATGTAAGAGGGGCATTTTGCGCTTCTCCTTAATGCTGCCAAGAAATGGCCTTGTGTACACTCAATTCATTGTTGGATTAATGCTTGCTGTGCAAAGCCGCACTGTTAAGTGTCAGTGCAAAAGCTTTGCTGGTTGACAAACATGCACAATTCTGGGGTGGGAGAGAGGGGATATGGGAATTTATTATTACATTTATATGCAAATGTTATTGCTGCAGCACTTTTATAGAAGTCCTCCATTTGAGATGAAAATTTATTTTTCTAAAATGCATGCATCATGTGAACTCTAGCACCTTGTAGATAGCTGTGTGTTTGCAAGAATGAATATAGTGACATGGACTATCAACTATTGATTGCCTGCATCCTAATGTCCCTCTAAGAATGCTCATCAAAGAGAATACATTATAACTGGTTGGCTCCCCAAATTAGCATGTTATGGGACTGAGCACAGCTCGAGGAATATTGTTTTACTGCTCACTACCTGTTATGTGCTCTGTGTTTTGAAGGAGGGAAACAAGACTGGATGCACGCTGTAATGCTGTCAGGCTCAGTGTGCTTCACTCTCAGCTTGCTTTCTATTATGTCCCCCCACTGCATGCTATGGAACACAGTGTGTGTGCTGAGTGATGGGGTGTAAACTGTGTATTGTTAACCCTTGTGCCTCCCTAACAGGCACAACGAATATTGGCTTTAGTCCTGCAGGATGGTCAGAAGATTTGTTGATAACAATCTGAAAAAGTTTTACTAGTCAGCATCACCTAACCCAAATGTGTGTATATATAAATCTGACACTATGAATAAGTGCACAATATGGGATAACTTCTGGACTGGCGATCCATGCCAGGCACATTATGATGTGTATTATAAATGCAAACATTTCCATTTTAGATCTATTTTTTTTTTTACAATTAAACAATAAATAGGATCATGTTTTCCCTCGTTTTCACATATTCTCAGATTAGAAGTTATTTAAATTAGTAAAATCACATTTCCAGTTTAGACATTTCCTTTTACTCTGATGCCAGTCCGGACTGGCTGCATACTTTTGTTCATGCCAACACAATTGTATTATAAGTGAAAGCATAAAGAAATGTAAGAAATGATACACTGGGTTTGCACCCTTAAGGCTGGAAGTAACTGCATTGCATCGTTAAACAACCCACATTTTCTATTGTACATTGGGGGACTGATATTGAAACTGAAGAAGAATTTGTTTTCATAACATTGTATAGAATATAACATATTTTAGATTGTAAGCTGTAATGAGCGAGGCCCTCTTTACCTCCTGTTATATTGTATATAACCTGTGCATTTCATGTATACATACACATCTATTGTACAGCACTGCAGAATATGTTGGTGCTTTATAAACACTTTATTAATAATAATGATAAATGGCTTACCTCCTGTAACAGCTGTGCAGTAGTGGTACTGGTGATTCTGTAGAGGGATTCTGCTCGGTTAGGGTCTTGTAAACCTGAGATGGGGGATGCGGCATGCAGCACACAGCCCAGCAGCAATACACCTTGTTGCTACACTGCTGCTGCTGCTGTCGGCTTGTTTAAAAAAGCTAGCTCTCTAAAGGGCGACACCCTTCTTTTGGGTCACTGAGCTTTCACTGGGAACACAGCTAGTATTGAGCTGTGCAGATAACGATGCAGGGGGAACCTTGCCTTTACAAGACAAAAACCTACTCCACCGCCTGATAAAGGATATGCAGCATTATCAGCCTGCATTCCATCTTCTGAGATCAGCTCATAGGAGCAGCAGTCAGCAGCTCGTCAAAATGGGAGCTTGAAGGCATTCTCAGCTTAAGTAATTATCAGTGAGCACTGCTGCTTCCTACGCTACCTTTCAATAGATTTTTTTTTTTTAATCAGGAAAATAGTACGACACAATACAGCACACTGCTCTCTCCATGAGCAAAATGGCTGGTCCTTTCAGCAGGGCTGCAGATATCTCATTGGGTTGCTCTGGCTTTTGGTAGCTATAGCAACAGCCAACAGACAGGCTTACACAGCAAGCATGGCTGACCATGTGCAGGTCAGCAGCCCTGAATGCTAATTTTCTTCAACTACACTGTGTTTTACCAGCATTTCTTGACTTTTTAATGACTGTATTTACACAAATGTTCCAAATATTACTAAGCCAGGCTGTATTCCTTCATTATTTACAATCTGGTTAGTGCTTTCCTTCCACAGAGAGCCACTATTCAACATTGTAATGCTAACAGTTGCCTCAGTGCCGGCAGAAGAAATAAATATACAAGAATATTGCTGATCTGTCACCATCCGGACAAAACAGGTGAATATGACATCAGCCAGTTCCAATTTTTGTTGTGCATGCATGTCTCAGTGAATAGATTTATTATTAATCTGACTTTAACTGATTTTTTCCCACTAGATACAATTACATGTACTAATAATAGATATATTCTGTGTTCCCTATATATTTCATATGTTCCACGCGTATATATATATATATATATAATATATGTATATATGGAACATGGTATAGCTCCCATCAAACACAACATGCCTGGGTGTCAGTCCCGAATTTGACAGCTCAAGCCGCAGTACCTGATTGTTAGTGAAATGTCCTGCGTTTCTCTTTGATCTCCTGCACTGAACAGCAGAAAAATACGTTTCTGAATTGTAATTAAATACGAGGCTTTTGGCAGTCCAGAATACTTGGCAGCTGCAAATAGATACATTTATAACAATATAAGATAAGCAAAGATGCAATTGTAATGATTTAAGATATGCAGGTCTCTTGGGGAAACTGATTTGCAGTCAATTCACCATCATTTGCAAAATTGTAATACAGATATGGGATCCGGAAACCCATTATCCAGAAAGCTCCGAATTACAGAATGGCTGTCTCCCATTACAAACGCTAGCAACGGTCTCTTTCGCTAGTGAAATGACGCCTGTACCTGTTAGTGAACCCTGCAGGTGGTAACGCTAGCGAATTGTCACTAGCCTTAGCCACTTCATCCTTTAGAGAATCTACCCATGTGTGTCTAATTGCTACACCCCCAATCCTTTGGATGAATGCAGAAACAAAAATATTTAACTTTATCCTGCATCTTTTTATTAATTTGGGGTCTCTGGCACCCCTAAAAATAATACTAAGACCTTGAATTAATGTGCTATATCTTGTTGTATGGGTTCTACATTCCTAATTGTACCCAAGTCATTCCCCCTAGTGTGATCAAGGAGTATGTTTGTCCTACTTGACATGTCCCTATGTTGCAATACCTCAGGAAGAAATTGAAGCCCTGGAATTCCTCTCCCAAAGCCTTACATAAATCTGTTTCTGAGCCCTTAATGCTACGCATTTTATGTAAGAGAAAATCCAGACTGTAATTGGACTCGTACCTGTAAAAGATTTGGGAAGATAAAATGGGGTAAGTTATATTAAATGTGGTCTTATATGTCTTAAATCTGCTGGACTTCCATCTACCAACCCACATAACTTGATCAGTGAAACCATGATGGTGAGCCTCCTTAGCAGCACCAATGCAGAATGAATGGGTTCTATGCCTTAATGGAGACCAGGAAAAGGCTGTCATGAAAGGCTGAATGAAACAATGTAAAAAATTGGTACCTGGAGAAATAACTTCCAGGGTTATGGATAAACAAAGGGCCCTTATTGGATATTCTTGTAACAATTTGACAGGGAAAGAAATTTCACAGGCTCCAATTATATGAACTTCCCTGCTGATGCTTGATCGGTTTCTGATTTTTCTTATATTTATAAGAAGGGATGTGCTACTAATTTCTATATCCTCAAACCGCCTTGTTTTTTTTACAAATGGAAATAATTTCACTGATGCAAAATGTCCAAAAGTATGTGTTGGAAAATGCAGCTTGAAACAAAATGGTCTCTGAACTATTCCTGCAAATACACTAGTTGGTCCATCAGCCATGACCCACAACAGCCCATTACAGCTGGTGTTGGGCAGACTGACTGATTGGATTGTTGGCATGGGGGAAAAACTCAGTTTATGCTTAAGTATAAATGATGCAGCTCTCTTCAGACAAGAAAATCAAGAGTGTAAGCTGGCCCACACATGGTCTAATAACCTGACAATTTGATCTGGAAGGACGGAGTCGGCACCTTTTGTCAGCCAATATATGGCCACCTTAAGACACCTTACATCAGGAGTGTCCAACTTTTTGACTTCCCTGGGCCACATTGGAAAAAGAAAAATTGTCTAGGGCCGCACATGAAAAACATAAACACTTTTGATTTGTAAAAGAAACGATGACAATAACAGTTGGATAACCAAATGGAGCTATACACTAGAATATGGGACACCTGGATATTAAAGGAATATTAAGAATAAAAATAAAAACTGGATAAATAGATGGGGAGTAACACAAGCATGAAAAATGTTCTTGGGGTGCCATATAAGTGCTGTAATTGGCCATTATGTGGATCATTATATGGTAGCCCATATGTGGATTGCCAACCTACATTGAGGCTCTGTTTGGCAGTACACCTGGTTTTTATACAACCAAAACTTGCCTCTAAGTCTGGAATTCAATAATAAGCACCTGCTTTGAGGCCACTGGGTGCAACATCCAAGGGGCTGGTGAGCAACATGTTGCTCACGAGCTACTGGTTGGGGATCACTGGTCTAACATAACAGAACACTACTTCCTGTTTTGCAGATCTCTTGGGGTCAGATTCGCTAAAGGGCGAAGTGACTAACGCTAGCAAAAATTCACCAGCGTGATGTCATTTGATTATTTTGCTGATTTACTAACGAGCGCAGGCGCCCCTTTGCTAGCGAAGTAAAGGTACACTAGTGTTGCTTCGCAAGCTAACGCCATTTCAGTCTGGTTGAATGAGCGTTACTACACCATTTCACTAAGATGCGGATTTTACTGAACATTACCTCTTGTGCTAGACTTGCCTTCACCACTGCCTTCATCACTTCATATTTACAGGGTGATAGGCTGCAAAAATTTTTAACTTTTTTGGGGTACCCGGCTTCCCCCCTACATTTCCTAACATATGGAACATAAACTATACAGTGGGCACATATGTAGGGCAATATAACTCTCTATTTTCTTTTATTAAGCTTTCCCGGGCTTGTGTAATGTAATGTATTTGCTGTAACATATATGTCCATTGAACTTTAACTTCCCACCTTATGCAAATTAGGCAATGCTAGTGCAAATTTGCCACTGTTCAGCGCCCTGGATGAATCCTTGTACTTTAGTGAATTAGTGTTGTCTGAGCGAATTTTCGCCTGGCGAAGTGCTGTGAAGCGGATGCTGAAGTTGCACCATTTATTGAATTTGCTCCTTGGTTTCCACTGATTGGTTACCAGGCAGTAACCAATCAATGTCTTGAGGGAGGGCCAAATGGGTCATAACTGTTGCTTTTGAATCTGAGCTGAATGCTGAGGATCAATTGCAAACTCACTGAACAGTTATGTCCCATGTGGCCCCCCTTCAAGTCGCTGACTAAAGGTGGCCATACACAGGGTGGTAAAAGCTGCCGACAGACTGAGTCAGCAGCTTATCGGCCCGTGCATGGGGCCCTCCGACGGCCTTACCCGATCGATATCTGCCAGATGTCGATCGGACGGGACTAAAAAGTCAGTCGGAGCCGCATTTGTTTGTTGATGAGGTCCTGCGTTCCGAACGCCCGTACCTCCACCTCCTCCGTTGTGATCTGATCTTTGGGCCCTAGGTCCCACGATCGGATCACCCAATATCGCCTGGCATATCGGGGATAGATTCGTTTGGTGACATCGCCAAACGAGCGGATCTCACCGTGTATGGCCACCTTAACTCGGAGTTGAAAAGCAGGAAGTAGTGTTCTCCCCGAATCTGCCTGTGTGCCTGTGTTTATACAAATAAAATGGTGGTAGGGCACATTAGGACAGGGAGACATCATTGCTTAACCACAACAAAAATACAGGGGAATATTTTAAAATATTTAAAAGAAATATTATGAGCAACAGAGGCATTTAAAAAATAAATGTAGAGATAAAGCATTTACCTGTGAAACAATGGGGGGGGGGGGGTTAGAGTAAATGATATAATTCCTTCTGTGGCCTGCCCGCTCATTCATGTGATACAGATTTGGTGTGTTTATTTCAGGTGAAAGCGGTATTACTCTTTGTTACTGTAGCATCTGGGAAGAGCTGATTGTTTTGCTGATGAGAGGAACTGCTGAGAGGAATTTTTCCAAACTGCTGACTGATGTGGTAGAATTTGTGTACATGTTTGTGTATACCTTGCTGACTGTTCATTCACAGAAAAAGATGGCAGTTTAAAACATTGTAATCACACCTGTTCATGAAAGGCCAAGCCATTCAGTCATTTCAGTGATTAGTCTTTTGATTGCTATTTAGCTTTTTTTTAGCATGGGGACATATCTCTTAGCTAGGTAGAATTGTATAGGGTTGTATGCTTAAACTACGCATAATCAAGATAAGAGCAAGGAAATTTAGAAATAATGGGTGCTCTTTTCATACTTTTTTGTTGACCTGTCATACCCTGTTTTAAGATTGGCTCAGGAATTAGAATGGAATAGTTGCCACTGAAATATGTTTTGCATGCTAAAGTTAGAAATCTAAACATTTACATGTGATTAAAAATAATGTTGTACATTATGTTTTATGCTTCTGTACCAGCCCAAGGCAACCACAGCCCTTTAACAGTAAAGATCTGTGTCTCCAAAGATGCCCCAGTAGCTCCTCATCTTCTTTTCTGCTAATTCACTGATTCACATCTCTGTGCTGCTGTCACTTAATGAGCTTAGGGACCCATTCACAATATACAGTATATATAGAATAGAAATGTTACAATATAAGGTTGATTAGTAATTAATACAGATAATTACTACACAGCAGCACAGAAACCAGTGCAATTAGCATCAGAATTTAATAATCAGCCCTGTAGCATCAGCTTATATTACAGGCCAACCTCATTTTCTGATGTATAATTAGTGATGACCCCTAAGCTCAGCTTCTCAACAGCTGCTCAGAGCCCACTGAGCATGTGAGTGTCACAGACACTTTCCAAGATGGTGACCCCCTGTGACAAGTTTGAAGTCCTGGATCATTGCTGGTATTGACAAGCTGAAACTTTAGGCTGGTGCAATAAGTTCACTGTATAACACATGACATTTCTAGCCATATTCATTTTTAGGGTTTAGTTCTCCTTTAATGGTGGCCATACACAGGCAGATTTAGGGCTCCTACACACGGGCGTTTTGGACCTGCGCTCCCCTTCGTTGCGTTTGGCTGCGTTCAGCCGCAGGGGAGCGCAGGTCTAGACGCACCTCATTCTTTTCAATGAGGTTGTACTCACGAGACGCGTGTAAGTGCCGAACGCAGGTTCAGACGCAACATGCTGTATTTTTCCTGCGTTCAGCGCTTACATGCGTTCGTGTGAGTACAGCCCCATTGAAAATAATTGAGTGCGTCTATACCTGAGCTCCCCTACGTTTGAACGCAGTAAAACGCAACGCAGGGGAGCGCAGGTAAAAACGCCCGTGTGTAGGAGCCCTAAAGCTGCCGATTCAGGTCCTTGCAGGAATTTCAAACTGATATCTGGACAAGAAAAGGCCAGATCTCGATCATGCAGTTTTGACAGGGGATGATCTGCCATTTTACCAAACAAGTGGATCTTATAGTGTATGAGATCCACTTAATTGTCACCTCTGTGTGTTTAGTGGGCCTCATTTATAAACACTGGGTAAATGTGTTAATGGGCATTAGCCCTTGGCAACCAATCATCCAAATTGGCCCAGTCACAGTGTATATAAATTATACATTTATTTGCAATATACCTGGTGTAACTTAGTAAATAAGCACTATTCCATAAAAACTATGACAGAATTTGTTGCTACACTATATATGAACGGTTGCACAAGTTCCAAGTCTAATTTGTGCTCCTGAGGGGAGCTTGATGTTCTACATAGAAAAGTGTATGACAATACACAAATGTTTCCTTTGCTTCATTTGCTGCTCCTGTTGAGCTGTTAGAATAAAGGCTCCCTCTAGGCCTCGCTAAGCTCTGTGACATATCACTATATCTGTGCATTGTCATTCAAATGCACCTGTGTTCCATAGATCATCAAACCAGAGGTTTAAGCTGGCCATACACGGGCAGATAAAGCTGCCGATATGGGGGCTTCTGACAGGTCTTCCCATATTATATCTGGACACGATATCGATAGGAAAGGTCGGATTTTCTTCCAACGGACCTTTCAGAAGTCCATTGCACTTCTCATAATCCGATCGTTCAGCCATAGGGTTGAACGTTCATATTAGTCCGATATAGCCCTGCCAGTTAGTGGCATATCAGGGAAAGATCTGGCGACATCGCCAAACGAGCTGATCTTTGCATCTATGCCAGCTTTACTCATCAGCAGTTGCTCTTTAATAGCTACTGTTTGTACTGTATGTACCTGGTGCTTTCTGCGTTGATGTGTAAAACCATATTCTATGGGAATATCTTCTGAAATAACCATTCATTTCTATGTAAGCCAGGGCAAGAGAATATAGTGCAGATGTTAGAATAGAACCAACTACTTTATGTCCAAAAAAAAAACCGTGATATTTGCTCTGCAAGAAAGTTAGAGAAGGCAGCTTAAATGGGTGGTTCACTTTTAAGTTTACTTTTAGTATGTTATAGAATTGCTAATTATAAGCAACATTTCAGTAAGTCTTCATTTTATTATTATTTTTTTTTTTATTATTTACCTTTTCCAGCTTTGAAATAAGGGTCACTGACACCATCTAAAAACAAATGCTTTTTAAGGCTACAAATGCATTGTTATTTTGTATAACTCCACTTTCTATTCAGGTCAGAGCCATATTTCGGTAGTCAGCTCCCCTAGGCCGCAGTGCCGGACGCTTCGTGAGCGCCCGCCCACCGCCGCCGCAAGGTCCTAGTGCTGGTCCTGCTTGGTCCTAGCGCCGGCACTGCTGGACCCTCCTTTTAGCATGGCACTCTGAAGCATCTGATTGAAGTCCCCAGTGCTCTTTAGCGAAGAGGCTGGGTGACATGCGCCCCTAAAGTTTTGTCACCCTAGGCCCTGGCCTTTCTGGCCTTGCCACAAATCCGAGCCTGATTCAGGTCCTCTCCTATTCATATTCAAGTCTCTCTTTCAAATAAATACATGGTTGTTAGGGTAATTTGGACCATAGCAACCAGACTGATGAAATTGCAGACTGGAGAGCTGCTGAATAAAAAAGCTAAATAACTCAAAAACCACAAATAATAAGAAACAAGAACCAATTGCAAATTATCTCAGAATAACACTCATACATCATACTAAGGTGGTTATTTATAAAAGGTCGAGTTGTTTTGTTCCATGAAAAAATTAGTTTTTGAGGGTAATTTTCAGTCAACACTCAAATTTCAGGTTAAAAAAATAACCTCGAAATTAAAAAAAAAAAAAACTTGAATATTTTGAGATTTATTATGCCCTGATGCTGTAAAAAGTTTGAATTAAAAAATACACCATCTGAAACCTGTCAATGTCATATAAAAGTCAATGGCAGACCTCCCTTGAACCATTTCAATATCCTTCAAGTTTATTCGGTGGGGTTTCTCTCAAATCAATTGAACCATTCAAATTTTATTTGCCAAAAACTTGATGAACTTGAATATTGATGTTTTCCACCCCGATTACACTGATTCTGAAGTTTTTTCTTAAATTAGAAACCATTCGAGTTATGAGTTCTTTTGAGGTCTATATAAGCTCACACAGCTGTTAAATGTAACCTTTGAGAAGTAACCCCCTTAAAGTTTTAAAGGGGAACAACTCCTTACAGTAAACATTTGTTTGCTGAAAAGTATAAAACAAAAGAAATTCTTGCAAACTTCACATCTTAATCAAAGTTCTAATTATTAAGAACCAAAACAATTATAGAATGAAAATCACATACCAGATTTCAGTAAAATCAGTCCCTGAACAGATTGTTTAAATGAAAAGTATGCACCAGCCAGGGAAATAGCAGGTCCTTCGCATGCCAGGACAACAAAGTGCACATCTACTATACCCACGGAGAAGGCAGGAGGTGCCAAAGAGCTTGGTGTTTGGGGGGCTTAATGATGTTAGCATGGGAAGAAACAAATGAAAAGAGTCAATATTTTATCTGCTCCTTGCTTGCTCTCTCAATATCTGAACTGTAAAAATATTTATACCCTACAAAATAAAAAGCTATTCCATTTCTTTTGGTCTAGGCCATCTGAGCAGTATATATTAATAAACAATGACATATTCATCAGGATAATGTTGGACTGATTTTAGGGTAACCAGTCTCAAGTAATGTTACCATTCTCACATGTGTCATGCATGGAAATCTGTTGGCACAACAGAAAAGGAAAATGCCACATGGACTAATCCCAGTTAAGCAGCAGAAATAGGTAACAGATTTCCTTCGTGAAGGGGCACTATAATTATTCATCTATCCACGGGCCCGCTGAGAACCTGGTTAGGAACCTGTCATGCTTGCTTTGGCTCATCAAGGTCACACAGCACAGTTTAGTTCTTTTTTATATCAGCCTACATTGTGAAGATGAAATGATAACATTTAGAATTGTTTGCAATTTTATTTTAATGACTGTGCAAATAAATATAAATATTACAAATAGTGTTTTTATTTTTGCTTAAATGTAACATCCTAAACAAGATCAAAAGCCATGGTCATTTTGGCAGTTTGAATCTATTTCTCTCATGGGTATTGTAATAGTCACAATTACAGGGGATGTTCACCTTTAAATTCATTTTTAGTATGGTGTTGAGAGTAATATTCTGAGACAATTTGCAATTGGTTTTCAACAGCTCTCCATTTTGCAATTTCAGCAATCTGGTTGCCAGTGTTCAAAGTACCCTACCTTTCCAAAATCTAAGTTTTAAGTTTAATGTTGGTGTCTCTGGTGCCTGGCAGTTCAGTAATTCAGGTGCAGACTCTAAAACTGTTACAATTTTGCAACATTTAATTGATACATTTCTCAGCAACATCTCTGGAGTATTAGCAACTATTGTATCAATTCTAACAGCTGCCTGTAATGAAACCCAGAGATTCTGCTCAGCATGGAAAAGATAAGAAATGTATCCATTAAATGACACTTTACTCTTCAGTATTAGAAAAACGGTTACAAATAGAAAATAGACAGTAAATGGAAAAAGTAATTATTTCTGGTGATCTATCTGATCTGATCTAGTTGTTTGAAGGTGGACAACCCCTTTAATGAAGTTGTTTGCACATGGTTAGGAAACTGGCTACAGGATCAGGTACAGAGGGTGGTTGCAATGGTACATTCTCTACTTGGAGTAAGGTTCTTAGTGGGGTCCCTCAGGGCTCGGTATTGTGTCCACTTTTATTGAATTTGTTCATTAATGACTTAGGGGAGGGTGTTGTAAGTAATGTATCAGTGTTTGCAGATGACACAAAACTATCCAACCCAATTAATTCCATCCAGGATGTGGCATCCTTGCAACAGGATCTTGACAAATTGGCAATCTGGGCAGCTAAGTGGCAAATGAAATTCAATGTTGATAAATGTCATGCAGCTGGGATGTAAAAATATTCAAGCCACTTATACCCTATGTTACTATATAGTAGTCTTAAGGTGTGAAGATCCAAATTACTGAAAGACACATTATCCGGAAAGCCTCAGGTCCCAAGCATTCTGGATAATAGGCCCTTTATATGTACTAAAAGTCAGGCATTAATAAATGGGCTTCATTGGATGATATGTAACAATGTATAAATACTAACTTGTTTGCAGCAAAGGTGGCTTAAAGGACCAGATTCTGTCTGAAAGTTTGCTGTGTGATCTACTCCATATAGACTAAAGCCATTTGCATCCTCTTTACATTTATACTGGCGTTTTCTTTACATTTATACTGGCCCAATGATTCCAACTGAAATCTGTTACTATGGATATTATTTGGTTTGTAAATTGGGCAGGGTCTAGCGCTTCTTGTCTATTCAGCACTACATTAATATAATGTAGATTGTACTATAGAGCTGCAAACTCTTATTCAACAATGTTTCCAGCTAAGGGGTTCCATATGTATTACAGCAATTGTAATCCGTTAATTTAACTCGGAATATATTTAAACAATTACCCTTTGTTTATTTTTTTAATTAGATGTTTTTTAAAAAAATGTTTTTGTTTGATTATTAATTTTTTGTTGCCTTTGCCTTTTTCCCTTTTGCTATTGTGGTGTTTATACAAATGGCCTGTAGATGTCACTGTGCACATGAGTTATACTGTGCATACACAATACTGTCTATACTGCCTAAGGTGATAGAGTTTATATTACTGTGGTGCATGAGCCTGCTAACAAAGCACTGTTATACTCTTTTCATTCTCTGCTATAAAAACACAACAAATTGGCAACAAAATGTCTCATCTACCTCTGCAGCAGCCTGCAGCTTTTCTCCCAAACTTTGGTGAGCCTACCATACCTTTTACTGCTTGGATCCATATGTTTGATTACATTATTGCTGCTGACCAAGTGGAGATTTCTGCTGCTAGAAAGCGTGCTTTACTTCACTGCCTGGGAGCAGAGGGACAGCGTATATTCCATACATTACCATTACCTGATGAGCACTTACTGCTAGAATAAACTTTTTCGTGCCAAGAGTAAATGTGGTTGCTGAAAGATATACAGTTGTGCTCATAAGTTTACATACCCTGTAAACATACCCTGGCAGAATTTATGATTTCTTAAACATTTTTCAGAGAATATAAATGATAACACAAAAACTTTTCTTTCACTCATGGTTAGTGGTTGACTGAAGCCATTTATTGTCAAACAACTGTGTTTACTCATTTTAAATCATAATCACTACACAAACTACCAAAATGACCCTGATCAATAGTTTACATACCCCAGTTCTTAATACCATGTATTGCCCCCTTTAACATCAGTGACAGCATGAAGTCTTTTGTGGTAGCTGTAGATGAGGCTCTTTATCTTGTCAGATGGTAAAGCTGTCCATTCTTCCTGGCAAAAAGCCTCCAGTTCTCGTAAATTCTTGGGATGTCTTGCATGAACTGCATGTTTGAGTTCTCCCCAGAGAGGCTCAATGATATTGAGGTGAGGAGACTGAAATGGCCACTCCAGAACCTTCACTTTATTTTGCTGTAGTCAATGACAGGTCAACTTGGCCTTGTGTTTTGGATCATTGTTATGTTGGAATGTCCAAGTACGTCCCATGCACAGCTTCTGGGCTGATGAGTGCAAATTTTCCTCCAGTATTTTTGCACAGTATTTCACCCGAAGTTATTTGTGGTTTTTTTCTTGCATCCCAAACAATATTTCTGGCAGTTGTGGCTGAAATTTTAGTTGGTCTACTTGACTCTGGTTTGGTTTCAACAGAACCCCTACTTTTCCACTTCTTAATTAGTTAGTTTGAACACTTTGATATTATCTTATATCCCTGTCCTGTTCAATTACTGTATCTTTTCCTGCAGATCCTTTGACAATTCTTTTTCTTTTCCCATGACTTAGAATCCAAAAAACATCAGTGCAGCACTGGATGAAAGATGTAAGGGTCTGTCAGGAGTCCAGAAATTAATTGACCTTTTATACACACCCACTAATTACAAGCAAACAGATCACAGGTGAAGATGGTTACCTTCAATAGCCATTCTAACCCTTTTGTGTCAAGTTGTGTGCATGTTATCAGGACAAATCACCAGGGTATGTAAATTTTTGATGGTGATGGGCGAATTCGCGGCGAACTCCCGCGATTCGCCGCTGGCAAGTAAATTCGCGAATCGCCAGTGAAATTTCGCTTTGCAAAAATTCGCCATAAAAACGAGTTGACGCGATACGCGTCAAAAACAACGCGCGACTCGTTTCGCGAATGTTTCGGCGAAGGGAATCTCGGGAGATTCGACCATCACTACTTGCCACACATTGAGGAGCATTCTTTTCCACCCTTGATCTTCAGAGTGCTTATCATCAAGTATTACTGCATGAGGAAAGCAGAGACCTCACTGCATGTATCACCCATGATGGTTTGTTTCAGTTCAAGCATGTACCCTATGGAATGGCTTCAGGACCGAATTGCTTTCAAAGACTGATGTCTTCTATACTCCATGATATGACCAACATACAGAGTCTCGTGTATTACGGTGCTGGGCTTACCTTGAAAGTGACAGATGGTGCCATAATACACGGGACTCTGCATCTTGGTCATTACGTGTCGGTCTGGAGTGACTGATTTCCCGCACAAGCAGTGTCTGGTGTACAATGCTACTTGGATGATATAATTGTCTATGCTCCAACTATGAATCTTCATGACCTAGAAAAGGTTCTGAAATGCATTGATTCTGCTGGACTGAAACTGAATCTTTCCTAATGCCACTTCAGACAAACTCAGCTGTCATTTCTGGGTCATATAATTTCATAAGATGGATTACTGCCTGACCCTGACCATGTCAACGTTGTTACACAAGCACCTACTCCATCTGATTTTCAGACCTTACGAGCTTTCTTAGGTCTTACTTCATGATATTCTCAGTTTATTCCCAACTATGCTTCAGTTGTGGAGCCACTTAGAGCACTACTACATGGAACTTCAAGTCTGGTTTCGTCAGAGACTGATCAACATAGCTTTGAAATAGTGAAACAGTCCAGCACTAGCTTTATTTGATCTTGCACTACCCACTATGGTTACTACAGATGCTTCATTTAAATGCAGTCCTACTATAGGGGGAATATGTGGTGTTTATACTAATGGCCTGTAGATGTCACTGTCAACATGAGTTATACTGTGCATACACAGTACTGTCTATACTGCTAAAGGTGCTAGAGTTTATGTTACTGTTGTCTAATGGCTGCATGAGTCTGATAATAAAGCACTGTTATACTCTACTCATCCTCGACTATCAAAACACAACAGCTATCACCTTCTATTTTCCTTTTTTGGTTTCCCAGTTTCACAATAAAGCTGAGATATGCTTGATTTCCAAAGTAGCCAAAATTGGACAATAAGCTGCTGAATCTGTTTTGGGGGGGACACATTGGAAGGTTATATCAGCCTATGCTTTATTTTCATATTATTTCTTCAATTCTCCATATTATTTAATGTTTGCCCGTATCTTTGTGTTTGCATGTGTGGTGTGCGCTGTCCTGCGTTGTTTTTGGCAATGTCAGGCTGGGCCTCATAGGGTACACAAAAGAACCTGATATACAGTAAATTGCCCACTCTATCAACCATTTGCTAAGTGCACTAAATGGTATAGGTGTGACAAGCCTCTTTTGAGATAAAAGAGAATGTTTGGAACTGACCTACAATGAGACCATTGGTAATATCTCTGGTAACATGGCAGGCCAGTCTGACATTGGTTATAAGTGTTTCCATGTATATGTTTTACATCAAACTCTCTAATGGATTCTTGATGTATAGACACTTTTTTGCCGTTGTCTGAGGTTCTTTAGATTGGAAACTCAAAGGAACCTACTGGCTTATTGATACAGGAGCAGGGATTCAGCCTGATTAAAGAAGGTAGTAAGTGCTCATCAGTTCCCTATCAGTTAATGTTCTTCAGGCCTGCAATTGGTACTAATAAACAGGCAGTGCATGTATCCCACATAGGTTTATAAGAGTCACATTAGGTTTCTTAAAGTCAAACATCCCTGCTCTTTTGGTAGAAACCATTCTGTTGTAAATGTTTGATGAATTTCACTTATGCTGTTTTGTCAATGAAATTCATTATACAACACATAAAAGCATTCCTTAATAATATTTATTTGGCCTTCAAACAGTAACCCTGCTGACAAGGCCATTTTATCCTTTAAATATCTCCTGTGCTTGTTACAAAATGTCAATACCATCTCTTTTTATGTAAAGCTCTGCATCAGCTTTAATATTAATAAATATATATATATATATATATATATATATATATATATATATATATATGTACGCAATAGTAATAATAGGTTGGGTGGATTGATTAAATGTTGCTCTGTTTAAAATGTGCCAGTGGGAGTTTGGTTTTTAACAAATACTTTACAAAAAACTGTGATTTTACAAAAAACTGTGAATCTTGTTGACCTTTCTGATTTAGCTTTGGCTAGCTCCATTTTCATATTAGGAGACATTTCAAAAGGTTAGTGATAATTTACTAGTTCTACTTCTTCCAGTTGTAGTAGGTAATAAATTCACAAATTGTTAGTTATAGTAATAGCTTAATATTTTTAAAAAAAATTATTCTCTTTTTATCTGTAATAATAAAACAGTAGCTGGTATTTGATCCCAACTAAGATATAATTAATCCTTATTGGAAGAAAAAACAGTCTATTGGGTTTATTTAATGTTTACATGATTTTCTAGTATGACGATCCCAATACAGAAATATCTCATCCAGAAAACCCCAGGTCCTGAGCATTCTGTTTATCTCCTATAGAAGGCAAGGAGGAGAAATCAAGCGCCATTACATTACAATGAATGGGGGAGGGGGGTGTTATTTTGTCTTGATGAAAAACTTCAAGGTTATGGAGGTGGCCAATCAGCAGTAAGGGAGCAGAAACACTTACCTTAGAGTGCTCCAATCAAACCAAACCCTATGTTACGCTAATTTCCTGACAATTGGTATTAATTGTAGACTGATAGGAATTCACTGACAGACCAGATTGTTTGTCCCACCCCACAAGGAGAGTCCCAACTCTATAGGTTATTGGCAAATAGTAGTTCCAACTACCAACCATGGTGGCCACCACTAAGCTGGGTCTCTCATTTTCATTTACCTGAATGTTCTTAGGGGTATATGATTATTTTACCTTGATCTGGCACACAGAGCTTATCTTTTTACCACATTGAAATGAATGACGTGCATGTGTACAGCGAGAGACAGACACACACTCAACAGCTGCTCACTCTGTATGTGCAGACGTAAGGGTCACTTTAATTCACAATTGCCCAGACTGTACTAGTCAGAACCTCAGTAGCAAAGGCAAGAAGGACATGCGAGCACATTCAGTATCACTCAGTTTAACAGGGTCACACTATTCACAACCCTTCCCAGTCTCTGAGGCCTCAGCAGTTGTAATGTCTCCTGAAATAACACAGTGCTGAGTGCTGGTGTTGAGTGTCAGGCTGAAAAGTGAAGCGCTACTTTATAATCTGATGGCACCATACGTTGTGCTACTCTTCTATTAGCTGATTCTGTTGCCCTTTCCTTCCCCTTATACCTTTCTGCATATTAATTTATAGCTTTTTTTTATAAGTTATTAAATGAACCAGCAGAAAGCTAATACTTATGCTTAATTAGAGGGATTTGGTTCCTGGCACTGCTTAAATCTAATCTGCTTTATGCTTCCTTGGACAAAGGTGACTGGGTGGGGGAAGAGACGCTTCTTTCTGTTAATCTGCTGTAAACACATTTGCACTGCTTGTGTAAGCTTAAAGGAATTGTTCAGTATAAAAATAAAAACTGGGTAAATCGATAGGCAGTGCAAAATAAAAAATGTTTCTAATATAGTTAGTTAGCCAAAAATGTAATGTATTAAGGCTGGAGTTGCTGGATGTCTAATATAATAGTCAGAATGCAACTTCCTGCTTTTTCAGCTCTCTTGGACTGGTTACCCTGGTGACCAGGCTGTAACCAATCAGTGACTTGAGGGAGGGCCACACTGGACATAACTGTTGCTTTTGAATCTGAGCTGAATGCTGAGAATCAATTGCAGATTCACTGAACAGTTATGTCCCATGTGGCCCCCCTTCAAGTCGCTGACAAACTCAGAGTTAGAGAGCTGAAAAGCAGGAAGTTGGATTTTGGCTATTATATTAGACATCCAGTCACTCCAGCCTTTATAGATTGCATTTTTCCCTGACTAACTATATTGGAAAAAGTTTTTATTTTGCACAGCCTATCTATTTATCCAGTTTTCATTTTTACACCAAACTATTCCTTTAAAGGGATTCTCTTGTGATTGTTTTACTTCTAAATTACACTGTTTACACTGCAAATAAGTCGCTCTACCATATAAAATGTAATTCCTGAACTTGTATTTTTTTTAGTTGTAATATTGGTGTATAGGCAGCCATCTCAGGTCATTTTGCCTGGTCATGTGCTTTCAGAAAGAGCCAGTGCTGCACTGTGGAACTGCTTTCTGAGAGGCTATTGCTTCGCCTACTCAATGTTAGTTACTGAAGGAGTCTTAGTGGGACCTGGATTTTTACTATTGAGGGCTGTTCTTATATCTACTAAGGAGCTGGTAGATATAAGGCTGGCCATAGACGCAGGGCAGACAGCAGGGCTATATCGGGGTAATTCGAACGTTGGGCCCTATAGCCAAACGATCGGATTACGGCAAGGGCAATGGGCTTCCGACAGGTCGGTCGGGTTGGAAGACCCGTCTGAAGCCCCCATACATGGGCAGATAAGCTGTCAAATTGTTCTAAACAACCTATATCGGCAGCTTTATCTACCCATCTATGGCCAGCTTTAGGTTTCCAGGTTACATTTTTCTGCTGGGGGAGGGGAAAACGAGGGCGTGAAATCACTCAAGTTTGCAGTACAGCAGTATGAAGTAACTGAAGTTTATCAGAGCACATGACTGGGGGCTCCTGGGAAACTGACAATATGTCTAGCCCCATGTCAGATTTCAAAATTAAATATAAAAAAAATCAGTTTGCTGATGTGTGTATTGAAAAAAACAGGTTTTCCCATGACCCTATCCCTTTCAACCAGTTAGATGCACTGGCAGGCACTGACTGTTTTGACATCCTAGTTTAGTCTATCAGATCAATCATAAGACATCCTAGTTTAGTCTATCAGATCAATCATAATACATCATATGTCTTGTGTGGATCTCTTGTAGTTACTGATTATTTAACAATTTTTCTCCCGCAGGATGTCAGCTTATTCATTTCGGTCTTGGTCTGAACATGAAATGAAAGAGAATGTTATCAAGATTAAGTTTCAAATGTAATCATGCCTGCAGTTCAATTGTATGCGGAATAAATCTAATTATAATATAAAAATGTTTTAATTTTGCACAAGTGCTGTGAGCCGAGCAGGATCAATTCCACTGTTGGTATCCTGCAGTGCTTGTTGTTACCAACAGTAGACAAGTTATACAGTGATAAGGAATTTCGTGGTATTTACAGTATGTATAAAATCAAACCTTGATAACAGAAATTAAAAAACTTTGTTTAACTAGAACAATAATGATCCATTTTGTAAAACAGTGGTTCCCAAAGTGTGGGGCTGCAGCAATGGTATGGGGCAAGCAGCTAAGTCCAAGTCCAGTAAAAGTAAGATTTGCTCTGCATCAACCCTGCGTGAAGCTAAGATATTGTGAAATTTGGGGTGATCACTCATTTGCTGGAACAATGGCTGAACAACTTACTCACCAATATTCTCCTATGATAAAGGGATTTAAACCCAAAATGCCACAGCAGCTACTCATGTTTTAAACTAACAAATCAAGGACGGTTTTTAATTCTGGAGAAGAAGTGTGACCTTTTTCTTCCCTTTTCTCTAACTGCAGCTCTAAGCAAAGGTTGACCCTCCAAAATGAATGTAAACTTAAACATTCCAACAACTACTGATTTAAAGAGAAAGCAAACTGCTTATAGTGGGCAAAGCCAGTTGTAGGGTTTTTGAATGATGTTTAATCAAGACGCTACAAAATATCATTAATAGAGCTCAGGCCAACATGCCATCCAACGGAACAAATATTATGGACAATCACATCCCCTCCCCATCTACAGGCCAGATGTCCTGACAAAAGACTGTACATATTGGCAAATATTGTCTCAGTCCAATGTAGAGTCCAGGTGGGTGGAGGGATGCAAATAATAGATGTAGGTTTTCCAATTTGGTATGCCTAGAAGAAATATTCAGTGAGCACAAACAGGGCCCTCATATTCTTCTGTTTATTTCAGCTGATATCACTAAATGGTGGGTGCATGCCACTGACAGCATTATACTCCAGTATTACTTTTACTCCAGTATTACAGACATACAGCACCAACAGGGAAAGGAATCTCTGAGAAGCTACAAAAGAATCTGGCTTAGCCATTGTACAGTGTTAACTGTGCCACAACCCAACAGAGAAATCTTAGCAATACCTCTACAATGTATTTTATAATAATTATAGTATAATTATTGAATAATCATTTTAGGTTCTGGTGGTCCAAGTTATATTATTTATTCATATGACTAATATGCTGACACTCTGACCTCTTTCTTTCATAGGGCTCAATATCTATTTTTTAAATAAAATTTACAAATGACAAGGTGGCGAATTAATAAAATATTACATTCATTTGAGATTTAAGTGTTTTTTATTGTACTTGCTAGAATACTCTGCAAAAAAAAAAAAGATTCTGCCAAATTCTAGGCCTGAATCCCAATTTGCAAAGTGACATTTCATCACAACAACATCCCTGCCAGATAGGTGATCTCATCTTTGCCATATGCTGCACATTCATTTCACTCAGCTTTATGATTTATGTACAGTAACATTGCTATAGCTGGAACTAGTGGAGCTGGATGCAGACTGCAGGTATTGAATCAGTATGGGTGGTATTGCTGGCTTTGATCTTTTCTATTTTGTAATAAAATTACGCCTGCCAATATACAGTAATTATAAAGATTTCACTAGATGTGACCTTTAATCATTTGTATATTAGTAATAGACATGATTCAATAATGTATCCCAAAAAATGGCACATAAGTGGCTCATGAGCTTTTATATGTCTGTTGTTTATGATTAAGAACATCATTTGAGGAGAGTATATGGGGCTTCCAAATTATTATGTGTTAAGAATTAGGGATGCATAGGATTTGATTTTGGTTAAGCTGAATTTAGAAGGAATTAGGGACGGACAAGGTTTCGTTTTGGTTTATCTGAATCAAGCAGGAATAAGGGATGCACAGGATTTGGCTTTGGTTTAGCTGAATTTAGCAGGAAATAGGGAGGCACAGGATTTGGTTTTGGTTTAGCTGAATTTAGAAGGAATTAGGGACGGACAAGGTTTCGTTTTGGTTTATCTGAATCAAGCAGGAATAAGGGATGCACAGGATTTGGTTTTGGTTTAGCTGAATTTAGCAGGAATTAGGGATGCACAGGATTTGGTTTTGGTTTAGCTGAATTTAGCAGGAAATAGGGAGGCACAGGATTTGGTTATGCTTTAGCTGAATTTAGCAGGAATTAGGGATGCACAGGGTTTGGTTTAGTTGAATTTAGCAGGAAATAGGGATGCACAGGATTTGGTTTTGGTTTAGCTGAATTTAGCAGGAAATAGGGAGGCACATGATTTGGTTATGCTTTAGCTGAATTTAGCAGGAATTAGGGATGCACAGGATTTGGTTTAGTTGAATTTAGCAGGAATTAGGGATGCACAGGATTTGGTTTAGTTGAATTTAGCAGGAATTAGGGATGGACAGGATTTGGTTTTGTTGAATTTAGCAGGAATTAGGGATGGACAAGGTTTGGTTTTGGTTTAGCTGAATTTAGCAGGATTTAGGGACGCACAGGATTTGCTTTTGGTGTATCTGAATTTAGAAGGAATCAGGGATGTACAGTATTTGGTCTTGGTTTAGCTGAATTTAGAAGGAATTAGGGATGCACAGGATTTGCTTTTGGTTGATCTGAATTTAGTAGGAATTAGGGATGCATAGGATTTGCTTTTGGTTTATCTGGATTTAGCAGGATTTGGCCAAATTCTAAAGCTGGTCATACACTTAAAGATCCACCAAACAATCAGATTTTTGCATACTGCAGGCCTAAGGAGATTTTCCGACAAATTCATATCTCATCAGGATTTTCATCCCATTGAAAGCTGGTAAATCAATCTAAAGGGACCAAGTCAGCAGCTTTTATCAGTTCAGTTTGAGGGGGCCTATTTATCATGCTGTGCAAAAATACAGTAGGAGGAAAACATCACTGGTGATATTTCCCATAACAACCAAAGAGCAATAAGATTTCAACAGTCACCTACAAGTTAGAAAACAAAAGCAAATATCTGATTAGCTGCTGTGGGCAAGAACACTGATGTTTTCCTCCAGTTTTTACACAACTTGATAAAAAGGCCCCATAGAGTTCAATTGAACTGAATACTTTAGGTCATGTTACCATTTAGTTAACTGTTTTGTTCCCAATTGATGCATTTTTTAAAAATTAGTCTTTAGCTTTTGTGGAGAGTTTGGTATTCAGGCAAATGCAAAAAAATATGAATTCATATTTATCCATGTTAAAAATTTTGGACAAATTAGAATTACTATTTTAATTACTACAATGTTAGTTATAAGGCTAGTTATAATATAGTTTGGAAACCTGCTGCCCGTTTGGATCCTTTAAGTTTCATCAGCTATTATTTTTGCGTATAAACGCACATTATAAACACCGCTAACAGATAAGGCATTTACCATTACCCAGAATACAAGTGCTGGTGAAGTTGCCCATAGCAACCAATCAGCAATTACGTTTAAACAGTTAGAAAACAAAAGCAAAGATCACATTGGTTGTTACAGGCTAATTCACTAATTTCACTAATTTCACTCCAATTTTTAGTTTTTATCAGTATGATAAATAAACCCCATATGACCTTATTTTAACGCAAACAAGCAGACTGCTTGATCTTTAAAGGGGACTACAAAGCACCGAACCGCCAGTGTGACCGACAGACTCCAATTACATTGACTATACGTATATATGTAGTAGCTGCAGACCACCAGGGCTTTACTCCCATTCATGAATTCGTCTTATTGACAGATCCACAAATGAACAGACTTGGCAGTTTGTATCCTATTACAAACGCTAGGCTAAAGCTAGAAATACTCATATCAGTTTCTTAAGAGAGAGGTTTCTCCTTCCCCCACCAAAACACAAACCGGTGTGTATCAGATGCACCTGCTCCTACACTGTTGCCACAAACAAGCATTCAACTAGCAGCACTGCTTTTAAAGGACAACTAAAGCCTAATTTAAGAAGTAGGCTAGAAGTATTGTACACTATGATTTGGGCTTCTCTACCAGCTCAAGGCAACACAGCCTTTTAACAGTAAAGATTTGTGTCTCCAAAGATGCCCCAGTAGCTCCCCATCTTCTTTTCTGCTGATTCACATGCTCTGTGCTGCTGTCACTTACTCAGGGGTGATTCTAGGGACTTTTTCGCCTTGAATTTGCTGCCCCCACTCCCCACGGCGCTCACTTTTCCAGCACCGGACAGGGGTAGGGTTGAAAAACCAGAAATTCAGCTCTTAGTTACCAGGATTGGCATTTTTGCCGCTCCTAGTAACCAGGGGGGGAGGGCGCTGCTGCCTGAGGTGAGTGCCTCAACTCACCTCATTGGTGGAGCGCCCCTGCACTTACTGAGCTTAGGGACCCACTCACAATATACAGTACACATAGAAATGTCACAATAGAAGTGTAAGGAACTTACCCTGGTGGGACGCCTGCCGCCCCCTCGGCGGGGACGCACGCCGCATTCTGTTCCAGCGCCGGCTTCTCTCTAAGTGCGCGCGGTGCACTTCCGCATTCATTTAAAGGCCCAGGCGTGCTGACGTGATGACATCAGCGCGCAATGGCGCCAAATTCAAAAATATTTAAAGGGATTTTCTCTGCAAATGCACTGCCCGTTATAGGATTTGTTCCTGGTGCCTTTGCCTTGCTGTTAAGCTTAGTTTGTATGGTTCCTGTGTTTGACCCTGCCTGGCTACTGACTTCTCCTGACTTCTGTGATCCTGACCTCGGCTTGTGACCTGTCTATTCTGCTCTCTGTATTCTGACCCTGCCTGCCTGACCATTCTGATCTGATCTCCTGGTTTGACGTTTGCCTGTTATCTGACTTCCGATTCTGCCTGATCCCACTGATTGTCTTCCTGGTTTTTGATCTTGGCCTGTCTGACTCCGTCTGTGTTCCACCTGTTCTGACCCGATTCGTCAACGTTATCTGCCTCCGTCTAGTCCAGTGACCTTCTGCCCAAAGTCTTTGCTTAACTGTCGTGCCCCTTGCTAGCCAGAACTTTCACCTTGCACCTCTCGTTAAGTCCAGGTGGCATCTGAGTAGCTGAGGGCTCCTCCCAAGTCCAAAAGCGGTCACATTACTGGTGAAGCACAAGCTGAGACCAGGGTGCTTGGCATCTGTTCTGGTTTGGGTGCCGACCGTGACAATAAGGCTGATTAGTCATTAATACAGATAATTACTACATGGCAGCACAGAAACCAGTGCAACTAGCATCAGAATTTAATAATCAGCCCTGTAACATCAGCTTATATTACAGAAAAACCTCATTTTCTGCTTGATCATTTGTGACAATCCATCAGCTTAGTTTCTCAACAGCTGCTCAGAGCCCACTGAGCATGTGAGTGTCACAGACATTTTCCAAGATGGTGACCCCCTGTGACAAGTTTGAAGTCCTGGATCATTGCTGCTATTGACAAGCTGAAACTTTAGGCTGGTGCAATAAGTTCAGTATATAAAATATGAAATTTTTAGCCATATTCATTTTTAGGGTTTAGTTCTCCTTTAAGAATGTCGACAACAGCAGGTTACATTTAATATCTACATTGAATCGGACTGTGCCTAGAAATTAATTAATTTTTATCTTTGTAAGTGCAAATAATGGCTTTATATGGGTTGTAGCAGCTGGTCAACACCAGAATTTAGGTTAGTTTAAATGGTGAAAAAAATCGAACCTGGTCAACCTGCTATTGGTCGGGTTAGTCCGATGTCGAGCAATCGCAATTTCTTTCTTTTTTCTGTATCGGTCAGTATAAACGTACTGCTTCATCAATTCTGACAAATCAAACTTTACCATTTTTTCATACAATGTGGTTTGAGTCCAAGTTGGATATTTTCTTTACTGTACAAGAAGTAAGGGTGGCTGTGTGGGTGTTGCGGTAAAATTGCTTTATTGTTTATACCTAGGAGGGCTGAGAGTTTTGTGGAAAAAAACAAGATAATAAAAAACTGAAAATACAGTGTGAGAGGCAATTATCTTATGCGGCATTTCAAACAGAAAATATGTATGAGGCAAGCATTAAGAAAAACTTCACATCAACAGAACCTTCACCTGCAGCCTGGACTGAAATGAACGGCAGTTTGGGATTTTCTTTTTCCTCATCAAGTGAAACATAAAAGTCAAGAGAATTTCAAAGACTCCTTTGATGACCTATCAGATAAATTAAAGGAAAAAATATAGAAGAACCTTAGGAGAGCTGAACTAACACTGAATATTCAGTATTATATATGAATAAAAAGGAACAGAGAGCACTGCCATTGTTTTCTTGTAACATAATGAATCCCTAGTGGGTTTACAGGAGCCCACATATTAGCAATCACTTTTACTCAGCTTGAATCCACTGATTGTCCCAAATATATGGATTAATTGTCCACCAAATCTAGGTCCAATCCTATAGTACAGTATACAAGGCAGATTAATTGGTTAAGGTTTAATGAAATCTTCTGTAGCTAATTTAATTCCAATTTCTAGCATCATTTTTCCCCCCCCAGCATTGGTCACTTTCAACTGTGCACAAATCAGCTGCAGTTGTTTATTTTTTGAAGCTGATGATACACTGCCGCTCTAATGAAGACAATCAAAACTCTTAATGACATAATAAGCATCTGTGCACAGTTAAATGAATCAGAAAGGATGAGTAAAGGCTTTCAAATATCTGCCAGTTTCATCGCTAAAAGCTTTATTTTCACTTAGGAGAAAATTAATTAAAATCGATGCAGTGTTTTTTTGATTTAGTAATAATGACTGTATGTGTGTGTGTGTGTATCTTATGCAAATTAAGTATTCCTTAAATTGAGGACAAATATGGGGGGTAGGGATATGGTGATATAAGCATGACATACATTATCCAGAAACCCCTTATCCAGAAAGCTCCAAATTCAGGGCATCTCCAACAGACTCCAGTTTATCCAAATAATCTAAAAAAAAATATTTAAGAATAAAACAGTAGCTTGTACTTGATCCAAACTAAGATCAATCATTATTGGAAGCAAAACCAGCCTATTGGGTTTATTTAATGTTTACATGATTTTCTAGTAGACTTAAAGTGGACCCGTCACCCAGACACAAAAATCTGTATAATAAAAGTCCTTTTCAAATTAGACATGAAATCCAATTTCAAATTTTTATTCAAGCGTTCATAGCTGTTTTAAGCTCATTTAAAAATCTCAGCTGTCAGTCAAATATTGTCTGCCACTCCTCTATGCCTTAGGCGGGGCAGATAATTACTTTCACTTTCCATTCAGCACTTCCTAGATGTCACTGCTCCCCACACATTCCCCCAGTTCTCTTAACAATTTAATTTAATAGCCAGGACATGGGAACAGACATTGGGTCCCCCATTCTTGTGCACAAACAAGATTCTGAGATGATGCAAGGCTTTATAACAGTGTCCACAAAATGGCTCCTGCCTGCTTGCTAGAATTATGAATTCCCAGACTGAAGGAAACAAGATTAAACTAATTTATATAGTGTAATTAATGTTCATATTGCTTGCCAAATGTGATAAAATATGATTTTGAATATTTTTTTGGGGTGACGGGTCCACTTTAAGGTATGACGATCCAAATTACGAAAATATTTGTTACCTGTAAAACCCCAGGCCCCAAGCATTCTGGATAACAGATCCCATACCTGTATTTGTTTGAGACCATGAGTTTAAACTATTACTTTATTATAGCATTTTTGCTTATTAAAAGGGTCTCAGGGCAGCAGACTATTATGCATCTTGCTCTGTAGCACATACTGCAACTGATAAAACCTCTTTTTCTAGGTAAAGCAGTTCAGTTTAAGTTCAGGCCTGGATTTGTAGCAAGGACACAAAGGCTCAGGCCTCGGGCAGCATAATTTAAGGAGGGGCATGCCACCAGCCACACCTGAAGTTCGGTTGTACGCAGGTCACTTCTGTCTCTGATAACAGATTCCTGCAAATGTCCAAACTCACGTTGTGACATTGGGGACATGGATATGACATGGCGATCACCGATTGGCTGATTGTCACATCTTTCATTTTAAAGCCCCGTCCAGATTTCCTAATTTGGAAATCCAGACAGGCAGCTTTGACCCGGACAGCCCTCCCAAAAACCGAGCTGTCCGGGTGAAAACTGGACAGGTAGCAACCCTAACTGCAGTATTCCTTAAACTTCTTCACAATAGTCTGCAAATCCCATTTATCCTCTTCTGCGGCAAATGTGAATGCATTATATACTTCCAGTGCGTTTTCCACTGCCACATGTAAAAAGAGAGTAGACTGTACCTGAGCAGGTTTACTTGTTCCTCCTGTGGCAGCAAGGTATAATTCAAAGCGCTTATGAAACTTTCTCCAATTTTCTGATATATTTCCTTGTAGAATGTCCAGACCTGCAGGTGGTTTAAGATCATCAATCTTTTATGTTTCCTATGTAGCTAGGGTTGCCTGCAGGCTTCCTAGTTCCCACCCGGCCAATATTTTACTGACCTGACCGGTAAAAATGATAATTAATGTTATTAAAAGGGAAAAAATCTAAATATATAAGAAGACCAGTATTTTTTCCCCAAAAAGGTGGCAACCCTATCTGCAGCCACACATCTGCCCCCATGTATGGTTTTGGTTTTATGTGTATTTATATGAATCAGCACACATTCAGTCTGCTTTACTCTTCTACGTCATTGTCCTGGAACTACATTCAATAAACAATCCATGTGCTAAGGGGAGTGATATCATGACAACTGAGGTAAAGGCCCTAGGGGGACGGACAGTGGGCAATGCCGGCCTCTGAGCACCTTGAAGACAAATCTGACCATGTTTAAAGGGCCCAACGTTCGGATCAGTACGGGCGGTCGGATCCGACGGGATTTTTAATCCTGCCCAATCGACATCTGGCCGACTTTCGGCCAGATATCGATCGGGAAAGCCCGTCGGAGGGCCCCCCACACGGGCAGATAAGCTGCCGACACAGTCTGTTGGCAGCTTTTATCTGCCCGTGTATGGCCACCTTTAATTAGACCAGGAAGAAGATGTTATAAAATGAATAGCAAGAAAAGCCTAGGAACCCCAGAATTATAGAATTGTGTCAGAGGTCAGTGAATCGGGGGTGATTCTGTCCTCTGAGCTACGTGAGGAGGCTTCTGCGATGCCCTCTCCCAGCACTTTTCTGCATCGGAGGGGGGCCGTATCTCTAGTGCTGAGTGAAATAGTGCTTTAGTGCTTTTAGTATTAGTAGAGCCAAATTTCCAGTTTAAGAACCAACAATCTCTCTCTTAAAGTTACCAAGAGTGGCATTTAGCCACCCTTGGGAACTTATGGCAGCACTGCATCAGGAGGTGAGTTACTCAACGTGCCTCATTGCCACAGCGTCCCTGTAGTGCATGAAAAACCTGGTAAAACTATATATATATATATATATATATATATCTATCTATATATATATATATATATAATTATTTAAAATAAAATACAAATTCACCTAAGAAGTGTGTTAAGCGCATACTTCCCTTTCACCTTTTTCTTTTTAAATCCTAGCAAGTAGTCAAGGGAACAATCTCAACAAACCATACACAAAGGGAAACAACACACAATAAGCATAGGAAGGGAGTGTTGTGACAACTGACACATACAAAGTGTCGCTGGCAGGATTAAGTGAAACTGAAATTCTAATTCCACAGATGCCACTAATGAAACATATGCAACCTGTTTGACTAAAATATCTATTCTTGTGTATTAGTGTAAAGCTGGTACATATATGTGCATGTAAACCTCATGCAACACTGTAAACACGACACAGAGCTCTGTATAACTGCTTGTTTTGTGTTAGTATGAATTTCCCTATACGGATAGTGCTGAAACAATATGCTTGCCCCATGGGAACAGACTCACTTGGCAGTGACAGATAGTTATTGGATAAGAATAGCACAACAGAAGGAAAGCAGCCATGATCTTCTCTCTGCTAAAGTGGCAGCAGTTAGACTAATGTATGAGCTCTGACCTGACTTATGTATTTCATTATCAGTGGGACAGACCTTTCACACTTTATAGAAGCTACTCTTCTGATCTTATTCCCCTTCTCATTAATGTCAGGAACTTTTTACCTTAATAGAGTCCAGAGGGGAAAAACATCTCCAGTCGGATTTCTTCCACTGGCCCATAATGGGGATTATGTTGCTGAATGACCTCCTTGTAGATCAGAAATTCCCCACATACATGCAGCTTAGGGCAAAGCTGAAGGGACAGGCCATACATTACATTCCTCCACCTGACTTGGGAATGTCCGTCAAGAAAGTACATCAAACCTAGTCTTTGTAACATAAATGCACTGACTGGAAATTAGTTAAGGATATCTTACCGCTGAATATAGACATTTTTCAGTTCAGAGCTCTTCCATACTATGCTAACAAATTGGTGGTTATGGACATGATTGGAAATTGAAGAACTACAGTTGAGGACTTAGTAAATATGGTTATAATTTCCTACATATAAGTCTTGGGCTCCATGTCTAAATGCAAACCCCACCAATATCAATGGCATTCCTTGGACAATCAATATGCTGTACTACCTCTGTTTCGCCTCTCCCCTTAGCTGTTCTGTCTTATTGATTGGACATTAGTGAAGAGCAAACTTGGGGTGGTTTTGTTTTCATGAAACCACAGAAAATTTTCAATGAAATGCCTTAGAGTCAATAGGAGGTGACACAACATTGTGGTTAAGGCATTTTAAGCTGTGTGATTGCCCTCCCTTGTTAGAAAAGTTCCTTTCCACTATGTCAAAGCTGGTCTTCATAGAATAAAAGGCTCCCATGGTGGCAATTTCTTCCAAACATGCTGGTCAGTTTCATACCGTTACCCATATTCAATTCAGTGAGAAGAGATTCAATTTGAGATGCGATTCAATTCAGAAAAATGTATCTCACAGTTTATCACATGAAAACTCTATTGAAGTCTATATGGGAAAAAAACGGCAACTGAATTAGGAAAATTTATTTTTCTCCTCCAATCGAATCTCATCCATGAATTTTCACTTAATAAACAGTGATGGGCTAACCTGAACCATTTTGCTTTGCAAATCCGCAAAAAGTGACTGATTTTTTTTTTGACACAGAACATTTTTGAGGTGAAACTTCACTCATCACTAGTGATAAACCATGAGATAACTTTTTCTCATTTAATTGAATTTGGCCCATATAATGCATGATATCAACACCCCATCTCCCAGTAGCTCTGGCCAGAAATCCTCCAAATCTCCTTGGATAAATCCCCCTTTTAATGTCACTGTAGTGCATGCAGTTGTCTCTCCAGAGTGCAAATAAGCAGTCTTTTTCTTTTCCAGCCAAACAGAACACATGGAAAAATTCTAGTGCAGATTTGTGACAGTCATCAATGGTGAGATTGTAAATTTAGCAACAAAACTGTAGCTTAAAATGTTTGCTCATCCCTGTTGATCAACATAAAGTAAAAGATCAGGTGGTTACAATACACTGTAGTATGCACCATTGGATATTGCATTTTCATATTTTTCCACTGCATGGTATATAGGAATATTGTATGCCATTATCTTGTTAGACAGCAGCTTCTTTTTCTTCTATATTCTCTTCTGCAAATCAAATTCAATTTACAGTCAAAAGTGGACTGCATTCCAACAATGCAGTTTGTAATCATGCTTCTGAAACACTGAATATAACAGAAGTGTCATATTTTATTAACACGGTGATGGTATAGTTCTCTAATGTACGGTAAATGTGCTAATAGCCATGCCAATTAGATGTGTTTTTCATGCCACCGATGGACAAGCAAATAGAAGGTTAGTGAGTGGATTACATGTATTATTATTATCCTTTATTTATATAGTGTAACATATTCTGCAGTAAATTACAGAGATTATAAATCATTCACATCAGTTCCTGCCTCAGTGGAACTTACAATTTAAAATCCCACTCACATTTACACATGGAAAATATTATCAGGAGCCAATTAACCTGCCTCTATATTTTTGTAACCAGATTACCTGGAAGAACCCTGGACATGGGGAGAATAAACTCTGCAGATATTGCTAGGCTGGAATCAAACCTATGACTTCAGCACCCATAAAGCTGTCTTACTCCACCCTGTAGCACTGCTTTGGGGGTGTGCCTTTAAAATAACTAGTTATTGCATATATATATATATATATATATATAAAAAGATAGACGGACTGGTGCACTCAAAATGATTCTCATCTGCCTGGGTGCTGGTAAAACTATAACATACTAAGGCAGACAAACCGCACAATAAGGATTCAGATTAGATGCAAAATTAAAACATAACATTTATTTAGTGCTGCGTTGTAAAAATCAGCAGATTTGAATCAACTGTCATACTCATCTGTCAGGAGACATATCACGACGTTTCGAGGGCTCAACGCCCCCCTTTCTCAAGTGCGTCCTCCTCTAACAGTGTACTATAGTGGCAAAGAAAAGACAATATTCCGTTCGTTCGTGCCCAGTTCTGTGACGCAGTGACGCAAGCGGCGTCAGTGCGTCACAGAAATAAGACGTCCACGAACGTACATTCAATGAAGTACACAGCGCCATATTTAAAATGGATCTTTACAATATAGAATTCAAACAACTTTATTATCCATGGCAATCCCCATTTTAGCAAAAAATCAGCTATCGGCCCAAACTAACCAGAATAACTTCAGGGACACTATATAAGCTTTTATTTCAATTTTCCTCCTTAGACATAACAATATCAATCCTATAAAAACAAATGTATATCAAAATCCCTATTAAGACCAAAGGGGCTCAATGTTCTGAGTCTATGTATCCATTGGACCTCAGCTTTCTTTAACATGAGAGTTCTATCACCTCCCCTTCTTGGTAACGGAATATGTTGTATGACCCTAAATCTAAGTTCATCAGCTGTATGGCCCTTTTCCAGGCAATGTTTTGATACTGGTAATGTTGTATTCCCAGTGTTTACTGTGGACCTATGTTGTGAGAACCTATCCTTAACCTTCTGGATAGTTTCACCTATATAAATTAGATCGCAGGGGCATGTTAGCATGTAGACAGCAAAATTGGTCTCACATCTATAATGTCCTCTGATCTTATATGTCTTCTTGGTGACTGGACTAGAGAACGTATCACCCATTGTCACAAAACGACATTGTGCACACCCCTTACAGCAGAACATACCATCCCTGGGAGGTCCCAAAAAAGTGTATTGTTTAGGAGATGGTTGCATGTCAGTGTGCACTAATCTATTGCCTATAGTGCATCCTTTC
>CM044431.1:43697328-43758619 GCA_024363595.1 Xenopus borealis | reverse complement strand
CAGTTCAGAGTGCACCAGTGTATGGACTTTTATATATATATATATATATATATATTACCAGGTTATATGTCTGTTTCTTCCTTCATTTCATTTCTGCCTGTTAACATTGTTTCTTTCTTGAACTCATTATTGATCTTTTGTTTAAAGAGCTATTAATATGCCTGACTGTCAAGGCCCCTTGAAAATGTACTCATAGGAAATGGGTTAATAAAAACACCCTCAATATAACAGCCGAGTGCTGCTGTGACAACGCTGAGCTCATCGATATTTCATAAACCCAAAGTACTAAATTGAGTTCTGTGTTAAGTGATACTGACAGACATAAAATGACATTGCATTGCTCAGTATTGTTTTATTCCCATGTTACTCCATAAATGCTGCCACGTGGCCCTTCAAGGTTATCTTAAAGGACCAATACAGTTAAAGGGACAGTATTCCCATTTTTCAACACAATGTAATTAATTGAGCTTGTGCTGAATGTATTTTTTATTTATTGTATAGTTTGTTATTTCTTGAGCTGAACAGGAGAAACAGGGAAACTGAATTGTATTTACCTGCCGTATGTTGTCAAAGGTAATCAAGAGGTTTATTGCACACAGGAATAATTATTGCTAATATGCTAAAAGCTGTGTAATTAAATGGCAATGACGTACAACAATTCTAAGGCCAAGGGCATATGGAGTGTAAGTTCCGCTGCTGTCAGACCCAGACCCACACCCTTCAGTGACCCCATGGGTTGCAACTGGGGTGGGGGGGTGGTTGCTGCTGGGACTGGTGATCTGCACCAATTTTTGGACTTCTATATTTGTAAATGAGCCTTTATTTATGGTAGCTACTTACTCCCAGTCACATGAATCCAGCAGGATTTAGCAATATTAATAATAGTAGTCACGAGTTGGCTGACCTGATGCTATCCCCTGACCTGAAGCTGTGGATGCAACCATTTAGACAGGAAAAGCAATAAACCAATCACCACCTCCATAGTATGTAGGTGAGATTTACTAAATTCACATGAAGGATGAGATTTACTAAATTCACATGAAGGATTTGAAATTCAATTGAATTTTAAAAATAATTTGAATTTATAATATGCAAGGTAACTTTGGTCGAAGTATTTCCCCTTTAAAAAAAAAAAATTCGATAGGCCAGTTCGCCAACTTGGACCTCCCATAGGAGGCTCCCATAGGTGTTTTACAGTTTTTTTTTTGATCGAATAAAAAAATTTCGATCGAAGGGTTAAACTCATTCAATTCGAATGATTCAATTGATCAATCAAATTTTTTCGTTTGATTGGTTGAATTGCATTCAAACATTCAAATTCGAACGTTTTTGAAATTTGACCACCTCCCCTTTAAATTCTATAATCAAATTTGAGGGTTTATTAACCCTCAAATTCGATTTTTAGTACATCTGCCCCTAAGTCTTCTAGGGAATATATCCATTTTCATGCAGTAGAGTGGGTAAGAATCAGTTTATACAGTGAAACCTCAATTACCCTGCTTCTTTTATATCTTCCCTCATCTGACACCATTTTTTATTGGTCCCACCAATATATAATACATAATACTTTTCACTGATTTAAATTTTTCACAGATCTCATAACATTTTTTCCGGTGGCCCAAAAAAATGTAAATGGGGGGCTAAAATTAGATTTTTTTTTAAGCTTATTAATATAGTAAGACCAGCTCATTTAATGACAATTATAGAAAGGACTCATATTCAGTAGAAGGTTTATTTATTCCAGTCCACAGTGAAAACAGGATTGTATTGAAACTTAAATAAACCAGGCTCAGAAAAATAGAATAAACTGATATTCACAGCGGTTAATGCCCTCTCTTGCACATATACAGTTCTGACAAGGTATAAGATCAGACAGACAAAAAGAACATTTCAAAAGAAAAAAGGACTACTGTACGTCAAAGGAGCATTGTCACCTCTAGAGAATGTAGAAAATCAAAGATCTGGTGACAGAAGGTCAGGAAATAAAGAAATCTGAGCACTGTCATCCACATGCAACACAAAGATCAAACTTATAGCGCTCCAGAGTTTCCACATGTTAAGCAGTAAAACACAACTGGGGGCCATTTATCAACACTGGGCAAATTTGCCCATGGGCAGTAACTCATGGCAACCAATCAGATTGCTGCATTCATTGTTCTACTTGCAGCTGGCTTTAAAAAGCTAATCACGGATTGGTTGCTATAGGTAACTGCCCATGGGCAAATTTGCCCAGTGTTGATAAATGAGCCCCAGTGAGCGGGGACCTATATTTTAGAAAACAAGGCAAAACTAAAGAGGCACAAGAGAAATTTCAGCAGTTTATTATGTCTAGTTAAAAATGATCAATTAAGCATACTTTTAGTAGGAACGTACATTAAATTTTAAATAGTGAAAGGCATGGAATAAAAATGCCTGCATGTTGTTTTTTCCTCCTTGCATTAACATTATCGAGAGAGAGAAATGTATAAATCAAAAGACCAGCAGTACTTGCAAATAGTAAATTGGGGCTTTAAATAAACTGCTTACTTATAATGGCCTTTGTCAAACCTTTGTGACATCAATGAAAGTCTAATATTGGATTGCTGATGGTCTCTTGCTCTATATATTATACTCAGCCTGGGAAGATGGCTTCCTCAGGTACCAGATTCTACAGAAAGCATTTGTTCTTCTATAAAACATGCCTAACTGATCCTGAGAAGTGAGTGTGGAGTTATTTTCCTCCTACTTTCTTCTTTTCTAGCTTCTATAAAGTTGATTTTGTCTCAGCTTACATTTTCAGCATTACCCAAACTTTCTTTCACCTCCCATAGTTCTCCAGTTTTAAACAGGGCTGGATTTCTATTTCCGGTGCCCCTGTGTCTTTCTGCTCCCGCCGCCTCTTGAGTGTGCATTTTATATGCCGGCACTGGGACTTTATAAAAGGGAGGTTCAATGGGGAACTACCACAAAAATAAAATGTAAAATAAACTTCCTCATACTGAAGTAAGAAACTTTCTAAATAAATGAATAATTCTGCATTGTTTCTGAAATAATTAGGTTTATATTCACTATTCCTCTCTAGGCATCTGTTTCTCTTCATTCTCTCTTCATGCAGCAGTTGGGTGTCAGATGAATGATCAAGTATGTCCAGGGGCGCTCCGCCAATGAGGCGAGTTGAAGCACTCGCCTCTGAAGGCAGTGCCCCCCTGGTTACCAGGGGCGGCAAAAATGCTGCTCCTGGTAACTAAGAGCCGAATTTCTGGCTCTTCTAATGCACAGCACGCCGTGGAATCCCCCTACCCCTGTCTGGCCCTCACTTTTGAGCGCTGTAGGGGAAAGGGGGGGTGGCAACTTCAAGGCCGCTTCAGGCTGGGAACGGAGCCTAGGATCGCCCCTGAGTATGTCTTATAGGGGGACTACTTTTCCTAGCAGATGTATTAGAGCTCACTGAAATAACTGATTCCAATATAAACAAAATCTAACAAAATACCTGCCTTTTGCATAAATTCTGCATGTAGAGAGACAGGATTTCTGGTGATTTTAATAATGAGTTCTAATACTGTACATCTTTAAGATATATATGATCATTCATCTGACACCCAACTGCTGAATGAAGAGAAAATGAGGAGAAACAGATGCTGAAAGAGGAAATAGTAAAGATAAACTTGATTATTTCAGAAACGGTACAGAATGTTTAATAAAATGTATTTAGAAAGTTTATTAAGTATTTCAGCATGCTGAAGCTAATATTACATTTTCATTTTTCACTATAGTTACCCTTTAAACTACTGTCGAAAGCTCCCAAGCAGTCCTCAGTAGGCAGTAGATGAGGCTGGGCAGCATGCCACCACTAAAATTGTGACAACCTAGGCTTTGCCACAAATCTGGGCCTGGTGTTGTAACCTTAAAGCAGCTCATAGGTTGCAGGTGCAACTGCTTTGTGGCCAAGGCCTATCAGAAAGTCTGGTTTCAATAAGGAGTTGGTTAGCTTTTTGATTTATATTTTATTTTATGTATACCTTAAATGGTTTGTCACTAGTACATGGCTTGCACTATCTTTGTGTACTGGAACAGCTGAATTTCTGGTTAAAAAACCACAACATTGAATCATTTTTCCAATTGGTATGTGTGCTGTGGTGCTCTCATGAATAGCTGAGTGGCATGGCCACTGCTTCTGTGCTATCTACATTTACCCGATGACGGTGACTCTGTAGGCAATATTCTAACAACCTGTGTGAATGCCTCGCAGTATTTATCCTCTGCTAACATGAAGGCCAGATAGCAGAAGGTTGCAGCAACCATGTGACATGACAGGAACGTTAATAAGTAGCTTTGCACCATCTGTTATGAGGTAAGGTCATACTGCAGCACGAGAATGTGCGGCTTTTAATGTAACAAATGGGAAAGACGTGAAAATAAGATATTTGGTAAATGCAAGCAGAAAATCTTTACACAACACTGACCATGTGCAAGATAGCACCAGAGGCTGAGCCTAGAGCTAGTGCCTTGAAATTTGTTTTGTCTTTAGAAATGGCCCATAATATTTTCATAGGGCAGTTTCATGGTGCATGTTACAGTATAAAAAAAGAATTAGACAGTTTCATGTGTATCCTTCCAGAGCATTCTGATAAAAATGTAGAGAAAGAATGGTCATTTGAGAGAATCCCATCCTTTCCATTAGGTGCTTCTACAAATTTCTTCGAGAGTCATTTACTGAGACCCCAAACTCAAGTTTGAGAACTGTAAGGGGTGCAAAAGAAAGGTCATGGGGAAGTATAGGAATCGTTTGTTGCCGGCAGCTACTTGAGGTCCCTAATTTGCATTTCTGTATAAGGGGAACAGTATGACTTGGGATGCCTGCCTGCCCCTCATTAATACACAGCTGGCAGTACTGTGTTCATGAGGCAAACACATTCTGGGATGCAGCAATACTTCTGACTGCATGGTACAAAAACATGGTGGTTACCCCTGCTTTTTACACTTTGAACCCCAACTTGCAGGTAGTAAATGACCCATACTATCTACTCATAAGCCTTTTCCAAACAAGAGATTTCATCAAGGCAGAATGCACTTACAGTATATTAAGCTGTTCATTCAGTTACAAAAATGTACCTTTCTTGCAAATGCTGAAGAAAGCAGAGCAGATGTTGATATGAGTGACTGATTCCCTTATAAGATGTAACACTATCTAGCTCTGGTTTGACAAACCTATACAGAGTCGCTTGCAACCTTTTACAAAACCTCCAAGATTCTTGGAAATGGTTGTACCGCCAGTAAAGTAAAAAATTGGACCAATTGCATTGGATTGCATTGGACCAATGAAACATATTTTTATTGGTTGCCATGACTTGCTAAAACTATTTATATGTCTAGAAGACATTGAATTGACCTTTATTGTGTTGTACAGATAGAACAAACTATTGGGCCTAAATTCACTAAAGCGTGAAGCGTCTAACGCTAGTGCTAATTCACCAGCGTGACATAATTTCGCAACTTCGCGAAGGGCACATGCAGGGCAATAGGACAACTTTATTTAATTTATTAAAGGTTTCCTGGGCTTGTGTAGTGGAATGTAGTGGCTGTAACATATACTTCTATTATACGCTTAAGTTCCCGCCGTATGCAAATTAGGCATCGCTAGCGTAACTGCGCTTTGCCTGGCAAAGTAATACTAGCGCAACTACGCTACCGTTCGCCGACCTGAGTGTAACTTCGCACCTTAGTGAATTTGCGTAGCGCTGGCGAAAATTCGCCTGGCGAAGTGCGGGGAATGCTAGCGAATTTTCGGAACTTAGTGAATTTGCCCCTAGGTGTGGTATGTGTAGCAATTAAACAATATATTGCAAGTTTTTATTGTGCATCTACTTACTGAAAGCAAGAGAAAAAGAGGAAGACACACAACAACAAATATTAGGCTCCTCCTGCTACATCGATTACAATCGGCCACAATATTGTTATCTAAGTTTGGCCTGATCGGAGAATGGAACTTGTAAAGCTTCCTTTGCTTTCTGCAAGATGCACTCTCATGGGATACATCATTGGGGTCCCTTGTAAAGTATCAGGGCAGAACACATTTAGTATGATCCATTTTTGTGAGCAGCTAAAGCGTACTACAGTTATACCAAATGAGGGATTTTCAAACTTATGGGTCCCTGTGCTATTTAGAAGATCTCCTAAATCTCTCTCTTACAATGTAAATTTCTTCCTGCGGTAGAAAATGATAATTAAAATAAGGTTTGTGATTGCTTCTAACCAAACTATTAGGTTGTAAAGAGGATAATTATATCCAGCAGCCTGTGCATGTTCTGTTCCAAGAATTAGCCCACAGAAGCTGCAGATGAGTTCAAAGCCCAGATATAACTGCTGACAATATCATGCCTAAGCAATGCTGAAAGAATGTTAGCCTGGCACCATGGCTATACACAGAAATGAGAAAATAACCATCTCATTTGCCACATCCTCTCATTCAAGGTCATATACTATTTGATTTGCACAGCAGGAAGGCTCTAAACATGTTAGATTTTCAAGTGATATTGAAATAACAACCACTTTCTGTATTGGTTTCTGCTGTCACCCAGTCTGGATCAGTTTGCATGTACCAAGGGCAAAAAAAAAAATCCACTCTTCTTCAAGAGTTCAATTAAAGGGGAGTCAGCCAGCTGTAAAATGCAATTATAACCGTGAAACAGCCAAAACATGGACATGGACAGACTATCTGCCACAACCCACAACGAAAGCAAATTAAAATATCAAACTATTAACAGATATGTTAATAGTTTCCTATATAACTCCTTATATACATATAAACTGCGGTACAGCTGATGGCATCATACTATGGTGAGCTTCTTGCACTTGGACCATTCGGGCAGATTACAACTACTTCGTGTAGTTACTGTGATGGGATTACCAATGTGTCATGCAATTCCTAGACACAGGTGTTACTTGTGAGAGAGTGGATGGATCACTGTAACTACACAGAATCAACACCTCTGTAACTTCAGATGTCACCTCTTTGAAGGGTTACAATGTGCCATTGTGATTGGATTAGTGGAAGAGTTTATATACCGAGAACTTCCCATACCAGTCAGAGCTGCTCGGATGAGTAGTGAAATGTCTTCAATGATTACTCAGCAAGTCCAGTTGTTATTTTTTTAGAATTTTATTTTAGAATTACTTATATTAGACAGACCCTGCAAGGTTGCAGGGGGGCCTGGGGAACAGAGGGTACTGTTTCCTAGCACTAAAATTTCCCCTCCCATATGCGGAATAGGGGGGTTGCGAATGGGAGAATGTGCTCCTTTTTTGTGGTGGGGGCCCAACGCTCTATTTTTACTGTTGCCGTTGATGGAAGGGTTTCAGAAGAGTTGCTTTTTATGAAAGATAAGCCAAGTGTTAGCATGTGTGGATTGTGCCAAAGCATTAGAGTCACCCAGTTCTGATGTAGGAAAGGTTTTGAGGTTATATTGGATCAAGACAAATAAATAAATATAGCTAGAGGGAACCATAGTAGTTGTTGCTGCTGGGCTGCTTTTCATTAGCAGGGACAGGACAACTTGCTAAAATAGAAGGGAAAATGATTGGTAAAAAATACCATAAGAGAACAGAATCTTGGGCAAAAAATACAAAGTAACACTGGAACGGCTCAAAAATAAGTTTAATGTTGTGACAATAGACTGATAGTCCAACTGAGAATCTCTGGCACTCAGTGTTGGACTGGGGGGTCACCCCTTCAACCAACCTAGCAAAAAAGGTCTAATAAAGGCACCTAACATTGTCCCGACATGTTTCACCAGTTTAAATTGTATCCCATTTATTAAACTTTTGCTAACCTTATGGAAAATTTCCAGAACCATAATGAATGTTGTTTTGTACATCTACTCCTCGTTTTGAGTTTCAAATAAAAATATTACAGATTGTAGGATTTGTTATTCAGTGAAATGCGAAAATTGGTCAAGGATCAGAAACCCAAGAGACACAAGAATTCTGGAGCCCAGCTGAATATCTTATTAGTAATCCCATCTGTTGGCTTTACATCCTGCCAGACACAAGGGTTTGTTTATTATTGCCCCAGAAGCAAGTGCAGGAACACTGAGGGGCACAACATTTCAACCCTTAAAGGAATTGTCGGTTCATCTGGGCAACCCCCCCGAGCTATAAAACCCACTCTTGCTTTACACATTATCACTAGTCTAGAGGAAATAACTGCTGATTAACACTTCTAAGTTAAGCACCATATGTGTGCTACGGATTTTTCAGGTTCCTGGCAATGGATTATTTGCTACATGGGTTGTATATGTTTGTTTATGTAAAGGATGCCACAACGCAGGGGTAAACCTAGACTGTAAGCTCTTCTGGACAAGAACCTTATTTATCATAGTGCTCTTGTTACATAAGACTGATGGCACAAACGGCCATCACTCCTTCTGGGCAGCCCCACAACAAAAAAAATTTAGAACTGATTTTCAAATTCAAGAGCAGTGTGCAAATTCCAAATATACAGACAATTTGTCATGTTTTTTAGTCACATTACATTGCTTTCCCCATAAATCCAGTGTACAGTAATTGCAGCCATGATGGAGGCTGCTGTGGTAGTCCTGGAACTACCAACAACTTCATGTGGCTCCAGGGTTCCCCTGCATCAGTAGGTGCACTGTGTGTGATTTGCAACACTAGGTGCAACTAAATCTGTGCAACTATGTGGAAGTAGCAGCTTTAGAATCACTTTTCTTTCATGAATGGCATTTTTACATGCAACAACTGCACCTAATAATGTGTGCAACCTCAATTGCGAGTTGTAAATGACCCCTGTAGTGTCTTGTAATACGACTAGCCAGAAGATTTGCTTCAACACAGGACTGAATGAACCTTTGCATCAAATATTTTGTCAAAAATATGAAAAAAAACCCCTCAATGCTAGTAAGTGATTTTATTAATAGTATTTTATAGAGTCTAGGCAATCCACCCAATAATCACTTGTAAGCAAGTTCAGCCAAAGAAATAATATCCCTGAATGATTATCAAAGGCTGGACAAGAGAGTAAATAAATCCACATGCTTATCCTGGTATGCTTCATGTTTACTTTAATGCTTCAGCAAACATAATAGACACGGCCAGGCTTTACAAAGCTCAGAGTACATTTGGCTCTTAATTTCCTCTTTAACTGCAAAAGGAATGAACATAACTAGTTGCCTACATTGTGAGCACAGATGGGACAATCTGTCTAAGTTATTTCTGGACGATTGACAATGAAAGAGAATTTGCATGGCCCGGGCAAGTTTGCCCAAGTTTACATATGCGGTGTTGTTACTGTATCCTCTGAATTATTTTATTCAATTACTGTACTCACGTAATAAATGCATTTTCAATTGCCTATTGTTTCATCCTGCTGGGGTGGAACTAAAACACAGTATTAACTTCTCTGTTGTTTGTGAAAACATCCATCAATGTAGGCTTTATTGTATATAACACCTACTGTATAAAACCAGAGAGTTTCGAAGTTTGAAAAGGACATTTTCCTTTGTATGAAATCATTCCTTCTCTCTCCTAAGATAGTTGATTTGGTACATCCCTAATATGTATATATATATATATATAAATATATCTTTAAATGTATTAAATCTGAGTGGATGCTCAGCCATGTATAGAGAGCACTGAGCTGCAACAGGCTGCTGACTGGAAAATAAACTAAAAGCAAACAAATTATCTGAAAAGGATACGTATTTGTTACTTGCTAAAGCATTCGATACAGTGCCACACAGAAGGTTACTGGTTAAATTAAGGAATGTTGGCCTGGAACATAGTGTTTGTAACTGGATAGAGAACTGGCTAAAAGATAGACTACAAAGAGTGGTGGTAAATGGAACATTTTCTAATTGGACCAGTGTTGTTAGTGGGGTACCGCAGGGCTCTATACTGGGTCCCTTGCTTTTCACCTTGTTTATTAATGACCTGGATGTGGGCATTGAAAGTACGGTTTCTATTTTTGCAGATGATACTAAATTGTGCAGAGCTATAGGTTCCATGCAGGATGCTGCCACTTTGCAGAGTGATTTGTCTAAGTTGGGAAACTGGGCAGCAAACTGGAAAATGAGGTTCAATGTTGATAAATGCAAGGTTATGCACTTTGGCAAAAATAATATAAATGCAAGTTATACACTAAATGGCAGTGTGTTGGGAGTTTCCTTAAATGAGAAGGATCTTGGGGTTTTTATAGATAACAAGTTGTCTAATTCTGGGCAGTGTCATTCTGTAGCTACTAAAGCAAATAAAGTTCTGTCTTGCATAAAAAAGGGCATAAACTCAAGGGATGAAAACATAATTATACCTCTTTATAGATCCCTAGTAAGGCCTCATCTGGAGTATGCAGTGCAGTTTTGGACTCCAGTCCTTAGGAGGGATGTAAATGAGCTGGAGAGAGTGCAGAGACTAAGTGCAACTAAACTGGTTAGAGGGATGGAAGACTTAAATTATGAGGGGAGACTGCCCAGGTTGGGGTTGTTTTCTCTGGAAAAGGGGGGACGTAATTACACATTGCAACTACATTAGAGGACTTTATATGAATGACCCTTATAAGGCTACAGTGGTGATTTATGACTTCATTCAGACACAGGTCATAATGCTCATGTGTACCAATAACCTGTAGGATGAACAACTTTCTTACTTCAATAGAGGGCAGTTACTTCTATTGTAAGGAGAGGGTTGCACCATTTTATAAATGAGTCATATACTGTATAAGTATTTATTTTTTAATTATACTGTGCTTTTCAAACTTTAATATATTGTTTATATATATATATATAGAGAGAGAGATAAAGACATACCTTCATATACCTAATTCCAAGTTATTACAGATATGGGACCTGTTATACAGAATGCTCAGGACCTGGGTTTTTCCAGATAATGGATCTTTATTATTACAGAGAAAAAGGAAATCATGTTTAAAAATTTGGAATATTTGGAGTCTATGGGGCAAATTCACTAAAGCGCGAAGCATCTAACGATATCGCTAATTCGTCAGCGTGACGTCAATTCGCAACGTCGCAAATTCACTTACACGGACTCTGGAGAATTTTCGCTAGCAAAGCAGATAGACTTGCGCAACTTTGCACCCTTATGCCAGGCGAAGTTTCGCATTGACGAAGGGACGTAACTATGATAATTCACTAAGGTAAAAATGTTTGTGAACGTTACCTCTTGCGCTAGACTTTACTTCGGCAGGTCAGACCTGGCAAAGTTCAATACAATAGATAGGAGTTTGAAAAAAAAACACTGGCGTCATTTTCCTTTCATAGGTTGAAAGATTTTTTGGGGTTACCCTCCTTCCCCCCTACATTTCCTAACATATGGCAACACAACTATACAGAGGCAGGGCTGGTTGTACCAACTGCGGGGCCCAATTGGAACCATTTTGGCGGGGCCCCCTAGAATGAACTTTGCTGTCTGTCACAGGGTCTGAGCCAATTGGGTTTGGGGCATGCTGGTCGAATTGTGTTTGGGGGTGGGCTGGTCCAATCAGGATTAGGGGCAGGCTTGTCTACTGGGGGATTAAGGGAATAGGAATCAGAGCTCGCACTAGAGCGGGGCCCCCATAAGTGCGGGGCCCAATTGGGCCAAATTGGTCCAATGTGCTTAAGACCGGCACTGTACAGAGGGCACATGTAGGGCAATAGAACAAATTTATTTAATTTATTAAAGGTTTCCTGGGCTTGTGTAGTGGAATGTAGTGGCTGTAACATATACTTCTATTATATTCTATTATAATATTTGCCGCCCTGAATGCAAATTCGCATCTTAGTGAATTTGCATAGTGCTGGCGAAAATTCACCTGGCGAAGTGAGGTGAACGTTATGGAAGCCAACGCTAGCGAATTTTCACCGCTTAGTGAAGTTGCCTCTATTTGAGACGGATCCCATGCCAAGCTAAAAACGACTTTTTGCACTTTACCCTATACTACTTTGCTACATACTAGAGAGGTGATTGGCAAGTGGAACACCCCCCTAAATTTCATATTATTCAGGGCATTCACATTATAACTTTAGGAGGACACAAGGTACTAGGGAACCCTGCTTATGGCAGGTAACAAGTACAGAAATGCCCTATGCTTGTATTAATAATTAATAATGCTTCAGAGCTGCCAGGCACACGAGAGACTGCTTAATACAGGTATGGCATGTGTTATACTGAGACCCATTATCCAGAAAGTTCTGAATTACGGAAAGGCTGTCTTCCATAGACTCCATAATAATCAAATAATCCAAATTTTAAAAAATGATTTCCTTTTTCTCGGTAATAATAAAACAGTAGTTTGTACTTGATCCCAACTAAGATATAATTAAGCCGTATTGGAAGCAAAACCAGCCTATTGGGTTTATTTAATGTTTACATGACAATAGTCTTAAGGTGTGAAGATCCAAATTACAGAATGCCCCTTTATCAGGAAAGCCTCAGGTCCCGAGCATTCTGGATAATAGGTTCCATGCCTGTAATTGTACAATGTGATGTTTGATAAAATTTAGCATATGGCATTGTTAAAGGACCAGTAACATCAAAAAATTTAATTGTTTTAAAGTAATACAAATATAATGCAGTGTTGCCCTGCACTGGTAAAACTGCAGTGTTTGCTTCAGAAACACTACTATTGTTTATATAAAATAGCTGCTGTGTAGCAATGGGGGCAGCCATTCAAAGGAGAAAAGGCTCAAGTTAAAGATCAGATAACAGATAAGCTCTGTAGAACATAATGTTATCTGTTATCCATTACTTATCCTGTGCCATATAGCCGTTTTGCAATTTCCGCCATTGCTTCTCAGCAGCTTGTTTATATGAACTATAGTAGTGTTTCTGAAGCAAACACATCAGTTTTAACAGCACAGGGCAACACTACATGATATTTTCTTTGCTTTAAAACACTTTCCTTTTTTGGTGTTACTGTTCCTTTAAAGAAAACCTGGGATTGATTTGTAGATACAGGTTGGGGACCTGCTATACAGAATGCAGGTTTGTCAGATAAGGGGTCTTTCTGTAATTCGGATCTCCATACTTCTCCTAAACATCTACTAAAAACATTTAAATATTAAATAAACCCATTCGGCTGGTAAGGATTCATTATATCTTAGTTTGGATCAAATACAAGCTATTGTTTTATTATTACAGAGAAAAAGGAAATTATTTAGAAAAAAAATAGTTATTTGATTAAAATGGAGTCTACCGGAGATGACCTTCCCTCTAATTCGGAGCTTTCTAGATAATGGGATTCCGGATAATGGATCCTATGCCTGCATATCGAACGTTGAATGTATACAGTTACATGGAGAATTTATTTGGACTGCACCATTTTTGGAAGGCTGCATACCCTAATTTTCTTTGGTAAGACTTTCTGAAACCATGCATTCCAACAAACACAATGATTCTTGAGAGCAGCGCTGTGGGTAAGTGTTCCCTGTACAAGGAATAATTATCATATGCCAAGGTAAGCCAATGATAACGGTAGGAGTCCTGGGCCATCTCCGGCACCCCCCTCCTTATTCTGTAGAATATAAAATTGGCTGCATCCTACCTCGGATTAATGGTTCTTCATTTAAGCTGTTGGTATTTTGCGGCACATATGCATGCCACAATATTGCATGCCTTTGGTGAGCTAAACACTGAACCGCAATTATGTCATAGTTCTTTTTAAAGAACATAACTTGTTAAATGAAGTGTATGGAATGGCATTGTGACAGATGGTTTCTCAGAACTGCATTGTTTAGTTAGGGATACTGGAGGATATTTTTACTGGTAGGAACCCAACCTTGGCTTATACTCTGCAGAACATTTCACTTAAAGTTTGCTGTTCTACTAAAATACTATAAGGAAACAGTATTAAAATACTTAAACGTAAATACTTGGCACAAGTACAGGTATGGGACCTGTTATCCAGAATGCTCAGGACCTGGGGTTTTCCAGATAAGAGGTCTTTCTGTTATCTGACTCACCATACTTTTGGTCTGCTAAAAAATCATTTAAAAGGATTGTTTTGCCTAAAATAAGGATTAATTATATCTTAGCTGGGATCAAGTACAAGCTACTGTTTAATTATTACAGAGAATTAGGGAATAATATAAAAAAATAAATGATTTGATTAAAATGGAGTGGGATATGGACACCTGCAATAGTTTTTGCAAACTTTGTCAGAATATGCAGAGTAGTCTGCAGTTTGTTTTAGCCCTTAACAACATCTACATTATCTTTTATTATCTGTTTTGATTTTGGTGTTTGTTTTGATTTTTGTTTTTCAGTGGTGAGAGAATGGTAATTAATAAGTAATCTGCCCCCTAAAAGAAACTTTTTGGGCCAACATGATGGTTATCTTTTGTAAGGCTGATGCCATAATTTTAGTACGTATGCACAGTCAAGATAGGGAAATTGCCATTAAAGGGGTGGTTTACCTTTAAATTAACTTTTAATATGACATAATGAGCAATAATAAGTAGCAATAACAATGCATTTGTAGCCTTACAGAGCATTTGCTTTTCTAGATGGGGTCAGTGATCCCCATTTAAAAGCTGGAAATAAAAGAAGAAAATTTATTCAAAAACTATAAAAAAAAAGAAAAAATGAAGGCCTTTGAAAAGTTGCTTAGAACTAGCGATTCAATTACATAATTAAAAGTTAACTTAATGGTGAACCACCCCTTAAAAATGGGATAAAATTATAGGTACAGTTAGTTGAATTAGAATTCACATAGGGGCAGATTCACTAAAGTGCGAAGCGTCTAACGCTAGCGCTAATTCGCCAGCGTGATGTCATTTCGCAACTTCGCAAATTCACAAACACTGGCGAATTTTCGCTAGTGAAATAGATAGACTTGCACAACTTCGCACCCTTATGCCAGGCGAAGTTGCGCACTGATGAAGGATCGTAACTTCGCAAATTCACTAAGATGAACATTTTGCTCAACGTTAGCATTTACGCTAGACGCTACTTGGCCTGGTCAGACCAGGCGAAGTTCAATACAATAGATAGGAGGTTGAAAAAAAGTCCCAAAAAAACACTGGCATGTTTTAGCATAGGAGGGTGATAGTCTGAAAAAAAATCGATAATTTTTTTGGGTGGTTACCCTTCTTCCCCCCTACATTTCCTAACATATGGCAACTCAACTATACAGGGGGCACATGTAGGGCAATAGGACAACTTTATTTAATTTATTAAAGGTTTCCTGGGCTTGTGTAGTGGAATGTAGTGGCTGTAACATATACTTCTATTATACGCTTACGTTCCCGCCGTATGTAAATTACAGAAGATTCAGATGCACACCTTTCGTTTGCAGTCAGTGTTCAATAGTGATTTATTGTGGCCAATAATGATGTATATTTTGGCCACAATAAATCACTATTGAACACTGACTGCAAACGAAAGGTGTGCATCTGAATCTTCTGCAATTACTTCAATGACCCCAGAGCGAGGGTGGGGTCCTTCAGATTAAGCACCCTACACTGACGAGTGTGTTTCTGGGGAGTAGGTTGAGCACTCCATTTTTGTGCCGTATGTAAATTAGGCATTGCTAGCGTAACTGCGCTCTGCCTGGCGAACGAACGGTAACGCTACTTCGCTAACATTCGCCACCCTGAGCGCAAATTCGCATCTTTGTGAATTTGCATAGTGCTGGCGAAAATTCGCCTGGCGAAGTGCTGTGAACGCTAGTGGAACCACCGCTAGCGAATTTGCGCATCTTAGTGAATTTGCCCCATACTCTTTACCCAATTAAAAGTAATCTGTAGTGGGATTGTTTTATTATGGTTACATGGGTTTATGATTACAGGTAGGGTGACTGGAGTTACTAAGTGGCACCTGCATAAGTCTGACACCTTTTCTCTGGGTTGAAACATATTTGTGCCAATCACTTTTAGATTTTTAGGCTAAAGCTCTCGCCCCAGTTTCCACATGGAGTTCGGTATGCAGTTTTCAAAGTTGGGAGTGGGAAATATGAAGTAAGTGAAGGAGGGACTATGTCTATGGAGATTCTCATTCATCCAGGTCATCATAAACAACGGTATTGTAATAGAAAGACTGGGAGCACTCACAGACCTTAGGGTAAAGCTTCACGCTGTGCTGCACGTGGAACACGCTCTCGATGCGTCCAATCTACTGTATGTAGAACATACTTGAGCTCGGAGCACCAGTGATCTTAAAATAATTTCTTTATTTCTCTTACATTTTTAGAGCAGTGCAAATATCTCATATTTGAGATATTTATCTCATTTTAAAATTCCTTTTTAAATGATTATGGCAATAAAGCAATTCAACTTTTGAGAAAGTGGCTTCCGCCACAAATGCGGCAGCATTGTGGGGGCGGCCCTTGGGTGCTTTAACTAGTGCTGCATTTAAAAAAAAAAATAATTTTTAAATCCCCTCACCCCCCGCCACAGATTTCCTATTGAAATCCGGTGACTGAGCTGGGGGGGTGAGGGGTAGAGGGGCAGAGTCAGCGCTGAAGTGACATCAGCGTGCCGTGCGCGTGATGTCACTTCCACTATGGGCCAAGCTTGGCGAGCGGAAGTGATGTCACATGCATGGCGCTCTGATATCACTTCCGGGGGGCATGTTTAGGTCCGATGCCTAGGGCAGCATCGGACCTAAATACAACCCTGCCCAGTGTCTAGTAGAGTTAACTCCAAAGCAACAGGCTTCTGAGTTTTCTTGAAAACGTTTTACTTATCCTTGTGGCTTCTTTAGTTAAACTTTATGGTAGCAAATTCCCATGGCATTTATACCCTTAAAGGTAGTAAAGTCACAGACATCCAGTCATAGTGGTTCCATTGAATTTATTCAGTTGGTGTTGAAAGAGGTATGAAAGAGTAATCTAATCACAATGGTACCATGATCCTCATAGAGTCAGGTGAAGGAGGGAGGAGTAAACATTTTGGTGACTAGGCCCCACCTAAAAATAAAATAACTGCAACTGGAGGGGTCTTTAAATAATTCATCTCTGCTGAAAATTTTTTTTCTCCTTTCCAGCACATCTACTGTATGAAGGTTTAAACACAATGCATTTTCCTAAAACATTTACGATCTGTTTGAGAGAAGATTCTGATTACTTTGAGTAGCAATCCACATGTTCTTCTTGTTGCCATTTCTTAAAATTATAAAGACAAACAAAATGGACTTAAGTTGCCACTTATAATTTAGATGGGAAGTACAGAAAAACAGGTGCAAAACCAAACATATTTAAATTTCTAAACATGGATATTTATTTGTTGCATCAATCCATCTACACGTGACTGGAAAATGTTACCTGCTGGCTTGTTGCTATAGGTGACTCCGCCTGGGCAAACTTAAAGTCTAAACTCAAAAGTAAAGAGGAATATCCTTTGCATATATCTTAGATTACTCCTTTAATTATGCAATTAAGGAACTAAAAAATAATCTGTAGGAGTACACTACTGATGAAAGACTTTGCATAATTTTAGCCCAATTTGCTGCTGATAAACATTGCTGTTCTCCATCTACCTTTCAAGCTGAGGATTTAGTTTAAGTAATGTCCCATTTTGCAATTGCTTACTCAGTAAGAATACTCAGAATACTTGGAAACATTTCTTAAAAGGGTGGCTCACCTTCAAGTTAACTTTAATATGTTTTAGAATGATTGATTCTAAATGGTCTTTGTTTTTTTCTATTTTATAATTTTTGAATTAATTGACTTCTTCTTCTTAATTCCAACTTTCAAATGGAGTTAATTGTTGACCCCGTCTAAAAACAAATATTCTGTAAGGCTTCAAATATTGTTATTGGTTTCTATTTCTATTCCTGTTTTCGAGTCTTATATTCAAATCATCCCTGGCCGTGGGGGGGGGGGGATATTTTTGCACCTAGGTTTTTGTTCTTCTTTAAAGGGATACTGTCATGGGAAAACATGTTTTTTTCAAAACACATCAGTTAATAGTGCTGCTCCAGAAGACTTCTACACTGAAATTCATTTTTCAAAAGAGCAAATAGATTTTTTTTATATTTCATTTTGAAATCGGACATGGGGCTAGACATAAGGGCACATTTATTAAGGGTCAAATTTGGAGGGTAAAAAACCCTTGAATTTGACCCTCAAATTTAGGTCGAATTAAAACCCCTCGAATTCGAATTTCGAACAATTGAATATTAAAAATTCGATCGATTGATAAAGGGGTACATTTATCAAAGAGTGAAGTTCCGCCACTAGAGTGAAATTCCGCCACCCTCCATTCATTTCTATGGGATTTTGCAAGGCGTATTCATCAATGGGTGAAGTGAAAGTTCACCCTTTGATAAATACGCCTTTAAAAATACCATAAAAATTAATGGAGAGTGTCGGAATTTCACACTAGTGGCGGAACTTCACTCTTAACTTCACCCTTTGATAAATATACCCCAAAATCTTTAGAATCAACCGATTTGAATGATTTTAAGCATTCAATCTAATTTTTTTTTATTTGATCAAAAAAACTTGGAAGAATCCTATGGGAGCTTCCAATAGGGTTATATAGCAATTTGGTGGGTTTCATCTGGCGAATTATCTAATTTGAATTTTTTAATTTGACCGATTCGATTAAAATTTTGGTCTATTTGATAGTCGAATAAGCCCAAAATTAAATTTGAAATTCTAATTTTTTAATTTGAATTTGATTCGAATTTTCACTTCGAAACAATTCGACCCTTTGTAAATGTGCCCCATAGTGTCAATCTCGCAGCCGTCCCAAGTCATGTGCTCCGATAAACTTCAATCAATCTTTACTGCTGTACTTCAAGTTGGAGTGATATCACCCCCTCCCTTTCCCCCACCCAGCAGCCTAACAAAAGAACAATGGGAAGGTAACCAGATAACAGCTCCCTAACACAAGATAACAGCTGCCTGGTACATCTAAGAACAACACTCAATAGTAAAAACCCATGTCCCACTGCGTTCCATACAGTTACATTGAGAAGGAAAAACAACAGCCTGCCACAATGCAGTTCCCTCCTAAAGTGCTAGCACAAGTCACATGACCAGGGGCAGCTGGGAAATTGACAATATCTCTAGCCCCATGTCAGATTTCAAAACTGAATATAAAAAAAAAATCTATTTGCTCTTTTGAGAAATGGATTTCATTGCAGAAGTCTGCTGGAGCAGCACTATTAACTGATGCGTTTTGAAAAAAACATGTTTTCCCATGACAGTATCCCTTTAAGGCCCCTATACAGGGGCCGATAAAAGATGCCAACAGACAGTCGGCAGCTTATTGGCCCATGTGTCAATCGGGCAGGATTAAAAATCCCATCGGATTGCGGCCGCATCTGTTTGTTGATGCGATCCCACGATCCGACTGCCCGTATAGGCTGTATCAGATCATCCCTATATCACACACCTCAATGTGGGAATATCATGGAGAGAACCGCTCGTTTGGAGACATCGCCAGTCGAGTGGTTCTCCCTGTGTATGACCAGCATTACTGGCTTGATAGCCTTATCCTATCATTCTTTTACTACCTTCTCTATATCAGGAAACCCGTTATCCAGAAAGCTTTGAATTATGGAAAGACTGTATCCCATAGACTCCATTTTATCCAAATAATCCACATTTTTAAAAATGGTCTCCTTTTTCTCTGTAATAATAAAACAGTATCTTGTACTTGATCCCAACTAAGATATAATTAATCCTTATTGGAAGCAAAAACCAGCCTATTGGGTTTATATAATATGATTTTCTAGTACACTTAAGGGGTTATTTATTACGAGTTGTGTTTTTCCCAAAAGCTTCGCGTTTTCAAGGCTTGTTTCAGTAAAAACTTGAGTTTTTCGAGGCAGCAAAAAAATCCTGAATTTGAAAATACCCAAGCTTAATCCTGTCAAGGTAATTTAGAAGTCAATGGCATGATTTTCTGGGTTTTTTTTTTTGGTGGTTTGTATTTGAAAATACAATCAATTTAAGCTTTTTTTCTCCGATAACTCAATCAATTAGAGGATTCCAGTTTATTTTTAAAAAAATCTAATTTTTAGATTCAGGTGATCAATCAATTTTTTAAAAAAAACTTTGACTCTACCAAATGACTCAAATTGATTGTAGGAGGTCCCTCATAGGCTAAAAACTGCAATTTGGCAGGTTTTAGATGGGGAGTAATCAAATTCAAATTTTTAAATACATTTTTAATTTTTTTTAAAACGCAAATCGAATTTGGCCTATTCCCTAGTCGAATTACACTGAAATAAACTCGAAATTTGCATTTAAAAATTGGATTTTTCTGTTTGACCCTTGATAAATCTGCCCCTTAATGTACAAAAATGCGCAACTTTATAGATAATACAACACACCATCTAAGAGACATTTTTAAAGGTGTACCCACTCAAAAATATCTCTTTAAAAACAACAACAATATCAAAGGGGGGGCCTGTCGTAGCTAAACTTTCTACTGTATTATCACACATCCCAGTTGGTCTATGCTCACTAGTGGCTGACACTGGATATAAATAAACAAGCCCTCCAGGCGGAGGCAGCATGCTCCACATCACTAATCACTAGAGGCACTTGCAAAACATTTATACAAAGGTGAACACTCCGCTTTCCCCCACACAACGTCTATGATCCCAGTATCTCCCCTATGGGAGAACCCCAAACTCCGCTATTTGCAATTAAGTCACGCCCTCCAGGCCCACCCTGGGTCCACCCTCTAGACACAAGCCAAGGCACGCTTGAACGCTATCTTCCACAGCCAGGGTTGCAAAAGGCCATCTCTTGGATATATGCTACATTACTGAAATCCTTGTGCTCACATTTGGAGAGATTGCACCTAAAGTGGGTGGTAGATATCCCAGCAATGGATGAGGAGGCGTGGAAGGAACAGTGTGTACCTTACCCCCCCCCCCCCAAAGGCTGGCCAAGATCTATCCAGGTACTCCAGGCACCTGTTATATATGTGGAGATGAAGTGGGAACTCTCCTTCATGTGTTCTGGGAATGCCCTCACATGCAACGCTACTGGGGTAACTTTTTAGACTTCATTCAAACCATGTTGTCCTTTCCGAATATTCACTCCCCAGAGCTATGTTTAATGGGCTACAATGAGCTACTTACCCTCCCCCGAATGCCAGAGATTATTTTAGGTGCAACTGTTGTATTATGCTAAAATAGCCATGTTTCTGACTTGGAAAGATACCAGTGCCCCTACACTGGACCGGTGGAAGAGATTGATAAACAAAATACTCCCCTTGCAGAAGGCGGTGTATTTAGCCTGAGGGTCCCTGGAGAAATTCCAAAAGATCTGGGGCGCTTGGCTTCAGTTGACAGAAACCACGGCTTACCCAATATAAACAATAGACTAGGCATGGTTGAAGTGTTCCCCACAAAGTAACTACATGTAAGCTGTTATGATGTGCTTGATTGTAACCCTATGAGTACCTAGGGTAGACAAATGTAAGACATTCTTTATCTTTTTTGTCTGTACTTCTGTATGCTTATTGAAAATGTTAATAAAAACAAATAAAAAAAAACAACAACAATAAACTAACAATAAACTAACCTCACAAACTCGACCTCTGACCCTAACTCCCTAAAGGTATGAAGATCCAAAATACGAAAAAGTCTGGTCCTGAGCATTCTGGATAACATGACCCATATCTGTATCATTTCTACTTATATAAAATATCTACAAACAAAACATTACATATAGAGGGTTATTTATGAAAGGTTGAGTTTGTGATGTTTGTGGGCTTTTTTCTACCTCGAGTAAACTCACAACTTGAATGTTTGCTTATATAATTATGGGACCTGTTACCCAGAATGCTCGGGACCTGGGGTTTTGCGGATAAGGGATCTTTTTGTAATTTGGATAGCCATACCTAAAGTCTACTAGAAAATCAAGTAAACATTAAATATACCCAATAGGCTGGTTTTGCTTCCAATAAGGATTACCGTAATTATATCTAAGTTGGGATCAAGTACAACAAGCTACTGTTTTATTATTACAGAAAAAAAGGAAACAATTTTTTAAAAATGTGATTATTTGGATAAAATGAGAGTCTATGGGAGATGGGCATTCCATAATTTGGAGCTTTCGGAATAACTGGGTTTCTCGATAACAGATCCTATACCTGTATATGAAAAAATAAGATTGTAAAAAGCTTGAATCAATGCAATCAGGGGGGAAAAAACTTGAAAAAAACTCTCAGACAACTCTATTTTCAAGTACAAACCACGCAAAAAAAACTAAAATCATGGTAGCTAAAAACATCTTCAAATGGTCCAAGGGAGATCTGTCATTGACTTCTACATGACCTCAACAGGTTTTAGATGGAGTATTTTCAAATTTGAGCTTTTTGCAGCATCCGGGCATCAAAACTACCCTCAAACTCAAATTTTTCAGGCTTGGGGAAAAACCCAACTAAACCTTTGATAAATAGCCCCCTTAGATTTAGTTTTCTTTTAAATATCCCTTGTTATTCTCTGACTAACTTATGTCATTATCCTCACTACCAGTACCTGTTGATAAAGCAGTGTTAATGATTCCATTATGTTAAATATAAACCACTGTAAAATCTCAGAAATGTTTGGTCTCTTGCCATCATTATTTGGTTGACACCAGGCATGTTCTTTATTTGGTTTTTAAAATTATAGCAATCTTTGTTACCCCTGGTGAATACAATAAAAGACTTATACATCAATCATACCTCCATAAAAATAGAACAGATCTTAGAATTTAATGCTCCTTAAATTCACTTACAACTAAATAACCAATTTATGTGCCGGGAAAAATGCATATTTGTATTTTATGCTTTATTTGAGTGCATAATGGATCACAGTAAGGTACAGCATGCATACGTAGAGCACAGGCAGTGCATTCACCAGCAACTCACACACAATGACAGAAGGCTGAAAGAAAAAAAGAATGTGTAGGATGTGCGGGGGAGAAATTGCCTGCATAGAAGTGAAAAAAAACTACCATGCTCATTTAACTTTATTATGATGTTGGTGAGGGTAGAATGACATTGCGTGCCTTAAAGGAGAACCATACCCCCATGCAGCTGGGGGCCCTATTCACCCCCTCCACTGACTCCTCTCCCAGGGCTGGATTCCTCAGGCTGGCACCCACACTGGCCTTGATCGACAGCCCTCACTCCACAGCCCCTGCCACGAGCGTGGTCTTAGCACCAGCCCTCACTGCACACTGTGGTTTATTAATAATAATGATAATAATAATGAGGCTGGGAAGCATGCTGCCCCTAATTTATTGCCACCCTAGGCCCGGATCTTTGTGGCCTCACCAAAAATCCGGGTCTCCCTCCTCCCTGCATGGTGTTGTACTGGAATGGTTGACCTGTATATGCAGAATAGCACAGCAGAGCTCAGGGGCACCATGTTGGCTAGCTTCTCTATCTTCCAGATCCTCTTCTTTCTTTTCGGTAATTTACAGAGCTATCCTGCTGCAACTGCGAATGTGCCAAAAGCTGAAACCGTCACTTGAAGAAGATGCAGAGGCTGGCAAACATGGCTGCTTTTACCGTTAGGGATGCACTGAATCCTCAATTTTGGATTCACCATAACCCTCGAATCTGAATTGTAATCTTAATTTTCATATGCAAACCAGTTCTATCCTTAATTGCTGGCTCTTTCTGAAAGCACATGACCAGGCAGGATGACCTGAGATGGCTGCCTACACACCAATATTACAAATATAAATAAATACAATTGCTGGTTCAGGAATTCATTTTTTTTTTACTGTAGAGTGAATTATTTGCAGTGTAAACAGTGTAATTCAGAAATAGAAAATACATCTTAGAAATCATGACAGAATCCCTTTAATTCTTTCCTCCAGTGTAAGCAATCCCAACTTGGCCAGCCTTTCTTCATAACTGAGACCTTCCTATGCTGAACCAGCGAAAGTTGGCCATACACAGGCAGATTAAAGTTGTCCTTTAGACTAATTTGACAGTTTATCTGCCAGTGGATGGGGACTGCTGACGGGTCTCCCCAAAAATCTGCCAGATATTGATCTGGGAAGTTTGACTTTTCTGGGGATCAAGGACAGCAGCAGCTAGTTGATGCAGTCCTACAACTCTAGGGCCAAACGTTTGGATCATCCCAATATCGCCCCATTGGTGGGCTTAGCTGGAAAGATCTGCTCATTTGATGACCAAACAAGCGGATCTTATTGTGTATGGCCACTTTTACTTGCCATACTTTGGACTCTTTCTAACACAATAATATACCTTTTAGCAATATAGACCCAAACTTTTTATGCAGTCTTGATTTTTCTGGTCAAGGGGAAAACAAATATTTAGAGGGTAAAAAAACTTTGAATAGATTTATTATGCTCCAAAGCTTCTATAAATTTAAATTTGTCGCAAAGTTTTTTCACACTGACTTTTTCAAGAAGAAATATTGGTAAATTAAGGGGGTCGAATTTTATTTTTTATTAGAGTGAGGTAGATTTGAGTTTTAATGACAATAGAGCCTGCATGGGCTTAAAGAGGGACATGACTTGAAGGCAAAGGGGGAGAGGAAAGGGAAGTATAGGTAAAAGGAAGTGGTAATAGTTAGTGCAGGCAGGGGGGTTGGGGGGATATAATAGTAAGCGCGGGAGAGTGCCACTTCCTTTTCCTATTTACCAGACAGCACACAGGTTGGAAGCAGACCCACTTTCCCACCCATTTCCTGAGCAACAGGAAACTCAATGGTAAGTATACAGGTTACGTATGCGGGGGCCAAGGGATAGGCAGAATAGGCCCGTGCCTAGGACGCAAATCAAGGGGGGGGGGCGCCAGGCATGTACCTGCTCTGCAGCCTACCCCACGTCCAGGTCCCCGTTGTCTTCTTGTGCCTATGTGCACACTGATTGGCGACTCTGCGCATTCGCTGCAGCGTCATCCTGCGTGAAGCGACTCCGGAGTGCATGCACGTGCTACGCCAGCGCCACGTCTGGCAAGGCTGCCTAGGGCACCTAGCTGATGTGGCCTGGCTCTGTTTCTAGGCAGAAAAGGGGTATTAGAAGATGTAGTTAATTGTCTCGCCGTATGCCACTAGTCCTGTGAAAGCAGAGAGTAAAAGGAGAATTCAACTCTGTAATACAAAAACCATACCCCCCCCCCATATAGACCCCCTTCCCTCCTCCCACCAGCCAAACTGCCCCCCCCTCCCCCGGGAAATGCCCCAAACTTTATACTTACCCCTCGGAGGAGATTCAGGCAGCGGAGTTGCACGCAGCCATCTTGTGGGTCTTCAGTAAGCTGGCTGGGGGATCAGCTTGGTGGCACATGCGCAGTTGGAGCAGTTTGCTGACTTGCAACAAGTGCGCATGTGCCGAAATGGACGGAAATCTCCCAGTCAGCTCACCAAAGACCCGCAAGATGGCTGCGTGCAACTCCACTGCCTTAATCTGCGCAGAGAGGTAAGTGTAAAGTATTTCCCCAGGGAGGGAAATTTCCCCCAAGGTGGGGAGTACGGGTTTCTTTTATAACAGGGTTGAATTCTCCTTTAAAGGAGGAACTATGTGAGTTCCAGAGAGAATACTGGATAACTGGCCAACTTGTACAGAAGAGCACTAGGGCCAGCAAAAAAAAAAATTCTGATGAATTATGACTTTTAAAACTCATAATTATGACTTGAAATCCCATAATTATGACTTTTAAACGCATGAGTTTAAAAGTCATAATTATGAGATTTAAAGTCATAATTATGAGCTTTAAAAGTCATAATTCATCAAAAAAAAATGTTTTGCTGGCCCTAGTGCTTTTCCATAAACTTGGGCATGGGGTTCCATTGTGGCAAAAGTAAAAATACCATTGAGTTGGTTTACTGTGGCTGATGGGTAAACAAAATCAAGAGGGGTGCAGCAGTATGGAGGTACAATGCATAGGATGATAATCCCAGGACCATCTGCCAAAGGGAATCAGGACAGGGTTGAAACAGTAATGGACATATTTATAAAGGGTTGAATTTCTAATACCTAAAACATCGAAATTCTAATTCAAAAAGACCAACCGAAATTAATTTCAATTCAATAGGTCCATATTCGAAGTAATAGTGCATTTGATTGAATTCAATTCAAAGTTTTTCCCCAAAAAAACTTCCCCAATTGACTCCATATGTTCCCCATAGGCTAAAACAGCAATTTGGCAGGTTTTAGATGGCAAATGGTCAAATTCGTATTTTTAAAGAGACAGATAGGGGCAGATTTACTAAGGGTCGAATTTGAGGGTTAAAAACCCCTAGAATTCGACCATTTGAATAGCTGGGAATTGTTGGGGAGTAAAAATTCTTCGAATTCGAATATTGAATGCAAAGGATTTTACCGCAATTCGATTGGTCGAACAAACGGATAGCAAATATTCAATTGATCGATAAAATTGATCGTTTCGAATGATTTTAACCATTTATTGAATACTTTTATTCGATCAAAAATAATCAAACCAAATACGGTAGCTTTGATCTGGAGAACTAGGCAGTCGAATAAAAATTTAAAGGGGAAGTAATAGTCGAATATTCAAATAGATTTTTATTCGAATCAGTCGAATCGATTGAATTTTCAAAATTCACTGGTCGAAGTGGTATTCAAAAACAATCGAAAATTCAAATCTTTTTGAAAATTCAATGGAACTAAATGTGAAGTTAGTAAATCTGCCCTTAGAGTTACAAAATCTAATATGGATGTTACAAATTGGTCATATGTGTTATAAACGGTTAATAACTATTACAAATTATTGATGGCTGAATGTTTGAGCATGTAAAATGAATAAAGAAGCTGTGGTCATCAACAATAAACAACAATGAAATTGGTGTTGTCTTCTTTCGGGTTTTTGGGGTCAAGGTCACAGCCCATGAGTGTTTTGGTAAATACAAGGTTGGTTCCCCATATTCTCTCCACTCCGGGCCTTTCATAGTTAAGTAAATACCCCCCTAATAGTTTTCAAGCTCTTTCATGTTATTTAACAGCAGTTGTTAGGTGCCTGTTATACAGAACAGGGAGGGTTTCCATATAGAACAGATTGCTATGATCATAGCCAAACCTTGTACCTATTGAGAAGAACCTGGCTTCATTTACATGACTGGGAGCGAATATGATGTTTAAGCATTACTTCTTATACTCCTACTGTTTAATAAATGGAATGTATTTAACAAACACAGTCTCTGTTGTGTTTCTGATCAGCAATTTATTGTTTTAATATTCTGAAAACGCCAAGCTATAAATAATTCTGATAAAGAGCCAAGGAAGTTATGCCTTTGCCTGCATAGTTTCCATCCTAATATATTGATGTGACACTCTGAGATAAGGAAAGGAATGTGCTCTCCAGATCTTGTGGTGAAGTTAATTTTACCTCCTATATCTATAAACAGTTGCTTTGTAAGATATTACATTATAGTTATCGTTTAGAAAGAGTGAGATCATTGTTCTGGTTAGGCTATTAAAAGGTGGCTTGTAATCCAGCGCTGATACAGCCAAAGTGAAAATAGCAACGTGCATCATAATGGAATACCGGCTACAACAAGGGCAGCAGCAGTTACTCCACTCCTGGCCGTAGCCTTTTCCTATTGAACTACAGTAGTAAAATGGCCTACTATTCTGTTAATATTATCTTAAAGGAGTGGTCCGCTATATTGTGTTATAAAATGGCTAATTCTAAACAAGTTTTCAATTGGCCTTCATTTTTCTTTAATTATTTGCCTTCTTCTGCTACCAAAACATAACAAATTGTTGACAAGATGTCTCTTCTGCCACTGCAGCAGCTTGCAGGTGAGCCTACCATACATTTTACTGCTTAGATCCATATGTTTGACAATTACATTAATGCTGCTGACCAAGGGGAGATTTATGCTGCTAGAAACCATGTTTTACTTATTCACTGCCTGGGAGCAGAGGGACAGTGTATATTCTATACATTTCCCTACTCCTAATGCCAAGTGCAATAGGCTTGAAGAAAGTGGTGTTTGTGCAAGCCTGTAGGTGTCACTGTGCACAAGAGTTATATTGTGCATACACTGTACTTTCTATACTGCTTAAAGGGCAAGGAAAATGTAAAATAGAATAAGGCTAGAAATGGTGTACTTTGTATACTAAACATAAACATGAAGTTACTGCACCACAAGCCTAAACAAACAAATGATTTATGCTTTCAAAGTTGGCCACAGGGGGCTGTCATCTTGTAACTTTGTTAGGCATCTCTGCAATATCAAGACTCGCACATGCTCAGTGTGGTCTGGGCTTCTTAGGGATCATCATAAATGATAAAAAAACAAAGCTGCTTGAGTTCTGCATGGCTGGTAAGTAAGTGGGGGCTCCCCCTGCTGTTCATTATTATGATTGTTTCCCTGCTAGAAGTTAGGGACTGTCTGCAAATTCCTACCCACAGCACTAAATGAAGGGAGAATTTCACTGCATACAGTCAGGTTTCTTATAAAAACAGTACACATTTTTTAATTAAAGTATATTGGAGATAGATTTCTTTTTCATTAAAGAAAGTAAAAATGGGATTTTATTTCTTTGCCTTTCCTTGCCCTTTAAAAGAGCAGTTCAAGTTACTGTTGAATTGTAATGGCTGCATGAACCTGCTAATAAAGCACTGTTATACTCATCCTCAGCTACCAAAACATAACACTCATCATCTTGTAACTTTGTTAAATATCTTTGCAAGATCGAGACCATGCACATACTCAGTGTGGTCTGGGATTCTGTTGGGAGTTTAAGCTTAGGGATCATCATAAATGATCAAAACAGCACAAGCCAAATATTATCTACCATAGAAGCTGATTCAGCAAGACTGATTAATAATTCAAATATGCAGACTGCTCTGGGTCTGTGGATACAAATCTCTACACAGTTGCTGGCTGCTCTACAGGGAAACAAACAAAGCAGCTTGAGGTAAGGGAAGGGAGGTGGTGGGGGCTCCCCCCTGCCGTTTGAATGTATGATTGTTTCCCTGCAGAGCAGTTAGGGGTCGTCTAAAAAACTGGATTTTTTTTTTTTAACTCAAGGTCCCCAATTTTACCAGTAAAGCTGCTTGCATTAGCAGACAAACATGTAATGCTGTTGACAGGCTACACTTTGTTCACATATGTCAATCTTACAGGCTTTGGTCTATGGCACACGGGGTAGTTTGTCCGTCGCTCCCATTGGCAAAAAACATTGGTGGAAACCTTCCCTACCTGCCTGTGATTACTAGTAAATGAAAGAATCAATACCAGGAAGGCTTTGGTGCAGAGGTTTGTTGTGACCACTCTGAGTGCATTCTGTATGATGCTTTTCATTCATTTTTATTAGTAGCGGTGACAGGTGGACAGGGGTGTTTACCAGATTTATATACACCCAGGTACATCAAGGCAATTTATGCAGTGAAGTCAACATTTATACTGGATAATCTCCGGTTGTACAGCAACGCACTGACGTCTAGCATTTCCCTCTTGTGTTTTGGCTGGTAAATTGTTATTGCACTCTTCTTACTGTATATTTTGGGAAACGTGTGTATCCACCTAATAACTAAACTATCAGTACATGCATAGACATGCTGAAACCTCACATATTAGTGCTAAGAGTAGAAAAGACAGGAATGAAAGTATAAAGGCAAAACACAAAATACCTACCTCCCCACATAATATACGCGCACTATACATACCACACCACGCTAATGTGAACACTGCATCCTAGTTAAAGGGGGTGGTTAAGTTAACTTTTTGTATGATATAGAATGGCCAGTTATAAGTAACTTTTCAATTGGTCTTCATTACTTATTTTTTGTCATTTTCTGATTTTTTTTGTAAGGCTACAAATTTGCGGTTATGGCTACTTTATTATTCATCTTTCCATTCAGACCCTCTTTTATTCATATTCTAGTCTCATTAAAATCAATGCATGGTTGTTACGGTAATCTGGACCCAAGATATAGGATTACTGAAACTGCTAGCTGGATAACTGCTGAATAAAAAGCTAAATAAAATCACAAAAAATATAAAATGAAACCAATTAGCAAATTGTCTCACTCTCTACATCATATTAAAGTTAACTTAAAGGTGAATTCAACCTGTTAGGGATGTCCCAAACTTTTTACTTACCCCTCTGCGCATATTCTGTCCTCTGGGTTCACATGCGCCATCTTCTTTCTTCGCCAATCTTCGGAAGCAGAGCGGAGATTCCGCGGATGTGCAGTCGGACAAACCTTTTGGTCCCGAACAATTGCAAATGCGCCGAAAGTCATGAAAATTTTCGCAGTTGTTCAGGACCGAAAAATCTCTCCAACTGCACTTGCCCTGTAAAAGCTGGTCCCCCTCCGAAAATTGACGAAGAAGGAAGATGGTGTCCATGAAACCCGAGGACAGAATATGCGCCGAGGGGTAAGTAAAAAGTTTGAGTCATTGCCCCCGGGCGTCAATTAAGGTGGGGGGAGGAGGGTGGGGGTTACAGTTTTTTTCCCTAACAGGTTGAATTCTCCTTTAATGCTTGCTTCAACTCCCAGCATCCTCAGGGGGTGCAGCACCCATGCTTTAGTTGCTATAATTCAAAACTAAATCCCATCTTAATGTACTATTTGTCACACAAAAAACCATAACCTCTAATACATTATTGTTCTCTAACTTCTGGATTTTCATTAAAGTTAATGATTTATTCAGGAGTTTAATTTAGGGGCAATTGGTTGTGAGACTTACTACATTATAGAATACAGTAGAACTGATATTAAGTTGAAACTACAGTGAATATATAATATGGGCAAACGTCTTTCAGAAAGTGTGCACAATCTATCAGTACATGTAAGAGGGTTTCTAAGAGAGTGGTGACAAGGTCAAGGTCTAAGAGCAATTGTTAATCAGTGTCACCTCCCCATCTTGACAGTTAGAGATATGGCAGATTATACAGCGCCATTACCTAATACCCACTGCTCTGAGGATGAAAACAAGGTCATCCAAGAAATCGGTCTTTGTAGAGATGTAGTTAACTTTGTAGGCCTTTAATTCAAATGCTTTGACTATATTTTTCATCATAACACACATTACTTCAGGGTAGGAGCACACAAGCAGATTCAGGGAGATTTAGTCGTCAGGTAACTAATCGCCTCTTCCGCCTAGGCGACAATCTCCCCGAACTGCCATCTTCTTGCCTTCCATGTGAAGAATCGCCTGCACTAATGTACTTGTGGCGCTTTGATTTTCGAAGTCACCTGAAGTTGCCTCACGAGGAAACTTCGGAAATCAAAGTGCCACAAGTGCATTAGCACAGGCGAATTGACTGCCATTGACTTCTACATGACCTAGACAGGTTTAAGATAGAGTATTTTTGGATTCATATTTTGAGCAGCTTTGGGGTATAATAAATCCCTAAAAATTCAAGTATTTTTCCTTCTAAAATTTTCCCCTTTAAAAACTCCACCAGAAAAATTCAAGGTTTAATAAATGGGCCCCTAAAAGTAAAGATAAAGTTGATCTAACACATAGAGAAGTATAATATGGCATTAGCAGAATTTTTGTATTAGTTGGTGTGACTCTAAATCTTTGTGTTTGTGGGGATACAAGGGTAGCACCTAGCAGATGGCTGCAGAGCAAATAAAAAATGTTTTTCGATCTGAAAATACACATAGGAGTTCTGAGTGGGTTACAACAGAGAGTCTCATTATTTACATTACTTTGGTCTGTACTGAAATGTTGCAGCTTTGGATTAAAGCAGATCAAGGCCGCCTATCTTAAAAATGAACAATGGACCTTCCGGCTATTTTTAACATTAAGGGTTTGAAAGCTGTTATGGAAAATAGCTTATGAAAGGAAGATGCAATTAAATCTGATTTCATACTTCAGTCATGTATGCTTCTTTTAAAGACACATTATACAATAAAAAGATTGAATAAGTAGAATAAAAAAGAAGTAACAAGGAACCCCCAATCACGTGCTCAAATAGTTAGGGTAATAAGTTATTGATAATAACTTATTTAATTAGCTAAAATCTATAGTAAAATTCATTAGCTAATCCAATCATTTAGATACAGTGAATCAATTACTAAAAAAAGTCCCCAAACAAAAGGGGAATTTTTTAAATTATTATAATAAATAGTTAGATAAAGTGCATGGTGCTTAACTCCCAAATATTACTATTAATTAATTATTATATATTTATTTCCACAACCACTTAGTGTGGATTATGCCCTAATATTTAAGCATTAACCAAATTCATATGTTTAAGTTCATATTGATTATACTTAGTTTTATAAATTCATAATGATGAAAATCATAATATATCAAATAAGAAAGATGAAATTGAATTCAGTAAATTAATTAAGTAGATTCACTATTATAGATCGAATAAATAAACTGTTAAAAAGGGTTATCATTTATCTAACTATTTATTATAATAATTTAATTTTTTTAGTAATTGATTCACTGTATCTAAATCATTGGATTAGCTAATGAATTTTACTATAGATTTTAGCTAATTAAAAAAGTTATTATCAATAACTTATTACCCTAACTATTTGAGCACGTGATTGGGGGTTCCTTGTTACTTCTTTTTTATTCTACTTATTCACACTGAACAAGTAATTCACACCTCCATCTTCTATAAGGTGTAATTTTTTGAACCATATAAGGTTTGATTCACATTTCTTTTTTCTCATACAATAAAAAGATTGTTACAACTGCGCCCCTAAAGCTACGAGGAACCTACTTATAGACACTAAGATTGAGGCTTTTAAGGAAAAGATGATTGGATGGATTCAATTCAATGCACTAAATGTGTGAGAAAGAAAAGATTTGTTTACTTGCAATAAATAGTGCGCTATCGTACCTAAGTCAATTAATTGAGATATGGAATTGTATTAATACAACTTACATTTTTTAATACAGAATAAAACGTTCGTTACCCTCTAAAGGTCAACCCTGCATAAGATTTTTAGGAACATCTTCTATTGGCTCATCACAACCAATCAAAGGTTATTACTGCAACACCACACCCAGGCATAACAACACTATAACAAGGAGTTTCTATTCTGAATATTCATGAGACTGCCTTTGCCCACCATGCTGCAGTTGCTTGTGTGCTCCAACTGTGTACAAAACAACTTCAGCTTCTCTCTTTTCTATATTCACACTTATATTTTTCCATTTGTGAACTTAACCATATCCTCTTTAAAATCTTATAGTGTACCGCAAACGGGTCGAAAATATCCTGTCTCCAGCCTTTCAGGGAGATCATCATTTTTCTGTGACTGTGTTTGTGCTCCTTGCTGCAGGTGCTTATGTGCTACAACTTCACTATTCCAGGTACGTTTGGCCTTGAAAAACATCTACCCATGTGCATTCTAGTAATGATAATATATTTTTATATGACCACACTTATATGAGAACGGCCTATTCCTATGACGGACAAATGGTTATGTGTAATAATAATAAAATTTGATACATAAGCCCCTATCATTCTGATGCAACAACACCAATGGCCCAAGGTAGCGTAGGTGCAGGGAGGGGTGATGTTTCCTTTAGTCATTTCTTTTGTACATGAAACACCCGTGATAAGATATATAAGGAGTGAAGAAAAAGAAAGCACAACCCCTTTCTATTCACATGTACCAAATAATTAACTGAATTAGTCTAGCAGCAGTGTGTTAAGTTTTTTTAGGCCTACAATGTTATGAAAAATTATCAAAAAGTTAATGTAGCTTTCCTATTACAAATGCCCACCAATTTGGACAAGTGCAAGTGCAATACAATGGTATTTTTATCAGACACTGTAGAAATAAATTCATTCCAAAATTCATAAGACCCTAAAGTGCTTTGAGTGCCAGGGTTCTATTGTTCTACTTGCACTTGAAGTCCAAATTGGTGGGCATTTGCAATAGGGAAGCTACATTAACTTTTTGATAATTTTTCATACCATTGTTAAATAGTTGGTACATGTGAATAGAGAGCGGTTGTGCTTTCTTTTTCATAGGTGTAGCTGTATGTTCCTATAAAACACTTGTGCGATAAGGTGCAAGTGTGAGAATAGAAGACGGAAAGGCTTTAGAGATAGAAGAATGAGCACTCCACAAGTTGAAAATGGTGTAAAGGAAACGGAATTTATCTAATATTCAGGCAATAATTGGTTTTGGGTAGAATTGTGAAAAGTAAGTGTCCCGCTACTATCAATAAGCTAGTGAAAGCATAGGTAATGGAAGTTTATATTGGTTAATTGCAGTAGCACAATGAGTTGCATAGTGTATACAGGGAGATTCACACATGAAATGTATCATATGACTGAATTGAATCAAGGCCTATATTTGCTATACAACAAACAAGCCAGAGAAATCGGCATTGTGTCACATAAAAAGTACTCTAACTGATAATCTATTTTTAAAGGAGAACTAAACCCCTTGATAATAAAACCCCTACCCTCCATAGTCCCCCATCCCTGCTCCCTCCTGCACAAGCAGGTAATTACTCCACATTGCAGAGTCAGTGCAGCGGAGCTCACAGGTAGGGTTGCCACCTGACTGGTATTTTACAGGCTTGGCCGGTATTTTCAATGGTTGATTCCAATGTTATTAATAGTAAAAAAAGGTAAATAAATAGGAAGGCCGGTATTTTTTTCAAGAAAAGGTGGCAACCCTATTCACAGGGGCCATCTTCACCACTTCGGGAATCTTCAGTAAGCTCCGTATTGACACATACTCAATGTTCTGGTTCGTGATAACTGCGCATGCGTCGAAAGTAACTAAAATTTCAGAAGGGAAGAAAGAAAACCCAAAGATTACTGAAGTGCGGGAAGATGGCACCCGTGAGCTCCACTGCACTGACTCTGCAATGAGGGATAATTACCAGCTTAGGGGCATTTACTTATGTAAACACCTGTGTGGGGGAGCACGGAGGGGGCACCTATGGATGTTAGGGGGTAGGGGTTTTTATTTGCAAGGGGGTTTAGTTCTCTTTTAAAGAGGATGAACAGTTGGAGTTTGCTTTATATAAAATTGTCTATAACTGAAGACCTGACAATGATGGCATGCTTTAGCAACACCAAAAGCATTAGATTTGATTGGCTGAACTTTATATAAGGTGACAATTTACACCTGGAAAAGTCACTTCCAATCAGGCGAGACACATCTACTATATATACGTTTTTTATCAACCACTAACTGCACTGTCCTGGTATCAAATTCTCTCTCTTTCAGCCAGATAATCAGCAACTAGGGATGAGTGGATAGCAAGAAAAGTTGCATGGTTTGTAAAATTGTTGTAGAAAAACACCCATCGACATCAGTGGCGTAACTACCAGGGGAGCAGGGGGTGTTTAACTGAAGTATCCTCAAGAAGGTTACCGCAATCCCTTGTGGACATTCCAAAAGATAATGATTTGAGGAGAGCATGTCACAAGCAATTATGCTGTGAAAAAACTTCAGCTACTACATTGTACACAACATGTTTCTGGCCTTGTTGGGTACGATGTAGTCGCTGAATAAAGTTTTTTCGCAGCATAATTGCTTTTGAATTGCTCTCCTCCAATCATTATCTTTTGCAATAGTATGATTACTGTGGTGGCATAGCTGAAAAACCGTTCAAGTCATAAAATAAAAACAGCTTGTGAGCAGGGTCGATTTGGGACAGTGGGATCCAGCCTTCATAGGACATGCCACTTAGGCTCATTTCAAGTCTGAGATTTTATGGGGTGGGGGAAACAATTTGCAATAACCACAAGAAGAGATCCAAAGTGGGTTGGGAGGTAATGAGAGGGTTTGCGATGGATGGTGAGGGACTCCACAGTGGGGCTTTATGGCTGGGCCCTTGGGTGAGGCCCCTGGTAGGCCCCAACACCCCAGTCTGACACTGTTTATGAGACAAACACATTTATAAATGGGGCCTCATCCAAGGGGTGGGGTGGGAATGCTACCATTTTACAAGGAACCCAAAACCAAAACACAATATATACAATGTATAGGGGATAATGTACCCCCATTGTAATTTATAAAGATATTATAAGTCACCGAGGAGTTATGTGACCATATACAAGCATGAGGCCGCAGGCCAAGTGCTTTTATACAGGTCACATAAATCCAAGGTGACTTCTGATATCTTTATAAATTTCAGTAGGGGTACATTATGCATTATAATCTACAGTGAAATGTCAGGAAATGTCAGGAGGGGGATGGGGGGGTCCAATTTGGCACACTGGTGTCCAATTCGGGAGCACCGGCCTCAAAATTGGAGGAGGGGGACCCCTGTTATAAACATTCTAACGTTCTGAGCCGTTTCTAAGGATATAATTCACAGTCTGGTCTCATTGGGAAATGACCATACTGATATATGTACACACAGATATATTATATATATATATATATATATATACATATATAGTTGGTTTGGTTTCCTTATAAAATAACATTTTTTCTAAAAGCTGGTTATATTTAATGAAGCGTTGCATCATTCCTTGAGTGTCATACACTTGTAATAATAAATTACATATATACTGTACGTATATACTTTATATATAAATGTATACTCTATATATATCTTTTTTTTATCACATTTTAATAAATGTTGATCTATGGCTTCTGCCTTGACAGTCCCTGTCTCTGATGCAATAATAATGTTAAACATATACTAAACTAAGAGATTTGAAATAATGTCACTGCCATTTCACTGACAGGCATGTTTGCCAGGAACCCACTTTTTATAGTTGCCACACGTTTTTCTTTAACTATAGGCATGAAACATAAAAACAATTACCCTAAATTGACCCATTATTGTATTACAGATCTGCATGTGTTTGCCCCTTCTATGTGAATTCTTTTTACAACTGCCTTTAAACTAAGCCGAACCTTCGACTTTCGATGTTATCTTTCGGTTATATGCAAAATTGAACTTTTCTACCTTAATTCTCGCTTTATTTTTCTGCTTTACTTGTCTATAAAAAAAAGTTAAATAGTAGTTGGAGATAAGATCTGAATTTGAGCCAATTCCCACCATTTCGTAAGTCCATTGAGGTCTTATTGTGCAAGATTTTCCCGTAACCCAGAGCATATTGGTTTACTCTGGACAGAACACCTTCTGTCCTTAACTTTGTGTTATTTCATTTCTAAGGTGTCCCTTTGCCATACATGACAAACTTACTTTGTATGTAACAAGATGCTAACAATACACAATGGTGCTGAAAGGCTGTCTCTATCTTGAGAATTTTACCTTTGTAAAAGATCTTACCTGATTCACCAGAGATACATATCAGCATGCAACTAAATTCCAACACATAACAATACAGAGACAAGGTCCCTCTATTCCTATGCATGCTTTCTAGCAAGGCATTTGTAGAGGCAAATACAAAAAAATATAAGGGTGACCACCCATAATGTAGCTCTTACAAATACAGGTATGGGATCCGTTATCCGGAAACCCGTTATCCAGAAAGCTTCAAATTACCGAAAGGCTGTCTCCCATAGACTCAATTTTATCCAAATAATCCAAATTTTTAAAAATGATTTCCTTTTTCTCTGTAATAATAAAACAGTAGCTTGTACTTGATCTCAACTAAATATAATTAATCTTTATTGGAAGCAGAACCAGCCTATTGGGTTTATTTAATATTTATATGATTTTATAGTAGACTTAAGGTATGAAGATCTAAATTACAGAAAGAAACCTTAACCAGGGAAAACCCCAGGTCCCGTGCATTCTGGATAACAGGTCCTATACCTGTACTGCTAATATTTATTAACACATATAGGAATTCACAAACTGATCATCCAACAGACCTATAGTATTCTTTCTCTTTAAGAAACCACATTTGTTTCATATAAATTTTATCTAAGCAAGAGCTATAAAGATCAGATGGACATCATTAAAAGAGGGGTACGGGAAGAAATGTACCGGGGCCACTTATTCCTGGGTCCCAATAAGCTATACTGTTCAGTAGCAGTTTGCCCTTTCATACAAGCCTAAGAAGGTTTATGAGTGAGGCCTGGTTAATAAGCGATAGTGTTTCTAAAATATATGCCTATAATATACAAGCGCCATGAATGGCATTTAAAGGAGAAGGAAAGCTACTGAGGCAGTTCATTAGCAATAGATTAGCTACAATAATGCAAGTTAGCATGCTATATTTATTTGGAAGAATGCTTTACCATACCCAAGTAAATGGCTCTAGAACAGGGAGCCCCAACCTTTTGAACCCGTGAGCAACATTCAGAAGTAAAACAAATTGGGGAGCAACACTAGCATGATAAATGTTCTTGGGGTGCCAAATAAGTGCTGTGACTGGCCATTTGGTAGCACCTATATGGATTGTCAACCTACATTCAGGCTCTGTTTGGCAGTACACCTGGTTTTTATTCAATTAAAACTTGCCTCCAAGCCTGGAATTCAAAAATAAGCTCCTGCTTTGAGGACACTGGGAGCAACATCCAAAGGGTTGGAGAGCAACATGTTGCTCAGGAGCTACTGGTTGGGGATCACTGCTCTAGAAGCTCTCTTTGTTTCTTTATGATAACAGCTGCCATATTAGCTTGGGATAGCATAACGTCCTGCCTGAGTCTCTCCCTGCTCACTCATAGCTCTGGGCTCAGATTACAGCAGGGAAAAGGAGAGAGAAGGAGTGGACGGAGGGAGAAAAGAGCAAACTGAGCATGCTCAAGCCCATGCCCTTTTCTGGAAAAAAGGAAGTCTGGCACAGAACCCCATGTGTACATAATAGCAAGAAAGAAATACTAGTGGGGGTCATTTATTAACACTGGGCAAATTTGCCCATAGGCAGTTACACATGTCAACCAATCAAATTGCTGCATTCATTATTCTACTTGCAGCTGGCTTTAAAAAGCTAATCATGGATTGGTTGCTATGGGTAACTGCCCATGGGCAAATTTGCCCAGTGTTGATAAATGAGCCCCACTGTGTTTCTTTTGACAGAGGACTCAGAGCAGCATTACACTGAGTGGTTATTAGAGTATTTATGTAGACCTTTATGACAAAGCTTACTTAATTTAACCTATCCTTCTCTTTTAAGTATATATCCTTAGAAACAATGCTTAATGATGTCATCAATTTTAATTGGTGCTTAGTTATGTGATTTACAGCTAAATCATGTTGCTTATGTTGATGAGCTCAATTTACTGACTTTAGACCTATTTAGGTCTTTCGTTAGATGGTAAAGGAGTCTCAGCTAGTGTTGAATTGTTGTAAAATCCACCTTGTATGAAGGAAATACATATCCCATAATAAAATGATCAGGGCCGGATTTACACAGCAGGCACCCCTAGGCCCAATGTTGTTTATTGCCCCCATCACCTCCCTTTTATTTGCTCAAATTTTCATCATCGGGACAGAGCAATGGGAATTGGCACACAGGAAATTTTAATTACTGAATCAATGTGGATGTGGTTGGACAGCATGTCGCCCCCTAAAATCCTGCTGCCCTAGGCCCGGGCCTATGTGGCCTCTCCATAAATCCGGGCCTGAAAATAATCATTCACACCGTTAAAGCAGAACTATGACAGCATATAATTCTGTGTAATCAAAGCTTGCCATCTTTCATGCATAGTGCAGCCAAAAATACAGTTTCTCTGTGATGCTACAATTGAATTGTTATTATTACTTTTTATTATTGTCATTCTCTATATCATACTAAAGTTAAACTGAAGGTAAACATACCCTTTAAGGATTCAGATTATATTTGGAGAAGCATTCAGAGTTCTGTTGAATCCAATCCTTTATTTGGAATTTTGTGAATCTCTATTTTCAATCAGGGTTAAGTTAGGGAAATCCTCCTCAATAAAAACATGGAAAACAATAGTTGGCCTAGTTTGAACTAAGATAATATAGGCAGGCATTGTGGTAATTCAAGCAGGCCTGTTGTGGAATTCCATGCATATTTACAACACAGAAGATCTATTTTAGTTCAATTCAGGTAGTCCTGTAACACACTTTCCTCCATTTAGAATTATAATCACAAAGCAGTTACAGAGGCCAAAAGTGTGGTGCAGAATTACAAAGTGCAGTAAAAAAAAAAAAAAAACAGACCTTTAGGCCACACACACACACAGTCACAGCTGAAAAAAAGCATCATTGTACTACTTTCAATTACACAAAAACAATCAGCCTTCAAAAACACACTGGAGCTTTGATAACTAAATAAAATTGTTCCCCCTTGCATTAGAACCACTCCTAAATGAAGCTGTTGCTTGCCAATAATTCCCTCCTATTTGTGTGAGTTGCAGTTGTTATAGTTGCAGAGCACAGATGTAACCTACCCCAGGGACTGCAGTGGAGGAAAGTGAATCACTGTAGGAACCTTCCTCATGAGAGGAAGCATTATGGAAGGGTACCAAACACTAAGGGGCCTATTTACAAACTTCACATGAAGGATTCGAAGTACAATCGAATTTTGAGCATAGGATTTATTCGTTTGGTCGAATATGTGAATTTTGGCATATTCGATCATCGAATAGGGAATCGTCGAATGATCGAATAAATTCGAATAGAGTCGAATGAACGCATATTCATTCGACCAGAGAAAGATTTTAATTTTAAAGTTTATTCGATTGCCTACTTCAGCAGATTGGACCTACCGAATTGCAATAGAAGCCTAGGCATAGGCTTCTGAGGCTAAGTCCTGATCGAATAGGATTCGTACGATCGAAAGTCTTCGATCGTTCGAATCTTACGAATCATTCGAATGATCGAATGATTTATTCGTTCAGTCAAATGATTGGACTGATCGAATAAATTTGTATTCAATCGTCGAATGAACGAATATCGAATAAAAGGTAGCCTAGAACTATTCAATCAACATTCGAAAATCGAATGCTAATCAAATATCAAGTTGAAAATTTTTTTTGGGGGGAATAATAGTAAATATGTCCTTTTGTGGTGCTGATTAGAGAACTAAGGAGTAGATTGATTTGTGGCACCACCTGAGTTGGACACTGTGAATGTCCTTCCCCCTCTCGCTGTCATGGAACGCTCTTCATGCTTTTCAACTGTAACCTATGAGCCACATTCAATTATAAAAGAGTTGGGGAGCAACACTAGCCCGAAAAATCCCTGGGGATACCAAATCAGGACTGTGATTGGCTATTTGGTAGCCCCTATTTGGACTGGCAGTCTAAAGGAGACTCTGTTTGGCAGTTATGCAACCAAAACTTACCTACACCCCAGGAATTCAAAAAGAAGCACCTACTTTGAGGCCACTGGGGAAACATTCAAGGGGTTGGTGAGCAACATGTTGTCACAAGGCACTGGTTGGGGAACACTACTCTAGATGTTTTCTGTTTTTATAAGTTTTGGAGAACAAGAGAAAGAAGTTGAAGATTTCCCTAAGGTAGCCAACAAGAATAAGGAGCATGCCTATCACAATAACTAAGGAATAAAATGGGCTCATTTTAGGTGGTAAATGGTCAGATCGGTTTTTGCTGGAATATGACACAGTGGAAGCCGTCCAAGAGGAAATATTCAGGAAACCAAGATCATACACTGCAGTTAGTTGGATGGCAGCTTTGGGTCTGCATACAAGCATTAATCATTCCCAAGTCTGTGATTTATTGGTATATTTTAGCACGTTTTATAGAGGTTTTTATCAGATTTAGAAATGGGATCTGGAATGCTCTGGACCTGGAATTTTCTAAAGAATGGGTTTCGAATAATTTGGAATACCTTACGTCTCCTAGAAAACATTGAAACATTAAGGGGCAGATTTATCAAATTCACATGAAGGATTTGAAATTTGATCGGGTTTTCAAAAAGATTTGAATTCCAATTTCGAATACCTTTTTTGGAGTACTTCGACCATCAAATTAAAAAAATTTGATTCAACTGATTCGAACGATTCAAATAAAAATCTATTCGATCATTCGACGGTCGAAGTACTTCCCCTTTAAAAAAAAATTTGATAGGCCAGTTCGCCAGATAGAACCTACCGTAATGCTTTAAAACCCCATGAGAAGCTCCCACAGGTGTTTTTAAGCATTTTAAGATCGAAGCAAAAATATTTGATCGAATGGTTATAATTGTTCGATCAAATATTTACTATTTGATCGTACGATTGATCGAATTGCGGTAAAATCCTTTGAATTCAATATTCGAATTCGAAGCATTGTTATTCCCTTTAAATTCAATGGTCAAATTTGAGGGTTTTTAACCCTCAAATTCGACCCTTGATATATCTGCCCCCAAATAACCCCATTTGGATTGTTTTACCACAATATAGATTTGTAGTACAAGAACAAGGTACTGTTTTATTATTGCATACAAAAATTAAATAATTTTAAAAGGTTTGGATCTTCCTACATTAAGTAGAAAATAATTTTAAAAAATTAAATAAACCCAATAGGTTGGTATTGCTTCAAATAAGGATTAATTATATTTTAGTGAAGAACAAGTACGAGTTACTGTTTTATTATTACAGAGAAAATGGAAATACATTTTTTTAAATTTGGATTATTTACTTGAAATAGGCTTTATGGGAGATGGCCTTCCTATAATTTGGAGCTTTCTGGATAAAGGGTCTTTGGATAAGAGGTCCCCTATATACAGTAGGATTATTCCTTTCTAATACAAGCCTTCGGTAAGGTACTGGCTGTGACATCACATAGGGCAGGGCTATGATGTATGGGCCCTAGGAATGGGCAGATGATTGGGCAGATTGGTGGGGGAGTAGGTGGGACAGAGACAATCCTGTGGTTATAAACAGGGTGACCTGCAGGGGAGAGGGAAGGAAAGCAAGGGATTTATAGGGTATTTACAAATTTAGCAGGTGCTTCATTACAGGTAAATTTGCATGACAACTATATACATGTAGTGTATGAAAGAGACAGACTACAGTTGAATCAGTAAGACTTATCTAGCTTACTGTAAGACTTGCAGCATTTCTCTGCTATGTGACAGATGCTTATGGTTTCATTTCTCGCCATATTCCCAGTAGGGGAAGCACACCATTCAGACATTAAGACAGAAAGAGTTTTTTTCTTATGCAGAACTGTGTTATGTGTCCTTGGGAACATGTTATAACAGCTGCTTGTGTGAAGCCTAAAAAAAAAGGTGAGCTACATCTATTCCATAGCTGTAACCCAACTGGATCTAATATAAATAATAATCATTTATACATAGCTACTATACACACTGCCAAACGCAGCCCCACGGGGGTTATATTCAGGAAATATTGCACAGTCAGCAGGAAATAATAACCTACACATTCATTCCAGGCACTCATTTTAAATGTCAAATCCTAGCAGATGTAGAGGGTGAAGGTAAACTTTTTTATTTTTTTATTTTACCAACTGACCAGTTAGTGTTTATTATATAATTCTACTCAGGAGCATTGAAATTTCAACATTTATTAATAAAACAGGACAAGTGCTGGATGTGTTGGGGGCCCAGTAACATCTAATTACACCACTGATTCTACTACTGTTTCGTTCAATTGTAATAGCTATATTATATTTTATTATCGCTTTTCCAAATACAACCGACTGATGGAAAACACTTGTAATCCTGTTTGCCTTAAAGGGATAGTTCACCTTTAAAATATCTTTTAGTTAGTATGTTATACTTTGTAGGCCTGAATTATTACTACTATAGAGATGATGAACCTTTAGGCTGGTTCTTTAAGTACAGTATATAAAATATTGCATCTCTAGCCACATAAATTTTTTAGGGTTTAGTTCTCTTTTAACAGTCCATATATAGTACTACTACTATAATAGAGAGAAGAGATTCACAACACTTACATAACTGTGGGATTGCCAGAAACTCCCCCAAAGTTCAACCACAGAAATAAAATGCTTCCTGATGAGTCTTTGCCTTCATTCAGTAGCCTGTGCTACTTGCATGGAGACTTCAATTTCCCTCTCTTTGTTTATGAAATAATTATTAATTTTAACAGTCTCCTATTTAATATTCTCTGTAGCACAGGGGTGTTATGACAACAAGATTTTGAGTACCATGATACAAATTTAGGGCATGGAAATACATTATGCGGATCATTTTCTGCCAATTTGTTTTTTAAAAAAAGCTAATGGCCATGTAGATACACAAAGTGGTTTAAGCTTAAGCAATGGCACAATAAAGCTAGCGTATACGCAGCAGTCAGCTTTTTTAAAAACTGCGCCAAAAAACGTGTCTATGATCGGCATGTGTGTCCATGTCCTTAAGTATTGTATGCCCTGATGGTGGCCCAATGATTCTAATATCTGTACTATGGATAACGAAAATACATCAATCAAAATCAAAATTTGATTTATCAGTGCACCATGAGGTAGCAAGGAGGAGCCAAAGTCACACTTCATTTCCTGCTGCTCCAATCCTTCAGGATGTTGCCCAATAAAGTGAAACAGTAAAACATGGCTGACTTTTCAGATACAGGATTGGCCCCTGTAAGGCCTCCTTTAACTAAAATCCCAATCTCATAACAAGACAAAATTGCTGTTGGCTTGGACAGAAAGGAAACCTAAAGAGTTAACTTATTCGAATAAAAGTTAAACAGTAACTACACAATCCACAGTATTTAAGTACATTACGCATTTTATGCCTCAAATGTATGCAGTTATAACACTACTTACTTAAAGGGTGAACACCCCTTTAACAGTCACAGTATATTTCTATAAGTTTCTTGCTATTTATAGTCTCAATCAATAACCATAAGCCTTTCTCTCTTCGCTTAACACAATAGCCTTTGTTTAACAGCTGATAGTTTGTGAGAAGCCGGAAAGCCATCAATCTCGCTTTGAGAGGTCTCAAAAATGCAGAGGAAACAAATGGCTACAGGAAGAGAAAATTCCCTAACACTGTACTCTAGTTCAGATATGTGACAAAATGTTTCACAATGAACTTGTAATCAACTTCAAAGAAAGAAGTGGGTGTAAAGCAACTTTTATATTACATAGAGATGGAGCAAACTTTGTTTTGACATAATATGACGTACTGAGGCTCACAACATTCCAACAAATGCGATAATGATCTCTTTGCTCCATCTCTATATAGTACTGTGAGTAGCCACAACAGACTGTGGAACTTATTATGTTTTTCAGGGGACCATAAAAAAAAATGGTGTAAAATCTGTGAAAATTGTAAATCAGGGAAGTGCGTTATATATTGTGGGACCACAAAAAAATGCAGTGGAAAATGAAAACGTAAAATCAGGACATGTAAAATTGAGCTTTCTATGTATAATGAAATGAATTTCCCCTTTAGAGATCCTGATTTTAGTATAGAATTATGCTTGAGAAGCCCTATTAACTGATGGTGTGGGCAGGATCTGGGGGTGGGCCTTGGGGGGGCCGGGCTGAGGTGGGCAATTTTGTTGTACAGGGCCCCGTGATTTCTGATGGCAGCCCTGAGTGCAGACACCTTTCAAAGATAAGATAATTAACATAAGAAACTCAATATTGGTTCTCAATAGTGTTAAAGTGGTAAAAGAAATATGACCATAATCCGAATTGAAGAGTAAAGCGTCCAAAAAGAAAAAGTTCCATATGTTCAAACCTTTGAAAAAATCATCCATATATAACTTGCTTAGAATCTAGTGAAAACACGTTTAGAATGAAATTAAACAAAAAAAAAACAACCATCTGATTATCTGTGCATAGAAACAGTGTTAAAAAACAGTGATCTTATCTTGATTAGGGGGCACATTTACTAATGGTCGTAAATGTCGAAATTCGACCATCAAATTACAATTTTCAATCATTCGATACGAATGGCCGTTTCTGATCGAATTGAAGTATCTGTCCCTGAAGTGTATTCAGCAGGCACATTATCTGGAAAAAATATATATAAAGGTTAGGACCAACACAGGTTACAAGAAAGATGCTAAATTCCTCATTTAACCCCCAACAAATATTAGTAACCAGATCCAGTAGCATTCTCTCTGTAACACTGTTTTCTTTTTACCAAATCCTGGTTTAAATGTTACCTCTTTTTCAAGAATTCAACACCTATCTTGTGATATCTGATGAGTGTGGGTAAAAAAATGTTTTGCTAATAAAGCCTCTTTTTTTACTTTTTTTTTATTCATTTGTGAGTTTAAATTTTTTGTACTTATTTGTGTAGCTGGGGTTGAAGAATAATACTCGCAAATGGCGGAATTATTTTCATTGAGTTTCAGCTACTCTACTACTGGTCTGGCCAACATATGCCAGATCATATGGACACTTAAAGGGCATCTATAGCCCCCAAACAATGTAGGTCTCTATAAAAATATATTGCATAAAACAGTTCATATGTAAAAACCCTGCTTCAGGTAAATAAACCATTTTCATTATATATTATATATTATATATATATATATATACTTTTTTAGAAGTATATGCATTTGGGTAATCATAAATAGAAACATGCCATTTTAAAAAATAAGGGCTGCCCCCTAGGATCCTACAATTCACGGTGCACACAAACAAACTATAATTTAGGTCACACAAGCCAATTAACAGACAGAGTTCCACAAAATGTTAGAGCTGCAGTATTTCTGGTCAGGTGATCTCTGAGGCAGCACACAGACCATCATGAAATGGGGGTTCAAGGCAAGAGATGTAAAAGGGCAATATTTACTTGAATATCTATACCAGTTTGGGAAGATTCTTTAATATGCCACTTAATATGATATAAACTAACTGTTGCTCAAGTATTGATTTTAGGGGTATAGTTTTCCTTTAAATATATTGTATATTCCAGTTTGATTAGATTCTTTAATATGCCACTTAATATGATGTAAACTATATGTTGCTTAAGTATTCATTTTGGGGGTACAGTTTTCCTTTAATTCAATAGATGACACCAATACTATCACACGTGAAAAAAACTTTTATTGTATGTTTGGTACCATGTTGGGGATGCTACTGAATAGTGATGGCCGAATGTGGGGCGTTTTGCTTCGCAGAATTTTTCACAAATAGATTTCTAGACAAATTTGCAAACCGGCGAAAAATTCGTAAAACACCGCCGCATCTAGTTTTGTCTGTTTTTGGATGCCGGTGCACATCGCCCGCATCCAAAACGAGATGCCGACAAATTTTCGCCAGGCGAAATTTTACTGGCATTTTACAAATATATTCGTCTGCGGCGAATCGTGGGAATTTGCCGTGAATTCACCCCAGGCGAATACATTCGCCCATCACTACTACGGAATTACCTGGGATGATTCCACTACAAGGTCCTGCAAGGGTAAGTACCTTATTCCTGAAACGGTATGAGGCCCCTGAAGGGGGGCCTGTCTTAGATTTTATCTAAGTCCGTTTGCTCCAGCGGGGAGCATAGGGCCTCAACGACACTACTCCAACGAACTCGGTTTGCAGCGGTCTTCTTCAGCTGAGCCCATGTCCATCTGGCTGCCTTCATTTCAGCCTCCATGCACCTCCTCCATGTCTGTCTTGGCCGGCCAACTTTTCTTAATGTCAACTCCTTGCATCTGGATTTGGTCTTGCTGCTGGTTGTTAATTCTCATGGTTTCTGTTTTATTAGTGTTGATCTTGAGGCCAGTTTTTGCTGCTTCCTCTGATAGACGTGTGAGTTTCTGCTGTGCATCTTGTTGTCTGTGCAACAGGAGGCTGACATCATCTGCAAAGTTTTCTTAGATTTTATAAGGTCCCCTATATTTTCACCTGTTCTGTAGAAAAATATTTGCGGTAATTGTATTTCTACTTAAAACTCCCCAGTGTGTCACGATGATTCTTCTACAGGCCCTGGAATTAGTAGGAGATATAATGAGAATTATTGGTAGCCTTGGTCTTTTTAATTAGAGCATCCTCTCTTGGGATCAATTCATCCTCCTCTCTAGTGGCTGTTTGTTCAGAGTAGTTATAACCTTTCCGCAAACCTCTGCACCATCATTAAGGACTCTTGATTATAATGTTCTAGGTCAGTGTTTTTTCTTTTTCCATTTTGGTTGGGAGGGTGCTAATCCCTCCAAAAAAGCTGTGTACCAAGTAATATTTTTTTTTTCTGGAGCACCAAGGTGTACGAGGGTGACCTATACCCTACCATGTATCAACACCTATGTTCTGCCTAGAATGCAGCCATTTTGTCACCATCACAAATGCTTTTATCAGCTAAAATCAGGTAAAAACAGTATTGTTGGATTAAAAGTAGACCAAGTCTGACAGTTTATTTGCATTTATCAACAACATTAAATGCAGCTTGGAGTTACAATTTTGCAGCCTACATATTCCATCTTGCTTAAAGTAAATTATTTCAGTGACTCCTACATTAACAGAACAGACTTTGCTTCTTCTCTATCCCCTGGGACATCTATACTACACTGCCCGTGTGCAGTCATTCCAGCGCAGGCTACATATCTAATTACAGGTACTACTTGTTTTGTTTGCCTCTTCCATTCATACTAGGTCATGAATGAACCATGCTTTTATTTCCTTTCAGTAAAATTTCTGCAATTTCAGCACCGATGAAACCACAGAATAGACAAAAATAAAGCATCACAGGAATCCTGAACCTATAAATTCAATTATCTGTAATTCGTAGCCTACTTTTCATTTAAGTATACTGCAGCCTGGTTTACGACTGTATTTCACAGATCAATAGTACACGTCTTTCTAGATTACTCTGCAGCTGACGCAGCGTATGACAATGATTAACCTTCCAAACATTATATACCTAAAATCAATAGCTCGGCTAGAGCCTTGGATCGGTTATGCTGCATGGTAGTCATTAAAATGTCTTTATCGCCCAATGTATTGCTCAATAATATTTTTTTTTTCAACCATTTTATACTTTGAAACGAAATCTATAGAGAGCAGGCAATCTTGTAACACAGTCGCAGATGAGAGCTCTAGGAGAGATTATATAATGGCAATTGTTTCTAGCAGATAATAATCTGAGATAGCCTTTTTTATAAGACATACTGGAATGTTATTCTACCTTCTTAGGTTATGCTGTAGAAAATTTGGTTTCCTAACTGTCACAAATTTGTTCTATTTAATCGTATTAAATATTTTGTTTTCCCAATTACAATAGGTGGGGCAATAATCATATACTGTATATCTCTGCTAGTAGCCTTCCAGTGGTGGCCTTCCAGTGGTGGCTTTCCACTGGGGTTCTGTTAGAGGTCCACTTACTAAAGATCTCAGGCCTCTCCTTTGGGCTTGCATTCTGGCTTGTATCTACTCCTGGGGTTCAGGCAGCAAATCAAATGAGTAGTAGTTCCAGACATCTCTTCCAGACCAAGTTCTTCTTGGGCCCTTTCCTCTTTTCTTCACAGTTTCTACTGAATTCTATCTTCCATGTGAACATGGTCCTAACTCTCTCCTATATAATGTATCAGTCTTTTATTTCCCAAAAGTTATTTTCCACTGGTGTACCCCAGCATGCCCCTAATAGCCATACTTTATCCAAAACATTTTCTCATACTGGTTGCTAAGAAGAGCAATGTAATTACGCTTCAAATTGTGCATCAGCGTAAACATTCTAGTAAACATTTGTTTGTGAATACTGACCCAGATTTTACATTATTGCCTAAGCTATCCTTGTCTTAGGTTGGCTCACTACTGCCCTTATCACTCCCATATACCTCCTACTCACACAAAGAGATAAGTTGTGTGGGGGCCTTGTGATCCAGAGCTCATGATATGACACAACTGACTAGATTCAGCGTAATGAGAAAAATGTGTCCCCTAATTCAATTCCTGATTTACTATAGACTTCAAATGATTTTTCAAGTGATAGACCGTGAAATAATGCAAGATATTACTGATAAAATTAAATGTGGCCTAATGTGAGGTATCCACTGAGTATGGATCCGCTGGATGGAATTATTCAAATCCACAGCTTACATTTGCTCAGAGGCTCAGGGGCGCTCTGCCAATGAAGTGAAGTGAGCACCCCACTATATACCAGAGGAGGCAAAGATGCCACTCCTGGTACTTTAAGAGCCAAACGTCTGGTTTTCAACCCGAAATTTTGACTCTTCTAGCGCAGAGCGCATAAATGCGCCGTAATTATGTAATTACGTCACCAGCCTTACACCCTAAAAATGTATATGCATCATTTATCTCACAAGGATTTGGACGCCATATTTAAAATACACTGTGTATTTACGTAAAGTGTGGTTTCATACATGCAGATCCCATAGAATCTATTGATTTTAGTAGTTTCTTGCTGTATTGGCGTTTCTGCTGAAAAACGCCAATATAAGGGATAAGGGATCCCATACCTACCACCTACCTGACAGTTGCATTTAATAAGACCAGATATGAAAATGATAAAAGATGTTGAAAATTGTGGAGCTGCATACAACTGCATATATAAGAAACTCATCTATTACTATAAAACAGTTTTTTTATCCAGTAGAACATTCCCATTTTACCAGAGACCAGCAGACAGCATAATTATAATGTAATATTATGTGCATTGGATTCCATGCTCGCTAAGGGGAAAAAGTTGGATAGCGCTGTAAATTAGCAAAGAACTATTATTTATGTTGGCCTGTGTTGCCACCTACTGTTTCCATTTGGGAAAAGCACTCTAATCCAATCTTAATTTTGTATTTTCAAGGATCCTGTGTAAAAATAACAAGTTCATTGGCGTAACTACCAGGTGCAGGGCCGTATTTATAGTGCTGAGTTTTTTTAAATTTAAATTCCCTCACCCTGAGGGGTAGAGGGGCCGAGTCAGTGCCAAAGTGACATCACCCACACGGCTCGCTGACGTCACTTCCGCAATGGGGCCAAACTTGGTGAGTGGATCACCTCCGCGATTTATCACTTCCGCGATGTAGGGGGCGTATTTAGGTCTGATGCCTAGGGCAGCATCGGACCTAAATACAACCGTGACCAGGGGAGCAGGGGTTGCAATTGGACCAAGGTCTGGTGCCCACGGCAGATCGCGCACCACTGGTTCCGGCTTCAGCCGTGACAAAAATTGGCACCAGGACCCGACCCCACTTAGTTCCATTACTGAACAAGTTTACATTTTTTTACTGCATACTACATATATGGCAGATTCAAATACAGATCTGAAAATAAATACGGCCCCTGCACAAAATGAATGATGTCAATGGCACTACACAATTCACATTGGATGGCTGTACAGCACAACATTGGTTGTACAGAGCCCATATTATTCATATACCCCATTTTCTTTACTCACTAAGAGGAAAATTGAATTAAAATCTCATCTACTTGTCCAGTAATCCAGTAAACCAAGGTATCATGCAACTCCTAGAAACAGGTGTTACTTGTGAGAGTTGCATGAATGGATGTGTGGAGTGTTTGAAAAAGCCGGAGTACATATGTTAAATCAGCATTATATGTAGCAGACAGGTGGTGTCCAAGATTTGGACATTGTTATCGTCAAAAGAGTGTGCCTTGTCTTTTAGGCGTAGAAAACTTGCAGTAAAGAGAGAGTGAAGTTTATCAGAGAACCAGTCACATGACCTGAGGGCTCCTAAGGAAAAAATCTATTTGTTATTTTAAAAAATGGATTCAGGGCAGAATTCTACTGGACCGTTCAAGGGTTACTGGGCACATCTGCCTTTTTTATTACATTACCCTATAAGAAGCATACTTGGGGATGTTTCACTATATCCCTACATACATATACATTGTAATAGCAGAAAGATAAACAAAACTCACACTCTGTATGAGAGTTTATTCTCCCACTAAACTAACCTGCTGTCAGGAAATGTGTCATTTAGCTGAAATGATTTAGCATTCATCAGGCAGTGGGGTTCTAGGACCAAATGGAAGCACATTTATTTTATTGAACATTTGCAGTCAAATAGGCTGGGACAACCTCATATGGGTAACACTACATAGCAGCAGTATTCTGTCCCATGGAGAAAACATTCTTGGCCTTCATGCTCACTGTAAAAGGCAGCTGTATCTGCACAACGTACTACCAGAATGATTGGAGTCTCCCCAATTTCTCCCAAATAAAGAGATTTCCTGCAAGAAACTTTATGAATAGCATATGTATGTATGTATGTATGTATATTTTTATTTTTATAGCCTCCTTGAGGGCAAAGCACTGTACAGCAACAATAAATTAGTAGTAACAAACAAGGGATCACTGTATTAATAAGTAACAATAAGTGCATTATTATAAATACAGTTTGCATAAATATAAAATATAATTACACAGTGTTGAGGAGACAAGATGATGGAGGACCCTACCCCTTGGGGCTTACAGTCTAAATGGGAGGGTAACTTACGGACACAATTTGGAGGGGTAATAAAGTGCTTTTTACAGTGGGTGAAACTGTTGTGCAAGTGCCAGTTCAGGTGTTATGAAGATATACCTGATCTACAAGGTACTATCCATGTTCTTATGCATATACTGTATAGAAACATGAAAATGGATCTAATGTTCTTCTGTTCTGAGGAGGGAGCCAGGCAAAGTGAGGAAACAGATGTTAACCTAAAGCAGGTAGATAGGAGTGTCAATAGACAATATCTTTCATGTGCTCGAGTGGCTATAACTCCTAAGTATGTGCATGAAGTCAGCATGAAGAGGATGGACTAGTCAGAATATGGGAGGTTGCATACAGACAGAGCTGGTAGCCAGATGCTGGGCAGCTTTCTCAAGTCATACAGTTTCTCCTACAGATGCAGGAGGCAGAACAAGAGCCAGCACCTTCTACTCTCCATAGGAGCATTGCTTCACTACTCAGGTTTCACATGAGATAGCATCAACAAAAATGTTCAGAAGAGCCGTTCAGTTGACCAATAAACAACAGCATTGATAACTTTGCCTATCACTCACCCCATTTCAGAAACAATGATCAGGAGGTTTTATTGACATGAGGTAGACTTGGTCCTAACTATCTTGTGGAAGTGGAGGGTTCCAGGGAAAGACAAATAATTGGCTTTCTTTTGGCATCAATCCAAGAGAAAACACAATCAATAGCGCCACCAGTGGGTCTTGTAGGAATTTTTGATCCCATGTCCACTGATCTGGATGTTTTTGAGCTGGTGGACCTACACATAAATAACTATATATTTAAAAAAAAAAAAAAAAAAAAAAAAAAAAAAAAAAAAAATATATATATATATATATATATATATATACATACAAATACAATAGGTCCTCTGCACTCAATCCATTATCAATATATTTAAGACATTGAGACATTTTGTGCATACAGCTACTAAAAAATGCCTTACCCTTTAAACAAAACAGGGATTGTTTGTCCATATATTGCAATATATTTAAGCTGGCCAACTACGTCAAAGTCATCCCATATCTGGCCAGTCCTACTCTCAATTTTCATCTGATTCATTAAGAATTGTATTACTTCATTATACATTTTACAAAAGGAACTAAGTTTTACCTGCAACTTACTAGCTGCTTTCAAAATAAAACTCCCAATCATGGATGCCCTTTTATTGGCCACCAGTGGGATCACCTGACTATAGCTGGAGTGGGTGGGAGCTACAACAAGGAGCTAGTCACTGCTCCTGTATAAACTAAAGCAAACAAGGGAAAGTTGTGCTCACCATTAATTTTTAAACCATTAAGCGGGGTGCAATGAGGCTGTGACCACAAATTTCATACAGATAATATATATATTGTGGTAGAGTGATCAGGAAAAGGAGGACTGAGGGACTGATATATGCCTCAGGAAGGGAGTTGTTAAACAGTGAATCCGTTCTCTGTTTAAAGTCCTTAGTAGCCAGGTACTCCATTCCGCAGATACAGTCTGGACATTGGAGCTCACTTTCCAAAGGAAAGCTATCCTGTGTAAAAGGTATTTAAACTTAATTGGAGTTAGGGTTGCCACCTAGCCAGTATTTTACCCGCCTGGCCGGTAAAAATTATGGTTGATACCAATGTTATTAATAGGAAAACAAGCTAAATCTATAGGAAGGCCAGTCATTTTTTTTACAGAAAAGGTGGCAACCCTAATTGGAGTATTGGAGGGTGTCTCTCAGCAGGACAGAGCAGGTAGGTGACTTGGTTGTGTGAGGAAGCCCCAGAGGAGCTAGGAGTGCTGCCTGCAGCTAAATGAAGCAGAAGGTGACTGGGACCGTGAGTCTGGCTATGAGAGTGAGGGAAGCCAGGAAACTGTCTTAACAGGAAAGAGTGCACAAACAGGGCCGCTACGGCCATGAGGCAAGGTGAAAATCTTGCCTCAGGCGGCACGGAGTGGCCAGTTACCAGGGGCAGCAAACTGCCTCTGGTAACTTTAAAGGGGAATGAAACCCCCCCCGGCACTAACCAAAATTCCCCACCCCCTGTAGGCCCCCCTCCCTCTTCCCCCCAACCTACCTCTCCCCTTGGGCTATTGCCCCTAAGTCCCTACTTACCCCTTAATGCAGGTCCCCTCCAGCGATGTGCACAGGGGCCATCTTCTCTTCAAACTGCTTCTTCCGGGAACTGAAGCAGATGGGCGCGCATGCGCAGTAGGACGCCGGTACTACTGCGCATGCACTGAAAGTTCACGGAGTTCGCTGATTTAACTCGGTGAACTTTCGGCGCATGCACAGTAGTACCGGCGTCCTACTGCACATGTGCGCCCATCTGCTTCAGTTCCCGGAAGGAGAGAAGAAGAAGAGAAGAATCGGTTAGAAGAGAGAGAAGAGAGAAGATGGCCCATTAGAACATCGCTGGAGGGGACCTGCATTAAGGGGTAAGTAGGGACTTAGGGGCAATAGCCCGAGGGGAGAGGTAGGTCGGGGGGGGAGGAGGGAGGGGGTCTACAGAGGGGTTGGGTGGTTTTGGTTAGCGCCGGGGGGTGGTTTCATTCCCCTTTAAGAGCCGAATTTTCATTTTTTTAAAACGGAAATGCGGCTCTTCTAATGCAGCGAGCGCAATAGCTGCCCCTTCTTGACCCGCTCCGATGCTAAAAGTCAGAAGCGTGGAGCGGGAAGGAGGGCGGCAGCAGCACCTGGAACGCCCCTGTGCACAAGGGGCCCATACTAGTCATGGACTACATCAAAAGTGTGAAGATAATGCCCAGTGGGGAAGGTTTTTATTTTATTATTTGTTTGTTTGCTACATTGGTCACCACTGTGTATAATTGTTTATGTTTAAAAGTGGGAAACAAACCTGTTTTTCCTTAAAGATCTGTGTGCCACTGTCTTATTACTCCTCTGTCCTATGCTGCCTGCCTACCATTTGCTAACTCCCACAAAATTTACGTGTAAGCTGCCAGTTTGCCACTATATATATATAAATAGAGAGAAAGACCTTAGGTGCACACCATAGTGCCCGAGGTAAGAAACAAACAAGCAATGCAGAAGAACGGGTTGACAGCATTTAGATCCCCTTAGTTTCATATATATAATTTAAACTTAGTTTCCACTACCACAACTTCCTTGCACCAAAAGTTGTTACCTAACAATCACAGGAAGTTTACTTTGCAGGCATGCCACCTGTTGCAACTGTTCATGCAGACATGTGTGTTTATCTCTTTCTAATATAAGCCTATAGTGCTGCCCATAGGAAGATATGGCCCCCCATAGTCCTAAGCTGTCATTTAAAATGCTTGCATATTTGTATAGAATTGAGTCTCTGTCCAAAACTGCCATTTTTCATTCAAGCCCCCTCCCCGTCTGGAACCTCTGGTGATGCTGTACACAGAAAGAACTGCACTCCTACATTTAGCCCTCTGCTTGTCACCTCCTCGGCAATCCAGCTGGTACAGAAAGCTCTTGCCAGCACACATATTAACAACACAGAGGGAGTGAGACGTGGGCCGCAGTCATTGGCACTGTCTAGAAATGCACCAGTTTCCTCTGCAAAACTTCTACCTAAATGTACTGTCTCAAATTCATCCCTTACTGTTCATTCTCCAATGGCAGAGCGGAAAAGCCAAGAAGAATATATTCCTGCATCTGAAACAAATAGTTTTCTATTTCTATAATAAATCACCATCATATTCTATAGTGCACTACAGTAAATAACATTTTGGTTAATGGCAGGGTTGTTCTATGTGTTGGAAATCCATAGATTGCATAAGAATTTCACCATGTATTTTTTTTACCAGGAAAAAACAAATTGAATTTGTTGCATAAAAAATGCGCATTGACTCCAATGCATTCTGGGAGATTTCAATATGTAGAAAAATTTCCATGGTTGTGCAAATTGTTTGCCAGCTTCACTCATCACTACTCACATCATCACTCTGTGGGGCTACATTTTTATTGTTATTTTTACTTTTTATTACTTATTTCAGTCTCTCATTCACACCACTATCTGATTGCTAAGGTGAGTGGGACCCTAGAAACAAGATTCCAAACTGGAGTGCTTCTGAAAAAAGCTAAATAATTAAAAACATTCAAATAATAAAAGACCAACTGCAAATTGTCTTAAAATATCACTGTCTACGTCATACTAAAGTGCATTTAAAAGTGAACCCTTTTAATGGAATACATCTTGTACACACTGTGATAGGAACAAGTATGGCCAGTTGTACGTGTTTTTTGTCAGTCTATTTATGCTGTGGAGATGTTTAGTGAGATGAAATTCAACCCTTGGACAGGACTTTCCCAATACATTGAGATGAGGAACTACATATCAGGTGGGGTCTTCAGCCACCCATGGCAGAATGCAGATGAGTTTTTGCCTCATAAATCTATCATTTAAAATAGTGAGTCCACCAACCATTTGGACCCTAAGTTAGTGGGTTTGGTATAACACAGCAGCATCCTCACCAGGGATCCACAAGATTTATGCACAAAGAAGCTGCAGATCCCTGGTGAGCTACAGCAGGAATGCTGAGCTTCTGTGTGTATTTGCCTCATAAATCCAACAACAATAGCTGTATCATTCAATTAGACTTTCATAAGCATTCTTCCCTAGGAAAGGAATGCAAAGTATGTAACTGTCAAGGTTTCTCAGAGTTGATTTTTGCTCACAGAGAAACACATCATTTACTTGCATGGCTTTTATGTAGTTATGAAACAAAATATGTAGGTTGCAGAAGAGGAATAAGTAGGGAACAGAAGAAGAATACGTAGGGAGCAGAAAAAGAATATGTAGGGAGCAGAAAAAGAATATGTAGGGAGCAGAACAAGAAAACTGTATCTGGGGGGCCAAACAGTAATATGTAGACAGCAGAATACATGGATGGATGGGGGGGGAAACCTGGGGGGCCCCAGTCCCTCATGAGCCCCACCGACCCAGATTCTCTACCTGTAAAGGGGGTGTGCAGGACTCTACACAACATGTAAGTGCACACATGTGAGGGGAGGGGGATGGATGTTAGGAGGAGAAAGGGCCCTTGGTGTCATAGCACAATAGGCCTCTCATGCTCCAGACTGAACCTGCTGGAATATGTAGACAGCAGAAGTGGAATATGTAGGTAGCAGAAGAGGATTATGTAGGTAGCAGAAGAGGATTATGTATGTTGTAGAACAGGAATATGTAGGTAGCAGAAGAAGAATACTGTATATAGGTAGCAAAAGGGTAATGTGTGGGTAGCAGAACAAGCATACTATATGCAGGTAGCAAAACAGGAATAGCATAAGGTCCCTGCCACCAGTGATGCAGCACAATTATCAATCACATATTTTCCTCACACACTCTTGACAGTTAGGTTTCCAGGCCACTAGCCCCCAGCCTCTTGCTTACTTCCCTGCTCCTATTAAACCTCCAAAACACTGCTCCTTTGTCGGCAGTGGGGTCAGCTTTACGTTTGAGGCAACCTAGGCTCAATGTACCATAGTCCCTCTTCCACTGAGTGCTGCCAGGACACTGGTCCCTCTTTTTCTCCTGGTTGGAGCCTCAGCTGCTTGTCTTACTTCACCCTAACATCATCTGTCAACACCTGCAGTGAGCTCCAAACATATCTACCCTATTCACTATCTCACCTACTCACTCCTTCCAGTTCCTTCTGAGGAATCCTGAAATCATGCAAGCACTATCTCTTTTCTTATCAGCAAAAAATTAAGTGGCTTACTGTGCTTCCCTTTATATAGCTTCTCCTAAGACTTTCCCTTCCAAACAGCAGAAATAACAGTAATTACAATAAAAACATCCTACTTACAAAATGTAAAAGACAATCATAAACTGGGAAGTGGTGCCCATCAATGTGTTTGCTCATATAAGCCCAGTAACTCAAGGACACATGACTTTCTGCACAGTGGTGTAACTACTCCCTGGTGGGCCCCGGTACAGGATGGGCACCTGGGCCCCCCTGTCGGGCCCATACCTCTATAAATCCCATCTAACTGCCTGCCATAACCATTATTGTGGCTCCAATGGGCCCCAAGGGGGTAGGGGCCCTGGTGCAATTGCACCCTCTGCACCCCTGGTAGTTACGCCACTGTTTCTGCACAGCTTTTATAAAAGAAACTACTAAAACCTGAAACCTGAAAAAAGGACTGTCCCTCCAGACTGAGAAGTCAACTTATTAAGAGACATCAAAAAGAGTCTGGCACAGGCAGAACCACACCGAGTACAGACGCAGGAGTCAGATTGTGGAAGTTAAAGGGGTTGTTCACCTTTGAGTTAACTTTTAGTACAATGTAGAGAGTGATATTCTGAGACAATTTGCAATTGGTTTTCATTTTTTATTGTTTGTGGTTTTAAAGTTATTTAGGTTTTTATTCAGCAGCTCTCTAGTTTGCAGTGTCAGCAATTTGGTTTCTACGGTACAAGTTACCCTAGCAACCCAGCATTGATTTGAATCAGAGACTTGAATATGGATAGGAGATGGACTGAATAGAAAGATAAGTAATACAAAGTGGCAATAACAATACATTTGTAGCCTTACAGAGCATTTGTTTTTAGATGGTGTCAGTGACCCCCATTTGAAAGCTGCAAAGAAACAGAAGAAAAGTTTCTTAGAATTGTCCCTTCTACAATATACTAAAAAATACTTGAAGGTGAACCACCCCTTTAAAAGATCACATTTAATTTTCCACAATTAAAAGCAAAGTCCTGATGCATTTCATGGTTACCAAGGACACTTAGGGACAAATTTACAAAAATTCCCATAAAATCTCTCGAATCCCCTCGAAATTCGATAAGCATTCGACTATCGAATGCTTATCGAATAGTTTTAGGCTTTTATTTCCTCGCTATTCGATTTCTCAATGAAATCGTACGATCGATTACCAATCGTTCGATTTCACGATAAAATCGTACTTTTGCCTTCAATGCTCTGAAAAATTCTTACGATTTGACCGATCGAGGCGTTCGATCATACGAATGGTATTCAAGCAGGTCTTTGCAAAAGGAGCCTATGGGAACCCCTATTCGGTAGGTTCAATCGGGCGCAGTAGGCATTCGAAGAAATTTTACATTTTAAATCCTTCGATCATCAAATGGTCGAATAATCGAATATTCGATCATTCGATCTATTTGATAATACGATGATCGAAGTGGCCAAATTTGCATATTCGATCCTCAGAAAAAATCGTACGATCGGTATTCGATCGATTCGATTGAACTTCGATCTCTTCACACGAATTTTGTAAATTTGCCCCTTCGTCATAAGTAGTAGCTACTACTAATCCACACTTTTCTCATATTTTTTCCTGCGATTTTGTGTCTAATGATGAAGGATCACAAACAAGTTAATCATGCATGGATTTGCAAGAAAACCCTCCAGCTTTTATGGCATTAAAGGGGATGTAAAACAAACAAAAAATACATATTTGTAATGAAAGATCATGTAATTCTAAGGAAAGAATTCCCATACAAATTCAGTACAGAATGTTAATGGTAAAAAATTTGTATCCATAGAAGCACACAATTTGTGAAAAGCTTTATTAAAGGGGTTGTTCACCATCCAACACTTTTTAAAGTAAAGTTAGTTTAAAAAAGAAATACTTTTTCCAGTTACTTTCCATTTTCTACGTGTGGCTGTTTTTCTAAGTGTAAAGTGCCAGTGCTCACCTTCTAAAGCAGGGTGTCATCAATCCTGTAAACCGTTCTAAATCTATACATTTAGTTGATACATTTTTTTATCTTTGTCAGAATCCATAATTTTCATTACAGACAGCTGTTAGAATTGATACAATAGTTGCCAATTTCTTCAGAGATGCTGCTGAGAAATGTGTCAACTAAATGTTGCAAAATTGTAACAGTTTAGTGCAGTGATCCCCAACCAGTGGCTCATGATCAGCATGTTGCTCTCCAAACCCCTTAGATGTTGCTCCCAGTGGACACAAAGCAGATGCTTATTTTTCAATTCCTGGCTTGGAGGCAAGTTTTGGTTGCATAAAAAACAGGTTTCTGGCAAACCAGAGCCTCCTGTAGGCTACTAATCCACAGAGGGAAAAATATAGTTACCCATGGCAACCAATCAAAAGGCTGCATTCATTGTTCTACTTGCAGCTGGCTTTAAAAAGCTAATCACTGATTGGTTGCTATAGGTAACTGCCCATGGGCAAATTTACCCAGTGTTGATAAATTAGCCCCTGTGACAAGTGCTGCTATTGATAAGCTGAAACTTTAGGCTGGTGCAATAAGAGCAGTATATAGAATATGGTATTTTAATCTATATTAGCTTTTAGGTTTAGTTCTACTTTAAGCAAAGCAATAAAAAAAACTGAGAACTAGGAGAAAATCAGTACTGTAGTTGTAGGAAGACAGAACAGCTAGTCAATCAAGTTTTGCAGCTGTGAATCAGAGACTACAAGTGAGTAAGTATTCAGAAATCTTCTATAACCAGCTGGAACACGGTTTATTGTTTTGCCTGATATTAACTGTACTGGGTGCATTCATGAGTCACAACCACTCCCATAGCAGGAGGAGTCTCCCATGAAGAGACGACAACTGCTAATGTGCTCTCTTCCTCTGTTACAGACCCAAGAAGCATTCAGCGTCTGCCATCTGTAGAAACCCCAGCAACGATCTGTAAGTCCACCCACCCTACAAAATGATATTGCTAATCCAGAGAGACTGCTTTTTCTATGCACACCCCCACACAACAAGATAGATATGTTATAGGAAAACAGAGATCTCCCTTCCCCTGCCCAAGATACCATGCTAATGCACAATTCAACAGGAATTTGTCTTGTGCTGGACTGAAGGTGATATTCTGCCTGTACTGTACCATGTCTGCCTGAAAGGGAGCTGCAGACTGTATGTTATTTGGGTGGGGGGGATATATAAGAGTTTAACATGGTAACATGGTTTAACTATTTGTTGCCCCAGGAATAACTTTGTGTAGATGATGCAGTAGGTAAGGCTAATGCCACATGGGAGCTGAAATTGGCCTGCAGGCAGGAGAGGTGGCTAATGCCCACCAGGGCCTGGTTTTCAACTTGTGTACATCAGCAGGCTGATTTCAAGCCCTGTGTGTGTGTTGCATTAATCTAATGTAACTAATGTTGACCCTGGTGCAAAATAGTCACCTCTTGGTTTCCCTTGTTTTACTGAGGACAACATTAGTCCAAGAGAGTCCCCTAATTTGGTTATGGTATGTGGTCAGTGTTGGGCTGGAGGGTCTCTGCCACATCAAAGGAGCACACACACCTGCCCTTGCCTCTGACCCCCCCCTCCAGCTCCACAGGCC
>CM044431.1:43675644-43694851 GCA_024363595.1 Xenopus borealis | reverse complement strand
AGATGATTAAATTATGCTCTCACAATGCTAAGCAGCCCTAAGGCAATTTTATTCATGTCAAACAAAACCTCTTTTTAAAGGAGAACTCAACCCAAGAGTTAAAATACCCCTACCTCCCCTACCCTACATAGACCCCCTCCCTCCCTCAGCCTAGCTGTTACCCTGGCAAATGCCCCTAACTTTTTACTTACCCCTCGGTGCAGATTCAGGGATTGGAGTTCACGACAGTAGTGATGGGCAAATCTGGGGTGCTTCAGTTTACCGCCGGTGTCTCGTTTTGGACGCAGGCATCCGTTTTTGGACGCCGTTGTCCATTTTTCACCAGGTGAATTTTTCCAGACATTTGCCAGATTCACTGGTGGCAAATCGCGGGAAATCGCAGCAAATTCACACCAGATGAATAAATTTGCCCATCACTACATGACCATCTTCCAGGTCTTCAGTAAACTTTGTGTCTTCTTCCAGCACCTCGTCAATTTCCATCAATTTTTGCGCATGTGCAGTTGTCACAAACCCAGAAATTGCACATGAGCCAAAATGCCATTCCATTCACGAAGATTACCAATGACCTGGAAGATGGCTGCCATGAACTCCGATCCCTGAATCTGCAAGGAGGGGTGAATAAAAAGTTAGGGGCATTTGCTTGGGGTAGTCAGAGAGCTGCAAAATTGGGTGAGGAGGAGGGACCTGTAGTGCCTGCATGTTTCTTTCCTCTCCCCTGCTTCTATACTGTTCATTTTCTCTGAAGTCCAGGTAGAGCAGGACAGGGGTTGGATAGGCTGGAGGGTGAAATCTGACCTTCTCTCCCAGTTTATCCAATCATCACCAGCTCTGTTGGGACTAAGATTTAATGTGAAAACAAACAGTTTAGAAGCAGAGGAGGGGACAGAAACATGCAGGCACTACAGGTCCCTCCTTCTCAACTGATTCTGCCCCTCTCTGACTGCATCATGGGCCCTGCCACAGAGTAAGTACAGCAACCGGGCCCCCCCCAAGACCCAAAAAGGTCTTGGGACAAGTATTCCCCCCTGATGGCGGCCCTGGATACAGTACATCCAGTAGCAGGCAAAGGCAGGCCTTGTTTAACAATGGAGCGCTGCAGTAAACATTTTTGCATCACTTTCTGGACTGTCTTAGATCAAAATCAATGTTTGTTTTTGCATTAATGCCAAAGTACTGTAGTTTATTGGAGGAAAAGTTGTTGCAGGACAAGTAGAAGGTCAAAGTGCAGGTTTACTCTATTACCCCATACAGAAATCTGTCTTTCAAATACCAGAAGTATATTAAGAAGGCAGAATCAGGCCTAAAGTAAGCTACTGGAATCTCTGCCAGCCAGTTTTGAGAACATGGTTGCATAGTTACATAGTTAAATTGGGTTGAAAAAATACAAAGTCCATAAAGTTCAACCCCCTCTTTCACACAAACCATATATGCCCATACTAACTGTAGAGTTTAGTATCAAAATAGCCTTTGATATTATGTCTGTCCAAAAAATCATCCAAGCCCATAGCTATACTAACTGTAGAGTTTAGTATCAAAATAGCCTTTGATATTATGTCTGTCCAAAAAATCATCCAAGCCCCTTTTAAAAGCATTAACAGAATCAGCCATCACAGCATCGCCCGGCAATTGCTACACTGCTGGTATTTTACCAGCCTGGCTGGTAAAAATGATGTTCGATGTAGAGTCCTGCAGCGGGTCGGGTACCCGCGGGTTACCCGCAAAGCACGTAGAATTTCTGGGTGCTGGTCTAGAAGCAGGCCGGTGGTTCTGCAGGTTGGCGGGTTGAGGGTCAGGTTGCGGATCCTCGCCATATCGATCTTTACTCCTTTTTCTGATCGCGGCTACTTCCGATGATGTCACTTCCGGTTTACAATGACAGCACTTCCTGTTTTTCTCCTTTTTTTCAAATTGCGGCTACTTCCTATGATGTCACTTCCAGTTTACAATGACAGCACTTCCTGATTATTGATGGTCAGTGGGTCGCGGGTTCGGGTTGCGGATTGCAGGTACGGGTCGGGTCGTGGGTCCAAGCGGGTAAGAATGCGGGTCGTGGGTCCGGATTGCAGATTGCGGGTACGGGTCCCAAAAAATGGACCAGCGCAGGACTCTAGTTTGATGCACTGTTATTAAAAGGGAAAAAAATCATAAAAGTGGGAACCCTAGTGACACACTGTATAGGGTTGCCACCTGGCTGGTACAAATGCTACATTGGTACAAATGCTACAAAAGGTACATTTATAGAAAACCATAGGAAAGGTGGCAACACTGTTGACATAGCACAGGTCCAGTGCACAGAAGTCAGATTTAGGCACAGAGGCACAGTCTTAAAAACTACTGATCAGAGACGGGCCTTGCCGGCCAGACGCCCTAGGCAGCGCAGCTGGTCAGCTTGGCCCCATCCTCGTCTTGTGTGCCCATGCAATGCAGCAGTGCTCAGGTGCGCATACACGCTGGCTGCATTCAAAGGAGCAAGTATAGTGCCAGGTCCATTCTAGGGGTAGGCAGAAGTGGTAGCTGCCCATTGCCTGCCAATCATTGTGCCTTAGGCAGCTGCCTCTTCTGACTACCCCTAGTTCCGGCCCTGCTCCTGATACTCAGAGCATGTCCAAAGCGAACTGGCCAGATTCCTCTCTATGAGAAAACATTTTTTATGGTTTATAACCATATAACAATTTATTGGCAAGATTTAATTTGGGGAGAAAAAATCCGTTCCATTTTTCCCCATAACTTTGTTCCTATTGAATTGCATTTGGCTCTATCGGAAAAACTGAAATTGAATTAGGAGATAAACTTTTCTCATGAAATTCAATCTGATCCTCCTGTGGACACAAGTTGCATTGAGGTGTTCCAGAATCTATAAAACAATTTGTATTCATATTACATGCCCCTGTGGAAGTGTCTATAGGCACAACGTACCTGCCTATTTCTGTTTAATCAAGGTAGGTGTGTCCTTGTGTCAGAGAACCTGCACATTGTGTTGTGTTTATTCTGCACAGCTGGTAAGTCTGATATATTTACACATGGGGCAAGTAAGTATAGAGATTCACTAACAAGAGCAAGGACTTTCAGAAACAGTGATCTGATTGGCGCTGTTGTTTGTAACACTGCTTTTTGACTTCATAAACGAGTCCTCCGCTCACAGGACACACCATTTTGGAATCTGCATTGTAATAAAGAAAAATGTCTTAACTGTCTTAACAGTAAAAAGATGAGTAGTCCTTACAGCTAAAGAGTTACTGGCAATGGAGCTCTTTGCTACATGCATCAACTAAAATACTAATGTAGACATTAGGGGACTCATTTATAAACAATAGTCACATTTGCACATGGGCAGTAACCCATAGTAACCGATCATCCATTGGCTTTTTTTTCAGCCAGCTGCAAGTTGAACTCTAAAAGCAAATTTTGATTTGTCACTATGGGTACCTGCCCGAGGGGGGGGGGGAATTTGGCCAGTGTTTATAAATGAGCCCCTAGGGTTATTTAGAGTGAGACACAGTGTGTGGTGTGCAAAAAAAGCACAACAGGCACTTTGCACATTGCGTTCTGCCTTTCCCGTCTGTGACTACATTAGTTAGTGCTGTATTGGTGACGGGAGGGTGGGGGGAGGAATGTAGGCCCTGGGATATAGAAAATGATCCCTATTGTGTTTTTCCATTGCTTTTGTTTCATTAAAGGACCAGTAACATTAAAAAATGAAATTGTTTTAAAGTAATAAAAATATAATGCAGTATTGCCCTGCACTGGTAAAACTGCAGTGTTTGCTTCAGAAGTACTACTATTGTTTATATAAATAAGCTGTTGTGTAGCCATGGGGGCAACTAGTCAAAGGAGAAAAGGCTCAAGTTACACAGCAGATAGAAGATAAGCTCTGTAGAACATAATGTTATCTGTTCTCCATTACTTATCCTGTGCCATATATCCTTTTTTTAATTTCCGCCATTGCTACTTAGCAGCTTGTTTATATGAACTATAGTAGTGTTTCTGAAGCAAATAGAACAGTTTTAACAGTGCAGGGCAACACTACATGATATTTTCATTACTTTAAATCACTTTAATTTTTTGGTGTTACTGTTTCTGTTCTGCAACAACTCATTGATTTATTTGTTCACCTTTTCTTATGTAGAAATGAAATGGGACAATTATGGCTTTCTCTACACATATTGAACACTCTTTATGGAATATCTCTGATGGCTGGAAATCCATGTACGATCACTAAGGACCTCACTGCTGACTGCAGTCACTTGAAACTTTCTGCCATCCCTTCTGATCTCCCAAGTAACATTAAAGCACTAGACCTCTCTCATAATCAACTAAAGAAACTGCCTGCTGCTAATCTCTCCATGTATGACCAGCTTGAGAGACTTGATGTTGGATTTAATACTCTTCATCAGTTTGAACCAGCCCTATGTGAACATCTTCCAATGCTGAAAACCTTGAATTTAGAGCATAATGAATTTACAAAGATCTCAGAAAATTACTTTACTTTTTGCATCCAACTAGCTGAACTTCATCTGGCTTCAAATGGGATAACTAATATCAATGGAAACCCTTTTGAAAAGCTTGAGGTAAGATACAGGATACCTCAGGTCCAGACAGGGATTTCACATAATTTCTGACATTTTAAGTACATAACGGCTCAATATAATTAAAACGAGTTCCAAATTCAGTGGTACATGTCAGGTTCTCTTCAAGCTTCAAAATTCAAGAAGTATGTTGCTGGAGAGCTCAAAAAAATGGAGCCCCCCCAAGTGTCTATGGCATCTTACAGCATCCCCTCTGGCATTTGCTAGAATCCAAAGATTGCCAGTCAGGGCCTGGTATTAAAGGATCCAGCATATGGTTCCAGGAACCCAAACTGAGTGACCACCATAAAATTTAATTAAATGTGCCACACATTCATCAACAATGTGAATTACTGATCACTAACAGAAAACAGTAACAGATTGGTAGAAATCACTGTATGCTTTATTTAAATATGGTAGCCTATTATACTCCTGTACAACCGTAAGTCAGAATGTGCTTATCAAATCACTTCTTGTGGGATACTGCTCTGGACAAATTAGCTACAAGCATACAAGTGAGAGGGCTCACTCTTCCCCACAATTAGCTTTCAAAGGGGAATTCAATCCCTTGGGCGCTAACCTCCTCCCCCCACCCCCTTAGGCCCCCCCTCCCAACTCCCCCCTGCCTACCTCTCCCCGTAGGCCCCTAAGTGGCTACTTACCTCTCTGTGCAGGTCCCCTCTGTGCAGGTTCCTGGGCCCCATCTTCTTCAGCAACGTCTTCTTCTTCTTGGATCCGTCGGCGCTTGGCGGTGCATGCACAGTAGGACGCGTTTGCCAGTTTATACTACTGCACATGCTCAGAAAGTTCACAAAGTTCACAGATTGAATTTCGTGTACTTTCGGCACATGCGGTATGGTGTATTACCAATTTTTTTATAATAACGCTGTAGAAACTTCCGTTTTTGTAAACTCGTACATTTGTACAAGTTATTAGGGGGCTGATTTACTAAAGGTTGAAAAAGTGAGTGTTATTTATAGCATGCCTTAAAAATGACATCACTTCTTTTATTTTTAGAATTAACAATCAATTCTTTTGTTGATCACCTTCCAAACACTTTTTTCAGTTCAGTTGTTTTCAGATTGTTCCCCAGAAATAAAGACTTTTTTCAATTACTTTCCATTATTTATTTTTTACTGTTTTTCCAAAACTCTAAGTTTAAAGTTAAATGTTGGGGTCTCTTGTGTTTGAGTCTGGCAGCTCAGTAATTCAGGTGCAGACTCTAAACTATTACAATTTTGCAACATTTAGTTGATACATTTTTAACAGCATCTCTAAAGTATTAGCAACTATTGTATCAGCTTTAACAGCTGCTTGTAATGAAATCCGGGGATTCTGCTAAGCAGGGATAAAGATAAAAAATGTATCAATTTAGAACAGTTTTGGGGGATCGGCAACCCCACTCCCAGAGCTGCTTTAGAACATGAGAAATGACACTTTAAACTTCAATATTAGAAAAACCGTCAGAAATAGAAAATAGAAAGTAATTGGAAAAAGTCATTATTTCTGGTGACAACTAGTTGTTTGAAGGTGAACAGCCCCTTTAAGAAGCGTTATTTTTACGTTCATTTTAGGTGAAATGTGTGCGTTATTTTATAGCGTGCTTTATTTTGTGCCATATTTTAAGCCATTTGATATTGTCACACGAATAAAGACATTCGGGATGCTACTGGCAGAGTAGAAGTCTCTTTTTACAGTAATCTAGTCATTCCTCTCCCTGGGAAACTTGATATAATTCCATGACACAGAATGTAGTGCATTTTGGACGTGCCCAAGGTCTCATGAAAATATGTTAGTGGCTGTAGGTAAGGCTCCAGTTCCTCATAAAGGTCTTTAATTGCTGTTCTTCAGCTCCTCACTACATCTTCCTCTATTAGTCCATCTGATGGTGTTTAGTAACGGCTACTCCTGGGAGGTTTTAAATTTCACAGTAATTATAGTAACGGCTACTCCTGGGAGGTTTTAAATTTCACTGTAATTATCGCATTATTTTATGCTTTTATCGTTTAAAAGATGTTTGTGAATTATTAGGATTAATACTACAAGTATCGCAATGTGATTAGAATAGCGATTTGCAGTAGAATTAACGCTTGTGAGATGTCTATTAGCGCATGTGAAAATATATTGATGAATCGTCCCTCAAATAACGTGCCTTAATTAACGCACAAAACTGTGCATTAAAGGGGTGGTTCACCTTTACGGTAACTTTTATTATGTTATGGAATGGCCAATTCTAAGCAACTTTTCAATTGGTTTTTATTATTTATTTGTTAAAGTTTTATAGATATTTGTCTTTTCATCTGATTCTTTGCAACTTTCAAATGGGCGTCGCCATCCCCTTCTAAAAAAACAAAAGCTCTGTAAGGCTACAAATGTATTGTTATTGCTACTTTTTATTGCTGATCCTTCTATTCAGACTCTCTGCTATTCACATTCCGGTCTCTTATTCAAATCAATGCATGGTTGCTAGGGTAATTTGGGCCCTAGTTACAAGACTGCTTAAAATGCAAATTGAAGAGCTGCTGAATAAAAAGCGAAATAACTCAAAAACCGTAAATAATAAAAAAATGAAAACAGATGGCAAATTATCTCAGAATGTCGCTCTCTACATCATACTAAAAGTTATCTCAAAGGTGAACAACCCCTTTAAGGAATAACGACCTTTTTCAAATCGGTCCCTAGATTACTTATGAAGCAGGGACCAGGGAATGAGCACTTTTTTGTAGACTCTATTTTCCTTTAAAGGAGAAATCAACCCCATAATTTATATCCCCCTTGCCCTAAATAGACCTCCCTCCCGCTCCCTGCTCACCTGTTACCCTGGGCAAATGCCCCTAACTTTCTACTTGTCCCTTCCTGTAGGTCCTGTCTAGCGTAATTCACAGCAGCCATCGTCTCTCCTTCGGTCATAAAAAAAAATTTGGAAATGTTTTGGAAACGTGACTTTCTGTGCAGACGTAGTAGCTCGGCATCAGAATATTGTGCCAACCGTGCATGCGCCAAAAACGCCACTCACTACAAGATGAAGAGCTACTAAGGAGAGAAGATGGCTGCTGTGAACTCCGCTGGACAGGACCTACAAGGAAGGGTAAGGGAAAGTAAGGGGCATTTGCCCAGGGTACCAGGTAGGCCGGGAGCATGAGGGAGGGGGGTCTATTTAGGGTAGGGGAGAAGGGGGAATTCTCCTTTAATGGGCAATAGAAAGTGGCACATGCAAAATGCATGTTTAAAACTCTTCAATAAATCAAATTGCACTCACAGCAATCCTTTAAAATTGTGCATATCCCTTATAAAAGTTTTCTGCAGTTGGAGCTATAAATCTTTCAGTGTTCCTTAAAGGGGTGGCTCACCTTTAAGTTAATTTTGAATATGTTATAGAATGGCTAATTCTAAGAATCTGGTCTTCATTATTTATTTTTTATAGTGTTTGAACTATTTGGCTTCTTCTTCTGATTCTTTCCAGCTTTCATATGGGGGCAGGGGGGTCACTAACCCCATCTAAAAAAAAACAAATGAACTGTTTTTACTTTTTTTATTACTCATCTTTCTATTCGGGTCTCTCCTATTCATATTCCAGTCTCTTATTCAAATGAATGTATTGTTGCTAGGGTAATTTAAATGCTAGCAACCAGAATACTGAAATTACAAATCAGAGAACTGTTGAATAAAAAGCTAATAAGAAAAAATGCACTTCTGCATCCCTGTTGGAAGCTTGCAAACTATACTTAAAAAGGGTGCTAACAATAACATTGCACTAATTATGCCTATGGGTAGTGATGGGTGAATTTATTTGCCTGGCGCAAATTCACGGTGAATTCCTGCAATTCACCTTTGGCGAAGAAAATTTGCCTGGTGTCAAAAAAACAGAAGCCAGCATCCAAAAACACCTGTGTCCTAAACGAGACGGCGGGAAATGTTTGCCGACATCCAAAAACGGACGTCCGCGTCCTAAACGAGACGCTGGCGGCGATTCACAAATTTTTCGCCATTTCGGCAAAGTGAAACGCCCAGAGTTGCCCATCACTACCTATGGGGAATGCTAAGTATCACATGACACTGCAACCTACTGTATTTTAGATCAAGTTTTCAGTTATGCACCAACCCAGTCTTGTTTTGAGATCATTTCTAATAAAATGACTGAACCTTCAAAACTGTTTTCAAATACAAAGCTAATCATTTTCTGCATCATTCTAGTAAGACTTTTTAAGCCCAATGAGGGAACCCCAGATTGTCTGAGGCACTGGAATATTAAGTGAGGTGGTCAGCCACAAAAATGCAACCCAGGTCCCTTAGAACAGGGTTTACCTAAAACCTGTAGGTGAGAAAGTTCATCTTAACATTTTTTTTATCTTTTCCACAGAATTTACTCTTTCTTGATATGTCCCACAACAAAATGACATCCACAGAATTAGGAAACAAGTTACAGCTGATGAACCTGAAGGACCTCCTTTTGAATTCAAATAAGATTACAAAGCTTGATAAAGAAGCATTTGAATTTCTGGCAAACACTTCCCTCCAGAAGCTTGACTTGTCCTCCAACCCTTTGAAAGAGGTAAGCATCTGCTGTAGCTAACATATTACAAGTGTAATAAGGGGCCTTTTTATCATTCTGTGTAAAAAGTGGAATGATGCATTACCGGTGATGTTGCCCAGAGCAACCAATCAGCAAAGAGAGTTCAACAATTAGACAACAAAAGCAAAAAGCTTTTTATACAGAATGATGAATGGACCCCTTAGTGCAGTGATCCCCAACCAGTAGCTCACGAGCAACATGTTGCTCTCCAACCCCTTGGATGTTGCTCCCAGTGGCCTCAAAGCAGGTGCTTATTTTTGAATTACTGGCTTAGAGGCAAGTTTTGGTTGCATAAAAAACAGATGTCCTGACAAACATTCTCTCCTGTAGGCTGCCAGTCCATATAGGGGCTACCAAAAAGCCAATCAGAGCTCTTATTTGACATCCACATGGACTTTTTCATGCTTGTGTTGCTCTCCAAATCTTTTTTAAATTTAAATGTGGCTCACAAGCAAAAAAGGTTGGGGAACCCTGGCTTAGTGTATATGTAAGCATACAGTGGTGTGAAAAACTATTTGCCCCCTTCCTGATTTCTTATTCCTTTGCATGTTTGTCACACAAAATGTTTCTGATCATCAAACACATTTAACTATTAGTCAAAGATAACACAAGTAAACACAATTAAACACAAAATGCAGTTTTTAAATGAGGGTTTTTATTATTTAGGGAGAAACAAAATCCAAACCTGTGTGAAAAAGTAATTGCCCCCTGAACCTAATAACTTGTTGGGCCACCCTTAGCAGCAATAACTGCAATCAAGCGTTTGCGATAACTTGCAACGAGTCTTTTACAGCGCTCTGGAGGGATTTTGGCCCACTCATCTTTGCAGAATTGTTGTAATTCAGCTTTATTTGAGGGTTTTCTAGCATGAACCGCCTTTTTAAGGTCATGCCACAACATCTCAATAGGATTCAGGTCAGGACTTTGACTAGGCCACTCCATAGTCTTCATTTTGTTTTTCTTCAGCCATTCAGAGGTGGATTTGCTGGTGTGTTTTGGGTCATTGTCCTGCTGCAGCACCCAAGATCGCTTCAGCTTGAGTTGACGAACAGATGGCCGGACATTCTCTACATTTTTTGGTAGACAGTAGAATTCATGGTTCCATCTATCACAGCAAGCCTTCCAGGTCCTGAAGCAGCAAAACAACCCCAGACCATCACACTACCACCACCATATTTTACTGTTGGTATGATGTTCTTTTTCTGAAATGCTGTGTTACTTTTACGCCAGATGTAACGGGACGCGCACCTTCCAAAAAGTTCAACTTTTGTCTCGTCGGTCCACAAGGTATTTTCCCAAAAGTCTTGCCAATCATTCAGATGTTTTTTTAGCAAAATTGAGACGAGCCTTAATGTTCTTTTTGCTTAAAAGTGGTTTGCGCCTTGGAAATCTGCCATGCAGGCCGTTTTTGCCCAGTCTCTTTCTTATGGTGGAGTCGTGAACACTGACCTTAATTGAGGCAAGTGAGGCCTGCAGTTCTTTAGATGTTGTCCTGGGGTCTTTTGTGGCCTCTCGGATGAGTTGTCTCTGCGCTTTTGGGGTAATTTTGGTCGGCCGGCCACTCCTGGGAAGGTTCACCACTGTTCCATGTTTTTGCCATTTGTGGATAATGGCTCTCACTGTGGTTCGCTGGAGTCCCAAAGCTTTAGAAATGGCTTTATAACCTTTACCAGACTGATAGATCTCAATTACTTTTGTTCTTAGTTATTTTTAACAAGGGGGGCAATCACTTTTTCACACAGGCCCATGTAGATTTGGAGTTTTTTTTGTCCCTTAATAATGTAAACCTTCATTTAAAAACTGCATTTTGTGTTCAATTATGTTATCTTTGACTAATAGTTAACGGTTTTTGATGAGCAGAAACATTTAAGTGTGACAAACATGCAAAAGAATAAGAAATCAGGAAGGGGGCAAATAGTTTTTCACACCACTGTATATGCACCTCTTGACTGGATCAGTAGTAACAGTAAGGAGATGACTTTGAGTTAGCACTGCAGGCCTCCTATAGGACAAGAGTGTGTTGTGCAAAGTGCATAACAATTGTTTCAATTTAACATGGTAAAAGACTTCATATAAAAGTATTTTCTTTCCTCAAAACTAAAAAAAATGAAAATAACTATGATATTTTGGCTAAGACCTTAGAAATAGTTGGGTATTTGTTTTGTTTGGTTATACATACAACAAGAGCTACAGGTTTCATTGGCATGAGGTACCTATTAACTGGAAGTTGTAAGACCCCATTTGCCCCAGGTAGCTTTATCTTGCTATCTTGGTAGAGTTATTAGTTAAAGTGATACTGTCATGGGAAAACATGTTTTTTCAAAACGCATCTGCTAATAGTGCTGCTCTAGCAGACTTCTGCACTAATATCCATTTCTCAAAAGAGCAAACATTTTTTTTTATATTCAATTTTGAAATCTGACATGGGGCTAGACATTTTGTCAATTTCCCAGCTACCCCATGTCATGTGACTTTTGCCAGCACTTTAGGAGGGAACTGCTTTCTGGCAGGCTGTTATAGTATAGTACGCAGTGGGACATGGGCTTTTACTATTGAGTGCTGTTCTTAGATCTACAGTACCAGGCAGCTGTTATTTTGTGTTAGGGAGCTGTTATCTGGTTACCATTGTTCTGTTGTTAGGCTGCTGGGGGGGGTGATATCACTCCAACTTGCAGTACAGCAGTAAAGAGTGATTGAAGTTTATCAGAGCACAAGTCACATGACTTGGGGCAACTGCGAAATCGACAAAATATGCTTAGCCCCATGTCAGATTTCAAAATTAAATATAAAAAAATCTGTTTGCTCTTTTGACAAATGGATTTCAATGCCAAATTCTACTGGAGCATCACTATTAGCTGATGTATTTTGGGGGAAGAAAAATTCCCATGACAGTATCCCTTTAAAGAGGGTCAATAAAGAAAACCACCAATCAAATCAGAGTGAGTGACATAATAGGATCAAAAAAGCCCTGAGCAATAAAAGCTACTCTCATGCCTTTTATTTTAACCATAAAATTGCTTCATAATACCAGAAAATTAGGAATTTGCCCTTGCTTAAAAGCTGTCGTTGTAGATATTCTAATTACTCCTTACACATTATTTTGACTAGTAACATGCAATAGCTGAAAACGTTTCTTAGATAATGGTATATAGCCTATATCCATACTATACTCTAGAGTAGGTACCCCTTTTTAGCTATGAGACACACAGAAGGCTCATTTTGCTGGTACACTTGTTTTTTTGTGCAACCCAACCACAAGCTTTTTTTTTTAATTTACAAAAGGATCTGAAAGTGGCAAGGCTCACATAAAGGACAAGGAAAGTCTAAAATAGAATAAAGCTAGAAATGCTGTATTTTGTGTACTAAACATAAACATCAACTAACTGCACCACAAGCCTAATCAAACAAATGATTTATACTTTCAAAGTTGGCCACAGGGGGCTGTCATCTTGTAACTTTGTTAAATATCTTTGCAAGACCAAGACTGTGCACATGCTCAGTGTGGTCTGGGCTAAACTTAGAGCTTGTCATAAATTATTAAAACAGCACAAGTCAAATAATATCTGCCAGAAACCAATACAGCAAGACTGATTAATAATCAGAATATACAGACTGCACTGGGTCCTGTGTTGTCATGTAATCTAATGTGGATTTTATCGTTTTTATAGTTTTTGTATTGTTTAATACAAACTTTCTCCAACTCTCCAGAACCAGTGGCTGCAGCAAAATAATCCTCCAAACAGAATCCCAGTTTATCTGTTTAAATCTGGCTCCATGATCTCTGTCCCTGCAGCTGGAGTTGGAAACAGTAAAGGGGATGTAAAGGCAAAAATAAAATCCAATACAAATCTCTACACAGTTGCCGACTGCTCTACAGTGAAACAAAGCTGCTTGAGTTCTGCATGGCTGGGAAGTAAGGTGGGGGCTCCCCCTGCTGTTCATAAGTATGATTGTTTCCCTGCACAGCAGTTAGGGACTGTCTGACAATTCCTAGCCACAGAAGTAAATGCATGGAGAATTTTACTGCATACAGTCAAGTTTATTATAAAAATGGTAGACATGTTTAAAATAAAGTATATTGGAGAAAGGTTTCTTTTTCTTTAAAAAAAAAGTAAAAATTAGATTATTTTTTTTTTGCATTTACATGCCCTTTAAAAGGAAGCAGGTTTGATGCAGAACATGGGAGTCACTGGGAATCACAGGGCATTGATACCTTTAGATCTCTTTATTCTGCAACTGGAAACATAGAACAGGTACACTTATTTCTGGGTTAACTTTTTTATTTTGGTAGAAAATTGTGTTTTGTTTCTCAGTAAAACCACAGGTTATGTTTAGCAAAGGTGTCACCTGTGAACAACGTATATTAAGTTTCGTTTATAGCAAGAGAGGAATCTCAGGCCATGGCTGGATTGAACTTTGGAATTCAGCAAACCTTATGTGCCTTAAGTTCCTTATATTCCGGACCCACATGTAATCACACATACCTAATGAAGTGAAACTGACTGACATTGTTCCCATTTCCAACAGCTGTGGATAAAACAGAAGACACTGAAGCAAAGAAATAAACTATATTTTCCCATTCTTTGAAGTGAAACTGGCCAGAAAAGCACTGGATCCCAAATTATATGTATACAGATTTCATGTCAGACTCCTGCTTTGTATAGTAGACTCAAAGTCTACAATAAATACAGACATTAACATATCAATAATATACATACCTGCAATTCATCTAATGAACAAACATTCCTTGCCCATGTAAAATTTTCAATATGAAACTAACAGTGTAAGAAAAGTTATATATCCCATACATCAGCTAGGAATTCAAGACAACAATAATCTATATATTTAGGAATAAGAATAATTTCCCCAGTTTTTTAGTTATTTTGAATAAGAGAAGTTCTGAATAGAAAGATGATTAATGGGGTTAGTGACCCCCATTTGAAAGCTGGAAAGAGTTAGAAGAAAAAGGCAAATAATTCAAAATAGATTAAAAAAAAATCAGAACCAATTGAAAATCTGCTGAGAATTGGTCATTATATAACATACTAAAAGATAACTTAAAAGTGAAAGCAGAAAACTAATCACAAATACTTTTGCAGTCATCTCCACACATAAATAGTGCAAGAAACAAACTGTTGCTTAGCATCCAAAATATGTTTATTTATACAATCGCCCCATTAATTTCCATTTATAAGATTTAGCATAAATAATCAATGTTTAGGAACCTAAAGTATCACGATTTTAATCATTTTAATTTGTCTTCTTCTAGATCAATCCAAGTTGCTTTCAAGCAATCGGAAGTTTTGCTGTTCTTGTAATTCAAAATACGCAACTTGGCCCTCAGCTGACAGAACAGATCTGCTCAGAATTAGCGCACACAGGAGTTTGCACCCTTTCGCTAAACAATATAAGACTTTCAAAAATACACAATACAACCTTCAAAGGGTTAGCAGACACAAATCTAACAGTGTTGGACCTTTCAGGAAATAGTGTGTCACAAATTGATAACGATTCATTTGTTTTTCTCCCTAAATTAGAAATATTAAACTTAGACAATAATGATATTTCTCGTGTTTACCCCAGAACATTCAATGGTTTGTCAAAGGTTAGAATACTGAATCTAAGAAAGTCTTTTAGTTCAAAGGATTTTAAACTTGATGATCTATCATTTCAGCATTTGCAAAATGTGGAGTACTTAAATATGGAAGGAAACAAAATGATTGCCATTACAGAATATACTTTTATTGGTCTAACAAGTTTAAACAATGTAACCCTAAGTGACTCCACATTACAACCACCAACTATTTCCAACAGGACATTTGCATCACTGTCAAAGTCACCTTTGTATCGGCTCAACCTTACCAAAACTGGAGTGACAAAAATAGAAAATGGAGCATTTTTATGCTTGAAGCATCTGCAAGTTCTTGATTTGGGGCTAAACCAAATTGATCAAGAATTTTCTGGCCATGAACTAGAAGGTCTTGCAAATCTAGATATGATTTATCTCTCCTACAACAGAAAAATGACCATAACAAGCAATTCGTTTATTTTTGTTCCAAGCCTCACAAAGTTATACCTCAGAAAGACAGCGTTAACATTTAGAGATCTCAATCCTTCTCCTTTTAAGGTTTTGCAGAACTTAACGCTTTTGGATCTCAGCAATAACAACATTGCAAACATACAAGAAGATGTGTTTGAAAGTCTTTCTAATTTAAGAATTCTTAGTTTTGAGCACAACAACCTTGCTAGGTTGTGGAAAAAGGCTAATCCCGGTGGCCCTGTTTTATTTTTGAAGGGATTAAATAATTTGGAAAAACTCAGTTTATTATCCAATGGTTTTGATGAGATACCAGCTAATGCTTTCAAAGGACTATCCAAATTAAAGGTTTTGGACCTTGGAGAAAATAATGTGTACGTACTGCCCCCATCTGTATTTGATGATCAACATTCACTAATTCTGTTGGATCTCCATAAAAATCTTATAACATCAGTTGAACAAGAAGTGTTTAAAAATGTTTTCGGTAGCTTGAAAAATCTGAGCATGGGTGGAAACCCATATGATTGTACCTGCGAAAGTATATCTTGGTTTTCAAGTTGGCTTAACAAAACAAATGCAAGCGTACCACTTGTTCACTCACAATATATATGCAATACGCCAGCCCGGTACCATGGAATTTCTGTAGATACTTTTGATAGCTCTCCCTGCAAGGAACTGGCACCTTTTCAACTTTTTGTATCTACATTCAGCCTTACTCTAGTTGTTATATTGCTAGTCTTACTTATTCAGTTTCAAGGTTGGCGAATACACTTTTATTGGACAGTAACCATCAACAGGATTCTTGGCTTTAAAGAAATTGACCCAAAGAAATTAAACTTTGATTATGATGCCTATATCATTCATGCCCAAAGGGATGTTTCTTGGGTTGAAGCTCATCTGATTCCAATTGAAAATAACACTGGCAGCAAGTTTTACTTTGAAGAGAGGGACCTTGAAGCGGGCAGTTCGAATCTGTCTGCATTTGTCAATGCTTTAAAACGAAGCAGAAAGATCATTTTTGTTGTGACTCGAAATTTGTTAAATGATGCTTGGTGCAAGAGGTAAGTGCAGCAAACTCACAGTTTTCAGCAGATCATTTTATACTATGCTATATTAATAACAGTTGTAACCAGTCTGCTGCCCCCAAACTATTGCTGAATTTCTTACTGCTTTTGACTCCCATGAGGCTCTATCATGAGACACTTTACAAAATTCAATATTTAAATAATATAAAATGTTTTTGATTTCAGTGAATAGGGTTCTGGACCATGCTGTGGTTGTGGGTTTGCTATAGCTCAATTTAAACAGTCTCTGTAAGTAGTAAAAGCCTGCCTCCTCATGCAACAGATCAAACATATTAGCAGATATCAGAACCAATTGGACACTGTAATAAAGTAGAGGACTTTTGCTTCAAAGCAAATATTGAGATGCGTGTAAGCGCCAAACGCAGATTCAGACACAACATGCTGCGTCTGAATCTGCGTTCGGTGCTTACACGCGTCTCGTGGGTACAACCTCATCGAAAAGAATGAGGTGCGTTTAGACCTGCGCTCCCTTGCGGCTGAACGCAGCCAAATGCAATGCAGGGGAGCGCAGGTCCAAAATGCCCGTGTGTAAGGGCAGTTAGAATACAAGAATTCTTGATATATTTATATCTATTTATCCAAAATGCTTTTCCAGCTATACAATGTTGAAGCCACAGTATAGAACATTAAAAAATATTCAGTTACTGATTATACATTGAATAGAAAATCAACTTACAGATATCGGGCATTGGCTTTAAAATACATTTAAAGGAGAACTAAACCCCCCACAATGTTAAGCCCCCACTGGCTCCCCTCTGTTGGACCCCCTGCATAGTCTTACCTCTGATTTCTGTCCCCTCTTGAAATAGTGACCGCACATGCAGAGTAAGTGCAGCAGAGCTCTTGGGCCCATCTTCTTCTAATCCAAAATCTTCGTCTTCTACCTCCCCTTCAGCAATCTCCATCTCTTTTGGTGCATGAGCAGTTGTCACGAACCAGAAGATTGCTCCAACTGCGCATGCGCCAATACGCCTCTCACTTCATGAAGACTACTGAAGAGAAGAAGATGGCGCCCGTGAGCTCCGCTGTGCACACTCTGCATGTGCGGTCACTATTTCAAGAGGGGACAGACAGAATTCAAGCATAAGACTGTGCAGGGGGGAGGCAGGAAGGAGACCAATGGAGAGGGGGCCAGTGAGGACTTAACATTGCGGGGGGGGGGTTTAGTTCTCCTTTAAGCTTTCCTAGGAAGCCACAATTTGTTTATATTCTGGCGTTTCTCTAAAAAGAAATCATCGCAACCATGTATTCCTTAAATTTAAGCTGTTTCATTACCTTCTCTATCCATACTTTAGGAGTGGGGTAGATGGAAGGGGGATGAGAATGCAGCGTTAAATAAATGCCTTTCCAGGGTTAGGTCAGGGTTAGCATCTAAAGAGGAGACCCGAGTGGGAGAGGCTGGTACCAGACAGCCTCATACAGGTGAGCATATCTGGAGAATTGCAGACCAGAATTGTGTGAGGTGGGATCATTCCTAAAAAATATTGAGAAGTGTGTCAATACCTGATTTACATCTCCAACATGTATTGCATGCTGAGGGATAAATTAGTTTCAGTTTATGTGGAGTATAATTAGGGATGCACCGAATCCAGGATTCGGTTCGGGATTCGGACAGGATTCGGCCTTTATCAGCAGGATTCGGATTCGGCCGAATCCTTCTGCCTGGCCGAACCGAATCCGAATTCTAATTTGCATATGCAAATTAGGGCCAGGGAGCTAAATCACGTGACTTTTTGGCACAAAACAAGGAAGTAAAAAATGTTTTCCCCTTCCCACCCATAATTTGCATATGCAAATTAGGGTTCAGATTCGGTTCGGTATTCGGCCAAATCTTTCGGGAAGGATTCGGGGGTTCGGCCGAATCCAAAATAGTGGATTCGGTGCATCCCTAAGTATAATACCTTATAATATCTTATAATTTAGTCCTTTGATCTTACAGCACCTTGAGCTAAACATTAAATTAGCTATCACTTTCATATGTCCCTCCTCCGAGATATCAAGCCCAAAGTCACGTTCCTCTCACACTTTAGGCATTGCATATCATAAAGGAAAGATATTACATGTTTCAAAGTGGAGGTATTGTTGCATAAACTCTCAAAAGGTCTAAGATCTCTGCCTAAACATCTGATACCTCCAAGATATGTATAAAAAATGTTTCAGATGGTGCTATTGATAATATTGTAATAAATTATCAGGTCTAGCTTGCCTTAACTGATTTCGGTCAGAAAGTTGTCCTTTTTCGAGTACATGAATAAACTGCAGATGGCCATCCACTAACCACTCCTTAAAATCAATTGCTTTAGGTGAGGGTGGAAATTCTGGATTATTGGTAATGAGAGTGAGTAGGAAAGAGAAAGTTGTAAATTTAGAACCCTTTTACTGACGCCCAGATGGCTAGAGTATATTTCAATAATGGGTGTGAGACATGTAGCATCCTGCTATAAGTGAAGCAAGTGAGTAGCTGTGGATTGTTGTTCAGTTTCCATCCAGTCTTTATTATCTAAGGGATAGGACCAATCAGTATTCCTTTGTGTGTGAATACATTGAAATATATAATAAAGAAGGCATAACATTCATTTTTATAACAATCCTGCCTAACCAGTATATTGGCAGTTTGGTCCACTCCTGTAAATCCTTATTTAATTTAGTGTATAAGATCTTACAGTTGGTATCAAGACATTCATATAACCAGTTATATGTGTGACTTCCTCAAAACTCTATAGTTTCACTTCTATACCTAGAACTATAATTGATTTAGGTACTTCTTCATCACTTTCAGTAGCACCTTTTTTAAAAGAACAATTATTAGAGTTGTAGAGTTGCTCTGCCATTGCCATGTATATGTATGTATGTATGCCATTATATATGTATGTATGTATTTATGTATATGTATGTACAGTGGTGTGAAAAACTATTTGCCCCCTTCCTGATTTCTTATTCTTTT
>CM044431.1:43625033-43673381 GCA_024363595.1 Xenopus borealis | reverse complement strand
CGAATACTTCCCCTTTAAATTTAAATTCGATCACCTACTTCGCTAGATTAAACCTACCGATTCGATCGATCGTTTAAAAATCATTCGAAAATTCGATTCGAATTCGATCGATCGAATTGCGCTAAAAAATTTGAATTCAAATTTTTTAAATTCCCCCACTATTCCCTTAGTAAATCTGCCCCTAAATGTTGCAAAATTGTATCAGTTTAGAGTCTGCACCTGAATTGCTGAGCTGCCAGACTGAAACACAAGAGAAACCAACATTCAACTTTACACTTAGATTTTGGAAAAACAGTAAAAGATAAATAATGGAAAGTAATTGAAAAAAGTCTTTATTTCTGGGGAACAATTTGAAAACAACTGGACAGTTTGGAAGGTGAACAACCCCTTTAAGAGTTCACAATTAAAATTTGCATTTTTATTCTTATTGATGCAAATTGTTTTTCTCTTTGTGACTTTAATTACATTCCCCTCAAAGTACCCAATTGGTCATGGGTATAAGTTAGGGGTGATGTATTTCTAAACCGTTAAAAGCAACAGCTGCTCAGAGCCGACTGAGCATGTGAGTGTCACAGATGGAAAGAAGTCCTGGATTTATGCTGCTATTGAGAAGGTGAAATGTTAGGCTGGTGCAATAAGTTCAGTATAGAAAACATGACATTTTAACCCTATTCATTTTTAGGGTTTAGCTCTCCTTTAAGTACAAGACTCCTGATTCCCTATGTTCCCATTTGCTTTCCCCTTATTATTTTGTCCCATGTAAATGAGCCATGTGGCCAAAATATAAGCAAGGGATTAAATAGCGTTAGTAATAAAATTATAACATGACAATGGCATAACTGGGATGGAGGTGTGAGATAATACCCATGAACAAGATGAGCTGCATGTTTGTACTATATTTGATTTGCTGCAGATATTCATTCATTAGTATTCTGCCTGGCGAGGCAATTTGGAGCAATTTTAAAAAGCCTTAGCCTTAGCCTAAGCTGTTTTGTTTTGTTTCAAAACTTTTAAAGGACAAGGAAACAAATTCTCCCAATTCTCAAAGAAATCCTCCCAATCATTCAATATGTTATAGAGACCCCCTTGCTGACTCCTTATTCCTATGTTACTTTTAACAGATACCTTTTAGTCCCCCTTTGTTTTCCTATGCAAAGTTTACTGTATACAGCTCTGAGACATTATCAATATGGCTTCTGGACACTATCCGCTCATCCACCAATCACTGCGTGCTGCTTCAGAATGAGTAAAAATGTTGCTCCTGATACACGCTGCTGAGCAGATTACGGTCTTTGTCTGATCACAAGACTAATGGATTGTGGGCTTTTCTTTTGATGTTGATTTCTGAAATCTTTCCTAAAGACAGAAATGTCTCTGTTTTTCTTCTGGTCATGTTCTCCCTGACTGTACAAAGACAAGAGGTCCTCTGCACTCAACCCATTATCAATATATTTAAGACATTGAGACATTCTGTGCATACAGCTACTAAAAATGCCTTACCCTTTAAACAACGGGATTGTTTGTCCATATATTGCAATATATTTAAGCTGGCCAACTACGTCAAAGTCATCCCATATCTGGCCAGTCCTACGCTCAATTTTCATCTGATTCATTAAGAATTCTATTGCTTCATTATACATTTTACAAAGGGACTAAGTTTTACCTGCAACTTACTTGCTGCTTTCAGAGTAAAATTCCCAATCTGCCCTTTTATTAGACACCAGTGGGATCACCTGACTATAGCTGGGAAGGGTGGGGGCTACAACAAGGAGCTGGTCACTGCTCCAGTATAGTATAGTATATCCCTGACTGTACAGTTGAAAAATTGACCAGTAGGTGGTAATGTTGTTATAAAATACTGGGGGCAGCGCCAGGCACGTACCTTCTCTGCCACCTGCCTACCCCTAGTTCAGTCCCCTCTGGACTGTCGGTTTTTTGTCCGCTTGCGAATCCATTTGCGCATGCAGTTCGCGCACGCATGCCAAGTCGGCGCTGCAGCTGGCCAGGTTGCCTAGAGTGCTTGACCACTTTGGTCCGGCTCTGATTCATAGCTTAAATAGCTGCCCATGGCTACACAACAGCTTCTTTATATAACTTTAGTAGTGTTTCTGAATAAAACACGCCAGATGTACCACTGCTAGGCATCACTACATTATATTTTCATGCCTTTAAAACATTTAAATTTTTTGGTGTTATGTTCCTTTAACAGTTTAAAAACAGCTAATGTAGATAGTATGCATTGCTAATTTTGGCTAGGCAGACCAAGACCTATCCAGCTAGGATAGGATCATGGATTACAGACTCAGACACTTCAGGCTAGGGCCTTTGCTAATTGGAAGCTTCCAGCAGATGGTGTAGTGAAACTACAACTCTCAGGCTATGTTGCAACAAAAATAGCAAAAGAAATGGATGCCAGGAGAGTCTTATGATGAACAAAAGAGTAACCGTTTATTTGTACAAGACAAATGCCCTCAGTTTTACTTACTTTTCCTTAGTAACTAGGGACATTTAAAACCTATGGGTCCCTACAAGTAAATTACAGAAATGTAAATGACAAGGTGTACATTAACAACACAATCTACTATTGGAAAAAATCAGCAGTCCTGGATAAGTAAGCCTCTGTAGGAAAACAACACTGAAATCAACTAGTTCAAAAGTGGCAATCTAGTCTAGTATCACACTTGCTTTTATTGTAATAATACGTTACCTATTTTTATGTTGCACAGATAGATGGCTTTTGAATACATTCCCTCCGGAACGTCATTTGATATTTGATTACAGATAATCTTCAATGACGCTGACAGGTTTGAATTACTCATGAGTTCATATGTGATGATTCTCTAATTAGATTGATTGAATCATTGTTTAGGTGATGCCCTCATCTTACATTTCCTGTGCATCTTAAGAGCATTCAAGGGCCTTGTTTTGAGCTTTGTAGAATATTATTCTTAAGGTTTCCATGATGTTATAAATGGTTATATGTATTTCCTGCTTTTCCATCTTGAGCAAGTGACTTTGGAACTAATGCCTAGTCTTAGGGGGTTGTTTACTAAATCCAAATTTATCTCATATTTTATTAAAAAACACAACCAAGCTCCCATGCCCAATTTTAGCTTATCTATTAATAAAAACTTGATTAATCAGATCCCAAAAAAACTCAATAAAATTGTATTGATAGTGAATTGCTTGAATATTTCAGACTTTTCCCCAAATTGCTTAAATTTTTTCGTTTTTTTCCCTAACCGCTCAAATTTTTAGAGGTTTTTGCCCTAAAACCCAGGAAAAGTCAGATCTTCAGGATAAACCCAGCAAAGACCACAAAAACGTCAAATTGAGATAAGTGCTTCTCCCATTGACTTAGGGCCCTTACACACGGGCGTTTTGGACCTGCGATCCCCTGCGTTGCGTTTGGCTGCGTTCAGCCGCAGGGGAGTGCTGGTCTAGACGCACCTCATTCTTTTCAATGAGGTTGTACCCACAAGACGCGTGTAAGCCCCGAACGCAGGTTCAGACGCAACATGCTGCATTTTTCCTGCGTTTGGCACCTACATGCGTTCGTGTGAGTACAGCCCCATTGAAAATAATTGAGTGCGTCTATACCTGCGCTCCCCTGCGACTGAACGCAGCAAAACGGAACGCAGGGGAGCGCAGGTAAAAACTCCCTTGTGTAAGGGACCTTATACAGGACCTTGACAAGTCTGATTCGGCGGATTTTGGAAGCAGCATTGGGGTATAATAAATCTAGAAAAAAAAAATCTTGAAAAATTTGAATTTTCTATTGAAGAAAATATTTTAACATTCAAAATTTAAGAAATTACCCACTTAATTATCACCACAGCATAGGTGTTGCATTATTATTTCAAAGGACAACTTTATGGATAATTGTGATTTCAAATGTTAGAAATGATAATCAGTTATAAAGATAACACATGAATAAATATAGAAAATGTAAATCAATTCCCAAAGCAGTTGAGAGCAAGGAGGAGAGAAAAATGTAATATGATCTGCAGGATTGACATAAATCTGGAATCTTAAAAAAAAAAACAAAAAAAAAACACTGCTATATTTGACTAGAGTAGTGATATGACAATTCACAAAAAAGAGAAGGAAGGAAGAAGAAGATGCATTCTGAATCCTCAGCCCAGCTAACAAAAACACAGGATAGAGTAAAATGGGTGGGTTAGATAACTCGCAACATATCAATGTGAAAGTATCAAAAGATTTAGGAAATGTTATCCCAAGATCCCAAATTTTACCAAAGGCCTCCTGCCTGCTGTAATGATCCGAGTTGTTTTCCAAAAAGTCACCGAAAATTAATTCAATCTGGATTTGACTCCCCATGGTGACAGAAAGTTTATGAAATTTTGATGCCCACCTTAGAGGAAATTTAGCATAAGCCACAGTTATTAGTGGATCTAATCTCATTGGCCTGATTAGACTAATGATTGAACCATGAACATACTGAGATTAGGAGAAAACTAACAGGAGTTAAATGAGTTGCACTTGTGCAGTGCATCTACTTGTTTGCTTCTTGTATATGGGAGATTAAAAAGTACATTGAACATACATATTTTAAGCATGTGATCTGTCAAGGCCATGACTGATTACAGAATTATTATCTATTGCAGGATTATCTGACCTTTATCTGAACCTTTTATAGAAAACCTAGCAAAACGGACATCAATAGTGATTTTCACTTATCTGGTCCTAATAATAATTCCCTGCATTTGAATGTAGATGGCAGTGCATAATACGTTCAATCAGATACAGTATACAGTATACAGTAAAGACTGGTGGGCATACACATCAAATGCAGCATAATAGTATTGCAGGATGGGGTGTTGAAACTACTCCCCATGGTTATATACATACCAAACTGCCCAATTAAATATGGATATATATGGCAAGCTTAATGGTTGCTAACAGAAACTTTTGCATACGTTATATTGAAAAATGTCTGCATAAAGTAACAGCAGCTCAAACTGAGAAGCTTGTTTTATACTGGAAAGCATGATGATGAATAACAAGAAATCAATTCTGGATGTCTGCAGTGACAGCAAATAAGTAGACAGGGTTCCTTCAAAAACAAGTGCAGGCAGCTACTGGCTAGCCAGCAAAACAAATCTATACAGTCAAGGTGAGGGAAGTCTATACAGAGCTGGATTCTTTTACAGTTAATGATATGCATTTAGTCAGCCTGGAGGCAAATGTGTTCACAGATACCACCTTTTCAGGGGGAGGGGAATTCTGAAAACACTGAAAAATAAGAGTAGTTAAAGGACAAGGTAGAATAAGGCTAGAATTGCTGTATTTTATTTACTAAACTTACTGCACCACAAAGCCTAATCAAACACATGATTTATACTTACAAAGTTGGGCACAGGGGGCTGTCATCTTGTAACTTTGTTATACATCTTTGCAAGACCAAGACTGTGCACGTGCTTAGTGTGACCTGGGCTGCTTAGGGATCATCATACATTATCAAAACAGCACAAGTCAAATAATATCAGCCAGAAGCCGATACAGCAAGACTGATTAATAATCAGAATATACAGACTACACTGGGTCCTGTGATGTCATGTAATCTAATGTGGATTTTATAGTTTTTGTATTGTTTAATATAAACTTTCTCCAACTCAGCAGAATCAATGGCAGCAGAAAAATAATCCTCCAAACAGAATCCAAGTTTATCTGTTAAAATCTGGCTCCATGATCTTTGTCCCTGCAGCTGGAGTTGCAAACAGTAAAGGGGATGTAAAGGCAAAAATTAAATCCAAAACAAATCTCTACACAGTCGCTGACTGCAAGCTGCTGGAGTTGTGCATGACTGGGTAAGTAAGACTATTTTCCTGACCAGCAGTTAGGTACCGTCTGACGATTCCGATCCACAGCAGTTAATAAAGGGAGAATTTCACTGAATACAGAAAACAGTACACATTTTTTTAATTAAAGTATAGTGGAGATATATATATTTTTTATTAAAGAAAGTAAAAATGGGATTTTATTTTTTGCCTGGAACATAGGGCTACTAAATGGCCAATCACAGCACTTATTTACCACCCCAAGTACATTTTTCATGCTAGTGTTGCTTCCCAACTTCTTTTACTTCTGAATGTTGCTCACGGGTTCAAAAGGTTGGGGATCCCTGCTACAAAGAGTGGTGGTAAATGGAACATTTTCTAATTGGACCAGTGTTGTTAGTGGGGTACTGAAGGGCCCTTGCTTTTCAACTTGTTTATTAATGACCTGGATGTGGGCATTGAAAGTACGGTTTCTATTTTTGGCGATGCAGCGCAGTTTTGGACTCCAGTCCTTAAGAGGGATGTAAATGAGCTGGAGAGAATGCAGAGACGTGCAACTAAACTGGTTAGAGGGATGGAAAATTATGAGGGAAGACTGTCCAGGTTGCGATATTACGATACTAAACTATATAGTTAGTATATGGCCATATATAATTTATGTGAAGGTATGGAGGGGTGTGTGTGTATGCTGGGTTTTCATTTGGAGGGGTTGAACTCGATGGACTTATTCTTCTTTCAACCCAATTTAACTATGTAACTACATAGTAACATAGTAAGTTAGGCTGAAAAAAGACTCAAGTCCATCAAGTTCAACCTTTTTTTAACTTTTTTTTTTAATTTTAACTGCCTAACTGCTAGTTGATCCAGAGGAAGGCAAACAACCCCATCCTAAGCCTCTCCAATTTGCCTCAGAGGGGTAAAAAATTCCTTCCTGACTTCAAAAAAAGTCAATCGGACTAGTCCCTGGATCAACTTGTATAATGAGCTATCTTCCATAACCCTGTATTCCCTCACTTGCTAAACACCATCCAACCCCTTCTTTAAGCTATCTTTCCTCATAGCTAAGATTTTCCATACCTTTTACCAGCTTAGTTGCCCTTCTCTGTACTCTCTCTAATACAATAATGTCCTGTTTGAGTGAGGGAGACCAAAACTGTACGGCATATTCTAGATGTGGCCTTACAAGTGCTCTATAAAGTTGAAGAATGATCCCCTCCTCCAGTGACTCTATGCCCCTTTTAATACAGCTCAAGACCTTATTGGCCCTTGATACTGCTGACTGGCATTGCTTGCTACAGCCAATTTTATCATCTACAAGGACTCCAAGGTCCTTTTCCATAATGGATTTGCCTAGTGCAATCCCATTAAGGGTATAAGTGGCTTGAATATTTTTACATCCCAGGCTGGATAGTTTTGTGTCATCTGCAAACACTGATACATTACTTACAACACTTGCTTTGGCAAAATCCAAATAGATCACATCTACTGCCCCCCCCCCACTGTCCAGCATCTTACTTACCTCATCATAAAAAGCAATCAAATTTGTCTGGCATGACCTATCCTTCATAAAGCCATGCTGATTGCTGCTCATAATGCCATTCACTAGGAAAAAATTTTGAATGTGATCCCTTAACAAGCCTTCAAATAATTTGCCCACCAGAGATGTCAAATTTACTGGCCTATAATTGCCAGGCTGAGATCGTAATCCCTTTTTAAATATTGGGATGACATCAGCTTTCCTCCAATCCATAGGCACCATACCAGATGAAAGTGAATCTGAGAAAATCAGAAATAGGGGATGGTCTAAAACTGAACTAAGCTCTCTTAGAACCCATGGATGTATACCATCAGGCCCTGGCGCCTTGTTTACATAAATTTTTATTAAAGCTTTATGAATCATATCCTGAGTCAGCCACTGACTAGATTGAGCTGAGTCGGTGCATCTATGAATCGAGCCTGGGAACTCAGACTCTATTGTATACACTGAAGAAAAAAACTGATTTAGCACATTTGCCTTTTCTGTATTGGTTACAACCATACTGGTACCATTATTTAATGAAGCAACACACTCAACGTGCATGTTTTTACTATGAATGCATTTAAAAAACTTTTCAGGGTTACTTTTCACCTGCGCTGCAATTAATTCTTCATTTCCTTTCTTTACCTTCCGGATTGCTGATTTACAACATTTATTACAGTGTTTATATTCATTAAATGCAGCTTCTGTCCCAACAGATTTGTAGTTTTTAAACGCCTTTTTCTTCTTTCCTATTATCTTCTTTACATCTGTATTAAGCCACATGGGCTGATTCTTAAAACTTCTTAGAGCTTCTTAAAGGTCACTGACACCCTCTCTAAAGCTGCACATTTATGGTTATTGCTACTTTTTATTATTCGTCTTTATTTCCAGACCCTATCCTATTAATATTCCATATTCTCATTCAAATCAATGCATGATTGCTTGGATAAATTGGACCCTAGCAACCAGATTGCTGGCACTGCAAATTGGAAAGCTGCTAAATAAAAAGCTAAATAACTCAAAATCCACAAATAATAAAAAATTAAAACCAATTACAAATTGTCTCAGAATACCACTCTCTACATCATACTAAAAGTCAACTCAAAGGTGAACAACCCCTTTAAGGGAATAAATTGAGAACAGTGATGATTTAATATCATTTTAAATGACAACCATTTCTGTTCTGTGGTTTTAGCTGAAAACATAATGCCCCAATCAATACTCTGAAGGGCAGCCCTAAAGGCACTAAAATTAGCTTTTCCAAAATTCATGGTTTTTGTTGCCCCAGTATATATTTGTTTTTTGCACCAGACATTAAATGAAATAACATTATGGTCACTATTACCCAGGGGTTCAATGACTTGCACATTTGCTATAAGTTCTGGGTCATTTGAGATCACTAGATCCACAATAGCATTTTTTCTGGTAGGCTCCTCAACCACCTGTGTCATAAAATTGTCATGCAACAAGTTTATAAACTTATTCCCATTAATTGATCTGGCAGTACTGTTGCTCCAGTCAATATCTGCGTGTAACTAGTTAGATGCCTTCAGACACAGTTGTAAGAAAATTACAGTATCTTATTACATACTGTAAAACATGGCTTCCTTTTTATTAAAAATATAGATTTTTTGCTTATTTGATTTAAAAAACTGCATTTGGTAAGAGAAAGAGCTGCCATACCGTTTACACTACTTCTGTATCCAATGACTTAGTTATAATAATGCAAATAGTGGCCAATTAGCATGAAAATCATAGTACATGGCCCCTTATAGATGTATCCCTGCCTCGAGGTGATAGTGCTTACTTGATGACTACATACTGGAGGCCTCTCCTATTACCAAGCAGAAGTAGTCAGCACAACGATTATCACTTATGCTTTTTAGGCCAGTGCACGTTCCTCAGTGGCCACTCTCCACTGCCATATCCATTAGAAGAATTATGAACAGCACCACGCAGAATTATTCTTATTTAAAAACCCTTTATTTGAATTTACGGCATCACTGCAATGTTTCAGGCCATGCGGCCTTATGGTGCTGTTCATAATTCTTCTAATGGCCTCTCCTGTTACCAACAACATGAGATGCAATAAATCCATAGTATAATTAGTTTACCAGCATGTGACTGGGAAAAGCAACTCAAAAGTAAGCAAAATATCATACTAGTGATTGATATAATGGATATTTCTATTGACCATCATTGGTGCATCAATAAATGGGTTATGGCTTGGTATGTCAATAGTTCTACCAGTCTCCAAAAAAGAGATCACAGGACATTCTCTTCATATATCAGAGAAAAGCACATGAAACCTGACCGTCTGCCGCCAAATGACTTTAGTACCAGCAGTTCTCTAATGTGCATCACCTGACACCACTGCTGGGGCAGTTTCCAGCACTTCTCACAGGCTGAAATACACCAGAGGAGAAAGGAAGGGCAAATTTGACCCATTTGAGAAAATTCTCAAAATGACAAAAATTCGCCAAATTGCATTGAAGCCTTTGGGAGACAATTTTTTGACCTATTGGAGTTTAGCTCATCATTATGCCCATAATTTACATTATTACATGTATTCTTTTAGATGTAGGTACTTCTGTTTTTGTTTTTAATAAATGTTTAGTAAAAAGTTCAGGAAATGTTATTTTTGTTGCATGTTTTTTATTAAAAAGGGTAATTGGTGCGTAAACATATCAGGGATTACAACTCTCAGGCACAGGGTTACTACAAATGTAAATATATATTTTATTGTTTTAAAATTGAAAGTTGATCAGTACAATGGCTGCTTCATGCTAGCAACTACTTATCTATTTAAATTCTCAGAGGTTACTTCCTTGTGAAGGTAAAAGTGTAGTTTGGAATGATAAGAAGGTAATACAATTGTCTTACAAAGAGAGGCCACAGAGTAAAGTTAAAGGGACAATATCACCTTACAGCATGCTGCTATTAGCAAATCACATAGCCCAAGAAGGCATGTCAGTCAGAAGCAGTCTACAGACAAGCCCCCCCCCCCTCTGCCCAGGCTCTGCTTGGTTTTCTTTAGTCCTGAGTACAATACAGTGACTTAATCTGTTTTCTTTCTCCGTCTCTCAGGGTGAAAGCTTTGCCTTTCAGGCCCCAGAGCTTGAAAGGCCCAATTACAAGTCTCTCCCTTTTTTGTTTATCATAGCAACCACCCGCCCCTCTCTACTCCTGTGTCAGCTGCTCCAAGCCACTGAATCAAGACATAAACACACTGCTTTCTGCTTCACGCAGGAACACCGATAATGCACTTTTCTCTCTTTTGTGCAGGAAACAGAGGTATTTTATGGACTGGTTTCCATATAGGAAGATTCTTGTAATGCTGGCTTTGATTTTCCAGCCGCAACACTGATATGCAATATTGTATAAGATTTGGGCTCTGTGGATTTAAGTTGCCCTTTCCGGTGTGGACTAGTTCAGCCTATGGATGCATTGCCCTCGGTGACCTTATCCTTGCCTTTTTGTCTGCAGCTACATTTTAATTACACAGTTTGGCACACATTGGTATGTTAATTGTTACAACACAAAGAAATGAAGGTGGCTGTACTGGACCTCGGTACTATTTTTGCTAAAATTTTTAAATCTTCGGTGTCCCCAGTTAATCCTGGACCTTCTAGTAGTCCTTTTCCTCAGGGTTCTGCTTCAGGGAACACAAATGGTTCTCTGGCCCAAAAAGCATCTTTTCTTTTACTACCGGCACCGCCATCGCCAACAAACATTCTGAGCTCATTAACATCTTCGTCTTCGTCTTTGCCTCGGGTTCCATCTGGAAAAGCGCAGACTACTCACCTGACAGGATATTCTACACCCAGCAGTCCATCCCATTCATCGAAACCTCATGCTGCCAACTCAGGGGTCAGTTCCTTTGGAGCATCCCCTCAGCAGTTAAATGAAGAATCTGGGTTAGGGTCACAAACAACAGTTACTTCTTCAACCCCACCATATACTATTCTAGTACGTCCAGCTCCCTCAAATGCAAATGTAGTGATTCCTGCAATGCAACTCAACCACCCCAGTCGTTCTCCACGACTTCATCAGGATATCTCTGCTCCTGGATGGAACACCAAGTCCATGCTCTTCACTTTGCCAGATATCGGGGAGGAAAGCACAGATTATGAAGAAAGTCACCATAGTCAGGGGTAAGTGAATAGTGGCAGGATACATTTCTTTGTAAGTACAATGATATCAATTATCTATAATAATAAGAAAGCACCTTGCAGGTTATGATAGCTAAGCTAGTATGAAAACAGTTTTTTTTTTTAATGTTTTTTAATTAGTTTTAGTAGCCTCATGTTATGGTGCTCCGCATTATGGAAAGTCTCAAGTATTCCAGATAGATGATCCCATAAGTTTATACAGTTCGGTCATTAATGCCGTTCTTTCTCTGTTTAAATACAGCAGAGTTAGTTAAAATGTTTCCATTATCAGAAAGTTCCAAAATAATGGAGGGCCATCTCCCTTAGATTCCATATTAATCAAATAATAATTTTTTTTAAAAATGTCTATTTCCTTTTCTCTGTAATAGTAAAACAGTATCTCGTTCTAGACCCCAACTTAGATATAATTAAGTGTTATTATGATTTTTTTAATGGACTTAAAATATGGAGATGCAAATTATGGAAAGACCCCTCATTCAGAAATCCACAAGTCACATTCTGTATAACAGGTCCAATACTGCCTGCCTCTGTGTCGGAGTGGGGTGATTGTTCCCTGGCGTGGATCTGCTATGGGGGGTTTGGGTCGATCTCACACCACGAGCCCCAGATTTTGTCAAATTTAGTTGGCGTTCCTCTGACTTCATATGTGAGTTTATAGAGTGGTATTATTTGGTTAACCAACCGTATCCAGGCACCAAGGGAGGGCGGGGAGTTGCCCATCCAGTGGAGAGCTATAGTTTTTTTTGCATAGAATAGTAAAGTCGAGGATATTTGGCAGGGATAATTCCTTCTAGTACTCCCAAGAGGCAGACAGTCGGATTAATGACCCTAGGAAAGTCTAGATTGTCCTTGATTGTTTGGGATAGTCATCTGGATACAACCTGATGGCTAAAAGTTATAAAACTACTCAGTCCATCCTGATTCCTATTCCGAATTGACCGCAGTGCACCTACCGATGCAGGTGAACCCTTGAGTCTCCGACAGTGGCTGTAGGTCCAAGGTTCCCACTGTGGCCTGCGTCAATTGGCATAAAATTATTGTGAATGAAACTCAAGGAGATTACCATGGGTGTAGCTCAGGAATCAAACTCCATCTTTGTACCCATTTGTATAATTGTGGCCAAACCTGTATTTGCAATCGGTGTAGTAAAATGGACCACATCAGTCAGCACGTATAATAATTCAGAATAACTACACACATGGTAGTATGTCTGAAAACACATCTTTATGACTACTGTTATGTAAAGATACTTTGTACCACATAATTATGATTGCTTTTGTAAGGGAGCTCCCACGATGACCATCACCTTCAGTGAACAAGAGATTTTAAAAACAACATCTTTAAACTTTTATCTTAAAACAAGTGGACTGCTGCTGAATTATAATTTTTGTGCGTTGCAAAGTAAACAGGCACAGAAAGAAGTAAACATGAAATTGGTCATCAAACTGAGGCAGTTCTGCAGTATTATAATAATAATTTAACTACCCTTGTAAAATATTCTGTTACATGTAAAACCATGGCAGTCATAAATTATCTGTTACATGAAGTCTGTGTCCTGAGCTGCTCTCCCTGCAAGGATCATCAGTTGTACAGTACATTGCACAATGGGAAGTGAATCTGATGCATGACAATACTGTAGGAAGTGCAGGTGATATATACTGTTCTGCTTCTATTAATTATAATTCACAAATTATCAGTGGAATGCGAGTTATTGGATGTACGGTTCAGTGAATAATAATAATAATCCCATTTATATTGATAGCAGCAGTTTTGGAAGAATACCTTGTATTTTTGTTGAATCTGTGACTTTGCTTTTAAAGCCTACTATGTGGTTTATTTGCCGTAGCTTCTATGATGGAAATAATTTTATTTATTGTACAGGACCATAGTAATACATGTATGTCAATCTGTTTTTTTTGGGGTCATGAGACATAAATGAAGCTACTCTAATAGAAATAATTGAAATAATGAACTGAATGCATATTTACAGTATTACTTTACTCCCCCACCCACAGCTATGATGACAAAGTGTTACAGTGTCAGCTTACATTTTTGTCCTGCATTAAATATTATTGTGTCCCATGCCAGCTAGCAACAAATACATCCCTCAGCATCTCCTATTGTGCCAGAAAATAGAAACTACTACCAAGAAGCTGGAAAAAAATATAGCCTAGCCTAGCAAACCATAGGGAGTGGTCTGGAATCCTTAGTGGTTTAGCTGGTCATGCAGAGTTGTAAGCAGAACTTGTTCCAGCCCATTTCTCATATCATGTACAGCGATTTATCATAAAACTATGATACAAAAAAATTCTTCTGTAGCAACCACAATTCAGCAAGAAAGTTTAACATAAGCTGGGCATATACAAAACAATGTGAGGTTGATAAATAAGTGGATTTCCTGATTTGCCCACCCCCGAATTGGGCCAAATAAGGCTGATTCCATTATTTGTCCCCAATGCCAACAAAAGGATGGTACTGTAGGCCAGGGGTGTCCAAACTTGGCCCTCCAGCTGTTAAAGAACTACAAGTCCCACAATGCATTTGTCTGACTGTGGTTGTCAGACTCCTTCATTGCATTGGGGGACTTGTAGTTCCTTAACATCTGGAGGGCCAAGTTTGGACACCCCTGCTGTAGGCCCATAAAGATGCACTGGAAGAAAGTAAAAGTATATATAAGTATAATGGAAGTGTTACTTATAAAGCACATTCCCTGGGCCCCTGTCTCATAAGTAATTCAGTATAAATACAAATGCATATTGTTTAAAAACAGGGGTTTTTAGTTACAAAGTTATGATAATAAAGTTGATAAGCTACCATACCACATCAAGGTAAACCCCATATGGTGGTCCCTAACTTGTTTACATAGTATATAATGTCTTTTATTTCTCTGCATAGTAGCATTACCTGTAGTCAGTGTGTTGAGCCTTGTATGCCTGCTATGATGAGCAGCATTGGGGGGGGGCTAGACCAGGGCCAGGAGAAAGGATAAGGAGAATGGGTTCACAAAGATAGTGTTGTCATTGACATGAATGAAGGAATATGTACAGTAGATGTTGTAGTATTCCATTTAGCACATTACAGAGATCATTTTCTTTTGTACTGATGGTTGTGTACACAGTCTAAATAATAGGGTATAGGCATCTACCATGTACATATACCATGTAGCTCGTTGTGTTCACAGTCTAAATCAGTGGTTCTCAACCTTCCTAATGCTGCGACCCTTTAATACAGTTCCTCATGATGTGGTGACCCCCAACCATAAAATATTAAAATATTTTCGTTGCCAGCCGAGAGCGGATTGTTAGGAAAGTACAGGAGACAGCGTGGCTCCATAAAGGTTTGTTTTCCGTGCTAGTGCAGCAAAAACATTTTGCCACACCCATTTTGTGACCACACCCCATGTTAACTTTACAAATTTTAAATTGGCAAGGAGAGCTGTATGACAGTCCCTACTAAGAGGATATAGAATATTGTAGTGCAACTGGCTTCCCTACACAGGTTACTGAACTACAACTCCCAGCACCAACACCCGGATAGCTTCAACCTTGCCCCAGGGTTAGTGGGGAGAGAGATGAACCTACTCCTGGAACCCCTTAAGGGAACCCTGTGAAAGGGTCATTCGACCCCCAAAGGGGTCCCGACCCCCAGGTTGAGAACCACTGGTCTAAATAATAGGGTATAGGCATCTACCATGTACATATACCATGTAGCTTGTTGTGTACACAGTCTAAATAATAGGGTATAGGCATCTACCATGTACATATACCATGTAGCTTGTTGTGTTCACAGTCTAAATAATAGGGTATAGGCATCTACCATGTACATATACCATGTAGCTTGTTGTGTTCACAGTCTAAATAATAGGGTATAGGCATCTACCATGTACATATATCATCAATACTGCAACCTGACCCTTCTTCTACTGCATCCTGTACTGCAGAGCTCTCCTAGAGCTTCCATGTAAAATATGTATTATTATCTTACAAAGGCCCAGGTGCTTTTCTCCTGTACATCTTTCACAACAAACAAAGAGGTAATTCAACACTTTATACAGTAAATCTGTTTGCAGGGGTCAGAGTTACAGAATCAGAGCCTTTTACAATTCAGGGGATGACTTATTTAACTTTTAGAACAAGAGAACTGCCAAATTTTACTGAACGTTACCTCTTTCGCCAGAGTTTCCATTACCATCTTAGACCAGGCGAAGTGCTAAAATGAAGCTACATCTTCCTCAATCTTATTTCAGTTACATCATATCCCTGTCCTTGTAGTAACATTTTCCCCCCAGACATTTGAGGGGCATAGAACATTACTTTTAGTGTGGGCCTCGTGTAAGACATTAGAGAATATCTTTTGTCTTTATTTGGGTTCCTTGGACATTTGTAATAAAAAGTGCCCACTTCAAACATTTGCACCGACATCACCGTCCATACGACTTTAATGTACCCGCCCTATTCAAATTAACCTTGGCACAAGAGTGCTAGCCAAGTTTCACTATGCAGAAATTCTAACGAAAATTCGCTCTGAAATGCTCGCCCAGCAGAATTAACACTACGCAACGCCAGTGTTTGGCAGCCAAGAGACAACTGTGAACTTTAGTGAATTAGTATAATGCTAATGAATATGCACCTGGCAAAGTGGCACAAAATGCGACCAAGCAGTCGCTAGCGACAATTCATCATTAAGTACATTTGCCCCTATGGTTTACCTCCAAAATGATGCTAATGTGCATCTCGAAGAATACACTCATATTCAGGAATATGTCAGGAATACTGGGGACATTTTTCTGCTCAAGTAGTTTACATTGTTGTAGAAATGTCTTGTTAGTGCTAAGAAATCATTTCTAGAAACTGGTTACCTTACCTTGTTTTAGCTTTGTTTTTACTACTTTTTCTTGTAGCCCGGTGTTACAGTGGAAACAAGTAACTGAAGTAAAGATATGCAGTTCTTTTGTCCTACTTTCAGAGACTGTCAGATCCTTTTTTATTCATAGACATTCTACTAGAGAGATACATATAGTGTATAGTCTGCAATATCTTTGTTGTTTTTTTTTTTTTATTAGACTTCAGTAGCTTCAGTAATCTGTCTTTAGGAACCTGGGCAGTGAATAAATTTACTTTTTTAACACTCATAAAGATCACTGGCATGCATAATAATTAGGGATGCTCCAAATCCACTATTTTGGATTCCGGCAAACTCCGGAATCCATTGTGAAAGATTCGGCCGAATACCGAAACCAAACCCTAATTTGCATATGCAAATTAGTCAGAGGAAGGGTAAAAGCCAAAAGTGTGCAGCTAAAAATTTTTTTACTTCTTTGTTTTGTGACGAAAAGTCACATGATTTTAAGGATTCAGTTTTGCAAGGCACAAGGATTCGTCCGAATCCTGCTGAAAATGGCCGAATCCTGGCCGAATACCGAACTAAATCCTGTATTCAGTGCATCCCTAATAATAATTGCAAGGGCTTTATATCTCACATTTTTGGATTTTTTTTTCTCCTTGTTTTTTATGCCAAGTGATTTTTCACTGTTTTTTTTTTGTTTTTTTAAAAACCCGTCTACGACACAAATCATAAACAATAAAAAGAGAGTTTAATGAGTTTGATGTCCAAAATGAGCAAGAGTTTTTATATTACACTAGATCAGCGATCACTAAGCAGTGGCTCATGAGAAGATGTTGCTCACTCACTCCTTGAATGTGGCCTCAAAGCAGGTGCTTATGTTTGAATTCATGGTTTGGAGGCAAGTTTTGGTTGCATACAAAACCAGTCCACATATAGGCCACCAAATTGCAAAGCATAGCCCTTATTTTGTATCACCCAGGAACACTTGTCATGCTTGTGTTGTTCCCCAACTAATGGGTAAAAAAATTTGGGGACCCCCACACTAGATAGTTCAGGCATAGGATCTGTTATTCAAAATGCTCAGGACCTGGGTTTTCCCTGATAAGGAGTTTGTCTATTAAAAGTAATTTACAATAAATAAAACCAATATGATTGTTTTAACTCCAGTCAGGATATATTATATCTCAGTTGGGATCAAGTACAAGGTTTTACAATTTTTTTTACAAATTATTCGCTTAAAATTGGTTCAGTGGGAGGCCTTCCCATAATTCGGAGTTTCTGGATAATGTGTCTTCATATAATGGATGCCGTACCTGTAAGGTGTTTGCACATAGTAATATGGCCCTCTTCTCACAAGCTTACAATCTATGGGCGATAGCTACACCTTCTTGGGAAAACTAATTACTTCAAGAGACGAGCTTTGTATAATGAAGGCAGGTCCCCTTTCATTCCCTGGAAAAAGGCCTACCTAGCTTGTAGCTGGAAAGAATACTGTAGGAACTTTCACAGCAAAGTGTTTCTGTGAGATCTAAACAGGTGACCTGTCGATCCCCTAACGAGAATCTGAGAGTGAAAGAGATATGATCTAGGAATATACTTAAGTCTTGGCGAATGGCAGGTCTGTAGTGTTCAATATTTAATTTTGCTTCTTATGGAAGAACTAATTAAAAAAATGTTAGCCGATCGGTGTAGGCTTTCTACTTCCAGAACGGTATCTTATTGCTTCTTCAATGTCTTTGGCTTTTCTGGAATAACAATACAGGTATTTACAGTATAAATAAAATATTCACATGGCGGACAGCATACAAAGAGAAAATTAGCACAGGCTAATGACCTGCCAAAAATAGCACAGAGCCTAAAATGTGTTACTTTAATGAGGGCCTGCATTCTTAAATGAAAATTTATGATGACGTTGTTGTATCGATTAGTTTATTAGGGCTTTATGATCGGAACCTAGGTACAGAAAGCGATGTAACAAGAATTACAAGAATGAGAATGTATTCATAGTCACAGTCCCTTACCATTCAGGTTGTAGAATGGTAGAAACGTCTTGCTCTTAAATCATCATATACAGCAGGGGTCCCCAAACTTTTTTGCTTGTGAGCCACATTTAAATTTAAAAAAGAGTTGTAGAGCAACACAAGCATGAAAAAGTCCATGGGGATGTCAAATAAGAGCTCTGATTGGCTTTTTGGTAACCCCTATATGGACTGGCAGCCTACAGGAGAGAATGTTTGGCAGGACACCTGTTTTTTATGCAACTAAAACTTGCCTCTAAGCCAGTAATTCAAAAATAAGCACCTGCTTTGAGGCCACTGGGAGCAACATCCAAGGGGTTGGAGAGCAACATGTTGCTCGCGAGCTACTGGTTGGGGATCACTGATATACAGTACAGCTATGGGATCTCTTATCAAAAAGCTCAACTTCCAGACTGCTCTGAATTACAGGAGGCCCATCTCCCATAGAGTCCATTTCTAAGCAAATAATGCAAACGTATCTTAATGGTTTCCTTTTTATTAGAGATGCACCAAATCCAGGATTCGGCCTTTTTCAGCAGGATTTGGATTCGGCTGCATCCTTCTGCCTGATGGAACCGAAACTGAATCCTAATTTGCATATGCAAATTAGGGCCAGGGAGGGAAATCACGACTTTTTGGCACAAAACAAGGAAGTAAAAATGTTTTCCCCTTCCCACCCATAATTTGCATATGCAAATTAGGGTTCGGATTCGGTTCGGTATTCTGACAAATCTTTTGGGAAGCATTTGGGGGTTCGGACGAATCCAAAATAGTGGATTCGGTGCATCCTTACTTTTTATCTGTAATATAACAGTACCTTTTACTTAAAGGTTTAAATGATGTTTATGAAAATAATCCTTATCTGGAAAACCTGAGGCCCCAAATATTACAGATCCCATACCTGTATATGGATGATACTCTGAGACAATTTGCAATCGGTTTTCATTTCTTATGATTTCTGGTTTTTGAGTTATAAACCTTTTAATTCAACAGCTCTCCAGTTTGAAATTTTGGAAATCTGGTGCTAGGGTCCACATTACTCTAGCAACCATGCACTGACTTGAATAAGAGACTAAAATATGAGTAGGAGAGGCCTGAATAGAAATATGAGTAATAAAAAGTAGCAATAACAATAAATGTGTAGCCTTACAGAGCATTTGTTTTCAGTGACCCCCATTTGAAAGCTGGAAAGAGTCAGAAGAAGGCAAATAATTAAAAAACTATAACTAAATAATGAAGACCAAATGAAAAGTTGCTTAAAACTGGCCATTCTATAGTATACTAAAAGTTAACTTAAAGGTGAACTGCCCCTATAACACTTAAAAATGATAGAGGAATCGAGTAAACACTTACTTGTGACACCCTGCAGACTAAGGGGTAAATTTATCAAAGAGTGAAGTACCGCCACTATAGTGAAATTCCGCCGCTCTCCATTAATTTCTATGGGATTTTGCAAGGCATATTTGTCAATGGGTGAAGTGAAAGTTCACACTTTGATAAATATGCCTTTAAAAATCCCATAGAAATGAATGGAGAGCAGATGAGTTTCACTCTAGTGGCGGAGCTTCACTCTCAACTTCACTCTTTGATAAATATACCCCTTTGTCACATATATTGTATCGGTCTATGACTACCTTAATTCTGATCTTTGACTTTGCAGCCGTAAGTGGAAAGTGAACCAAAGAAAAACATTTTTTGCCTAATAAAAAAAATCATAATTCTAAGCAACTGTGTAATATACATTCCTTAAATAGTTTCTGTGGTTTTCAAGTAATTTGTATATGTATTGCAATTGAAAGCAGTGTTTGTCTGTCCCTTAGTGATCTCTATCCTGATGGCTCAGACTGATACAATGCAAGACAAGGCAGCTGATTAATAGACCTGTCTGTGCTGGGAAACTGAGACTTTTGCAACATTGTTTAAAAAGTAACAACCAGGAGTTAAGCAAATACTGCTTTCAATGGCAACTGTTATTACAAATAACTTTAAAAGCACTGATATACTGTAATGAAGTTGCTTAGAATTATGTTTTCTTTTGTTATGCAAATCTTTATTTTGGGGTTCACTTGCCCTACACCTGTTAGAGGACAAGCAAGGTTAACAGCAATTGAGTCAGTTTGACTAAATGACCGTTCCTTAAAGGGTAACTATCACAAAAAGGCAAATTTAATATAAGCTTCACCACACTGAAGTAAGAAACTTTCTAAATACAATCAATAAAAAATTCTGTACTGTTTCTGAAATAATCAAATTTATCTTCACTATTCCTCTCTCGGTATCTGTTTCTCTTCATTCTCACTTCATTCAGGAGTTGGGTGTCAGATAATCACTGACAGTTCAATCCAATATATTTTATAGGGGGGCCCTTTTACCTAGAAGATGTATTAGAGCTCTCTCTATTAAAATCCCCAGACATTGTGTCTCTCTACATGCAGGATTTGTGCAAAAGGCAGTTATTTTGTTAGATTTTGTTTGTACTGGAATTAGGTATTTGAGTGAACTCTAATACATCTGCTAGGAATGGAAGCCCCCCTATAAGATATATTGGATCTAACTCTCAATGAATATCTGACTCCCAACTGCTGCATGAAGCCAGAATGAACAGAAACAGATGCTGAGAGAGGAATAGTGAACATAAACATGACAACTCCAGAAATGATGAAGAATATTTAATTGTTTGTATTTACAAAGTTTCTTATTTCAGTATGATGAAGCTTATATTAAATTTTCATTTTTGTGATGGTTCCTGACTTGTTTATGTCCTTAAGGGAGAATTCAACCTGTAATAGAAAATACCCATCCCCCCCAGCCTACCTGAGGTTTTAGGTCATAGGTGCTCCGGAACATTTTATTTAGGTCTTGGAACTCTTAAAGGAGAACTAAAGCTAAACTAAAGAAGTAGCTAGAAAAGTTGTATGTTATGTCTTGGACTTCTGTACCAGCCCAAGCAACCATAGCCCCTGTGCTGGGAAGATCATATGGGCAAATTCACTAAGCAGCAAAATGCTAGCGAAGGCTTCGCCACAATTCGGCAGGCGAATTTTCGCCAGCCCTCTCCTAATTCACTAAAATGCAAAGTTGCGCTCAGGGAGGCAAACAGTAGCGAAGTTGCGCTACCGTTACTTCACCAGACAAAGCACATTTATGCTAGCGATTCCTAATTTGCATACGACGCAAAGTTAAACGTATAATAGAAGTATATGTTACAGCCACTACACAAGCCCAGGAAACCTTTAATAAATAAAATAAAGTTGTCCTATTGCCCTAAACATGTGCCCACTGTATAGTTGAGTTGCCATATGTTAGGAAATGTAGGGGGGAAGGAGGGTAATCCCCCAAAAAATTACGCTATCACTAAATGCCAGCGTTTTTTTTTTTTTAAACTCCTATCTATTGTATTGCACTTCACCAGGTCTGACCTGGTCAAGTAAAGTCTAGCACAAGAGGTAACAGTCAGTAAAATGGTCATCTTAGTGAATTAGTGTAGTTACGTCTCTTCGTCAGTGCGCAACTTTGTCTTGCGTAAGTGTGCAAAGTTGCACTAGTCTATCTACTTCGCTAGCGAATTTTCACCAGGGACACCCTTAGTAAATTAGCGAAGTTGCAAAATGACGTTACGCTGGTGAATAAGCGCTAGCTTTAGTGAATTTGCCCAACCTCTAAAGATGCCCCAGTAACTCCCCATCTTCTTTTCTGCTGATTCACTGATTCACATGCTCTGTGCTGCTGTCACTTACTGAGCTTAGGGATATATCACAATATACAGTACACATAGAATAGAAATGTCACAATATAAGGCTGATTAGTCATTAATACAGATAATTACTACATGGCAGCACAGAAACCAGTGCAATTAGCATCAGAATTTAATAATCAGCCCTGTAGCATCAGCTTACTGTATATTACAGGCCAACCTCATTTTCTGCTTGATAATTATCGACAATCCCTAAGCTTAGCTTTGCAACAGCTGTGATTGTCGCAGACACTTTCCAAGATGGTGACCCCCTGTGACAAGTTTGATGTTCTCCATCATTGCTGCTATTAAGAAGCTAAAACTTTAGATTGGTGCAGTATTAGGGTTGCCACATTTTCTTGAAAAAAATACCAGCCTTCCTATATATTTATCTTTTTTTCCTATTAATAACATTGGGAATAACATTGGGCTCAACCATCAAAAATACCGGCCAGGCCGGTAAAATACCGGTCAGGTGGCAAGTATATAAAACATGGCATTTTACAAAAAGTCGCAGAAAAAAACGTTTGAATATTCGCCAAAATCATATGAATTGAACGTTCGATCGTACGATTGAAATTCAGCAAAATTCCCATAGGCTTCTATTGCCATTCGGTAGGTTCAATCTGGCGAAGAGGGTAGTCAAATAAAAATGTAAAGGGCAAGTTCTTCGACTGGCGAATAGTCAAGCGATTGAATATATATTTATTTGATCTATTCAATGCCCCCGAATATTCTATATCCGATGGTCGAAAATACTTAATTTGCATATTTGAATAGTCGCACAATAGAATATAGGACTATTCGAGTGAATATTCAAATCCTTCACATGAATTTAGTAAATCTGCGCCCCTAAATGTTTGGTGCTAAAAAATGGTGAGAATATAGTAGGTAGGCTCGAGTGTCTCACTTTGTGTGTATGTATGGCTTGCCTGTTGCCAAGATCTTTGTTTTAGATCCACTCTATGATTTAGGGGGTGGATTTCCACATTCTGTTGTAGTCAGCCACAAAAGCAGTCCAAAAATTGTATTGGGACCATTGTATAAGGAGTATCCAGTCATTGAGTTTCTATAAAGCATTAAGCACTTGAATTAAAGGACATGTAGCTCCTACATTTTCCTACCATGTATATGTAAGTTGGGCATATCTTCCCCACCCAAGCCACATCATATGTACTGCATTTACCCCCTCCCTTTGCCAGCGCCATTACATTTTCCTACAACAAATGGCAGCTTTCACCTGCCAGCCATTTTCCCTCTGACACATCATCAGTAACATTCACATCTGCAACCAGGACATGTATTCTGTAAAGTTCATGCAATGAAGAATGCAGGAGTGCACAGGCACAACATAATATAATAAAAAGTTCTGCTGGGGTTGAGGACTGTAATGGTTAAGCTGAGTTCACAAGTTCTCCTAACTCAGGTGATTAGGAGGAAATCTATGGGAACCACCAATGCTATCTCTACATTGGTTGTTAGACTGGAGGGTGTGTTTAGTATTCTGAGCAGAGAAGAACTGAGCATGCTCATAAGTCAACAGCCAAGGCAAATTCCTGAGGGAGGGGGCTGAGTGGGATAGAGGAGTAGAAGGATTTCTAGGTTAACCAGAACCAAACCCCTTTTAAACCCCCCCTCCTACCTGCCCCCCAGATAAATGCCCCTCATTTTTTTACTTACCCTTCCGTGCAGTTTCTGGCCTCACGGGCACCATCTTCTTTCTTTGATCTTCTTCAGAATCAGAGCGGTGTTTTCCAGCACATGCACAGTTGTAGGAAATTTCCGGTCCCGAACGACTGCGCATGCAGTAGAAAATCATTACGATTTTCGTGACTTTTGGCACATGTGCAGTCGTTCAGGACTGGAAATTTCCGGTTTTACAAAATGTTGAGCGATATAACTGGTCAGTTTGATCATTACTCCTTCGGAGTGAAGTGGTCTGAGTGCACCCATGCTCTGTTGTTAGCCAGTCAGAGCGGTGCTTGTCCTGCATGATTATCAGATACAAACTTCTCAACTTTGTCATTAGAAAAAATGTAGATGTTTACAAAATCGTATTACATCTTGAAACGATGATGCTTATGTGGTAATTACCTTATTATGACTTACATTTTATAGCTGGGGCTGGTTACCCATCTCTTTCCACCCTCCTAAAAGGACTGCTGGGCACTGCATTGCACAACACTGCTGAGTATGATTACTCTAAAGGTTAACACAAATGTATAGGCCCTAGAATATTTGGGTAGTTTATCTTTCTCAGTCTTAGCAACTCCTTTCAACTTCTAGCATAACAATAAGAAAAAGTACATAGGGATAAACCAGAGTGCATTCCATTTCTAAGCCTGTTTTATGTAAATGCAGTACACGTGGCTGTGCACACATTCCATTTCTGATCTCTATACGTATATCATAGATTTTTTTTTCTCTTTTAAAGGACCAGTGACACTAGCAAAGAACAATGCCCTAAAAGCATTAACAAAATGGGTTGTATTTGTAAAAGTGTGTCAAATATTTTAAACCATATTTTTAAAGCCGAATGAATTATGTTTTTGTCTGTCCTGCTTTTTTGCCAATTGGTAAAATGTGTGCAGTAGCAGAGGGGTTCAATGAATGGACCAGTAATAGGGTGTGGAACCTGGTATGTTGCATGTACTGTATGTGCATCATTGCAGATTGTGGTTGTTTCCTTTGGAAAGGGGCACAGTGTTGCTCTGAAAAGTCACCTGTTATCTAAAAATTTTTTTTTATCTGTACATATAAAATGCTGTTCCCTGGAGATCTCCAAGACAGAATATATGAGACTGACTATGTCAGCCCAATGAGCACCAAGTCATTTTGATTGTATGAGATGTGTGCTGTGTTACTACAGGAGCTCTGTGATAGAGGGGGGCCTAAGAGATGCAAAGGTGCTACTCTCCTGTTGCAAACTGATCGTGTTCGGGTTTTACATTATAAGGCCTGACTGGGTTGTGTCAGGGGCACACTGATTTATGAACATTTATTTTCATTGGGGCTCCGTTCTACTTATTGGCAGGACCCATAGCCCAAAGGGTCCCAGTGATTAGTGTGCTCATAGCTAACCTAGCTTAGTATGGAGCCCTTATGATTATGTATTGTGTGCCTGTTCTTACATATGAATTAACTACACAGATCATGATAAGAGTAATAATAACAAAAAAAGCTAATCAGAGTAGATCTAAGGAGTATATTTATGCATGCCGATCCAAAGCCTAAAATGTCACCAGCTTACAACACTCTAAACCTGGTATTATGGCACCAACCAATGTACTGGCCGCATTGCCTTGCAGTGTTTAACTGTTGGATTTTATGTTTTATGTTTATGTTTGATGTTATCCAACAGCCACTTGACTGAATTACTGTAAATCTGCTTTGGCCATCCACTTGGCTGCCAACCCTCTTACAGTCGCATTTGCCAGAGCCCAGTTTGGAATATGGAGGAAATGCCTCATATGATACGCTTTCATACATTGATGGATGGGTAGTAAAGTTATAATCATCAAAACCACCTGACCAAACTGTTTAGATTATGGTGCTCCTGTTGTTAATACGTTCAACCGATTATATTGGTCCTGTAACATCTAAGCACAAAGTGCTTGTAGTGTATTTTAGACAAAAGTATTTATAATATGAAGTGATTTTGCAATAGAAAAGGGGCATCTCTGTAACCACTACATAAATAGCTCTTCCTCTTAAGTACTCACATGCTGTCAGTTTTTCTTATTAATCAAGGATAGAATGTGTTGCAAAATCTCTTCCTCTGTATGTCTGCATCAGCTCAACAACTTCCTCAACCAGAAAAGATTATGGTCTGGCTTAGAAAATTGGAAATTAGGCAATTTTATTTACATTTACAAAGCACATTATAATGTGCTCCCCCTCCATCCTCCTTATTCCATCCTCCTTAGGTTTATAGTGCTATGGGCAATCCCTTGCATCACCCATGCCGGCAAACTGCATTGTACAGAATATAATAATAAAAAAACACCACAACTCACCAACAACAAGTGGAATTGATTTCCAAAGATTAGAGTCCTGTGTGGATCCATACAGGTAGACCCATGCCAGACCCGCAACCTGACCTGAATTGGATCAACCAAGTTATGGAAACAAATCTTTTCCTCGAGAAGAAAGACAGGTGGGGAGCAAGGCCAATTGAAGACTATACAGTGAGATACCATAAAACCATAACAGCATTGGTCTGACCTTGTAACAAGCACACTATTGAAATATATGTGTTTATAGTAGCCCTTTCAGTTCCAAATGAAAGAGAACTCCAGTGCTGCCATTCATTAGGTCTTATTCACATTTTATACCATGTTTGCAAGAAAAATAAATGGACAGGTTATCAGTAATGATTTTCTTTTGGCTGACAACTCTATTTTGTTACATTTTGGTAACCGAGTATGAGTAGGGTTTAACAGTGCTTTATTAGCAGGTTTATGCAGCGATTACACTTCAACAGGAACTTCAACTGTAACACTTTACAGGAGAATTCAACCCCCCCAACTTGGGTTGCCAGTATTTTACCAGTATAGCCGGTAAAACACCTGCCAAGGCCGGGGTCGGTATTACAAATTTACTGGCAGTGTAGTGCCTGGAAAATTGTAATACACATTAAAAAAGCCCTTGGCCCTCCCCCCATTTTGGTCAGAACTTACTTTTTATTTTCAGGCTTCTGGCCATTGTGCATGTTGCTTCAACCCCTTTTGCATCACTGTGCATGGCTCCACCCCCTTTTGCATCATCGGCCGCCCCCTTTTGTTCTTGTCCCCTTTTAGAATAGGTGGCAACCCTACCCCCAACTAATAAAAACCCCTACTCTACCTAGTTCCCCCATCCCTGCTCCCCCTGCACAGGTGTTCACACCTGTAAATGCTCCTAATAACCCTCCTTGCAGAGTCAGCGCAGCAGAGCTCACAGGCGCCATCTTCGACTCTTTGGTCTTCTTCGGAAAGTAATGCACTGAAAGATAACGCCCATGAACTCCACTCCACTGCAAAAAGGGGTAATTACAGCAGAAGGAAAGTCATCTTGAACATTCCAAATGTTAGACACCCCCAAATGATTGTATTTATTTACCTAAAACTCTGGGCCGGTGCTCCTATCAGCAGAAAACTGCACTGGCCCGGGGTTATTCCAGTGAGCACATGGAGCGATCTTCTTCTGGTTTCTTCAAATTTCCTGGGGCAAACACATGTGCAGTTGCACGAAATTGCTGACTTTTTCGTTAAAGTTTGGCTTTTCACTTTACTGTGCATGCACAGCCGCGCGAAGAACGAGGAAGATGGAAGAGAAGTGATCTGTGGTACTCACTGGGGCCGGTGCAGTTTTGCTGATAGGAACACTGGCCCGGGGTTTCATGTAAGTCAATACAATCACTTGGGGGTGCCTAACATTCGGCACCTCAAAGTGCACAAACATGGCCAGATTTACCTAGGGGGCACCCCTAGGCCCGCCATGTTAACACCTGTGCGGGGGGAAAACAGGGAGGGGGTTGAATTCTCCTAGTATAGAAAGTACTATGTATGCACAGTATAACTTGTGCACAGTGACACATACAGCACATTTTTATTAAACCAGATATATGACTAACAACTGAATGTGGAGAATGAAGATGTGTTCTGCTTTGTGGTTGGCAAGTGCTACACAAGCATGCAATCTTTTGTTCTGCTTCCATTGTGCAGCGCCTTTCTAATACCAACAAGTCATCATGATTATTAAGTGGCTTTATGCAATCCTAAAGGAAGAAGCTAACCAATGCTGTTGTTTAAAGCTTCAACAAACATTATTATCCTGTTCCCTTGGAGAGAAGCTACACAGAGACATCTACACAAGCAGAATACTGCCTGCCTTGTTTATTTTTATTCAAGATATGTCCTAATGTTTTCTGCAGGTTTGTAACAATTGAGTAACAAAAGTACCCTAAGAAATCCCATACAAGGACACACCTAACAGCACATGTTTGCATACCCTTAACACACATACAAACAGTAACAGTTTATTTTAGATTGTGAATTCCTTTTGGGCAGGGCCCTCTTTACCTTTTGTACCAGTTACTGGTCGCTGTGTATGTAATTGTGTATGTAATTCTGTATGTTCTTTGTATAACCCCATTTATTGTACAGTGGTGCAGAATATGTTGGTGCTCTAAAAATATGTATTATTAATAATAATAATAATAATAATAATAATAATAATAGTAGTAGTAGTAAAGACAGAATAAATCTTTGCAGGTTTCCGAGGGAATAAGGAATTAACAAGAAAGGGGAAGTTGTCATGAGCAAACAGAACAAAACAAGGGTGGCTAACACGTGTCTGGCTCCTCATATGGTATCCATTCATGTGGCCCATAGGCTGCTCAGTTAGATACTTTGTGGGTTGGGTGTGTTTATGGTCACCTTTAGGTAAAGCATATATCCCATAATAATTGTGGCCTATTTAATTTTGTCATAAATGTCAGTAGGGAAAAATAAACAGAAAAAAAAGAACGCTGCTCACTCTTTATCCCATTATTTTTACTTGCTGCAATTCTACTGATAAAAGTGCATTTATAAGTATAATTCAATGTCAACCTCATTCCAGCTTTCTAATGCTAGCACTGGGTTGGGAGTTCTGTACATAAGAGCCTGGACATGGAACCCCTTGCTGAATTCTCACATCCTTGTAATAAAACAGGATGTACATTTATGTCTATATACCCAGCTCTTATGAAAGAGAGACACTCAATTTCTGATACAGTATGTGTCAGTGGAGAACAACGAAACCGTTTTTCTCGGCGCCTCATGTGCAGCACAGGATTAAGCTGGCCATAGCCGCAACGATCCGATCGTACGAATCCTAGATTCGTACGTTTTTTGGATTGTGTGTGGAGTGTTCCGACATTTGTCTTGCCATGCTGATCGGTCGGTTGGTCGAGCGGCCAGGTTAGAAAATTTCCAGCGGCTGGCGATCATATCTTTGCGTCTATTGAAGATCGTACGATTTTCAGTGGGAGACCGTCACTAGGTTTTTATCGTCCAACTTTTGTACGATCTCTGTCAGGGGCAGAATGTCGGCTGATCTGTGCTTTTACTACTTTATTTGATCTGAAGGTTAGTGGCAGGTCGTGAGATGGGAAAGTCCGATCGTTCAATGATTCGAACGATCGGATCTTTGCGTCTATGGCCAGCATTAGCCTTAGTATACAAGCAGGATGCTGGTGAATATACGTCAGAGGAAAAACAACCCATGTGCCATTAACTTTAAAAAGCAGGGGGGAATTATTTTTTTTTTAATATTGACATTTTAATGAGACCTATATACCTTAAGAATAATTACAGCATAAAGATATTAAAAGTCACCAAGGCGTTCCATGATGAAATAAAAGTACAAGGCCCAAGGTCATGGATATCCATTTGAACTCTATGGGGGGAATTCACAAAAGTGGTGATATTGAGACAAAATAATGCAAATGTGAGGTAAAAACGTTTTACATATCAAACTGTATAAAATACTCTTCTTTTGTTTAATCAGTGTTTTACTTGTTTTGTTAATGAGGCTTTTACACCTAGAGAGTTAAACACAAACTTGTGCTGTGACTATAAAATGCTAATCCATATTAATTTGATAATTCCCCAATGGGGCACCTACAAGAGGTGTGAAATGAAGATTATCTGAACCAAAGCACAGCAAGTTATTTTAGAATTGACACATGGGAAAGCGTTATACTGAGTTTTACTCCATTTGTACAATGTTGGGAGAAAATGTTGTTTAAAATGTTGTTTATGCACAATTTTGAAAGATAGACTCATAAAAGTCAATATTGCAAATAAAAAATAATAAAAGGTAGGCACAAACCAGATCGCACTCCAAAAATGTATGTAATAAAAAATGATTTTATTGAGGCAAACACATCACAGCAAATGGCCTTACGCGTTTCGTAACATAGCACAAAACAATGTTTTTGCCTCAATAAAATAATTTTTCTATGTCAATTTTTGGAGTGTGATCCAGTTTGTGTCTGCCCTTTATTATTTTCTATTTGCAATATTGCCTTTTGAAGCTGAAGGTCTGGGGTTTGTGCACATGTATCCCCCGTTTGTCTTGGGTAAGTTAACCCCATTTTTACTGTTTATTGTCTCAGACACTGAACTTCTCTACATTTATATGTAAAAGTGTCTGTTAACTGTCTTTCACTAAAATATGAAAAGTGTTGGTTGAGTCTGAATGTAGGTGGATTTCTGTTTGTGAATATGGAGAAAGTATTTTATACCAGTTTACCACCAAAAAAGTTTACTCCAAAAATCTCCACTTTTGTGAATTCTCGCCTTTGGATATCCTTAACTGGCCAAACATGGGCTGATAAAAGCTGCCTTGAAGCCAAACTTGATAGTGAGAGTTACATCACCAGATCAATGATTTGGGGAGAAGCAAAGCTGGAGTAAAAAGTAAAGATAAATGCTGCCGACAGACCATGTGTGTGTGGGTGGGGCCCTCCAACAGGCTTCCCTGATCGATATCACATGCACAGACTATTAGGGGCAGATTTACTACATTTGTCTGGATTCGAAATTTAATTTTCAAATACCTTTTTCGGCCACTTCCACCATCGAGTTTTAAAAATTCGATTGAATCAAATGATTCAAATAGATTGAATAAAAAAATCTATTCGATGGTCGAAGTACTTGCACTTTAAATTTAAGTTTGAATCCCTAGTTCACCAGATTAAACCTACCGAATTGCTGTATAACCCTATAGGAAGCTATATAGGGGTTTTCCAGTATTTTTAGATTGAATAAAAAAAATTTGATCAAATGGTTAAAATCGTTCGATTGAAATTTTACTATTCGATCGTTCGATTAGTCGAATAGCGTTAAAACCCTTCAATTTCGTTTTGTTTTAACCCTCAAATTCAACCCTTGATAAATCTGCCCCTTAGAGTCCTGTTCTTTGCACTTGTTTGCGTGCATATGTGAGACAGGTGATGCGGACGGTCAGCATGTAGTCTGGAGGGGGCGATACAGATGGCCAGGTTGCCTCGGGCAACCTGCTGGCCTGGCCTGGCCCTGTTGGGGAATATTTTTTTTTAACGCTTTTTTTATTTTTGATATAGGTATCTGAGGATTGCACACCTAAAACTACCACCCTAAGCACAGGCCCTTGGGTGCCTATATGGTAAATAAGATGCCAATTGGAACAATAGCTGGTACATATACCATGTGTGGCCCCTCGTATGCTTTCCATCTGTTTGGCCTGTGGCCTTATCAGTCAGAGCATGTAGGAAATTGGCCCCTGTATGACCGATTTTACTGAGCCTTCCTGCAAAATAATTTTTAGGGACTCAATCCCCAGAAAACTGCGGAAGGCCACATTTGCACACATATTGAAATTGTGCATCAGTCCCTCCAAACCCCCAGAAACAAAATGTTGGCAGCTACAACTAATGAGTTGCATCAGAAGCAAGCAAATGATTGGAATGTGCATTGTGAGGATTCTTCATGCTTAAGCAGTGACACCTACTGTCCTAATCAGGGAACTTACTGTACATTGCATACAACACTGATGGTATTACTGTATTTTATCTTGTATAGCAACAAACTCTGTGCATACAGTAAAAACCCCAATTTTTAGGGAAAACTTTAAAATAGGGTATGTAAAATTGAAATTTCACTGTAAACAAGCCTCGCACACCCATGTAGTTGTGGGTATAAATTTTTTTTTTGTAATTTACAATTTTTATTTTGCAATAATAAACATAGTTTACAACTTTATAGCATTGTAAAGTTTTCTCAGATCACAATTAGAAAATAAATTCATAGCATAAATCAAAAAAGAGGGAAAGAAGAGGATATAGTAGGAACTTTCAGCCTTCAAGTACAGAAGAATAGATAGATAATGGAGTCATGCATTGGAAATGCGGTTATGACTTTGTTTGGACATTATTTCTACCAGAAACATTAGCTACAGACTTAATTTACATATGTAATGTTTATTCGTTAAGCACCCATGCAGACCAAAACTTCTGTTACTGTTGGAGGGTTTGGGACTTTCCATTTGGCTGCTATGGCCAGTCGTGTGGCCATTAATATCTGATTAGCTAAAGATTGGGTCTGCCTGGGTAGCTTGCAGAAGGGTCTAGCCAAAAGAAATGCAAGAGGGTCTTTGGTGAGGTCGCAAGTGGTTAGCTTGGTTAGTAGGTTAGCTATATCGTCCTTAAGGAAGGTCCAGAAAGTATGAAGCAGAGTCCCTATTTCACCACATTGCCTCCAGCAGAGGTTGGAGTGGTTTGGAAAGATTGCATGTAACTTATCTGGTGTTCGGTACCAATACATAAGGAGTGTGTATATGCTCTCTTTCTGCTTTACACATGTGACCATATTCTTCGCGTTTGCCCTTGTTAAAGTCCAGTCTTCTTTCATTGGTTGTTGTGTGAGGGCCATTCACCATTTAGTCATGTATGGGTGCTGATGAAGCCTGCCTGATGTTGGTTCCATTAATATTTTGTAGATTTTTGATATTAGCCCTTTCTGTGGTAGGCCCGCCCTTGCTAGAATCTGAAAAGACGTTGATGTAGATGTTTTTGCCTTGTGGATGTAAGGTTGGATGAAGTGGCGAATTTGTAGGTATTCAAAAAATTTTATCCTAGCATTTGTTTTTTTTGTGTTTTATTCGTTGAAGGGTAGGCAAGTGGTTGTCGGCTTGTCTATCCAGTCTGTTACAGTAAAGAGATTTGTCTCTTGCCATCTGTTATGAAAGTCCTGTTGCGTCCCAGGTATAAAATTTGGATTATCTAGGGTATAGATTTTTAATCTAAACAATTGCTCAAAACAGTGCCAAGTATCCAACACAGCACATGTTGGTGGCCCCTGGCGACAGCTGGTAGACAACAGGAGGTTGACAGGGCAATGTAATAAAAAAGCAGAATATGCTATAGGTCTAAAATTATAGGGGTTCAACCTCAATAGTATTTTATTGGTAACATGATGCTTGAAGCCAGAATTATTTTTCCAGAAAATTCACAAAGTAAATTATGAAAATCTACATTGTCTATCTAACCCATGGTATTAAGGCTTCAAGTGATTCTGAAATTTGTAGTTAAACAACAGGATATGTTGAACATAAACACAAGATCCTGAATTTGTAGTTACATTTTCAAACATAAGGAGTCCAAGCACTTTGGTCTTTATGGCACAGTCCCCAAATTCTATAAATTTGTAAGCAGGGCTGCCCTCAGAAATCATAGGCCCAATATATTAATTTGATCACACCTCATAACACTAAATACACCCCCTGATCTGATCATTCTTCCAGGTGATTATATGCAGTATCTAGCACTGGTATGGTATCCCCTATCTGGAAACCCATTATACAGAAAGCTACAAATTACAGGAAGGTCATCTCCCATAGAGTCTATTTAAAAAAATAATTCACATTTTTAAACATGATTTCATTTTTAAAATAAACAATCCTATTGGGTTTATTTAGAGGCACATTTATTAAAGGTCGAAATTTAGAATTTGTGTGAGTTTTTTTAAACTCTATTACATTCGAATATACTTGAAAGTAGATTGGGGGAATTGTTTATTAAAAAACTAAAATATCTAAAACTTGCACAAATTTTACCAACTCGAAAATTCAAATCTAATTCGACTAAACTTTCTCTAAATATCAGGAAGGCTAGTAATAGATTCAATTGTTTCCTGAATCTCTCTTATTGACTTATACATGAACATGGCAGGATTTAGGTGGCGAATAGTCAAATTAGAATTTTTTTTTTAAAGGGCCAGTGTGATAAATCTCGAAATTCGAATTGCATTTAGATAAATCACAATTCAAATTTAAGAGTTTTGACCATAAAAAAATTCGACCCTCAATAAATCTGCGTCTTAATGTTTAAATTATTTTTATTAGATTTGATAGTGATCCAAATAACAAAAATATACCTTACAAAGAAAACTCCAATAATAGTAGATCCTTTACCTGTAGTAATAACTCTAAAGCACAGATCCCCAATCAGTGGCTCGTGAACAATATGTTGCTCACCAACCCCTTGAATGTTGCTCCCAGTGGCCTCAAAGCAGGTGCTTATTTTTGAATTTCAGCTTGGAGGTTTTAGTTGTATAAAAACCATGTTTAATGCCAAACATAGTTTCCTGTAGGCTGCCAGTCCCCATAGGGGCTACCAAATAGCCAATGACAGCCTTTGTTTGGCATCCCCAGGGACTTTTTCATGTTATGTTGCTCCCCAACTCATTTTGACATTGGCAACAAGACTCGATCAGTAACTATTTACTGTAGTTTACTGAGGGCTCCCAAAATCTCCTCTGTCCAGTTACTGGTAAAGCATGGGTTACATTCAAACGTCTTACACACTACCTCTACCCCAGGTAAAACCACAGCTGCTACCCATATGAATATGCAAAAAAGAGAAGGAGCAGTCTGTGTGCACACAATAGAATAAACATTGCCCTATCACTTTGCATCTGTCATTTGGATAATAATGGAAAATAAATGGAAATGTATGCCCATGCATAGTTAGAATTTACATAGCTGGCATATTTATGCCTCTTCTGAGGTTTTTGGTAGAACATGTCCTCAGGGTTCAGTGGACCTACAAACACAAGACTCTATGACACCCATATGAATGGTAACAATTTATCTAGACTAGAAGACTATCCAGGGTTCAACATACTTTGCATTTGCAACATATTCCCAATTATCCCCTGATAAATTACTTAATTAATTGGCGTGGCTTATGTTCAAAGCACATTCATCCTGACCCCTAATGAATTAAAATACTATCAGTAACAGGGGTGACTTACAATAGCACTTTGCAGCAGAAGCAGACATTATTGGTTTAAGATGCCCATAAATAGAGCAGTATTGTAGCAACTTCTTCCCAGATACAGATAAATCCCATCGGCTCCTGTGGTGAAAAATCATCTTCAAACTGAGAGGGGATGTGCTTCCTTTTTACTTTATTGGTGGGTTGTCCTTAGACATTTGGCCTTACTTCTGTTTGGTGAAATTGCACACAATCCCTTGTTCATTCTTATGCTGGGCATAGACGCAAAGATCCGATCGTTCGAATCATCGAACGATCGGACTTCCCCATCTCCCGACCTGCCACTAATCTTCAGATCAAATAAAGTAGCAAAAGCACAGATCAGCCAACGTTCTGTCCCTGACAGGGATCGTACAAAAGTTGTACGATTAAAAACCTAGTGACAGTCTCCCACTGAAAATTGTACGATCTGCAATAGACGCAAAGATATGATCGCCAGCCGACAGAAATTTTCTAACGACCGATCGGCATGGCGCGACAAATGTCGGAACAGTCCACACGCGATCCGAAAATGTCTAGATCAGAATTAAATCAATCCTCAAAGAAATGAATTAATTGAAATCTTGTTTGAAAAAACTTTTCCATTTTCTCTTTTACAGGATCCCACAGAAGTGTGACCTGTTTAATGGGTATATGTTGTATGCCAAACAAAAAGTGTGGACACCAACTGCACAGATAAAGGAAATCAATATTTTATGCTCACATCCGCAGTATTCCCTTTAGGCGTTCTACAGAACATAATGCCAATTAGCTGTCTCTCTAATTGTGCTCTCCTGACACTTTCTGTATTCTTAATGACGTGGAATAATTAAGGCTCTTTGCAAAGTCTCTCTGCAAGACCCACATTAGGCTTGTCCTTGGTCCTCTGCATTTAATGAAATGAAAAATATTCATATTAAATTCACATTTTATTACATTTGGAATATTTTTCTAGTTTTCAAGATTTTAGTGTTTTTAATACTACAGTTATGGGATCTGTTATCCAGAAACCCGTTATACAGAAATCTCAGAAGAATTACAGAAAAGGCTATCTCCCATAGGGACAAATTCACTAAGATGCGCAAATTCGCTAGCGTAGGCTTCGCTAGCGTTCGCTGCACTTCGCCAGGCAAAGTGTGAATTTATGCTCAGGTCGGTGAACGGGAGCGTAGTTGGGCTAGTGTGACTTCGCTAGGCAGAGTGCTGTTACGCTATCGAAGCGTAATTTGCATACGGCGGGAACTTATAATAGAAGTATATGTTACAGCCACTACATTCCACTACACAAGCCCAGGAAACCTTTAATAAATTAAATAAAGTTGTCCTATTGCCCTAAACATGTGCCCCCTCTATAGTTGTGTTGCCATATGTTAGGAAATGTAGGGGGGAAGAAGGGTAACTCCCCCAAAAAATGATCAATCTTTTTCAGACTATCACCTTCCTATGCTAAAATACGCATGTAATAATAACAGTACCTTGTATTTGATCCAAACTAAGATATAATTAATCTTGGAAGCGAAACCATACTATTTGGTTTATGTAATGTTTACGTTATTTTCTAGTAGACTATCCAAATCACGGAAAGATCCGTTTTCTGGAAAAACCCAAGGTCCCAAGCATTCTGGATAACAGGTCCCATACCCACACAAATATAATGAATTTGAAACAATAGTGCCACCTGCTGTACATTTTAGATTATACGTTATAGTTAGCAGCGGCATCACACAACTTTCTTCTTCTTGCTAACCTACCGTGTCCAGTAAGCCAAAATGAACAGGCTGGTGTTTATTAGCATGTAAAAACTGCTAATATCTTGAAGACTAGAAAAAATTATGTAAATTAGAAAACTGCTCAGAAGATCACTACGAGAAATTTTAAATACATTTTTTCAAGGGATTACATTTCTGTTGTACGTCTACACAAGATTATACTGAGTTATCATCATAAAAATCTAATTCTAATATCAATGATTTTTTATCTGATTAGGGATGATCTCACCAAAACATAATACTAATTTACTATTAGGAATCACACTGCAGCTTTATGCAACAGCTATGGGATTGTATACATTATTAAAATATATATCCCTTACCCGGAAAACCCTAGGTCCAGAGCATTCTGGATAACAGGTCTTATAGCTTCTGTTATGGGAACACATTAATGATATCCAACCCGATGATTCAGACTGTTCCTGGATATTGTTCAATTTAGCCATACACTCATGGAGCTACTTACCCTTTATCCTACTATATGCAATATGCAAAGGTTTGCTTAAAAGGTGTTTGGGCTTTTGGGTATTCTGACATTAACTGTACAATTAAAGCCAGTTCACATAATGCTAAATTCTAGTAAAACTCTTAAAATCAAGAACATTCCACAATGCAACTTCTTACTTCCCTGTTTTACTGGATAACTCTGAATGTATGACCCATAAAAGAGTGAAGGTTACTGGGATGTGGTAACTTCACCTTACTTACTAACACCAGCTCTGGCGAATTTTTGCTAGCAAAGTAGATAGACTAGTGCAACTTCGCACCCTTACGCCAGGCGAAGTTGCGCACTGATGAAGGATCGTAATTACGCAAATTCAACATTTTCCTGCACGTTACCACTTACGCTAGACTTTACTTTGCCAGGTCAGACCCAAAAAAACTCTGGTGTGTTTTACCATTCTAGGGTGATAGTCTGAAAAAGATCGATTTTTTTTGGTGGGGGGGGTTACCCTCCTTCCCACCTACATTTCCTAACATATGGCACCTCAACTACACAGGGGGGTAGGGCAATAGCTAGTGTAAATGCACTTTGCCTGGCCAACTAACGGTAGCGCTACTTCGCTTACGTTCGCTGACCTTAGCGCACTTTAGTGAATTTGTGTAGTGCTGGCGAAAATTCGCCTGGCAAAGTGCAACGAAAGTTAGCGAAGGCAATGCTAGCGAATTTTCACCGCTTAGTGAATTTGACCCAAAATGTGTGGTTTTACTGCTGTAATAATTCAGATTTTAAATGAATTGTTGAATAAATTTCAATACTTTTATAGATTTTTAAACTTGGCCTCCTCGGTTATTTGGATTAACTACGGACAAGATATTTTCCAAGAAAGATTGTAATTGTTACATCTATGGCCATACACTTGCCTCAGAGGTGGTAAAGGATCCCATTGTATTCTCCTGCACTCCAATATCCATATAGCACCAGGGTCGCCATTAGAAATCACAGGGCCCCGTTCAACAACATTTTCTGTGTACCACCCACCCCAGATCCCACCCACCCTACACCACATTTGAAAGACCACACAGACATCGGCGCTACAAACGGTAACCCCCCACACAAATTATAAAAATCCATTGATGGTGAGGAACCTCTTATAAGTTAAACCAGGGATCCCCAACCTTTTCAACCCGTGAGCAACATTGAGAAATAAAAGGAGTTGGGGAGCAACACTAGCATGAAAAATGTTCCTGGGGTGCCAAATAAAAGCAGCGATTGGATATTAGGTAGCCCCTATGTGGATAGTCAACCTACATTGAGGCTCGCGAGCTACTGGTTGGGGATCACTGAGTTAAAAAGAAAAAAACTGTGGCACCAGGGCACCCAATAAAACAGTTAAAAAAAATTGGTGGTCAGCGCCCTCCTAAAAGTTAGAAAAAACATTGGCGGCAAGGCCCCCCCTTAAAAGTTAAAAAAAGAAAAACATTGGCACCAGGACCCCCCTTACATGTTAAAAAGGAACGTTGACGCCCCAGTGAATATTGTAAAAAAAACATTGGTGGCAGGGGCCTATAGAGTGTAAAAATAATACATTGGTTGCCAGAAGTTTAATAAAAAAAAAACTCATTGGTGTTCAGGACTTCAACTCCGGCTCCTTTCATGGCTTCAAGACTTCAACATCAGCTCCTTTTGTGGCTTTTGTTTTTTTTCAGGGCTTTGACTTCTGCTCCTTTTGTGGCTACGGGTCTTTTAACAGCTTTGGGTCTTTTTGCTACTTTGGGATTTCAACTTCGGCTCCTTTTTGTGGCTTCTGGTTTTTTCGTGGCTTCGACTTCTGCTCCTTTTGTGGCTTCGGGCAGTAACGTAACTAGAGGAGGCGGGCCCCGGATGCGGGACGTGATTTTCCGCCCACATTTCAGTGGCGTGCAAGCTGCTGGGGGGTACCCACGGTACTTCCCCCACTGGCTTCGGGTCTTTTCACAGCTTTGGGTTTTTTTGTGGCTTTGACTTTGGCTCCTTTCGTGGCTTCCAGTTTTTGTGTAGCTTCAGGATTTCAGATTTGGCTTTTTTCATGGCTTTAGGTAATTTCTCAGCTTAGGGACTTTGGCTCTTTGGCAGATGAGGCACTGCTTCAGCTCTGTCAAGGGGGACCTGAACAGGGTTGCCACCTGGCCGCTATTTTACTGGTCTGGCCAGTATTTTTGATGGTTGATCCCAATGTTATTAATAGGAAAAAAAGATGAATATATAGGAAAGCTGGTATTTTTTTCAAGAAAAGGTGTAGGGTTGCCACCTGGCAGGTATTTTACTGGCCTGGACGGTATTTTTGATGGTTGATCCCAATGTTATTTAGGAAAAAAAGATAAATATATAGGAAAGTCGGTATTTTTTTCAAGAAAAGGTGGCAACCCTAGAACTGAATATTTCGAAAAGTGCAGCACAGCAAGGCCCCCTTCTAGGCCGTTCCCCCTGGTGGACCTGTATAGCACCAACATATTCCCTCAATAATGAAACAGCAGCACCTGGGACTGGGTAAGAGCGCCAGAAAGCAGGGTGTGCCTGATGTGAAATTCCCATGGTACTCCTCCTGAGACCAACTAAAAATACTCAAGTCAAAAAATAAAATAATTTTTTATTTGAAGTGCGCAGGAAGGAGGGCTAAATACCGAGGTGATACGTTCCTCTTACTCATTAACAGAGGAGGAGTAGTGATATATCTAGTTTTGACAGAAGCCCAGCAAGGGCGGGGGCATAAACAATAATAGACACGTTTGTATGAGGCGCAGGCAGCGCGCGCGATATAAAGCAGGAGAAATGAGCGCGCCTCACTGACGGGGTGGGATTAATGTGTATTAATAGGACAGACCGCTAATCCAGGGCGTCTCCCACTATTTCTAAATATAATGCCGTATGTTAAACCGTAACTGATTAATTGACGTGTTAGGTGCACGCTGCTTTGTTTTCTGAGTGTCAGGTGCGTGCCCCCCTCCTTTCCTGCCAAACACCTCACCCCTCTCTAACTGCACTTCCATCCCGACCACCGCCCATTCGGATAAGGGCGGGCAGGATGAATTAACCTGTTGAGGGAGAGAGAGGATTAGTTTTTCCTGCTGACGCCGGGCAGCACAGATGTCTGTACCGTCCGTCCCCTGAATGAGTGTGCTGCAGACTGCAGTGCGGGTCTGTGATCTAAGGGAGGGAATGTGAGGAAGAAAATGAACCGCAGCTGCTGCGGGGAAAGAAATCTTTTCCATTGTGGCTGCACTGGAACCTGCTGCCATCAATGCCTATAGCTGCTCATCCTTCCACTGCTTGGCGACTGAAGCACAGATGTGTGCAACACCCTCAGCGACAGCAGCATCAGACTCTTCTCTCACAGACACACGCAGAGCTTGTGATCATTGGGTAAGTGCCATCACCAGTCCCTGGTACCTTCCTGCCATGCTGTGTTAGACTGTGCTGCACCTTTGTGTGTGCTTTTCATTGCACTTTATTTTTTACTCTACTGTACATTGATCATGTTTCACTTGGCTAAACAAACAACCCTTTCATTTAACCAAGTATTTTGGGACAACAGTACGATTTTGGATTGTAGCATGTCTGAGATATCTTAGAAGCTTTATTAATATATGGTGAGAATAAAGGCAAGCTTGGGCTATAAGCAGGGTTGCCACCTTTTCTGGAGAAAAAATACCGCCCTTCCTATATATTTATCTTTTGTCCCTATTGATAACATTGGGATCAACCATCATTTTTACCTGGCAAAATAATGGCCAGGTGGCAACCCTAGCTATAAGCCACAATGAGTATATAAGGATGTCCCTACAGTCATTTACATATTTGTGTCTTTGCTCTGAATACCATGGGGTCCTCTTTCTTACCCTCGGGCACCCAGATGTTGTTGGACCAATACTACACTTCATTATATGTTGAAGAATATTGGGATTTGTAGTCCAACTGCATATGCGGACCCAAGGTTATAAAACAGGGACCTAGGGTCCGTATTGGTGATGACACCCTAGGGAGGCCAAAGTATTTGAGTAGGGTGAGTTAGGGATGGATTTGTGGGGGGAAATGCCATTTTCCATCCTGTTTTGCCTTTTACTGGCTAGTAACTAAGCTGCATGAATGCATGTCAGTGGCAAAACAATATTTTTTTTATTGTATTGTAACTGTATATACACACAAAACACACAAACACCATATTTAATTTAGTAATGAACACAAATCTATATTGTTATATTTGTTATCGGGAAACCCATTTTCAAGAAAACTCAAAATAACAGGTAGGTCGTCTCCCATAGGTCCATTTTGTCCAAATAATTCAAATTTTTTAAAAATGATTACCTTTATCTCTGTAATAATAAAACAGTACCTTGTACTTGTTCCCAACTAAGATATAATTAATCCTTATTGGAGGCCATGTCAGACTATTTGGTTTATTTAATGTTTAAATTACTTTACAGAAAGGTCTGTTAAAGGAGAAACAAACCCATAATAAAAACATAGACCCTCCCCACCCCCAGTCTAGCTGCGCCTAACTCTCTACTTACCTTTCCGTGCAGATTCTGTCCAGGGTAGTTCAAGGGTGCCATCTTCAGTCGCTTTGGAAATCTTCAGGAAGTGAGCGGCATATTGCCGCATGTGAAGTTGGAGCAAGTTTCTGTATCACGACATCTGCGCATTTACTGAAACGCATAAAAATTGCCGAATCTCCAGTCTCATTCCAAAGATTACCAAAGCGGCTGAAGATGGCACCCGTGAACTCCGCTGGACAGAATCTGCACGGACGGGTAAGTAAAGAGTTAGGGGCATTTGGGAGGAGCGAGGTGGGGGTGTCTATGTAGGGTAGGGTTTTTTTTATTACGGGGTTGTTTGTGCTTTATTTTTTTTAACAAAGCTTTTATTTAAATAAAGTACTCAGATATGGACAAAATACATAATGTTTGTTTCTCCTTTAAACCAGAAAACCCCAGGTCCTCAGCATTCTAGGTAACATTTTCCATACTTGTATGTATCACAAGGTGACAGATCTAACAGCTGTTAGCAGTTCTTTACCTCCAACAGGAGTGCTAGTTGAAATAGGTGAAAAATAACCCTAATAAAGGCAACAAGCTGATTTAATTATGTACATACTACTCCCAGTTTACAGTGACAGCACTTCCTGATTCTTGATGGCCAGTGGGTCGCGGAGAAGGTACTTGCAGGTCGGGTCGGGTAACAATATGGTTTGCGGGTCTAGGTTGCGGATTGCAGGTTGCGGGTACAAGTCGGGTACAGATTCCAAAAATTGGACCCGCGCAGGACTCTAACTTGTGTGTAAGCTCTTGAGCACACAGCAAAGAGGCAACACTCATAATTGCAGAAAACATTGAAACTGAAGTAAAAAATACAGAACCGTGGGTGCTTACAGAAGCTGTAAACAAAGGCGTGGTACAAAACTGCTGCTTAAACGATTACATCAACGGTCTTATTCTTCATATGAACTCATTAAAATTACATCACAAATGAATATTGCCTTACATTCTGGAGACGTTATTTAATCCGACTTTATTGTAGAAACAAAAGTGGAACATCTGGACGTCTTAATCCCTTCCATGTCTCACCTTTGTTGATACTGAGTTGTTTATAGCTTTCTAATTAATAGCAGAATCTAGCCTCCATTAATAGATAAAATATTTAAACCCTTTGAAACCAATAGTATTCTTATCGGTAACCCCTGGCGCCAGCCAGTGTCGCACTTCTTTCAGAAGTTGGAATGTTTTAGCTGAACTCCAAAGTCCAACTCTCTAACTCGCAACAACATCTTTCAGCTTAGACTTTATTTAGTGGAATATTTGAAACATCAGTATTGATGCAGCACAATTTTTGTGATATCAGTTTGGCAATACATGGACTGACCTCTAAATGTATCCATTATAAAAATTAGGTTGTGGTGTTTTTTTATTAACACAACCGGCTTCCTTTACAAAAGCAAGTGCAATAGTCAAAGTACAATTTCAGTTGTAAGTCTTCATGTCTTCATGTGCCCCTCACACCGCGCACACGCTTGCACTCTAGTTCACCAGCCCTCCCACCCACAAATGACATTTTCCATGGCTCCGTTGGGCTCCAAGAGGATGTGGGCCCAGGTGCAATCCCCCGCCCCCTATTAGTTACGCAATGTGAAAAGTTAAGCCTTTGCGCAACCAAATTTAGCTTTGCGCAAATACAATATACAGTACCTTTTGCGAAACTGTTTAGCGACCACCGCTTGCGAATTTTATACTTTGCGCTAATGCACTGTCAATGTAATAAAACTTCTTACTGAAAAAGTCGCAGTGTTTGCTCCAAAAGATTACACCTTCAAGCACTTCTTAAGAGTGCGCAATTACAATGCGCAATAACGATTCGCAATGCAATAACCGTTGGTGCGCAATGTTTTTCTCTTTACAACTTCAATTATATTCCCCCCTACCTGTTTTATTTGATGATTATTCATATTACTCAAATATTAATGTATCATGTATTTAATCTGATTTTGTGCTGTTACAGGTATGAGACCTGTTATCCAGAATGCTTGGGAACTGGAATTTTCCATACAAGGAGCTCTTACCTAACATCTACTAAACAATCATTTAAACATTAAATAAACCCAATAGGATTGTTTTCTCACTAATAAGGATTAAGTATATCTAAGTTGGGATCAAATACAATGTACTGTCTTGTTACTATAGGTGTACAATACGTTATCCGGAAATCTGTTATCCAGAAAGCTCCGAATTACAGAAAGCCATCTCCCAAAGACTCAAATTTATCCACATTTTTAAAAAAGTATTTCCCTTTTCTCTGTAATAATAAAACCGTGCTTTGTACTTGATCCCAACTGAGATATAATTAATCCTAATTGGAAGCAAAACCAGCCTACTAGATTTATGGTATGAAGATCCAAATTACGTAAAGATCTGTTATCTGTAAAACCCCAGATCCTGAGAATTTCTGGATAACCGGTCATGAGACCTTTCTGTTGGAAGATATAATGGATCCATATAGGAAGAAAACCAGCCTATTGGGTTTATTTAATGTTTACGTGATTTTCTAGTAGACTTAAAGGAGAATTCAACCCTGTAAAAAAAAAAACATACCCCCCCAGCCCACGTAGACTCTCCTCCCCCCCATACTTTATACTTACCCCTCGGCGCAGATTCAGCCAGCTGAGCTCCACGCAGCCATCTTCAACCTCTTTGGTAAGTTAACTGGGCATTCTGCAATTTCCGTCCTTTTTGGCGAATGCGCAGTTGTCGCAAAGGGGGAAAATGCTCCAACTGCAGCGGTTGAAGATGGCTGCGTGGAACTCTGCTGCGTGAATCAGTGTGTGGGGTAAGTATAAAGTATGGGGCATTTCCCCGGGGGGGGGGCAGTTCTGCTGGGAGGAGGATGGTCTACATGGGGTGGGGCGTATGGTTTTTTTATTTTGCTTTAAGGTATGAAGATCCAAATTATGTAGAGATCCGTTATCCGGGAAACCCCAGGTCTAAGCATCCTGGATAACAGAGAAAAAGGAAATCGGTTTTAAAATGTTGACTTATTTAATTTAAGCGGAGTCTATTTGGAGATAATAATTTAGAGATTTCTGGATAACTGGTCTCCGGATAATGGATACCTATGTTTCCTAAACTGTAAAGTAACACACACAACATCAGCATTTATAATATCATCTGCCTCTTTCATTTCTTCTCATGCGGGAGCCTTATACAGACAGCTGAAGGCTTTTGTTGCACAAGAAACTTTAGTCACTTATGTAACTCAATGGGCTGCCAGTTGCTCTGCTTAGCCAGCATGGGAGTTGGACAGACTCACAGCCAAGAGCTGATTTATGAGTGGGTATTGATGTAACTGGTTAACCTGCTGGGCCTGTAATCCTTGTTATACATTCATCTAGCTTGCCTAACTGCCTGATATAAGGGGGTACAGTCCAGCTGGCTTCAATAGCTTCAGGAGCAATTGCCACCAACCAATGAAGGACCACGTGATATTTGCCATTTCTGATCTATACAATACATATCAGAGAGGAGCTATAATAAACAAGGTTAATAAAACAGGGCATTTGACCAAATAATTGCTTATTATACAGCGGCTTGCCCTTTGTAAACAGTTTCCCTGGTAGACTCACTAAATGAAACTGATTGTTAATTATTGAGCCAGCAAGGTTAATGTGGTACCAGGGCTGGTTGGTTTAAGGTCAAGTTGCGTTTTTCCCAAAAAATGGGAGTTTTTCTAGGGTAGTTTCGGAATAAAAAAAAACTAATTTTTTTAGATTTATTATGCCCTGATGCTGCAAAAAGCTCCAATATGAAAATACACCAGCTAAAACCTGTTTGGGACCTATCCTATATTTTTTGTTTCTTGATAATAGAATGTATACCAATAGTAGAGCAGCACATGCCTGTTATGATTTGCTACTGCTACAGTTGTGCTCATAAGTTTACATTCCCTGGCAGAGTTTATGATTTCTTAACCATTTTTTTAGAGAATATGAATGATAACACAAAAACTTTTCTTTTACTCATGGTTAGTGGTTGGCTGAAGCCATTTATTGTCAAACAACTGTGTTTACTCTTTTTTTAATCATAAAAAATGTAGCAACATCATATAACTCGTATCTTTTTCCAAACTGTTACAATTTGCTACACTATTTGATACAGTCAGCAGTTGGTACAGTTGATTAGTTGATGGAATATTAGCAACTATTGTATCTATTCTAACAGCTGCTGGAATTCCAGCTTCCAAACCAAAATTTGATAAAGATGCCCACATAGCACAGAAACCCCTAATATACCCATCACAGTTACCTGTTTCTTCAAAAAGTATGAATTAATGCCATTTCCTATGAAGAAATCCAGCTGTTTAACAGTTCTTCTCTTTCTGCATCATTTAAACTTCTGGCAGGGAAGGAGGGACTAAATATTGATGTTACAAATTGTAACAACTTTTCTGCAGCTTACAGACAGTATGCAGGAACTACATAACCCACAATGCATTGCACTGTGATGTTCCTTTCCTTACTGAAATCATGTTTGCAGGGAATTGTGGGGTTTGGAGAATGCTGGCTTACGATAGCTGGTTGCCGATACAAAGTAACAGTAGTCAGCCAGCTCAGCAAAGCTTAGGGAACTGTCAGAAACCATAAAAAATCATGAAAAGTCTACATATGTTTTAATTGATGTTTATTGCAAAGTTGCTTGAAGCTATGTTTACTTTTCAAAAAGCTTAAGTTATGTTTTTGTGGAGTTTCCCTTTAATGAAACTCAAGGATTTTGCTCAGCAGGGACAAAGATAAGAATTGTATCAACTAAATCTATCAATTTAGAAGAGTCGGCGACCTCTCCCAGAGCTGATTTAGGAAGGTGAAGAATTAGACTAAAGGTCTGTTGATCGGCCAGGTTAGAAAATCTTTATCGGTCCCCATGCAATCTATCTATGTTCGCAGGGCCAAGCAGGCAGCGACCCTTCAGTTTTGCTGGCAATATCGCCTGAAATGGTCTTTTTAGTTGATGGACACATTGGGCATTAAAATGATTGTTTTGAGACAATTGTGGTCTCACGATAACTAGTGGATCTTTCAAAAATCTTTACATCTATGGCCAGCTTTACACTTCAATATTAGAATGGTCACACATAGAAAATAGAAATTAATTGTAAAAAGTCTGAACTATCTGAAACCAACTGAACTGAAAAAAGTGTTGGAAGGTGAACAGCCCCTTTAAGAAAGGAAATTCAGGATATAATCTATCATAATCCAAGGCACTTTAGTGTCTGATCCTATACTGAATTTCTTGTTCAGAACATCTATAAATGAATGAGAATGCTGCCAGCCTTTTATATAAGAGTACTACCTTAAATAATTAATGGGTATTTCCTGCTGGCAGTGCTCATGTTTGAAGGGTAGACGACAATGGTATAAGTAAAGAAGGTCTATGTAACTATCCATAGAGCAAGGTTCTCCAAATCTGCTGCTGAATTTCCATTAAATTACTTGATATAAGGCAACTTACTGGACCTATGAGAATATAGCCTTTATTTGGTGTGGTGGGTATATTTTATATATTTAGATGCCGAGTAGGCCCGAGTCTCCAAGACTACTTTTGCCACTGTCTGAAGATAACAACTTTTTAAACTACCCCAAGTCTGACCAGGGCTGGATTCACATAGTGGGTACCCCCAGGCCTGCAGCCTTTCGCTTCACTATGTAGACAGGGTACATATGACAAGAGGCAAAAACCTTTTCAGGGGAATCATATAGTCAATTAGGGTCACATTAGTACCCCATATGTAATAACTAGATATCTGCATTTATTCTATGTGTTACAATTATGGTTGCCACCTTTTCTTAAAAAAAATACCGGCCTTCCACTATATTTGGCTTTTTTTCCTATTAATAACATTGGGATCAGCCATCAAAAATACCGGTCAGGCCGGTAAAAAAACGGCAACCCTAGTTACAATAAAGAAAGCTAATTTCTGATTGGCTGCCATGATCTACTTAACTGGGATTAGCTAAGAGCCAATATGGCCTGAAGATAAGTTCACAACAACTGATTTTTAAGCAGTATCATTATTGCTCCAAGTGTACTTATTTGCCAGAAGGTTTGCTAATGACAGTAAGCCTGGCTAAGGATAACATAGGAAAATAGAAAATGCTAAATAAAAGTGCACTCCCAGCTTTGCCTTTGCAGGCTTTGCTGATTGCCATATGTAACCTTGTTTTGTTCTGTGTTGTATTTTAGGAAGGGAATAACACGAGGAAGTGCTGATCGTTACCTTTCAGAGAATGTGCGAGATTCTCTTCCAGAACATTTTACAAAACCCATACAGGAAGCTATTCATAATTTCACATGGTATGTACTGAACTGGGTTCTTACTGATACTGTATGTCATAATGCAAAACCAAAGTGTGTACGTTTCTCTACTGATCTATTTCAAAAGGGAACAAAAAGATTGTGAATATAGGAAACACCACTGTGTATTTCATTACCATAGGATACTATGATACAACAACAAGCCAGGATGAGGCACATAATCATATCCTTGAGTAAAGAAGCAGAGCATAAAAGATAAATGAGTAAATAAAATAAATACAAATTTGAGGAACCAGAACCTAAAATGGGATGCAAGGGGAAAAGTGACAGCAACAGAAATCAGTGCAGTGTCTCAGAACAACCCTTCTCTGCATTTATATATATATATATA
>CM044431.1:43610510-43625023 GCA_024363595.1 Xenopus borealis | reverse complement strand
ATATATATATATATATATCCCTTGTGATGGAGGGAGGCACACCCATAGTACTGATCAAACTGAACTTATTTGCCCTCATTACTAGTCTGGGGTATAGGTCATCAGTGCTGGAGAATGAGTTAGGAACACCACCTTTGAAACTGGGTTCTTAATCCTTCATTCTATTCCTTTACACATGAGAATGGAAGCTGAGTGTCATTGTGTTTCAGGTTTAAACATGTTCAACACTGCATTGTCCATAGCTATATTTACTTACAAGCCACTGATGCAGTTTAAAGTCTAAAGGATAGTGGTCTGGTTATTATGGTTTGCCTCTTAGAATCTAGGAATTGTGTTTAACTAGAGGACATACCTCATATTGGGCACCAGACCTAGGGGTAGGAAGAAGAGGCATGTGCAATGGTGCAAAAGAGCATTGGTCGCTAGACAAAGACCTCTTCTGCCTTCTGCAGCTCTTGGGACTCAAAAGACGTTTTGTACAATATTTGGTAAATGTATGGCAGAAGACGTGCTGACCCATATCGGCAAAAGACTTGGATATTGGTTAACTCATTGATCGGCCAAGTTGTAAAAATTCCTGAACATCGGCCAGTGTTTACTGCTAAATCAAAAGATACAGGTAGCATCTCATGATGTTTCAGGTGATTTTGTCAGGCACCCACCACCAGTAAATCCAACAGCTACGTTTTCTTCCCCAAGCCATTGTTTTTTAAAGAAGAATATGCACTACCGGCGGAAATAAGTATTACAGCACCAGTGAATCAGACTTTCGCTGTCCCTGAAGCTTCTGGTTATTGATTGCAGTTTTTGTTTATGGAGAATGCTTCAGATAAGTATGGCTGCTAGTATAGCAACTGCTATGCTTTTGCAATAAGAAGATTGGTAGAAGTAATGGAGCATATAAATAGTAGGCTAGGAATACTATATTTCAGTGGGTTCTTTGATATTTATTGTTTGCTGTGGCTATTAATTGTATACATTGTAGTTACTGGAAGATGTTCATCGGTTTATGTTGCTAATAATATACATTTTTTTTCTCGACAGCGAATCCATATCCTCCTTGTCATCCAGTGGGCAGACCACACCTACAGACTTAAACCAATCCTGGTCAGGGATACAAAGCTATACCACTGGCTTGTCCACAGAGAGAAGTTCTGTTTACTCCTGGACAGATGATGTACGTCTCCTCTTCCAATGATCTGACTGGAGATTGAAATAACTAGTGATGGGCGAATCTACCCAGTTTTGCTTTGCTGAAAAATTCGCGAATTTCCAGCGAAATCCGCAAATTGGCGAAAAAATTCACTCGTTTTTGACGCGCCTCATTTTCGTCGCGTGACTCGTTTTTTTAAGCAAATTTTCGCCAGGCGAATTTTTGCGAATTTATTCACCAGCGGCGAATCGCGGGAATTCGCGAATAAATTTGCCCATCACTAGAAATAACTTAATAAATGGTTTCCTACAGAGAGTAAATGACCGGCAGTTGGCAAAAACAAGTATTTCTGTATAATAGACTGCACAGTAAATCAAATGCAATCACCCTATTCAGCTTGTGTGTCACTTACTGGGACAGTGTGTGTATTCAGTTAGGTGGATAACAATAAAGAGAAACCATTTATCTTCCACACAAAATGCTATTTGAACATCTGCGTGATATTGCCTGTATTGATGCTGAATCTTGTTTTGTACCATGCGTGCTAGGAGTTTGATAAAGCCAACACACAGCGGGTGCATCAGTTATTCTGGGATGTGGATGAAATGATGTTTGAAGGTAATGTTACATCACAAAACAAGACCCTGCAAGCTGAGGGGAAGGAGTGGACTGAGCGATCCCTTCATTTGAGGTAGTGACAGAACAACAGGCCTTATTTCTCATATGATATGCTGTATTTTTTGTAATGGTTAAAATGTGGCCTCAATTATAACAGTAAGCACAAATTGCTAAGCTAAATTCTATTTATACTTGCATCACACACCCTAATGCCAGCCATGAATTATGCACCAGTGCACACATTGATGAAGGAGAACCCTGAATTACCATTAGGGATGCACCGAATCCAGGATTCGGTTCGGGATTCGGCCAGGATTCGGCCTTTATCAGCAGGATTCGGATTCGGCTGAATCCTTCTGCCTGGCCGAACCGAATCCTAATTTGCATATGCAAATTAGGGCCAGGGAGCTAAATCACTTGACTTTTTGGCACAAAACAAGGAAGTAAAAAATGTTTTCCCCTTCCCACCCATAATTTGCATATGCAAATTAGGGTTCGGTATTCGGCCAAATCTTTCAGGAAGGATTCGGGGGTTCGGCCGAATCCAAAATAGTGGATTCGGTGCATCCCTAATTACCATTAACCTGGACCTGCTACTGCCTTGCACCAAATAAATTGGATACACATGCCATTATTATAGCAGCCTTTGCAGGTGAAGCTATTCTATGACAAATGAAGGATAAATAGTGTGCAGCACAACAACCATGGAAATAGTCTGTGAAGTAAAATCCTTTCAATATTGAATTCGAAGGATTTTACGCAATTCGATAGGTCGAACGATCGAATAGGAAAAAATTCGATCGAACGATTTTAACCATTCGATCGAATTTTTTTTAAATCGATCAAAAATAATGAAACCCAATTCGGTAGCTTTGATCTGGCAAACTAGGCAGTCGAATAAAATTTTAAAGGGGAATTCGACTGTCGAATATTCGAATAGATTTGTATTCAAATTATTCTAATCATTTGATTCAATCAAATTTTCAAAGTTCACTGGTCGAAGTGGTCTTCAAAAACATTTGAAAATTAGAATCTTTTTGAAAATTTGATCGAACCTCGAATCCTTCCATGTGAATTTAGTAAATCTGCCCCTTAGTGTGCACCTACAATGAGCATGGAATTCTGAGGAATGGAATGCTGCACTGCGGGTAAAAAAATGGCAATTTAGGCTCATACATTGTACTCGGGTTTGAGATGAGACTAAAAATTGGTCTTTGTGCTGATTATCTTGAGTCTTCATATTCCCTTCAATACAGTGATATTTTGTTTTGTTTTTTTTTTGTTTTTGTTTTTTTTTGCAGTGCTTTCCCAATGACAATAATGTAAATCGCTAATGGGAAATATATGCATCACTTTGTGTTTGTAAAGTTGTAAGAAGCTGTAGAAACTTCAGGCAGCTTCGGAAAAAATTAGGCTCCGCATACGTTTTCCCGTCTGTGATTTACACTATTGCCATCAAGAAACATTTTTGAGGAGTTTAGTCCACCACAGAAGAAGAGAGTTATCACGGGCGACTAATCTCCTCATCTGTCACTGTCGTTTCACATACAATTAAAAACACTGAATATTTTTAAAGGGGTGGTTCACCTTCAAGTTAAATTTTAGTATGTTATAGAATGGCCAATTCTAAGCAACTTATAAACTGGTCTTCATTATTTATTTTTTATTGTTTATGAATGATTTGCCTTTTTCTCCTGACTCTTTCTAGCTTTCAAAAGGTAGTCACTGACCCCCTCTAAAAACAAATCCTCTCTAAAGCTACACATTTATTGTTATCGCTACTATTTATTACTCATCTTTCTGTTCCGACCATCCCCTATTAATATTCCATATTCTCATTCAAATCAATGCCTGGTTGCTAGGGTAATTTGGACCCTAGCAACCAGATTGCTGACACTGCAAACTGGAGAGCTGCTGAATGAAAAGCTAAATAACTCAAAAACCACAAATAATAAAAAAATGAAAACCAGTTGCAAGTTGTCTCAGAATATCGCTCCCTACATCATACTAAAAGATAACTCAAAGGTAAACAACCCCTTTGATGAAATTATATTTGAAAGTTCCATAGAATTTATATTTATTTCATTATGAAAGTGAAAAACCACAAAAAAGAAGCCCATTTGCAAATTGCTTCAGAATATCACATTACACGAAGGGGCAGATTTATATTTTTTTGGGGGCCATTTTCAATCGAATAAAAATCGTTCGAATGCATCATTCAATTCAAGCGATTTTTAAAAAAAAACTTCAATTTTCCAGAAGGTCCCCCATAGGCTACAATGGCAATTCGCCAGCTTTAAATTGACAATGTCGAATTCTAAGTTTTTGAAAGAGACAGTACTTCAAAATTAGAATTTTTCTAATTTTGGGTTAGTCAAAGTAGCCCAAAATTACTTCCAAATTTGAATTTAAAAAATTCGAATTTTATTCGAAAATATGCCCCTAAAAGTTGACATGGACTACCCATTAATTCTTATTGATGACTTGCCTTTCCTTAAGACTTCTCAGCTATATAATAGTTTATGACTGTATTCTGTTTGGTTGTGTTCTGCAATCTGTATCCTTGATCTGATGATGATCTTATATCAGTTCCTTCCATCTCATTATCTCCTTTCTCTTGTCCTTTTACCCTCACTCCCATGTCAGTATTACTTTTCACATGCTAGTGTCATTTCCTCCTTAGCAGCAAATTTAACATAAAAGTTTATCTATTTAAGTCTATTTAAACAGAACCTTAAGATGCTCTCCTGTGCAGTAACTGTATAGGGCAGAAGCCATGCTAATATTGCCAGTTCAGAAATGCTGAATAACAATATATAAATAACTAAATCTATAATATATAAAACTCATTAGCACCTGCTATTCTAATTCACTGATTTTTGCTTTATTTTTATAATTCTGCACGTTAGAATATTAGGGAAACAGCTTACGTTGCCAAAGGATGAAGGCTTCCAGCACTACCAGAGTAGAACATCAAGCCATGCATATATACATCCGTTATCTGATGTTGGGGAGAGCAGCAGTGACATGAAAGAGTAAGTAGTGTATTCGAAATTTGGTGCCTGTACCTGCCAGGAAAAGGTATCATATTTAGAGCGGCAACGATACTTCCATCTGTGTTCTGCCTTTTATTTTAACCCACTGTAGCCTGTGAGACAGAGAAACCTGCCTCTCTGCTGCTGTAACCCATAGGCAGAGGTTGAATTTTTTTGTTTGGGGAGGCTAATGGCAGTCATACACAGGCCTGAGCTAAGATTTATCTACTGGCGTTTTGTTATAACTATATGATTGTGCACATCATTCACATGGATGATTTAAGCCCATTGTATTCTTCCATATATATATATATATTATATATATATATATATATATATATATATATATTTGCATTGATATATGAATTGGCATTAGTCAAACACCTGCTTTATGTCAAAAAATATCATGACACAATTTAAAAATGGCCTGCTCACTCATGAGTTTCAGACTCCGGGGAGTAAAAAGGGTGCAGCATTAGCTGTCTTTTGAACAGCAATATTTAGTTGTTTGTAATAAGAACAAAGTCCCCAAATCCTGTCCCTGACCGTAAGCATCTCATAAAACAGAGATCTGCAAACTGAGGTCTGCAAAATGATCTGGTTCAGCTACCACCACCACCACATTGTTAATGTAATTAAAATGAGTGATATTGTTAGCGAATAATATATATTTGTGTATTAATGCACATGTATATACAGATGCAGCCACTTGGATTTGTGTGTTAAATGCGTCCTGACTCCGGGCTAATTGAAGAAACTGTGTTATCTAAAGTTATCTTAACTCATTTAACCGTTTCATTAGCATACCAAAGCACCATTGTTCGCAATGATGAACTCTTTAATCAGATGGGATGCTGTGACGCAATTTTCTGTGTTAAGTGGGACAAGTGAGAAATCTGTGTTTAGTTATTCTGTGTCAAACACACAATCCAAAGTGGCTTCATCTGTATCATCATACACAAGCAAAATGGTGTGTAAAAAGGCCCTAGGTATCTTGGTAATACAGCAATCACAATATTACCTACAATGTTAAAAGTGGAATATATTGTGACCTAAACTTTGTTTCACTGCTTGAGCATATGTTCTGTTAAAGGAACAGTAACACCAAAAAATGAAAGTGTTTTAAAGTGTTGAAAATATCATGTAGTGTTGCCCAGCGCTGTTAAAACTAATCTTTTTGCTTCAGAAACACTACTATAGTTCATATAAACAAACTGCTAATTAGCAATGGCGGAAATTGAAAAACGGCACAGGATAAATAATAGATAACAGATAACATTATGTTCTACAGAGCTTATCTGCTATCTGCTGTGTAACTTGAGCCTTTTCTCCTTTGACTAGTTGCCCCCATGGCTACACAACAGCTTAATCATATAAACAATAGTAGTGCTTCTGAAGCCAACACAGCAGTTTTACCAGTGCAGGGCAACACTACATTATGTTTTTATTACTTTAAAACAATTTCATTTTTTGATGTTACTGTTATCAGCACTGACTTTAATGCTTTTTAATCCAGCACTGGCTTTGATGACAGTGGAGGAAATAGCAGTACTTATTACAAAAAAACAAACCCATACTTTGTCTTTTGCTGTACATTTAGTTAATTCTACGTAGATTTTAGGTGGTTCCTCTATTTTACTTGATTTAAAACAGATCAAAATTAATTTGAGCTTTGGTTTGAAAACCTATACTAATGTCTTTATTTTGTTCATGTTACAGGCTTTGCATTTCAGGGTCAAAGCTTGTACCCACAGCATCTCCACTACAGAAAGCCCAAGATTCTGCCTCCAATGGGAGCCCAGTAATGTCTGAATTGTCATCCTATTCGTTTCTCGAGGAAGAGATTTACGGAATGGATGGTACTATTGAGGAGTATCTCGCTTTTGACAGCAGAGAACAGTAATTAATACTTTTATATATATATGTAATACTTGCTATAAATAAGTAATACACAAAACACCAGATGCACATACAGATATGTCCATTCTTATTGTGACAAAGAAATACAATTAGGAACCGCACACACTAAAATAAAGTACTTAAAGGTTTTCTTCTTCAGATGTCTGGAGGTAGCCACCATTTCATTATTTTAGTGTGTGTGTGGCTCTTATTTCTATAAATTTTTTACATGTGGTGATGCCTTTCCTGGCAACCAGTGTAATATTTCAACAAAATATTATTTTGCAGACTGAGATGGGGAAATCATCTTTCCATTTTTGCATTGTTAGTGTACCTCTAAACTATTAGAAGAAACACTAGAAGCTGAACAATCCTTGGACATGTATATGTGTAAGCTTACTGTTTTTAACGGTGGGTCCTGGTGCTCATGCCCCAGACCTTCAGCATAGGGGAGTAATTCACTGGGAATTATAACTGCAAGCAGGCATCAATCCGGAACACCAAGAAGTAGAATTTAGTTTATATTATGTATAAAAGCAAAAGCCTTAATGTGTTTCCTGTCACTAAGAGACCCTTAATCAGTGTCGGCCTGGGGCCCACCGGGTTTGCTGGGCCCCCACCCTCCTACTGTGACACACTACCAATGCTTTGCATGTATGCGTGAACGGTGCTACGCGCATACGTGAATGGAGCTGATTTTTTCATTTTTATAGTATCCCAATATTGAGAGAGGGGGGTCTGGGTCAGTGGGGGGCCCACCAGGTTTTTTCCTGGACTTAATCATAGGCTAATCCAGAGATATTTAAAGGAAAAGGAGCCAATTAGAAGTTAAAAATATATATATTTCCTCTATTGGCTCACTCTTAGAATACATACTATTTAAACACTATGCAAAAATACAAGGTGAATGGTAACACATAACTGCAAAAATAGCAGTAAAGTAAATACAGTAAAGTTAAAAGTAAAGGTTTCATTGGGTAAAGCAAGAGACATCAAAATAAAAGTTCAACCCAAATGGTTGTCTTGTCCCTATGTGAAAAATCTAGCTTCTTTTTTTAATAAATAAAAAAGTTCAATTACTTCCTCTAATGTTATGAACAATTTTATCAATCCTATTGTCCTACTGTCCTATTATGGTCTCCTGACTTCTACTCCTTGGTGTTCTGGATTGATGCCTGTCTGCAATTATAGTTTCCAGTAAATACTTCTAAACTAGTTATGGTGGGAAGGCTAGCTTAACACAGAAAAACATGTATTTCATATAAAGGTGAACTTTAAAATAAAAAAAAAAAACAGTTGATTCTAAGAATGCATTGAGCTAATACTAGAGCTTCTATATTGTCAGCCATTGTTTATTTAGCACTGACCTAAGCCTCAAATGTAGTTTGAGTGCTAAACAAGTGCTAAAGAAAATGCCATGTTAGCCAACTTGCCAATAAAGACTTTCCATTGAATAACAATATTACTGTAAACTCTGTATTTGCAGCAATCTGACTTAATTATGGGAAATAAATTGCCTCCCTTTGCATTCTCCTACAATTAATCAGGATCGCAGTTAGAATTAACCAATGGCAACAACTCACTGTGTGCCATGGCCCTTAAATGGACCCAAAAAATAGTGTCTATGGTGCATCAACTTAATCTTCCCTATGTACCTTGTACATTAAGTCTAAACCACTTTTTCGTCCCTATGAAATTAATTTGAACTGAATTATAACTTATGAATTATTACTTGATAGATTGTTAGTTATTAACTGTATTGGGGCTAATTTAGGTAATATTAACGGCATTTTTAGGCATTAATTCTGAGCTACCTGCCTGGCAACCTGGTGTTTTGGAGGTAGTAAAGCTAAATTTGCTTTAATCATTAGTGATGAGGAGGGGTTGGATCAAAAGAAAGTTCATCTTCCCCGAAAGAGGAATAAACGTGGCATTCCTCCTGTCTCTCCTAATGCCTGCATCAAAGACACTGTGGCTGCAGAAGTATTTGATGATGCCTGGAGGAAAGCAGTTGATTCCTTGCAGGAGCTTATTTTGAGATTCTGGGAAGAAGCAGTGGGTAAGTTTCTGTATGTTTGATGAACATATACTGTACTCTAGAAGTCTGTGATCATGTTGCATTTAACTGTGGCAAAACATACAACTTCAAAGGGGGCAAAAACCCACCATAAGTATATTTGCTGTATCTTTTTTTTTGAGCAGTTAAGCAACTTTAATTTTGTAGCTGTTACTTACTGTTGTTCCCAGAGTTGTCAGTATATTCCTGTACTATTTCTTTCCTATTGATAACATTATATTATTATGCTTTGTTTATGTCACCCCAACATATTATGCAGCACTTTACAAAGACACACACATTAACAGTAGTAACCTAGTAAATTAGGCTGACACACATCCATCAAGTTCAGTCTTTTATGACTATATATAAACTGCCTAACTGCTTCACTGTGATACCTGTCTTATAATCTTTACACTTCCAGGGCCACTCTCAGAATAATCATACAATAGTGATACAGGTTATAAAGGCTTATGTTGCAATGGGAATTTAACCAGACTGGACCCATGGGGGGAGTATGGCAAGCCAGTCGGACCCTGGGTCTTGCCATAAAACTGGCACTGGCCACATGCTATCAATCAGTGTCTTGAACTTGGTTTTATCTCTTCTGAATTAGTGTCTAATTGGTAAGGCAGAGTCCAAATGCAACAATTAACTTACAATGTTTTGTACAGAGGAGCTAAAGCAAACTGAGAAGCGCCAGTCAAATGGCAATAAGTATCTCCCAATGCCAATCCCACGTATTATTTCCGAGTCAGCAAGTGTCCCTCCATCTAGAGGCTCAGAAGCAAGAAGCCTATCGTTCGGCTCATACCTGTTTCCATCTCAGGTAAAGGCATAACCACAACAACATGTAATAAACTGTATGTATTTGTATGGAAAAATATATGAAGACATTCAATTGACCATATAGAGGTGCCAGCACTCAGGATAGGAAAAACCAAAGTTGCTTCCCTCACACACACAAAGAACTCCTTTTACTTAACTGAGAAGTGCTGACAATTCTTATCAATAAGCCAAGGCTCTCCCTGAAGAGCTGTGTTCTACTCTGAACTTTCTTCACTTTGAAATAGAAGATTCTCATGAAAGTAAGGAGAGTAGTGCAGTGAAAACTGAGCTGTTGAGGAGGAGCAACTGGTGGCGTATAAGTTAGAGCACTGCTATTTATTGGGCTTGCCTTGTTCTTTAAAGGAGAACTAAAGCTTAACTAAAGACGTAGCTAGAAAGGTTGTACATTGTGTTTTGGGCTTCTGTACCAGCCAAAGGCAACCACATCCCTTTAGCAGTAAAGATCTGTGTCTCCAAAGATGTAGCTCTCCATCTTTTCTGCTGATTCACTGATTCACATGCTCTGTGCTGCTGTCACTTACTGAATTTAGGGACCCACTCACAATATACAGTACACATAGAATATAAATGTCACAATATAAGGCTGAATAGTCATTAATACAGATAATTACTACATGGCAGCACAGAAACCAGTGCAATTAGCATCAGAATGTAATAATCAGCCCTATAGCATCAGCTTATATCACAGACCAACCTCATTTTCTGCTTGATAATTTGCAACAACCCCTAAGCTTAGCTTCTCAACAGCTGCTCAGAGCCCACTAAACATATGAGTGTCACAGACACTTTCCAACTTGGTGACCCCCTGTGACAAGTTTGAAGTCCTGGATCATTGCTGCTATTGACAAGCTGAAACTTTAGACTGATGCAATAATAGCAGTACATAAAATATGAAATTTTTCGCCATTTTCATTTCTAGGGCTTAGTTCTCCTTTAACTATTATACGCTAGTGTCCCTCTTGGTGCTGGAGATACTGTGCATGCACTGTATAAATGCTGAAAGCAAAGATAAACATTCCAGAGTTCAGGGTACTGCATTTATAAACTGTACTGAATTGTCCAAGTTTATTATGTTTTGTTAGATTTATACCAGGGATAAGAGGCCCATCTCAAAGTGATAACTTTTGAACAACAGCTCCCACAATCATTAGCTTTACACACCCATAACTAAGAATACTGAGATTAATTGGAGACCCACAACAAAATACAACACACAGATTCAGCCCAGGTTTCTGTACCCTCCTGTGAGCATGATACAGATGGAAAAACAACAATACTAATAACAAAGTCATAATAATTATTTCTCCCCACCCCTGTAATTCTTGATCTTTTCTAGTTTTTACTACACTTATCTACTTTCATTAACCTTTATTTGTGTTGACATGTTCAAAATAATTAAGCAATAGATTTTAGCTAAGCAGAAAGAAAATCTAATGGCACACAGCCATTAAACAGGCATTGATACCCTCAGCAAAGTCCCCATCAATATAAAGTCACTTCTCCACTCAGCAGCCACTGCCTGTTTATTCATATATAAATGAAAACACTAGGGCAGGTGCTGGGGCTCTCTGGTGAGAATAGCTTGGAAATACTTCTGCATTCTGGAGTGATCCCTGCCTGGCTGTATTTACTTTTTTCACAAGAAATTATAGCACATAATTGCTACTTTTCCTGAAATCATATATATTAGCAGATGTAATATTTTCCTATATAACTTTGTAAAGCTATGGAGGTGCTGTTTACACATATTGAACTATTCAGGCCATTTGCACATGTGGCATCTTCTATCCAGTTAAATGGCATAGTATCTGTTCTGATTATAACTAAATAACAATGAAGATAGAAAAATGACATGTAATTTTATTTAGGTTTTGTTATGGCTATTACAAATAAGTTGTGCAAGTAGCCTGTCCACCTAGAGTCAGCTGATAACATTGGCATGTTTAATCTCTCTAAGAATATTATCCCTAAAAATATTACATAAGTATAAAGAGTGTTTAATTTGTGCTAATCGTTGTTAGTATTAATGGACAATGAAACTATATATATTTATTTGCAGACAAATCGCAATTTATACAATGATTTGAATGGTGTTATGACAATTCAGGCCAAACCCCTGCAGCACCGACATGCTGGATCCGCAGAGAAAATGCAGTAAGTAGAGCAACAAATGTCTGCTAAACTCTTCTGGGAGAAATATTGTGTTTAATATAAAGTGAATTTATTTTGTACAGAAGAAGCAGGTTTTTAATAATAGACTTCGTATTTAATGAACTCTATGGGGGTTATTTGAGTTTTTTATTTACTCTAATAAATGTGAATGTACTGACAACTCGAATGGTAGCCTATTTATAAAAACACTCGAACGAATGTTCTAGTGTTCAAATTGAGTTTTCCTCCATAAAAACTCAAATGTCAGGAAGGCTATTAACGTCTTCAAACAGGTCACTGTTCCTCTGTCATTGACTTCTACATGAACTCTGCAGGTTTTTTAGGTGGCGACCTATCAAATTTGAGTTACTTCCAGGGTAAGGGGATTCAAATTTTGAATTCAAGTTGGTGGTTTTAAACTCCAAATTGTGAGTTTTGACCAAAAAAAAATTGAATGTACCATTCGATCCCTAGTAAATCTTAGGGATGCACAGAATCCGGGATTCGGGCAGGATTTGACCTTTTTCAGCAGTATTTAGGCAAATCGAATCCTAATTTGCATGACTTTTTTGTCACAAAACAAAGAAGGAAAATGTTATACCCTTCCCACGTGTAATTTGCATATGCAAATTAGGATTCAGTTTGGTATTCGGCCGAATCTTTCGCAAAGCATTTGGACGTTTGGCCGAATCCAAAATAGTGGATTAGGTGCATTGCTAGTAAATCTGCCCCTAAGTAATAGAGATCAAACTTCTCTCTTTTGAGAATGGCTGTGAAATGCAGTAGTGTGTTTGTCTATGTAATGGAAAATCTGCTCTCTTGATGCAAGACTCTAAACTATTTGGTTCTGCAGAAATGAACAGGAAGATAAAAGCTTTAACATTGTACCCCGGGTCTTAAACTCAGCACGGAACAGACTGGGAAGATTAAGCGATAACAGTGTTCTCTCCTCATCGCGAATACTGCAAACTCCATCTAGGAAAACACCAACACAGCGCCGGCTGCCATCTATCACTCTGGATCCTCTGCGGTCCAAAACCCCGAATGTCTACAGTGATGAAGTCTTAAGAGGGACAAAATTGTATGTTTAATGCAATCAAGTATATTGTGGGGTTTTTTGTCTGAAAAATTCATGATTTTAATTTTCCCTCTTGCCTATAATCCCATTCTGAATTCTCAATCTAAAGGTAGAATCTAAGATTCTAGAATCAGTTTTTTTCCCTTTTACATGATACTTTCTTTATTAAGTGGAATGTATATACATATTGCCTGAGACTAGTTATCCGAAATGCTTGGGACCTGGGCTTTGCCGGATAACGGATCCTTCCATAATTTGGATCTTCATACCTCATCTACAAGAAAATCATGTAAACCTTAAATAAACCCAATAGGCTGGTTTTGCTTCCAATAAGGATTTTAATTATATCTTGTTTGGGAACAAGTTCAATGTACTGTTTTATTTATTAGAGACAAAAAGGAAATAATTTTTTAAATTTTGGATAAAATGGGAGATGGCCTTTCTGTAATTCAGAGCTTTCCGGATAAGGTATTTTCATATAACGGATCCCATACCTGTATATGATTCCGTGCAGGTCTGCCCACTGTTTTCATCAATGCTCATATTGCCGTTTAGAATAATATATAGGCAAAGCTGCACAATGCTCTTGTACAATAATCTGAGGTCTCTGTGGGACTAATTCTGCAGACTTTTGACACAATTCTGCATGTCTCTTTTTAAGGCTGAACAATTGGCTAAGTTGACACATCAGTGATTATACACCAGTGCAAGTGCTGGTTAAAATTAGGATTAGGATTAAAAGCACAAAAAAAGGTGTCCTGTTCTTGTCTAAATCAGTCTTACCAGTGTAAGAATTGGAAAATTTCTTTTTGTATTTCAGATACACTGGACTAGACCGGTTGCCATCACCATCCATGCAAGCTAACAGAAATAAATTGCCACCCATTAACTCAGAAGTGACTGAGCAACATCGGTCAGTCCCTGGATCTCGGCATTCAGCTGTGAGTTTCTAATAGTGCATAGTTTTTGTGAAGGACTGTAAATATTTAACTTTATAACCAGCTGAAACCATCGACTGTTCAGGTAATCAGAGTGTCTAGATAGTAATCATTTTTCTAGGTATGTTATTAAGCCATGTGCTCGCTGACTCAATTTAAATGGAATCTAACTAAAATATAATTTATGCCTGAGTTAACAACATTTTAATGTGCATAGCTAAATATGTCTGAATGCTGAAAGTATTTGGCACAGGGCAGTCTCCCGATCTCCTGGGCCAAAAAAAAGTAGCAGCAAATGCGCGCCGTGCGGCTTAGTGTGCGCACGGGCCCTACGTTGCAGGGGGTCTTGAGAGGGGCCCTGGATAGCAGTCCTGGTGGGTACGGGCCCCCCAGCCCAAGCTTGCTTTGAAGGCACATAGACAAATTGACTACCCAAAAGTAGATTAATGTGGTACCACTTCACTTTCTTTCTATATCATCGTTTCTGATACTTTATACAAGTATGGGACCTATTATCCAGGGGTTTTCCTGATAAAGTATCTTTTCTTAATTTGGATCTTCATAAATCTACTAGAAAATCATGTAAAACTTAAATAAACCCAACATGTTTTTACATGTAATAAGGGTTATGTATACATTTGTTTATGTACTTAATTATTACAGAGAAAAAGGAAATCGTTTTTCAAAATTTGGATTATTTGGACAAAATGTGTGTGTATATATATATATATATATA
>CM044431.1:43581340-43606444 GCA_024363595.1 Xenopus borealis | reverse complement strand
AATGGACAGCACCAGTCACAACGGAATCTTCTTAAAATGCCTTTATTTAGACATGGGCACAGACCCAGAAAAAAAAGAATATAGTCTATAGAATGCCAACAGTTGCTTATAGTTATAGTAAGAGGGAAAGTTTAACTAAGACCAGAAGTCATTATCTCTTTGACCATGTGAAATACTGTAGCTCTGGGTCTAAGAATTGATTTGTCCTACTTTGGGACCTTGATTTGTGAGAAGTTATATAATGAGAATGCATTAGCAAATGGAAGACATTTGTTTCTATTTCATTTAATGAGGAATATTGCCAGCCAAATTTTTGCAGTGGTTACCTTGGCTTTGTGACCAACCACTTAATTATTGGAACCTCCATATACGTACCAACTATTGCCTTTCATATACAAAGTATTTGCAGTTTCCAAAGAACATAAAATAGTTTTTAAGATTAACTCTGATCAGCCTACTCTATTCTTATGCCTCTAGCTATGGTTGCCATCATGTGCTGTATATGGTACTAGCCATAGTACAGAAACAGTACTCATTTTATCCTTAGTAAAACATGACAACTGATGTAGTTATTTCAATTTATGAGTGTTTTAAAATTTGTGGGGTATATGAGAGATCCTGGCTGCCATAACGCACATCTTTTTTTGCTCAGAACAAAACCAGGCTCCCTCACAGCAGAATATCTAGTGCTGTACCTGACAGTGCAGGTCGCCGACCCCCACGGGAGAAAACTGCACCCCAGGAGCAATTTTCAAGGCCAAATACTACGCACACCTTTAGAGTAAGTTCCTACTCACTTTGGAATACAAAGCTTTAAATATGATTTCCTATAAAGATAATGTAACTGGCTAATACAATGGCTTGTCTAGCTAATGAATCAGAGAGTATCACTTGTACTCCAGCCTCAGGAATACTCAACTTGTGCAGAAAAAAAGATAAAACTATAAATTATACACATAAGCCAGGACATAAGAACCATGAACAGGAAATGGGACAACAGGTTACACATAAGAAATAATCAGGTCCTGTTTATACATTTTTTTTTGCCATTTTAATCATAATGGCATGATATTGGTGGGCTGAGTAACCAGATATTTCTAATGGAGTTAGAGATGGAACTGATTTTTATCTGGTGTGCTGGAAAACACATTTAACTAATTTTGCATTAGTTTTTGTACTTGATCATCATTTGTCATTTTTGCCACAGCAGATATATCTGATCAGTTCCTTTTAATGTCTGCTCTCTTAGTGTTATGTTTAATTATATAGGCATCTGACCCACTGGCTCCTTGGTTTTATGAGCATGGTGGGTGTGGCCTTTTTTGTTATATCTCACTGGTGTGACCAAACTAACCACAGTTTCTGTCTTTTAAGTAACAAGTCATATAACATAAAAAATATGCATATCTGTGGTATAGGTATGCGTTTAAACTGAAAAGCTGAAGTTGCAATAATTATATTTGTATTTTCATCAGTCGGAATTGTCACACAGACGCTCCTTTACTCCTATGGATTTTACGAACCATACGTGGACTGGGCAGAGTTTCCTAACAAGTAAGAAATTACATTCTTTATACAGTCATCTGAAAAAGTTTGAGAACTAATTCTTTGGAGTTTTGTTTATCATTGGCTGAGTTTGAAAGTAGAAACTTCCTTCTAATATATCACATGCCTTATGGAAAAGGTATTGTTTCAGCAGTGACATAACGTTTATTGGATTAACAGAAAATATGCAATATGCATCATAACAAAATTATACAGGTGCATAAATTTGGTCACTCCAACAGAGATATTACATCAATACTTTGCTGAGTTGATCCTCCTTTTGAAAATAGCAAATAGCCTCTAGACGCCTCCTACGCCTTTGGTGAGTGTCTGTATTCTGGATGGTGGTATTTTTGACCATTCGTCCACACAAAAACTCTCCAGTTCAGTTAAATTTTATGGCTGCCGAGGTGGACAGCCTGCTTCAAATAATCTCAGATTTTTTATGATATTCAAGTCGGGGGACTGTGACAGCCATTCCAGAATATTGTACTTCTTCTTAAGTAAATAACTTCTTCTTAAGTAAATGACTTTGTAGATTTCGTAGTGTGTTTAGGGTCATTGTCTTGTTGGAATATCCAACCCCTGCATAACTTCAACTTTGTGACTGATGCTTGAACATTATTCTGGAGAATTTGCTAATATTTGGTTGAATTCAACCGACCCTCGACTTTAACAAGGGCCCCAGTACCTGAACTAGCCACATAGCCCCACAGCATGATGGAACCTCCACCATATTTCACAGTAGGTAGCAGGTGTTTTTCTTGGAATGCAGTGTTCTTTTTCCGCCATGCAAAGCGCTTTTTGTTATGACCAAATAAACTGAATTTTTGTCTCATCTCTCAGCACTTTGTTCCAAAATTACTGTGGCTTGTCTAAATGAGCTTTTGCATACACCAAGCAATTCTTTTTGTGGCATGAGTCTTACTCATCATCTTGCCATACAGATGTTCTTTGTGCAAATTGCGAGTTGTATAACGGTGTATAGATACCCCTTCTGCAGCAAGATGTTCTTGAAGGTCTTTGGAGGTGATCTTTGGGTCATCTGTAACCATTCTCACAGTCTTCTGCATAGGCCAGTCCTGTATTTTTCTTGACCTGCCAGACCTGGGTTTTAAAGCAACTGTGCCAGTCTCCTTCCATTTCCTAATAACATCCCTTACAGTTGAAACTGAGATTTTTGTAGCCTTCCCCTAAACCAGGGGTCTCCAACCTTTTTGCTCATGAGCCACATTTAAAGAGATTCTGACACCTGAAGTCAAACTCATTTTTAAATCTATTTTAATAACTGGCTTTGAAAGCTACTTCTAACTTTGCCATAAAGTATTTGCATGATGCTTTTACATTACCTGTCTGATCCCCCATGTTCCTGTATGAGGGGGCTGCCATATTTGTGCACCCGGCATCTGTTATCAAACTGTAACTAACAGACTGAGATGGGACTGTTAGGCTGGCAAAGTAAGAGTGTCAGGGTGTCAGAGAGTCAGGCTTAGAAATTTCAGCTAACAGCTATATACAAAAACAAACCTCTCAGCAAAAAATTATCAACATGACCTATAGGTAACAATTAATGTACATTCATATGTTAAATTTCATTTTTTAGTGTCAGTATCACTTTAAATTTAAAAAAGAGTTGGAAAGCAACACAAGCATGAAAAAGTCCATGGGGATGTCAAATAAGAGCTCTGATTGGCTTTTTGGTAACCCCTATATGGACTGGCAGCCTACAGGAGAGAATGTTTGGCAGGACATCTGTTTTTTATACAACCAAAACTTGCCTCTAAGCCAGTAATTCAAAAATAAGCACCTGCTTTGAGGCCACTGGGAGCAACATTCAAGGGGTTGGAGAGCAACATGTTGCTCGCGAGCTACTGGTTGGGGATCACTGCCCTAAACCATAATACTGAACAATCTTTGTTTTCAGATCTTTTGAGAGTTGCTTTGAGGATCCAATGCTGTCACTCTTCAGAGGAGTCAAACAGAAGCACAATTTGCAGTTGGGCACACTTGCCTATAAAGCTTAACGAGCCTTTGAGTTTTGCCAAAATTACCAGTATATTAGATATGAGCAAAATCTTTAAAACGGCTTCGTGTGAATAAAAATTTCTTCCTTATGGGATGAGCAGCAGATGACTAGGACTAGATATTATTTTGGCTTTCCTTAAAATTAGTTAGAGACTAAATCGGTAAATATCATTTCAGTGAGCAAAGATCTGACCTTAATGGATATGTTTTTCTCTGCAACCTTATAAACTGCAGTATGTTCCAAAGTCCCCAGTACAGCAAACTCTTTCATCTATGTCTGATAAGATAAAGCTCAGAATCGTAGTGATATTGCACATTATTGATCCGAGTGACCTACCTGATGTGGAATCCTGCTGTTAGAAAAAATTTATACTTTGAGAGTAGCACTTGACTCGTCCAGTGCGAAGTAACAATACAAGTGTTCTCTTCTTTGTGCCAAATTGCCCAAGGTGAAAAGGTAAACTTGGGGAGAACAAAACAACTCATGTCTCGGAACTGCGTGCATTTATTTAAGTTCACATGCTACAGCTGAGTAAAACTGGCCAGTCACAATAGAAAACTGTTTCTTATGGAAAGATGGCTCACTTATGTATACGTATGTTTTATATTCATATAATAACTGATGAAAAACACTTATGTACTGGGGACACAAACAGGATGGCTAATAAGCAACAGCTAATTTATATATAGAATGTTTCTCTAAAGCAGAAACACCAGAGACTGAAATAATGTGGAAACAGAGTTTGTCTCTCTGATTTTCAAACTACATGTCAATTTAGAAATCTTTTAGACTAGGAATGGGTTTATGACTTGCCAATAGCCATCCTTTCTTCAAAAACAATTGTGAAAATGTATTTGCTTTCTATATATGCTTAACTGCCTGCCATATCAGATTAAATCACCAATGAGACACACCACAACTCTACTACTTTAAACCCCATTACAGGTCTTTTCTTTTGCCGGCGGAGAATATGCCAAACCTTTCTTAAGGCCCCCATACACGGGCCGATAAAAGCTGCCGACAGACCGAGTTATTGGCCCGTGTGTGGGGCCATCCGACGGGCTTCCCCTGGCGATATCGCCAAACGAGCGTATCTCACTGTCTATGGCCACCGTTACTGTGGTCAGTTTGTATACAGGGTGCAATTCAGCCCAAATATGCACCCTTCAACATGGTCTATTAATTGTTTTCACCAATATGTCCACAATAGAAACATATAGTACACTGGTTCTTAACAATACATTATTTATATGCATGAATGTCTAAATTAAAAGTGTATCAGAAGAAGCCACTTGTATGTAAATGAGGGTTTTCTTATTTGCAGATGAGCATTGCATCTTGGTTCCCCCACCCACTGGAAAGTAGGGCTGTGATAATTTAATTTAAAGACTTGTGTCATTTAGCAAATGATCATATCTTGCCTAGTCCACCACTTACAGTGTGTGGATCCAAGGGTCCACTGACTAGTCAGTAGTCTACTAGGTTTGTCCAGGAGTTTGGGGTCGAGATAAATCCATATATGCCCAAGGTGATTCCAAGATTTTGAGAATACTTGAAATAAAATGCTTGACATTTGAACAATTGAATACATTCTATTTCTGAATTTTTCTTCCAGGCTCCCAATATCCACCTAAATCTTTCCAGAGGAATCAGCCAACTTCTAGAAGAAAATCTCAAGTGGCCTCTTAATGAAATGTATTGAAATGGACAATAAAAAGCCAAATAGCCAAATGTTTGAGAATTTACCAAAACTAGCTTTAAGCTTTTTCTGTACATTATAAAAGAATTACAGGGGGACCTTTGCAGCAAAAAGAGCAGTACTGTGTATATATATATATATATATATATATATATTTATATATACAGAATCTCTTTGGACAGCTGGTTGTTGTACATAGCCCCTTACGTCCATTTTTTTTTCTTCAGGTGATTTACTACATCAAATGTTAGATACAACTCTCTTCAATGCCAAACACGTTACTTCCCATTTTCTTAGTCCCAAAATTTATAATGGAGTCATGGAGATTTCAATCATTGGGGCCAATTGTGCAAGACCTGAATCATGCCATTTGACTTTTTTTTAAGATGGAGCATGATGAATTAAAACCTTGAATGTCTTGAGGGTAAGGGTACCGGGATTGTTTAAGAGTATTTTATATGTAAATAGCCTTTATTGTTTCCAAATGCATAATTAAATAATCAGCATATAAAATGGTTGCACCAGGGATATCAGACTTGAGACCTCTGGTATGGTGAATTAAGTTCCAGAACTTCCTGCTGGAAGTGACATACCACCTGAAAGCAAATATTTCTGAAAATACTTATTCTCCAAAAGTAGCCTTGTGTGACACTGCAGAGTAAATCCATCTGTCCATACAAGCACTGAAAACAAGCACTGGTCACATATAAGCCTCTTTATGAACAGCACAATTTATTTGTCCCATTATTTCAGCTACAGTCAAACTAAGATTATGCTATGTATCTATTTAGCAAAATCTGTTGCTCTGACTTTCAAAACCTTGAGTTGCGGCGCTCAAGAGCAACAGATAGTCCTAAATAGATACATACCATAATCTAAATAGATACCATAATCTAAATAGATACTTACCATAATCTTACCTTGACTGTAGCTGAAAAAAGGGGACACTTAAATTGTGCTGTTCATCATGGGTTAATTGGGAAAACACTTTACTGGCATCTGAAAGTACAATTAAAGGAAAGGCGTTTTTACAAAGTGAAACTGCTATTTTAAAAGTAAAATATCATATCCAAGTCTTAAAAATGTGAAAGCAAGATGCTCAAACAGCTGATCAAGGGGCAGAATCTGACCTGGAGATGGCCTCATTGACACCTACAGGAGTCAAGTTATGGGAATTATTGGGAAATGTCCAAATGTTTGTTGAATCAGACTATTGGACTGAGCTCTAAATAAGTCACAAATAAAAATTGCAGTGTATAACTGTAAGACTGTTAAACTGAATAATGTGAAATATCTATCTCATTTTTAGAATGTTTTCTATTTACACCTGTTATAACATCCCCCAACGTGTCTGTCATTACAATATCAGTTAATGCTTCATTTGGCTGTTTGAGTTTAATTCAAAGTATAATACACTCCTTGAATTTGAGCCAGTTGGATGCCCTTCATCTTGCTGTGGCTAACAACCTGCAGCATGATCACAGAGTAAACAGAAACATAAATCCATGGTTCTGTCAGTCAAGTCCTTGACACACAGCCCTTTGGGTTTTATGATCTATGACAGGTGAGTGGTTAAAGGGCCAGTAACTCAATTAAAAATTCTCTACAAGCATATATATTTACTGAAACTGTGTTTTTGACATTTTGGGACACATTTTGTATCTGTGGTATTTTATGCTATGGCTGGGGCACATTAGGCATATTACCTAAAGTTCTCCTGAACCCAGTAGGAGAGCCCTTTTGTACTATCAGAGTGCAACAGTAATTTGTATATAACACTGATCTCTTCAATACTTTCAGGTGCATGCAGACCAGGAGCAGAAGCTCAGTGGGGCAGCAAATTCTTGGCCTGCAGAGAAACGCAGGCAGAGATCCACCATGCTCTGGCACTGGCATTAAGCTGGCTGGACATTGGCTTCTAACTAAGCAACTCCAGTCAGTTTACAATGGGCTGCCCCAATCTAGTTTGATAATCCCATCAGGTCCGGAACATATCAATTTATGTATATGGTCCTTTCCAGACAGGGCTCCATAGGCCACTACTTTGATCCACTCAAAATTATTTTATGTATGGCCATCCCGCCATTACAAACTGTAGAGTAACTATTATTGCAAATGTGCTTGGGTCCTGAAAGAAAAGGGCCACATTGGCAGAAATAATTTGATCTATCACCACCAAAGAAAAAAATGTAGTATGGACGGGCCAACGGGCAATTTCACATGCAGGAGATGAAGGATATAGGCAGTTAGACGGGGTGGGAAACCGGAAGATAGACAATAAGGTAAACTGCTGGTTGTTGGGAAGACTGCTTATTGGTTTGTCTGACTCTGGAGATACATAAGGGCTTCCCGGTATAGGAAGGGACCTGCAAAGGGTTTGTCTGTAATGGTGTGACTTTTATATGCCCCGGATTGTTAACTGATCCATGCACTTTCTAGAAAACTTCAAAACATACAGAGAAATATTTTCTGCATAAACTTTATGTAAATTTCATATGTATAATATTTATAATAAGTTTATTTTTTTATTACTTTGAATGGGGAACAAATTTGTATTATAGTCACACAAATCTGACAAAATAAAATAGTCGCAACATTAACTTTTCTACTGTATTATACCACTTCAGTAGCATAGTAACTATGTAACAGTATTGTATATACAACTGCTGTAATTTATACCAATTTTGAATGGTTGGATTATTACTCTGAATGGACTGTCTCTTTGATTGTGTCAACAACCTATAAGCATTCATTTGTTTATTGCCAATAAATTGCCTGTTTTATAAAATATCTGGTGTTTCCTGGGTATTTCCATGTAGTCTACCAGTCTATTGAATCTCAAGAGAAAACACATGTGGTGGGGGCTGATTTAATTATGCTTGAGCCATTTGGCTTGAGCAATCCTAAAGAACACCTAAAAGTGGCAAAACTCTTTCTTATGTGGCAAATTTATGCCGAAGTCTCTACTCCTGAATTTTTATTTTTTTTGTTTCTTTTAAATGTCCCATACAGTCTCATATCCTCGGTTCCAACTGTACCAAAGTCCTCTTTCTCTATAATAATAAAACAGTAACTTGTACTTGATGGTAACTAGTGGCATGAATCCATATTGGTGGCAAAACAGGCCTGCAAAAATTGAATAATCCTAGAAATGCTGTATTTTGTGTACTAAACATAAACATGAACTTACTGCACCACAAGCCTAATCAAACAAATGATTTATGCCGGAGGTCATAATTTTTTATAACTTTGTTAAATGTTTGCAAGACCATGCAGATGCTCACTGTGGTCTGGTCTTCAGTTGGGAGGTTAATCTTAGGAATCGTCATAAATGATCAAAACAGCACAAGTCAAATAATATCTGCCAGAAGCCGATACAAACTGATTAATAATCAGTGGCGTAACTACTCCCTGGTGGGCACCGGAACAGGATAGGCACCTGGACCCCTGTTGGGCCCTTACCTCTATAAATCGCATGCTGGAGTGTTGATGGTATGTGTGCTGTAAAATCTCCCCGTAGATAAACACCTGCCATAACCATTATTGTGGCTCTGATGGGCCCCAAGGGGGTGGGGGCCCTGGTGCAATTGCACCCCTGGTAGTTACGCCACTGCTAATAATCAGAATATACAGCCTGCACTGGGTCCTGTGTTGTCATATTATTATTAACATGTATTTCTATAGTGCCAACATATAATCTGTGGGTTTTTTTTTAGTTTTTGTATTGGTTAATACAAAATTTCTCTGACTGCAGAAAATAAAATCCTTCATTGAGAATCCCAGTTTATCTGTTTAAATCTTGCACCATTTGTGCCGGTGGAGACCAGGCAGGGGCGGGCCACGATGCAGTGATCAGCCAATCTCTTTATCAACCATGGGGAATCCTGCCTGGTTTTCCTCATTTGGAAAAATGGGCAGCAAGTTTTGACCTGGGCAGCCCTTCAAATTACTGGGCTGTCCATGCCAAACAAGACAGGTGGCAACCCTAATTAGAAGTAACCACAGAGTTCCATGATCTGTATAAAAGCATGAGCCTGAAAGCATGGAACTCCTCCATGTCTGAAAATATCCTTGTATTTTACCATGGGGCGACTTATTTCACTATATAAATGGTGCTTAGTGATGTCATTTCTGTGGCGTGACACACTGAGTATGTGTATTAAAATAAATAAAGCATTCAGTGTTAAAAGTTACCTCAGAGTTCCATTATGACCTGTAGAAAAACACTTGGCCTTTGGCTTTATGCTTTTATATGGACTGGTTATGGAACGCCTTATGTGACTTACAATAGGGGTTTGATTTCTAGACTGTCACGGTCTTTTATTGATATGAGGTAAGTAAAAGTTCTGTATGGCTATCAAGAAGGGGCGGGGCATATGTATTGTTATGGTAAGCATAAGCACGTGAACTGTAGGCGTTACAGGAAACGTGTTCCCGCCCATCTGTGTTCGGGACAGCCTGACAGCTGCGGAGTGCGTAGCCTGGCGACATAGAGGAGTTACCGCAGAGCTCTTTCGTTAAACATCCCGTCACTGGGTATTTTGTAGCCAGATAGCGCCATGGAGATTAAGGGAGACGTGCAGCCGCTGGTGTGGATGGCTGCGGCCGTGGTTCTTTTGACCCTGCTGGCCTTCTCGGCTCTGCCTCCCCTGCTGGACTACTTTCGCAAGTGGAAACGTATGAGACCGATTCCTGGCCCCGGACCCAACTACCCACTAGTAGGGGACGCGCTGTTCCTAAAGCCTAACGGAGGAGGTAACTGTGCGCTTCAGCCAGGCATGGCCGCTACATCCCAGCGCTAATAGACTGCTGCCTTTATTCTTTCTTCTGTGCACTTCCATTGACTTCCTTCCTGTTTTTACCAGCCCTATACGATTAGTAAGTGTCCCCTGCAGATCCCATGATTACCTGCCTTTCTATAGAGCGCTGTGTGGTTTTTGCTGTCCCCTCCCAGCATCCTTACAGACCCTCAGCACAAAGTGTGGGAGGTGTAGTTGTGCGCTGGATACACCAGTTGCTTGTGTGCGCTGGATGCGCAAGTGTAACAGTAGGAATGAACCTGTAACAATTCCATTGGGTGGGTTATTGACCCTGCTGTAAGGGAGATCTGCTAAACACAGCTCTTATCTGTATGTGGGATAAACCCTGCACTATACACATGTTCCACAGTAGGGAGTCTGCAACCTATGGACTCAGGTCTGGACTGGGAGCAATAATGGGCCCTGGCATTCCAATGATATAGTAGCCCAATCAGCTCCACACCAGCCCACTAAATTGTTACTTTCTATGGCAGCCTCTCGGGCATTTGCCAGAACCCACAGATTGACAGTCCGGGCCTGTATGGACTTCCCATCTGCTGCTGTTGAATTCCGAGTCATGTTTCAATCAATCACCCAAGTGCTGTGTCACACACATTGCTAGGGGTGCCTTGGCTGCCCCGTCAGTTTGGATGGTGCTGCCCGTACCCCCCCAACCCACATAGACCACCCTCCCAGCCTAACTGCCCCTAACTTTTTACTTCAGCACAGATTCCGGCTTCGGAGTTCCACGCAGCCATCTTCTGGGTCTTCGGCAATTTCTGTCCATTTCGGCGAGGTTGTTGCAAACTGGTAAATTGCTCCAACTGCGCATGTGCCGATATGTCGGTCTACGTCTCAGCTTACCGAAGACCCTGAAGATGGCTACGTGGAACTCTGATGCCTGAATCTGCACATCTGCATTTCCCCGGGGGGGGGGGGGGGGCAGTGAGGCTGGGGAGGAGGAGGGAGGGGGGTCTACATGGGATGGGTGTAGGGTTTTTATTCTAAGGGTAGGGACAGACAGGGAGATTCGGGGAGATTTTGTCGCCTGGCGTTTTTTAGAATTCGGGGAGATTGTTGCCTGCTAAAAAACGCCAGGCGACAGAATCTCCCCGAATCTCCCTGTCTGTCCCCTGCCTAAAGGGTTGAATTCTCTTTTTAAGAAAGACAAAGTCCCATCAAAACTCCGGGTTATCTGACCCAAAAGGTCCCACGATAAACAGAATCTTCAGGACCACCTTTGTTCAAAGTCTGGTTATTCCCTACCCCTCCCACACACAGAAGGCACAGGTGGGGACAAGGGTCTTTAGGATCCCTTTGCTGCAGAACCAATGGACCTCTGAAGAGGTCCCATCACAGAATGCACCCACTTGGAGCTGGGTTTTGGGGGAAGAAGGAACCTAAACCCCAACCGCCAGGCTGCAGCCCAGAACCGGGCCGTGGACAGTCCTGAACTGGGCCGCTGAGCCTAGCCTGCAATTATCGAGGTGTGCCAAATTGGGCACTGGCGCATCCAAATAGGACGCAGACCCCCTGACAAATAGTCTGAGACAATTTGCAACTGGTTTTTATTTTTTATTATTTGTGTATTTTTTTTTAGTTATTAAGCTTAATATTAAGCAGCAGTTTGCAATTTCAGCAACCTGGTTGCTAGGGTACAAATTGCCCGAGCAACCATGCACTGATCTGACTAAGTGACTGGAATATGAAAAGGAAAGGGTCTAAATAGAAAGATGGGTAATAAAAATACATTTTACATGGGGTCAGTGACCCCCATTTGAGAGCTGAAAAAAGTCAGAAGAAAAAGGCAAAGAATAAAAATAAGCAATTGATTGCTTAGAATTGGCCACTCTATAACATACTAAAAGTTAACTTGAAGGTGAACCACCCCTTTAAGTCTACTAGAAAAGTATGTAAACATTAAATAAACCCAACATGCTGGTTTTGCTTCCAATAAGGATTCATTATATCTTAGTTTGAAATAAGTATAAGCTACTGTATTACAAAGAAAAAGGAAGTAATTTTTAAAAATTCTGATTAGTTGGATAAAATGGAGTCTATGGGAGACGGCCTTTCCGGATAATGGGTATTTGATATTTATGTACTGTAAACGGGTGACTGATATTACAAAGAACCCCTATTTTACGTTTTTCAGGGACCAGAGAAAAATGGTGTAAAATCCAGGAAATTGTAAAATCATGGAACTGTATTATGTATAATAAATAGGCGGGACCAGAAAACAACAATGTAAAATAAGGGAACTTAAAATCAGGGGATGTGAAATTGAGGTTCCGCTATATTTTCAGATGTAAGCTACCTTCTGCTTACAGGATTAGGGCGTTTGACTAAACATTGCATCACGTCGTGTTATTAAACTCAGGAAAAGCTTATGTTTCCAGCTGTGTGTTTGTGTTCTGACAGGCATACATTGTTCATGTGCTTAAAAAAATTGCAGAGAGCACATGCAGTATTTCTATGCTTACTCTGACATATACAAACAGGTCATATTTGCCTTAAAAAACATCCAGCAGTTAGATGGAATGCTGATTCCAGTTTCTCCTGGCATAACAGAGCAAACCAAAATATCTGGCTGGGTAGGCTGGCAGGTGAGAATTCTTTCATTGCAGAGGAGCCTGTTGTTCAGTGGTGGAACTACCAGGGGTGCAGCTGCACCAGGGCTCGTGCCCCTGCACCCCCTATGGGGCCCACAACCCAGGAGAGGAGTTAAAGTTTATCTGGACCACTGGGTAAGACGTTAGCCCAGCATAGAGACCAGTTCCTGCAGACAAGCTGGTGGCATCACAAGCAAGGACAGGAGAGAAGCAGCAACTTCCCCCGGCCAAGGAGTCTCCCTTCTCCATCAAGAGCCATCAAGAACCTTCTCACCTGTGAGCCCAGCAGGGAGGTCCGGCCCCCCAAAGGCTTTCTTCACCCCCATTAATGGGGGCCCTGGGTGGTGTATGAGGCGATTGTGAGAAGCATGGGTAGGCATGTGAAGCAGATCCGGAGCAGCGAGCCCTAGATGGTGGAGGTGGAGCTGCCGGTGCTGAAGATTATTCAGAACCACAATGGAGTTTGGGTCAGGCACTAAACTCTGCACATTGTGCACATCCAGGACTGGACTGAGAATCAAAATAGGCCCTGGCATTTCAGGTACACAGAGGCCCAATCAGCCCACATAGAGGCCCAAACAGTCACCACCAGCCCACTAAATACTGACTTTTTATGGGACCTTATAGCAGCCCATCTGGCATTTGCCCTAACCCACAGATTGCCAGTCCGGGCCTGTGCACATCCAAATGCCATTTCTCCCTCTCTCTCCTATCTGTCTTTTGTCTCTCCTTCCTTCTCAGTCTTTCGCTATTGCTCAAACTTTTTTTTCCTCTCTGGCCACTGCTGATGCTAAATGAAGAATTTGATGAATGAAAAGGCAGATAATGGGATCGATAAATGGGAAAAAGAAATGCTAGCCAGGAGCATTAATCTTTAAACATTTAAAGATTTTGGAAAAAAGGAAAGCATTTGAGAAAAGTGAACAATCTGAAACCAACTGAACTGAAAAAAGTATTTGGAACATTATCGTTAATAATAATAAACGCCACCGCTGTTTATTATGTAACAGGGTGCAGGCCCATAGGTTCACAACCATATAATACTGGAGACATGTGAACAGTGTTTCCAAGGAGCTGTTTTTGTTTATTTTATTGGGTGTCCCAGAGGTGATGGTGCTGTTCAGGACACAGGTAGTAAGACACTGGCTACTCCAGGGGAAACTTGAATTATGCAGGTTTATCTTTCATATCTTCAGCTTGTATTCAGGTATGGGACCTGTTATCCAGAATGCTCAGGACCAGGGTCTTTCCATAATTTTGATCTTCATTCCTGAAGTCTACCAGAAAATCATATAAATATTAAATAAACCCAATAGGCTGGTTTTGCTTCCAATAAGGATTCATTATGTCTTAGTTGGGATCAAGTACAAGCTACTGTTTTATTATTACAGGGAAAAAGGAAATTCATTTTAAAAAATTTGGATTAAAACAGAGTCTATGGGAGACAGCCTTCCTGTAATTCTGAGCTTTCTGGATAACAGGTTTCCGGATAATGAGTCCCATACCTGTACCAACAACAGCAAAAGGGGATTTTTTTTTAAAAAAAAACCTGTTTAACAAGTGGTATTACTACTAATATGCATTTACTGTACCAAAATTTTTGTCTTACAGATTTCTTTCTACAAGTGTGCGAATTCACAGAACTCTTTAGAGTGGAACCACTTCTAAAACTTTGGATTGGGCCAATCCCTTTTTTAATAGTCTACCATGCAGAGACTGTGGAGGTATAAAGCATTCTGTCCCTTGACCAAGTCTCCCATTTTGCTAACTAACATATCCTGCTGTTAAGTGTAATTATCAGCTATCTTTAATTTTCAACCATTGAAATGTAAAAAATCTTTAATGTGACAAATATTCAGTGCAGACACTTATTTTATAGACAATATTTTGTAGAGGTGGTATTTGTATATATATCTGAAGAGCAGAAAATAAACATACTCCCAACTGAGCTTACCCTAGTGCAGTTAAATACAATAACATTCCAGCTATGGAATACAGCATGGAACAGTGCATAATCATCCTCAAAGGGGACCTGTCCCCAGACATAAAAAGATAAATAAAAAAACTAATTCTTTTTTTTCAGTAAAACATTCATAGCTGTTGTAAACTCATTTAAAAATATCAGCTGTCAATCAGTTATTGCCTGCTAGTGATGTGTGGGTCAGGATTTCCCTGACCCTAACCTGCTCTCACTTAACCCACACCCGCCCTCACCTGCGCTTCTGGGTTGCTTTTATAGACCCACTCCAACCCGCCCCGCCGATGATGTCACAAAAGGGGCAGGGCGAGCAGGTGCATTTGCAGTAAAGGACAAAGTCGGTAGCCGGCATTTGATGGTGGCGGGCAGACAGGGAGAGCAGGAGAAGAGTCCGCACATCACTATTGCCTGCTCCTCCTCTATGCCTCTATAGATCCGATCTTTCAAATCCTTGAACGATCGAACTTCTCATCTCCCAACCTGCCACTAACCTTCAGATCAAATAAAGTAGTAAAAAAAGCACAGATTAGCTGATGTTCTGCCCGTACCAAAGTTGTGTCCAACAAAGCCTAGTGACAGTCTCCCATTGAAAATCCTACGATTGGCAATACACGGAGAGATATTATCGGCAGCCGACAGAAATTTTCTAACCTGTCTGATCGACCAAACGACCGATCTCCATCAGACGAAAAATGTCGGGACTCTTCACACATGGTTCAAAAATCATACGAATCGAGGATCGTTGCGTCTATGGCCAGCTTAGCTCTTTACTTACCCCTCGGTGCAGATTCTGTCCAGTGGAGTTCACAAGAGCCATTGGCATATCAGTGCATGTGCAGTTGGACCAATTTTCTGTTCTGCATAAACTGCGTATGCGCCGAAACTAATGACATTTACAGAAGCGCTGGACTCATTACGAAGATTACTGAAGCGGCTGAAGATGGCTGCCGTGAACGCCACTTGACAGAAACTGAACGTAGGGGTAAGTAAAGAGTTGGGTGCATTTGCCTGGGGGGGCAGCTAGGCTTGGGGGGGAGGAGGTCTAAGTAGGGTAGGGTGATAGGGTTTTTTTATTATGGGTGTGTTTCTTCTTTAAGAATCAAAGCTGGTGCTGTAACTTATACTGTACAAATGATTGCTCAAATGGAATTACCCACTTTCACACTGCCTCTCCGAGAAGTTAGCCCAGGCTAGAGAAATCGGCCACTCTCCAAACTTTTCAAGAACTGTAGACGCCAGCACCACGTAGGCAAATTCAAGCGGGGCGAACCCCTGCAACTTTATTTTTCAAATGTAACGTTTCGGTAAACCCCTTCGTCAGACGTACTTATACAAATTATTACAGTACAGATTTTGATTACTATCTAGGTGTTCCCTTTAGATAGTACTTTTACTGAATCAACTGCGTTTTTGGAATAGGTCAAATATACAGTTATATATTTACATAATTTTATATACATGTGCATGGAGCTCAATAAGGATGGCAAGTTTCAGAATACAGAATGGTATATATGTCTGGGCAAAACATACATAGTCAATTTTAACTTCAGTTGACCCAATTTTATGCATGTTTACATTATATTTATTTGACATATAATTTGCTTTGTGACTCTATTAAAATATACTTTTGTATTTAAAATGTGTTTCCTATAGCCAATTCTGAGCACATCCAAACATATGGACAAGTCCTTTGCCTATAAATTTCTTCACCCGTGGCTTGGCCAAGGACTGCTAACAAGGTACATATATTCAGTAATTTACATTCTTATTTAATGTTATTTCCATAGTGTGGAAGAGTAAGTAGGTATTTGTCATTAAGTTATGTGTTTCGTGTTTAATTTTGCCAATAGCCTTGTACATGTGGTAGGTACAGTAGGCCAAGAGTATCTAGACCTTTCTACACGTTTTCAAGTTTTGTTCAAGAACACTTCATCAGGCATTAGGTTTTGTACGAGTGAGCAGTGGCAATAGAGTTTAACATCACCTACTTTGTGGCAGCAGCTTGGGGGAGGCCCTTTCTGCATTCATACCCCCATGCACAAACCAAAGTCTACAGATTCATCGTGTTGAGATTAGGGGGAAAAACATGAATTGTCTGCACAGATCCTGGACCTAAACAACTGCAAGATGGAATGGATTTCTGACCAAAAGGCAGGCTTGATTATTCAATATAGATGGGTAGAGTCTAAAAGGAGGACCAGCTTCATATGAATACCTTTGGTTTCTGAATAATGCATTGGGCAGGTGTGCACAGGGACACCCTAATGGGAAGGCACTCCGTACAGGGGGGACTTCATCAGCGCCCTCATGGCAGAGGATGGGTCTGTGAAGGAAACAAGTGATTCTCAGGCTGTAACAGAGACAGGAGTGTGGGCAGAGTTTGGGTAGATCATCAGCGGAATTCAGGTATTATTCAGCAATATGAGGGGTGTGGTCGTGTATGTGAGGTGTATATTTTTTTATTGAGACACCATTTTTTTGTTGGCAGGGCCCAGGGGTCCAGAAGACCAGTGAGTCAATAATTGGGGGTCCCCTTGGTGGGAGGGCCCTGCTAACTTAGTAGTATGGGGCCCCATAATTAGTGATGGTTGCTCTGGAAGGGTATCCAAGTACTGTTGGTGAGCGTTAAAGAACGTGGCCTGCCACATTCCTATCATCACACCTATCATGCTATTAAATGACACAAAGATTGAAGATTATTTTAAAATGCTTCCTCCTGTTGAACTATGGCAAAGTGTATCGCAAAGCATTAACCAATCCATTTTGAGTTTTCCTATGGCAATCATCATTCAACATTATTTGACATGATTGGGGCATTAAATTATAAGTAAACCTTAAAAATAAGTGAATAGAAAATGAATGAGGCTGCTATTCTAAGCACTTTTGCAATGATGTTCTTCTGGTTAGAAAAGATTTCAGAAAGGTTTTTACTTTTTTCCTAAGCAGAAGAACATCAAAGCAGACTCTTTCTTTCTCCTGACCATGTTCACCCAGCAGAAAGAAAGAGCACAACCTCCTTTAAAAGCTTATTTTGTTCCAAATATTGACAAGCATACATCTGACCATTGTTTGTTTTGCCATCAGTACAGGGGAAAAATGGCGTTCAAGAAGAAAGATGATAACGCCAACCTTTCATTTTGCAATTCTCTCTGAGTTTTTGGAAGTCATGAATGAGCAATCCAAGGTTTGTGTTGAGAAGCTTAAAAAGCATGTTGATGGGGAGTCTTTTAACTGCTTTATGGATGTGACGCTCTGTGCATTGGACATCATATCAGGTAACTTATAGTTATACTTATTTTGTGTAAATTTATGGAAAGATATAACAGTCAAGTTTATGATGGTAACCTGAAAATCTCTTCTCAATGCAAGACATGAGAGGAAATGACTTGATAAAGAGTTAAAGTGGACCCGTCACCACAAAAAAAATTCAAAATCATATTTTATCACATTAGTCAAGCAAAATAAACATTAATTACACTATTTAAATTATTTTAATCTTGCTTCCTTCAGTCTGGGAATTCATAATTATAGCAAGCAGGCAGGAGCCATTTTGTGGACACTGTTATTAAGACAAGCCTTGTATCATCTCAGAATCTTGTTTGTGCACCAGAAATGGGGACCAGATGTCTATCCCCATGTCCTGGCTACACAATTAAATGGTTAAGAGAACTGGGGGAATGTGTGGGGAGCAGTGACATCTAGGAAGTGCTGAATGGAAAGTGAAAGTAATTTTCTGCCTAAGGCATAGAGGAGTGGCAGACAATATTTGATTGACAGCTGAGATTTTGAAATGATCTTAAAACAGCTATGAATGCTTTAATAAAAAATTGAAATTGGATTTCATGTTTAATTTGAAAAGGACTTTTATTATACAAATTTTTGTGTCTGGGTGAAGGGTCCACTTTAAGCACAATTTAAAGAGAGTGGTGAACTTCTCAGATTGTTTGCTACTTTTGTAAGGGCTACTTTTGTAAGGGCTATTAGGGTAGCGGAGTGCAGTGGAGTGGTGGTGTTGGGGGGTTATAGATCTAGCATAGCGTGAGATGTCACTGTGTACATGCTGTTGCAGGTAATTTTTAGGAGAAAAGTATAGGGAGATAGCTGGATGGTGTTATGAGATCCAGAGAAGTTTTCATAATAGTTTTGATAAGTGTATAGTTGTAGAGGTATGCCAGTTGAAAGAGATAATGAGTGAGTCAATGGTGGGAGCAAATATGGGTGAAACAAGAATAATGAGATGGGATGGAAAGGATCAGTGGAGGGGTAAGATGGGAGTTAGAGAAGAAAAAAGAGACAGTCTCCACAGTCAAGCAGGACAGGGTAGTATAATGTATTGTTAGATGGATTCGGAATCATTTAATTAGAATTGCTTTGAATTTTGTTTAGACAATAATTAGCAGTCGAGAAGTCCTGTTTAGTGATTGGGGAGGCAGCAGATGGAGAGAGTGGATGAAGTTAGGAGTTAATAGTATTGAACAGTTGTTTCAGATTTTGAGCCTGTTTGGATATGAGAGGAAAAGCAGGGCTTCTTTACTGTGGACAAGCATTCCTGAAGTTATGTAGGTCAATTCTTTAATAGTGGAAGTCATTGTTGGAGTCCTTCAAATGTGTTCCAGCCTGTGGCACTGCAGTTGTAGTTACTTTGTAGGCTTTGTGTGCAAGAGTTTTCTGCTAGTACAACGAGGGTGGTGCACAGAGAGGGTTACAGTATTGTTCCAAATGGTGGTGACTGGGTCAGCAAACAAATATATATAAGGGAGTGACTGTGGAGCGGATGAGAGTTGGTCTAGATCAATGTGGCTCGTGTCCATGGTTTTAGAGGTTATACTTAAAGCAGAGGTGATAAAGGACAAGACCATGAGTGTGGCCATCCTGATGGGCGGGGGATGAGGGGCATTCTTTAAGCTCATAGGAGCAGGTAAATTGAGAATCTTAATTTAACATATCAATAAGGATACTGAAGCCACCATTGATATTTGTAAAAATATGTGTAGAGGAAGGGTAGCCACCAAAGAGAAAAATGGTCTAGAAATTAAGAAGTAGGTCCTGGTGCTGGAGGGCAAATGAGAATTGCAGTCTGTAGAGAAAAGGGTAGTAGATCAGAAAAGGCAACATTGAAGGAAGGTATTTGAATTTCTCCATCTTGTCTGCTACTAAATTTGGGGGTAGGACTAAACTGAAGGCCACCATAAGACAATAGGAAGTAAGAGCAGAGGGAAGACATTGTGTCTGGTCATTTCCACTGTTTTTTAAATTTGGTGTGCTTTCTAGCAAGTTGTCCACTGCCATGGAGCAAAAAAAAAACGTTAAAAAAAAATTAATAGTTCTAAATTTCTTTTTATCTTTTCAATTTTCAGAAACGGCCATGGGAAGGAAAATACATGCACAAAACAATAGAGATTCAGAATATGTCCAAGCTATATACAAGTATGTGTATTTCATGTCCGTACTGGAATGTATTATAGCTATATTTTAGTTCACCATAGTGTGACCATAAAGTATGGGAGATGGTACCCATCTGCTAGAATGTTTCTCTGCACTATAAGATGCTGGGTGAGTCAGGGATTCCCCACTATGGGAAGTGGTTCATGTGTCAGCCAATACCATGTGACCTTTTATTCTCAGATTATTTAAGAGCGGGGTTATGCTTTTTGTGAATCATCTCATGGGCATGGTGATTGAGGGAGGTCCAAGTGTTCATTTAAGCAGGGACATTGGTCTCACATGGTTGAGGATTAGCCAATACAGTTAGAGCAAGGGGTGCCCAACTTGGAGACCATTTCGGAGCACAGACACCTGTTGAATGCCCTGTGGGTCAAGGACTATCTACAGTCAATAGAAAAACACCAATTGGCCATTTTTGGTGCAGTTTGCAGGCTGTGTCCTTCTTTGTGTGAATTGCTGCAGGTCTCTTTCCTTTGTTTCACAGAGAGACTTATACAGGTCTAACTGTGTTGGTACCTGCTCTTGCACCCCTTAGTGTTCTTGTACCCAGGGGTATTGTAAATTGCCCATACCATTAGGATATAGCAAGGTGTTTCAAATGAAACCAGATCTATGTTTATTTTTGTTATTGGCTGCTTAATATTTATTCCTATTTTCCCTTAGGATGAGTGACATTATTCAGCGCAGACAGAAAATGCCATGGCTGTGGATTGACTTTATGTATGCACAATTAAAAGATGGAAAGGAGCATAATAAAAACTTAAAAATTCTCCATGCCTTTACTGATAAGGTAACTGACTCTGTATTAACATATTAATTAATATAAACCCACATTTATAGCAAGAAACTGGGCCCTTAGCATTTTGTTTGGCTTCCCAAACACCCAGAAGTTGATACATTTTCAAATTGTGTATTGGTCAATGACCCATTGGGCATTTTACCTTTTGCCTTCACAGAGTTGGATCATTGTTAAACCCTGTATTAAAATAAGGAAAGGGGTAGATGATCTAGATTGGGGCTCAGCCTAAAGGCTGATTTATGAGAGGGTGAGAGGCAGCCCAGCTTAATGGCCATTGGGGTAAATACATTTTTGCTGTTGTAGATAATCTTGGAATTATGGCTCCATAATTGCAGAGATCAGAGGCTGTTCAACAATTATGTAGTCACATTTGGGTGTTTAAAGGAATTGTTCAGTATAAAAACAAAAACTGGGTAAATAGATAGGCTGTGCAACATAAAAAATGTTTTCTAATCTAGTTAGTTAGCCAAAAATGTAGTATTATAAACATTTTTTATTTTGCACAGCCTATCTATTTATCCACTTTTTATTTTTACACTGAACTGTTCATTTAACCCATGCTGTACTCTAGAGATTGTGGAACCTTGAATTCATTTGGATGGAGCTCCTGCTAAAGTGCATGATAATTACACTACTGTATCTGCAATAGTCCAGACTCCTTCTGTTCTTATTAGACTTTTAATTTTTTTTTTTTTAAAGTGAAAACTTCAAATGGGGTGAAGGGGATCACAATATATAAATAGGCCAGCATGTCAGGCATTTATTTAATAGAGGTGTAGCTTGCTGCAAACTTTTAAGTAAGCTACAGGGTAATAAAAACCAAAAGCAGTGCCAAGGTATGCGCACAGTTAGCAATTTTCAGCAAATTCATGTGGGTTTGGACCCTGACAGTGTTTCTTAATACACATAACCATAATGTACAACGGCCATCTTGTGGTCGATATGGATGCTACCATCACACAGATTCTCTAGGCAACTCCAAAATTGAATGCAATACCTAGATCTGCAGAACTGAAATACCTTCATTGAAAAGGAAGCTGTGTGGATAAAATCAGCTTCATTTAACAGAATTTATGTTGTGCATTTGTTGTACCTATAGACATATATGTGCTTGTGGGTAAGTATGTACACTGCATTTGTATACTGAATATGTATATTGTATGACTAAAGCGACTGGGCTTAATCTTAATGATTTTTTTACTCTTTTATATGAAAAGGCTATTCTAGAAAGAGCTGAAGAGCTCAAGAACATTGAAGTAAACAAAGGTGATAGTGACCCTGAGTCAGAAAAGCCCAAGAAAAGAAGTGCATTTCTAGATATGCTTCTAAAGGCAACAGATGACGCTGGCAATAAAATGAGCTACAAGGATATCCGTGAGGAAGTTGATACCTTCATGTTTGAGGTAACATAGAATTATGTTTGTTTGCTATGTAAAGTTTATAACAAAGCATTAATGGTCACTTATAGCTGCTTGTTTAACCCAACAAAAAGGTTAGATTAGTTGGTGTTCAGTTAAACAACAGCTTCACTGAAGTCAGCTGGTTAAGTGTCTGAATCCAGAGGTGATATGAAGACTAAATTGGATACATACTATAAGGTGCCAAACAAGCGTATTTCTCGTAAGGACTAAAAAAAAAACTGGTGAAATTTAAATAAGTTAATAGGGTTGCACACTTTTACTATGATGTAGAGTGTTATAGACAATTTGCAATTGGTTTTAATTTTTTACTATTTGTGGTTTTTGAGTTATTGAGCTTTCTATTCAGCAGCTCTCCAGTTTGCATTTTCAGCAGTCTACATGCCTACATAATAACAGTTTAGCTTACAGAGAATTTGTTTTTGAGGTGGGGTCAGTGAACCCCATTTCAAAGATGGAAAGAGTCAGAAGGAGAAGGGAAATAAATAAAAAAACTATATAACAAAAAAGGAAAAATAATTAAGGCCAATTGAAAAGATGTTTAGAATGACCCATTCTATAAAATACTGAAAGTTAACGTAAAGGTGAACCAACCCTTTATAGCAGCAATATTTTGTTTTGAACAGTATGCTAAAGAAACCCATTGTACAAAAATGCCTTCTTATGCATATAAACCCAGTTACACAATGTAGGTGTTTTACCCGTGGGGATTCTTACAACTAGCAGTGAGTAGGATTTTTTTGGGCAGTTGGCAACGTGACAAAATGTGAGTGTCGAAACTTGCTGGCTGTCATTGCCCCATGGGAAAATGCCCCTAAGTCGCTGCTTACCCCTCCATGCAGGTCCCCTCCAGCCAGGTTCAAGGGCGCCATCTTCTCCAGCAACGTCTTCTTCCTGGATTTGGTGGCGCATGCGCAGTAGGATGCATTTGCCGTTTTGTACTACTGTGCATGCACCCAAAGTTCACGAAGTTTAATCTGCAAACTTTGTGCGCATGTGCAGTAATACAAACCGGCAAATGCATCCTACTGCGCATGTGCCACCATGCTCCGACAGATCCAGGAAGAAGACGTTGGTAGAGAAGATTGCGCCCGTGAACCTGGCTGGAGGGGACCTGCCCGGAGTGGTAAATAGTGACTATGGGGCATTTGCCGGGAGGGAGGGGGGAGGTGGTTAGTGCCGGAGGGGTTGACTTCCCCTTTAAGAAGGTCCTTTGGCTGGCGAAAAAGGTAAATAACCATAGAATCTTTCTTAATCTCATAATGTCTCTCTGTAACTCAGAATTCCATGTGATCTATTCATAGCAGAGCAAAGAGTAGGATTTTGTATTATTGGGCCACATGCTTATGTTGATGTATCTCCAGATCATGCAAGTCACAGACCAAAGATCACATCCATGGATTCATCAACTGGTGCTTCTTCTTGCTCAGACACCCCCCTCGTTCTAATAGGGTTTTGCTGCCAATTATTTTCATTTTGTTTAAGGGCCTGCCACAGAGTCAAACTTTTTTTTTGCACAGCCATCTAATTAGGGGTAAGGAAATAAATGTTGTAGAGTTTGTACCCGGTGATGTAACCCTTTACAACCAAGCAGATCTTTATAATAAATGCTATTCATTTTAAACAATGTTCTTTTGAAGGATACTCTAACCTTGACGGATAATCTATTCTTATTTTTTTATTCTAACCTTGATGGATAATCTATTCTTATTTTGAATATGTAAATATGTTTCTTGTAACTCCTGGTGTTTGCTTAATTCTAATATATTTTAACATTTAGGGACATGATACGACAGCCGCAGCCCTAAACTGGTCTTTGTTTTTACTGGGCTCACACCCAGAGGCTCAGAGACAAGTTCATAAAGAGCTGGATGAAGTTTTTGGTAAGGATGGACTTCATAAAATCAGAATGATAGTGACACTTAATCGTATGCAAGTGTAGGATCACTTATCTACAAACCCATTACCCTAAAAGGTCAACAATATTATTATTATTAACATGTATTTCCATAGCACAAGCTTATTTTGAAAAAATATGGCATGGCCATCTCCCATAGGGTCCATTATAAACAAATAATTCTATCCAGAATGCTCAGGACCTGGGTTTTTTATGGATTAGGGATCTTTTCATACCTTCATTTGCAAAAAAATTATTTAAACATTTAATAAACCCAAAAGGATTCTTAAGGCTCCGATAGGATTAATTCTATCTTAGTTTAGATCAAGTAGAAGCTTGTGTTTTATTATCACAAAGAAAAAGGAAATCATTTTTAAAAATGTGAATTATTTGATTGAATTCCCATAAAGCAGAGCTTTCAGGTAATAGTTTCCAGATAATATATGCATATTGGTGGTAAAATGGTCTTATTGGGTTTATTGACTGTCTGAATTATTTTTAGAAGATTTAATAATGGAAAGATCCCTTATCTGTATTTTGTTGTTTTAAATGTAACCTAAAAAGAGTTGGGGAGATAGAGGGGGGAATTCACAAAAGTGTCGGGAAGGAAAAAAATGTCTTTAAAATGTCGTAGCAACAGACAACAAATTCACAGAGCATTTCCCCGCCAATTTTCCGACATCTACGACACTTTTGAAAAAGTGTAGTGAAAAGTGGGCGTGGTTTTTTCTGCACCACTTTCCCCGACATTTTTATGAATTACTCGTAAACTCATTTTTTTTGCAGACAATTTTTCCAACACATTAGGCTCTCCAAAATGAAATTATCGGTCAAATTGTCTTTTAAAATGTCTTTAAAATGTCTTGTAAAATGTCTTTAAAAAGTC
>CM044431.1:43538907-43552163 GCA_024363595.1 Xenopus borealis | reverse complement strand
GTATTAGCAACTATTGTATCAGTTGTAACAGCTGCCTTTAATGAAACTCAGGTATAAATAAACATTCGCCATAGATAATTTAAGTAATTGAAAAAAGTCTTTATTTCTAGTGAACAATCTAAAAATAATCTCCCTTTAGGGAGGTGGCACATTGGGAGATTAGTTGAGAAGAGACAAATCTTGGCTACTGCATGTGACAAATCTTCCCAGAAATGCCTTTCCATTGCCAAGAATCACCAGCAGGATGGCATCTGCATTGCTTTGTTTTCTGAAGTTGTTTCCTTGCGAGGCAACTTAGGGAGACTTTGGAAAACCAAAGCAATGTGTATGCCGCCCCCTGTAGCGAAGATTTGTCGCTTGTTGACTAATCTCCCCGTGTGCCACCACAATCTGTACAATTACTTGAATGGTGACAATTCAGGCCAAATCCCTGCAGCATTGATATACTGATATCTTGTGAAGATGTAGTAAGTAGAGATTTCGCTGTAGATGTCTCTGCTGAGAGAAGAATTGTATTTAGTATAATGTGATTTGATTTTGTACCAGGAGAAGCAATAGCAGGCTTTTAACAGTAGTCTCAACATCTAACTCTTCTACATAAACAAATTTCTCTCTGTGCATGTTCTCCAATTGTTATTTTTCTGTGAGGAGGGCCTCAAGCCCCATGTACTGGTCACTACACTAGTTAGTAAAGCCTGGCAGTTAAAAAGCAGATTATGAGTCTGGTTTTAATAATTTTTTTTATGATGTTTATGTTCACTTTGTTTCCATTCATCTCCCATTCTTTCATTCAAATCACTGCAAAATTGATAGTCAATTCCAAACAAATACAGCCAACACCTTCTAGGAAATTGCCAATACTGCTCCAGCTGCCTTCTATAACTCTGGATTCTCTGTGGACTAAAAACCCAAGCGTCTACAGTGATGAAGTCTTAAGTGGGGCAAGACGGTTTAATGCAATCAAGTATATTCTGTTGGTTTTTTTTGTAGGTCGTGATTTTTATTGTCCTTCTTGCCTATATTCCCATTAGGTATTAGCAATCTTAAGTTTGAATCTTAGTGAGAATGCTAAGAAGAGATTTTGAACTCTGTTATTTTCTCCTACAGCCTACTCACTCACTAACTCAATATATATGATTTAGTAAGGACTACTCACTGATTTCAACATGTAGCAGCATAGAATAATTATATATATATATATATATATATATGTATATATAAGCAAAAATGGATGCATCTTTTCAAAGCTGAGCGTTTGGCCCTGTGATTAGGGCTTGGGCTCTGACACTGACACTCAAAACGGAGACCACAGTTTGAATCTCAGTTACTGAGGAATAAAATAGCTTCTGACATATTTTGTGCAGCTTTGATGGTAAAATTGATTGCTAAAAATTCACTTTTTTGAGGAATGCTTCTTAAATACCTTTCCTTTTGCATTTTGCACTGTTAATGAACTTATCAAAAGATTAGATCACTAATCACAGATTATCACTAAGTCGAGTAGTAGCAAGTTGTCACATCAATGAGTAAAGTATAGGTTTAAATAAGCACTGGGTTTAAATGCACAAAGAGGAGACTGTACTGTTCCTGCCTGAACCAGACTTAGCCCTGTAACTTTCATTCACAGAAAATAGAGATGCCTGAAAAGAATTTGAGATTATTGTAGAAATTGTCTCCTCCCACTTGCCTTACATTGCCTTGAAACAGTTGGAGTGACTGGGTGTCTAATATAACATAACACAACTTCCTGCTTTTCAGCTCTCTAACTCTGAGTTAGTCAGTGACATAAAGGGGGGCCACATGGGACATAACTGTTCAGTGAGTTTGCAGTCGATCCTCAGCATTCAGCTCAGATTCAAGAGCAAACAGTTATGACCGATATGGCACCCCTCAAGTCACTGATTGGTCACTGCCTGGTAACCAATCAATGGAAACCAAGAGAGCTAAAAAGCAGGAAGTAGTGTTCTGGCTATTACCGTATGTCAGATATCCAATCACTCCAGCCTTTATAAATTATATTTTTGGCTATATTAGAAACATTTTTTATTTTGCACAGCATATCTATTTACCCAGTTTTTATTTTTATACTGAACAATTCCTTTAAGCGTTTTCTATAGTATATTTGAACCATTGAAACATGAGCTGTTTCAAATATACAGTTACCTTTGAAATCTTCTTATCTAAATGGTGAAGTAGTGAAAATGATGAATTTCTCAGTGATGTTAGATACAGAGGGTGGTCTGCCAAACTGTGTCAGTGTTCCCCTCAATGGCACAAGGCAAACTTGCACATCAGCAGCATCTCTTGCTCACAAACTGTTGTCCAGGGGCCCTCACAGTAAAACTCACACTTTCTCAACTATTCATGCAGTAAATTCAGTCATTGGGGTTACCAGCTGCCTTGTCACACAAGGCTGTTTAAAAAGACACAATCAATGAGTTAAGGTGGCCATACACGTAGAGATCCGCTCGTTTGGCGATGTTGCCAAACGAGTGGATCTCTCCCCGATATGCCCACCTTGAGGTGAGCAATATCGGGCTGATCCGATCGTGGGCCCTAGGGCCCAACGTTCGGATCAGTACGGGCGGTCGGATCGCGGGACGGATCAACGAACAGATTCGGCCGCGATCTGACGAGATTTTTAATCCTGCCCAATCGACATCTGGCCGACTTTCGGCCAGATATCGATCGGGAAAGCCCGTCGGAGGGCCCCCCACACGGGCCGATAAGCTACCGACACAGTCTGTCGGCAACTTTTATCTGCCCGTGTATGGCCACCTTTAAGCATGGCTTAGATTTTAGGCTTTTCCTTATATTTGGTCTGATACCAAGTATTGGCCTTAATAAATGATGAACTGGAATTATGATTCAATCTAGCATTATTTCACATCAATTACATGTTTGAACAGTTGATGTAATGGCTTTAGAAAAGTGTAAGTTCTTGTTTTAAACAGGAATGTATTTGCTTGATGCTTAAAGGAACAGTTCAGGGTAAAAATAAAAACTGGGTAAATAGATAGACTGTGCAAAATAAAAAATGTTTCTAATATGGTTAGTTAGCCAAAAATGTAATGTATAAAAACTGGAGTGAGTGGAACACAACATCCTGCTTTTCAGCTCTCTAAATCTGAGTAAGTCAGCGACTTGAGGGGGGGCCACATGGGACATAACTGTTCAGTGAGTTTGCAATTGAGCCTCAGCATTCAGCTCAGATTCAAAAGCAACAGTTATGACCCATGTGGCCCTCCCTCAAGTCATTGATTGGTTACTGCCTGGTAACCAGGGTAACCAGTCAGTGTAAACAAAAGAGAGCTGAAAAGCAAGAAGTAGTGTTCTGTTCTATTAGGTTAGACTTGCAGTCACTCCAGCTGTTATACATTACATTTTTGCCTAACTAACTATATTGAAAACATGTTTTATTTTGCACAGCCTATCTATTTACCCAGTTTTTACTTTTATACTGAACAATTCCTTTAAGGCTGGGGACAGACAGGGAGATTCGGGGAGATTGTCGCCTGCTATTAAACGCCAGGCGACAGAATCTCCCCGAAACTCCCTGTCTGTCCTCAGCCTAAAGCTTAATTGGCAGTTTATTTTTTGCATTTCAGATACACAGAACTGGACTGGTTGTTATCACCATCCATGCAAGCTAACAGATGTCACCCATTAACTCAGAACTGGCATTTTCAGTCCCTGGAGCTTGTCATTCAGCTGTGCTGAACACAGGAAAGGTTTTGTGTTTATTAACTTTATAAATAATTAACTTTATAGCCAGTTAAAATCAGGATATTATAGTGTCTAGATAGAAATCAGTCCTCTGGGGACTTTATTTAGCCAGGTGCTCACTGGCTTTAAACTAGATAAAACTATAATATTCTTTCCTCTTAAGTACAACACAATTAACATTAAGATGTGGGCAGCTAAATATTTCTGAACATTTCAAGTTCAAGTTCTGAATATTTAAGTCCTTAGGTCTTGTCTTGTGATTCTAATTAATGAGAGAGAGATAAACTAATATCAAAAACCATCATCTCTTTTACCAAATGAAATAGCTATGGGCTGAAGAATTGACATTTATTTGCCCTACTTTAGGACCTTGATTTGTGAGAAGTCAAGTAATTTTTGCTTTAACAAAAGAAGACATTTATTTCTATTCTGAATTAATGATATGCTGACCTTCTGTCTTCTATGGTGCACTGATTCATCTTCATGTTTCATGTGAGGGCCTTCTCTTAGTGTGCTGGTTTCATTTAACAATGCAGTGTCATCTACTGCTTGAATATCATTTCTCACCCATCAATTTAATGAAGAATATTGCCAGCCAAAGTTTTCTAGTGGTAACTTTGGCTTTGTGACCAACCACTTAAGTATTGGCTCCTCCACAGAAGTACTAATTATTGCCTGGATTATATTATTATATACAAAGTATTTGCAATTTCCGAAGAGAATACAATAGTTGGCTATGTTTAACTCTGAACAGCCTAGTCTATTTTATATATCTTGTATGTGTTATTTGTGCAAAAAAATATTCTTGCGTTGCTCAGATAAATGCTATTATATTGCAGGAATAGGTGTTACATACCTGCTGCTAACATGGTCACCTGCTTGAAACATCTTGTTTCAAATAACACCAGTGCTGAGAATATGCCCAGGAACCTGCTGTTAGTATGATGTACAGTATATTCACAAAAGTATATACAACAAGAACAGTCATGTGATGAATTATATTTCATAAAAAATTACTTCTAAACTACCATTGTTTAGAAGACAATTGTGCCAGTCTTCCTTCAACAACAAACAGATGTTTTCACATCTTAATTAAAAAATTAACAAAAATAAAGTCATCGCTGTAAAAGTATGAGATAATGTGTTGTGATTGTATAAAATCTCCAGTACACTGTTCTTCTGCCTCTGGTCGTAGTTGCCATTATATGCTGCATATGATACTAGTCATAGTACAGGAACAGTACTCACTGATTTTATCCTTAATAAAAGATGCAAAATGATGTAGTTCTTGGAATTTAGATTTTAGAATATGCACCTTTAAAATATGATCTCATATACAGATGGTATAATAATATTGGCAAATACTATCTTAAAATATTATGGCTAGGGTAGCTAGTGTAGCAGAGGGGTTTACATTGGCACCCCAGATTCAGAGACATAGGTAAACTACAAATTATACACCAGCCAATACATAATTACCACGAAAAAGAAGTGACAAAACAAATTTTAACACAAAATAAATAATCAGGCCCTCTCTTAGCTGTCTTCCATTTTCAGAGTCCATGGGTACCAGAGCAGTCTTGGTTTATCCAGTTTTTGGCAATTTTTAACCATAGAGGCACACTATTGGTCAGTGGGCTGAGCAACCTGATGTTTCTAAAGGAGTCAGTTTGAGATTGAACTGATTTTATTTGGTGTGCTGGAAACCCTGTTACACTCATTTTTGCATTAGCCTTTGTACGTGATCATCAGTTAAATCATTTTTACCACAGCAGATATATTTGATGAGTTCCTCTTAATATCTGCTCTTTTGGGGTTATGTGTAACTATACAGGCATCTGATCCACTGGCTCCTGGGTTTTTTTTATAAGCATAAAGGGCCCAGTGGGTGTGGCCTCTTTTGTTATAGCCCACTGGTGTGACCAAACTAACTACAATTACTGTCTTTCAAACATGATGTCACATAACATTAAAACAATTATATACAGTCATATGATTCTTTGGAGTTGTGTTTATCATTGGCTGAGCTTTGAAAGTAGCAACTTCCTTAAAATATCGCATGCCTTATGAAAACAGTATTTCAGCAGTGACATAAAGTTTATTGGATTAACAGAAAATATGCAATATGCATCATAACATTAGACAGGTGCATAAATGTGGGCACCCCAACAGAGATATTACATCAATACTTAGTTGATCCTCCTTTTGCAAATGTAACAGCCTCTAGAAGCCTCCTATAACCTTTGATGAGTGTCTGGATGTGGTTTTTTTGACCATTCGTCCATACAAAATCTCATCAGTTCAGTTTAATTTGATGGCTGCCAAGAATGGACAGCCTGCTTCAAATCATTACATAGATTTTCAAAGATATTCAAGTAGGGGGAATGTGACGGCCATTCCAGAATATTGAACTTCCTCCTCTGCATAAATGGCTTTGCAGATTTCGAAGTGTGTTTAGGGTCATTGCATAACATTGTGACTGATGCTTGAACATTATCCTGAAGAATGTGTTGATACTGGGTTGAATTCATCTGATCCTCAATTTTAACAAGGGCCCCAGTCCCTGAACTAGCCACACAGCCCCACAGCATGATGGAACCTCCATCAAATTTGACAGTAGCTAGGAGGTGTTTTTCTTGGAATGCAGTGTTCTTCTTCCACCATGCAAAGTGCTTTTTGTTATGACCAATTAACAAAATTTTTGTCTCATCAGTCCAAAGCACTTTGTTCCAGAATGACTGTGGCTTGTCTAAATGAGCTTTTGCTTACAAAAAGCATGCTGTTTGTGGCCTGAGTGCAGAAAGTTTCTTTCTCATCACCCTGCCATACAGATGTTTTGTGCAAATTGCGCTGAATTGTAAAACGATGTTCAGATACACCATCTGCAGCAAGATGTTCTTGAAGATCTTTGGAGGTGATCTTTGGGTTGTCTGTAACCATTCTCACAATCCTCCGCATATGCTGCTCCTGTATTTTTCTTGGCCTACCAGACCTGGGTTTTATAGCAACTGTGCATGTGGCCTTCCATTTCCTGATTACACACCTTACAATTGAAACTGACAGTTGAAACCTCTGAGATAGCCTTCCCCTAAACAATGAACAATCTTTGTATTTAGATCTTTTGAGAGTTGCTTTGAGGATCCACTGCTTTCACTCTTCAGAGGAAAGTCAAACAAAAGCACAACTTGCAACTGACCACCTTAAATACCTTTTTTCATGATTAGACACACCTGCCTATGAAGTACAAGGCTTACTAGCTAATCCAACCAATTTGGTGTTGCCAGTATTCAGTATTGAGCAGTTACATGAATTCAAATTAGCAAAATTACAAGGGTACCCAAATTTTTGCACAGCCATTTTATCACATTTGATTTAATTTCATACAACTGAATACTGCTTCAGAAAACACCCCAGTACTCAGATGTTCCTGGGAAATAAAAGTCATACCACTGTTACCTTTTTTGTTGAAAGTGGAGTAAATTATTATGCAGGCTGAGAGGGGTTCCCAAACTTTTTCATATGACTGGATCTGTAGTATAGGTATACCTTAAATGAAACTGAAAAGCTGAAGTTGCAATAATTATATTTGTATTATGGAAAAAGACCCAAAAGAAAAACTTCTCAGCTGCTCAGGTATTTATACCCCTTGGCTCCTTCCCCCTCACACCTGCAGCCAATACCTAACTCCTTAGCCCACCTGCCCATTAATTAACAATCCCTGAACTTAGCCTCAACAATCCCATGAGACCCTTTGCTTTACCGCTCTGCCCTAACCATGCTTTATAATATCCAAAGTATTGACCTTTCAGCATATAGAGTTAACCATGTATGAAATAATGATTGTAGCACTAAAATGAGGAATCCATTCAATTCATACTGATTGCCCAACTAAACGAAATCTGAACTCAAATATGTATCAGATTTAAGAAAAATCTTGCAAAATGTGTGAACAGTTTATTTTTTATCTTCAGTATTCAGTTTCTTAAAAGACACAGACGTTTGGATTTGGTTCATATTTATGGATATCTGATAATTAGTAGATACAATTGTGTAGTATGTAGTCTGAGTAATAAAAGAAAACATTAGTTACAAATTATGTGTGCTTTGGGCTCTGAACTGTTCCTGAATATACAAGCCTGTCCCTCTATCCTATTCTAGCAGAACTAAAGATAAACAAATGAGTAGCCTAGAAATTGTAAATATTAGGCTTTGGACTTCTTTGTTGGCCCAAGACAACCACAGCCATTATGTGCTGCTGAACAGTGTATCCCCATCTTATTTTCTGCTGATTCGCAGCACAGGCAGCTATTTGTTGCCAAGCTTATGGATCAATGATACACAGTGTAACAATCTGTTATGTTGAATCCTGATGGAATGCTTGGATCCTGATGGAGAGTTGCTGGTGCAAGGAAGAGGTAACTGGTGCTCCTTTACGGCTCCTGGCTTCACCGACGCCCTTTTGGGGCCCCCGGGCTTTCTGCGGCGGAGAGGGCAAAGGAGCAAGGTGTATTACCGGAATTGAAGTACAGACGAGGATTAGGCAAATGGAAGTCAAACAAGCAGAAGTCTGTGCAGGCTGCAGAGTATCAGTGGTCAGGCTAGGAGTCGAAAACCAGGAAACAAACGTCAGACAAGGCTTGAGCAGGAATTGTATGAACAGAAGCCAGCTTGGGCAATGTGAGGAGGAAGAGGAAGGTATTTAAAGGACCAGGTACCAATCAGCAGGCTGAGCAAGGTACGGACACATCAGGAACTAATTTGACGCGTGCGTCCATTTTGGACGCCAGCGACAATTTCCAACGAGCACGAGGTGCATGACTGGCGGGAAGGATTGCACACAGTATATAAGATAGTATAAAAGTTGTATGACTTCAAAGCTTAGCTTCTCAACAGCTGCCCAGAGCATATTGAGTAGGTACAGTATCACTGACATCTCAAAAGATGGCCTAACAATATTCACGATTCCTGTGGATAAAGCTGAAGGCCTTGGTTATTACTGTTATATGCCTGATATATCATATGAATGATATCTAAGGATATAAACACATGGCTTTCTTTAACTGTATGCTGTTAGTTCCTAGACAAACTTTACCTTTGTTATTTCAGTTTCCTACAAATGCAATGTTGATGCCATATTGGATCCAGGAAATTTATTATTTTTTTCTTTTGGGATGAGCAATAAATGACTATAAATATTATTTTGGCTTTCCTCAAAATCAATTCTAGGCTAAATCAGTAATGTATGATGTCAATGAGCAAAGGTCTGAACTTAACGGATATGTTTTGTTTTCAACCTTATGAAGTACAGTATGTTCTGAAGTCCCCCGTACTGCAACCTTCTTTGACCTGTCTCAGACTGATAAGCTAAAGCTCAGAATTGTAGCGATATTGCACATTATTGATCTCAGAGACCTGCCTCATGTGGAATCCTGCTGTTACTTAAATTGTGATTTTAGGCTTCTAAGTATAGAAAACATGTGAACTTCAAGAGTGGCACTTGACTTGTCCAGTGCTCAGTAACAGTACAAAGTGTACTTTGGGCCAAATTGCACTGAGAAATGGCAAGCTGGGGGAGAACAGAAGTCACTTCTCAGAGCTAATATATTGCCATGCAGAGCATATGCTGACTGGAAGAAACGAAATTAATATTGTGTTATGTAATGTGCTTGCATTTATTTAACTTCACACTACAGAATATGCCAAACCTTTCCTACCCACTGCAATAATACACAGAAAATACAACTGTCCATACACACACACACACTGAGATGAGACCACATATAAGCAGCTACTGCTAAAGGCAACAGACATTACTAAATAGATACATAACATAATCTTACCTTGACTGTGGACAAAATAAGGTGGCACTTAAACTGTGTTTTCAGAACAATGAAAGTGCCATTTTTAATTTCAATAATATTCCCATTGCACACCATTCATAACAGCGTGCATCATCTGCCAGTAGAAAAAGAACCGGTGGATTTTATAGTCTGTTGTAGTATGCACTTCTTACTGTAAATTGTACAATTCAGTTGTTTGGATTGAATCCAAGGTGTAATGATTTCAGCATTCCTTGAATTTGAGCCATTTGGTTGCCCTTCATCTTGCTGTGCCAGACATATAGCAGAATGGTGGAGATCATAGAGCAACCCAGAAATGCAAAATCTAAGCTTCTGGCAGTCAGGTCCTTGACATCTGGTCCTGCAGATTTGATGATCTATGGTAGGTAAACAATAACTCAATAAATCAAAAATGCTGTAAAAGGTTATACCATTTGTGGAAAGAAAAGATTGTATTTTAAAATACCTGCTATGGCTGAGGCGGTACTATTAGAGTGCAACAGTCATTTGTATTTAACACTGATCGCTTTAAAGGGGACCTGCCACTCTAAGAAACAGTTCCAAATCCTGTTTTTGATATTAGGTAATCAAAATAAACTTCACTTGCACTTAGGGTTGCCACCTTTTACAAAATTTAATACCGGCAGGCGGGGGCGGGGCTAAAAAGGGGCGGGATGTTATGCAAAACGGGGCGGAACGTGTCGTAAAAGGGGCGGAGCCATGGCGAGCGATCATCTGAAGACGCGAGAAAGGTAAGTTTTCATAGGATTTCAGGCAAGGCAAGGGCCTTTTTTAAGGGGTATTACAAATTTACCGGCAGCTACATTGCCGGTAAATTTGTAATACCGGCCCCGGCCTTGGCTGGTGTTTTACCGGCTAGGCCGGTAAAATACCGGCTGGGTGGCAACCCTACTTGCACTATATACAGATTGCAATGAGCAATCATTTTATTGGCAGCGTGGGATAGTATAGCATCATGCCAAAATCTTGTTTATGTGCCAGAATGGGGTACCTGATGGCCATGCCCATGCAACTGGCTGCACAATTATAGGCAGTGTGTAGGGAGAGGGGGCTGTAGTAGTGCAGTGTCAACTAAGAAGTGCAGAATGGAAAGTGAAAGTAATTAGTAGGGATGCACCGGATCCACTATTTTGGATTTGGCTGAACCCCTGAATCCTTTGATAACATTCGGCTGAATGACATTAACTCTTTAATCCTCCAATCAAAGCTTTCTGCCTCAGAGCTAAACTAAAAAGGAGATTTTGTAGGATGGTGACCAATTGACAAAATGCATCCTAGGATGTAGTTCATAGTTGCATGGGTCAAAATATAATGGAACTGATTGATCTCATGTGCAAAATACATGGAAGTGTTGCCTTTAGATTTGGTACACTTGTTGGAATGCTGCATGCTGTGCCTGCATCTGACTAGATAAAATCTGGAGATGGTATGGATTTTGTTTTTTTTTTCTCATTGCGTGAAATGAAATCTCTCATTGAAATAGATTGTCAGATGTGAACAAAGGGGCTCCATCCAACTTTATTTTATCTGACTTTGGAACTTAACTACATGAGAGATGTTGATCAGATTTTATCTGACCCACAAAATGTTGTCATGCAACAGCAAGCAAAAGTACAAGATTTTGTAGGATCCTAAAAATCCACATAGCTGTAATGCAAGTCATATAAGAGCTAAACGACACAAGAGATTTTGTATGTAGGATGGTGGAAACCAACAGAACACACCCTGGGATGTAGTTGCATGGGTTCAAAAATAATGAGACTGATATGAAATCAACATGGAATCTTTGCCATCCAACACAACACATGTCCCAGATTGGAATGCTGAATCTGCATAAAATCTAATGGTGTGACAGACTTTTTCATTTCATTGAAATACATTGTCGCATTTAGATGCATGAACAAAACACCATTATCTGATCTGATTATATTACAGCTATTTTGTAGGATTTTGTACAAAATCTTGTGCTTTTTGCATGGCAAGATTTTGTGGATCAAATCAAATATTTTAATATTGTTGGATACAGATGCAGCATGCAATCCAACACGACCCTACAAAATTCCCAGTGTAGCTTGGTTCTCATAGCAGTTGGGGTCAGAATTCCCATCTGTCATGCTGTTGCATGACAAGATTTTGTATCTTTGATAAAAATCTCACCAGTTGTGACAACTGATACACGGGTTATAAAATAGGACTCAAACTCAATACTTTTCTTTGTATCCATAAGAAGAGTAATAAAAGCTTTCCACTAGGCCTGTATTTACATATAGCCAACTGATGGCTTGTGCCAAGGGCAGCAGCTTTAAGTGGACAGTGTATTATGTAGCACCAACATGATAAAGGAGGTGTTCACCATCCAAACACATTTTTTCAGTTCTTCTAAGATTGCTCACCGGATATGTAAACTTTTTTACAGTTTCCCAAAAATTCTAAATGAATACTTGAACAGCAACAGTTTATATCAAATTAAGTTGCATATTAAAAAAATCTTATCAAACTGGAGTATATACTTAAGTAAATATTGTCCTTTCACATCTCTTGCCTTGAACCACCATTTTGTGATGGTCTGTGTGCTGCCTCAGAGATCACCTGACCAGAAATACTACACCTCTAACTGTAACAGGAACAAATGTGGAAGCAAAAGACACAACTTTGTCTGTTAATTGGCTCATGTGACCTAACAAGTATAGTTTGTTTGGTATGTTTGTGTGCACCGTCAATCATACGATCCCAGGGGGCTGCCCTTATTTTTTAAAATGGTACTTTTCTATTTATGATTACCCAATGGCACATACTATTAAAAAAGTATATGTAATAAAAACTCACCCTGGTGGCCTAGTGGTGCAGCGGGGACACCCGTCATGCCGCTCCTCTTCCCCTGAAGTGCCAGTTCCTTAAGGTGCGAGCATCTCTACTCCCTTTATAGGCGCTTGCGTGCTGGCATGTTTACGTCAGCACGCAATGGCGCGAAAATTCAGACACTATAAATAGCTCATTCTGTCTGCAGACCAGTGCCCATTATAGGTTTATTCCTTGTAAAATTCCTGGTGCCTCTGTTCCTTTGTATTCTGTATCCTTTTATTCCGGTTTTGACCCCTGCCTGTGTATTGACTATGCTGACTTCTGTGACCCTGCCTGGTAAATCGACTCTTCTTTATCCGTGTCCCTCCTGATTGATCTCCTGGTTTGACCCTTGCCTGTCTGACTCTGTTTGCATTCTGCCTGCCACAACCTGGCCTGATCTGACTACTCTTTTGCCTAAGCCTTGTAAAGAAATGAATGAAGAATTAATTGCGGCACAGGCAAAAAGTAACCCTAAAAAGTTTTTTAAATATACTAATAGTAAAAAGATGCAGGTTGAGAATGCTGCTCAATTAAATAATGGTAACGGTATGGTTGTAATCGATACAGAAAAGGCAAATGTGCTAAATCAGTTTTTTTCTTCAATGTATACAATAGAGTCTGAGTTCCCAGGTTCACTTCATAGATGCACTAAATCAAATCAATCTAGTCAGTGGCTGACTCAGGATATGATTCATAAAGCTTTAATAAAAATTAATGTAAACAAGGCGCCAGGGCCTGATAGTATACACCCATGGGTTCTATGAGAGCTTAAGGTGGCCATACACGAAGAGATCCGCTCGTTTGGCGATGTTGCCAAACGAGCGG